>JAAWXA010000005.1:3254744-3585110 GCA_038090715.1 Florisuga fusca | reverse complement strand
CGGGACGCAGCTCCGCACCCTCCCGGGCAGCAGCGAGCCCCGGGGCGCGGAGCTCCCCGCATGAGTGTGCGGGAGCCCTGCTGGAAGTTTGCTTTTCCCGGAACTGTCACCTCTGTCTCGACCCCTAAGCTAAAGATTTAGGAGGACGCATATGGGATGCAAGCAGGCTGTGAGGGGGCTGCACAGCTCCGCACAGCAGTGTTAGAGCTCTGGATCTCCACGTGGTTTCGGTATGCGGGAAATCAAGGAATATTTCATGCTCGTGTAATTCCTGCCTAGCTTCTCCGTAAGGTGCAAGACAGGTTTTGATCTGCCCCGTACAACTCTTGTCTGCTCCCTGTGCTGACCTCAGCTTCCCACCCGTGGTCCAGGAGTCTTTGCTGCAATTAAAAGGGAATCACTTTGTGCATTTCAATACGTGCTAAGGCTCCGAAGAAGATCCACACAAATCCCTGTGCCTACTGTTCCCTATTGACTAATCAAGCCCAAAGCAGCACCCAGCAGAAAGGAAACACTCATTTTTAGTGCCTGCTAGTGGTTGCACTGAATCTTATCCTTCACCTTCTGAGGGCTGGCTGAGCAGCTGCCAGCTGAGCACCTGGTGCCAGATTGATTTTTATTTTTTTTTTCTTCCCCTTTAGCTCTTTATTTCACTTTTTGGTGCCATTCTGTTATTCCACTCACTACCATATTTTTTCTATTTCCCTTCTCACCTCTTTCTTTTAAACTTGTTTTTTTCTTTCTCATATTCATTATTTGTTGCTTGCTGAAACTTATCTCTCTGCTTGGTTGATCACTGAGGTGCTTAAAAATGAAAAATGTCCTGTCTGGCCAGTCACACAGCCTCACCAGAGAATGTCCTGCTCTCTCTCCCTTTCTTCTTTCTGCCCCCTTGTTTCTTCTTCCCATCCCACATCTATGTGGTTTCTCTGCTGTATTTTCCCCATCACCATGGCCCACCTTTTCTATTCTCGTTCTTTTTCATCTTTTCCTCCACCCCCTCCCTTCTTTCACACCAAACACCAGCCAGCTACACATCATAAAGGCACTGCTGGTCTCCTTATTTAGAGCCCAGCTTAACCTCCTACCATACAGGGAATGAAACTGTTTGGCCAGTCTTTCCCAGACTCTGATCTGTCTCTCCTGTCAGTATAACTTATGCCCAGGATGATACCACATGTATCTGGCATTCACAGAGTATCATTAAATACAGCAGCAGCAGCAGCAGCCCAGCTCTGGCCCGTGTTCTCCCCAGAGTGCTGTATAACACTGCAGCCACAGAGTCTCAGGCACACTCTCCTGACATACATTTACCCTGCTGGGTTGTTTGTTTTTCCCAGCTGCTCAGATAAGAGGCACTGCCTGGGGACACAAAGGAGCCCCTCTATTTTTGTACTCCTGGCTTGACTTTGGGATATGGAAGCTCCACCAGAGGTCCTGTAATTGTCACCACATGATGCTTGAACTATGAACCTGGAACTGCCTGAAGGGCAATCTGCTTAAGGCATGGTATTGTGGTTTCAGCTGTGCTAACTGGTGTTTTCTTCAAACAAATTTCCTTGTTGATATGAAAACTTTACCTATAAATACATTTTTTTTGTTATAAAAATACCTCTGTCAGTGGTCCAAAAGGGACACCTAGACCCACAAGCCCCATTTTTCCATTACCTTCTCTAGGAATTTCTTTTTAATTACAGAGACTGAGGTGCAATAATTTTTTTTTCATGTACTTCCTAGCTCCAAAGCATACATTCTTCTGCCCTATTAATCCGACATTGCACACACACTCTCTGGATAGCTCATTATTCCCAGCTCTGCTTCAACACTTCAGTTGGTTGACACCTGCATTCTTGTACTCCCTGATGTTCCCACCCCATCTCATCACTACACAAAACCTACTGCTTGTAAACTCTGCAATGAGTGAGATACTGGGGTCACAACACCAGTCCCTTCTGCATGTCCAAACTAGGTACTAAAGACCAACAGCCCCTGGTTCAGTTCCTGTTGATAGCATGTTTGGCTTCAGTGCTAGACAAGCAGCAAAAGCCATCTGAATCCTTGGAAGGGCCTTTCTAGTATGTGATGAGGGGATACTACACCTCAAGTATTAGACCTAGAGCTTTTCTGAGGCCCACACAGGTTTTTTTGATGCTTATATTACAAGAAACAGGCAGATAAGAGGTCTTGAAGGCAGCTGATACTGATATAGTTTTATCCAATAGATGTGGTCATCAGGGGGAAAATCAGCTCCCAGATGAGAAGCAGCTGTTTGAGATGTTTCAGGTGCTCTGAAGATCTCAAACAAAGGGCAGGGGCTGCCCTGGCCATGCACTGCACTGCTTTAGCTAGGATTGGGCAGCAGTAGCTGGCAGCTGAAGCCTGGGGCCAGACTGCACCTGATCCCAGTCTCACGTAGCCATGCCTGTGAGTAATGCCTTCTGTTGCTGTGCTTGGCTGGGAGATGGTGTCCCAGTGATGAATTATGCAACCCCAGTTAGTCACACTTGTAGTATATCTTGGCTGTGAGGGCTCTCAGAAGCTTACAGTCTCCCAGAAGTTTCCCCAAACTTGGGAGAAGCCCAATGGTACAGATGAGTGTAGCAAAACCTCCTCAGTGATAAAAGCCATGAGCACACAACACCCATTCTCCTTCTGCTCTGTCTACCCAAAGACTATAAAGCTGGCTTCATGGATCTTTATCTTTAAAACACTTTATGGCCCGTGTCTGATGCCTCTAAAGGCACTAGGAAGGTGACCTTGGGTAAGAATACTGATGAAAAAAAGCTTCTGACAGTCTAAGTGATATTCATCAACAGTGTGTTCCTTGAGTCAGTACCAGAAGCATTGGTTAAGATTCCATAGCTGCCAAGAACAAATCCCACTGAATGTGCAAGGGACACTTCACTACTTGCACCATAATGCCACATGTTTATGAAACACTCATGTACAGAATTAAAAACCAATCCACTCGGCATAATTCTTGAGAGGAGAGCCACACCACACACCTGAGCTATTGTAAGGTACTACCACCAGTTTTAATCACCAGGGAGGTGATGCTTCCTCTCTCCTCTGCTCTTGTGAGACCCCCCAACCTGGAGTATTGTGTCCAGTTCTGGAGCCCCCAGGATAAGAAGGACACAAAGCACTTGGAGTGAGTCCAGAGGAGGGCCTCTAAAATGCTCAGAGGGCTGGAGCACCTCCCCTATGAACACAGGCTGAGAGAGTTGGGGTTTTTCAGCCTGGAGAAAAGGAGGCTCTGGGGAGACCTTAGAGCAACCTTCCACTACCTGAAGGGGTCCTACAAGAAAGCTGGGGAGGGACTTTATTCAAGGGCATGTAGTGAGAGGACAAGGGGTAATGGTTTAAAACTGGAAAAGGAGAGGTTTAAATTAGACATGAGGAGGAAATTCTTCACTATGAGGGTGGTGAGACACTGGCACAGGAAGCTGTGGAGGCCCCACCTTTGGAAGTGTTGAAGGCCAGGCTGGATGGGGCTTGGAGTAACCTGGTCTGGTGGGAGGTGTCCCTGCCCATGGCAGGGGGGTTGGATCTAGATGATTTGAAAGGTCCCTTCCAACCTGAAGCAGTCTGTGATTCAATAATTCTATGCTAGCTTTAAAAAAACAAAACAAAACAAAAAGCACTACTTGATCTACACAAGAGTTGACCAAATATGATCCTAGCCAGTGCTAAAAAGGAATGTAGGGGTTACTTATTTTCAGTGGCAATTCTTCTTGTTAAAAGAATGCATCTGATTCCAAAGTCCCCATCAGAAAAGGTGTGGGAGCCCAGAGACTGGTTAGAGGATCAAGATCAGAAGGAAAGGATGCTGCCTATTCCATCAGAAGACCAGCAAAAGTCTTTCTGTGTATGAAGCTGGAGTTCCCACACACCCCCTCCATGGAAGAACTCTGCTTGTTTCAGGTCTGTATATTTTCAGGCCTGTTTTGACCAAAAGCTGGCAGACTTAGCCTACACATGTGCTTCTGTCAGAAGTTTCTGAATCTCAAGCAGATTTTAGGATCATCTATTTTTCATGTGTGCAAGAAAAGCACACATAGCTTCCCTCAAACACACAGGGTACTCTTTTACAGATTTTATACAGCTTTCAGCTAAATCACAGATCTCATGCAAAATATACCACTCTTGGATACCACATGGATTTTTAATGCTCTGAGAGATTCTTTGGGTCTAAAAACAACAAGTAGATTACGTTCATCTACAAACTGTCAGACTTTTTCCCCCTTACTTGTGAGAGAAATATGGGTCTTGTACTTCCCTTGAACCAGTGTGTAATCCAAGTACAATTCATGGCTAGTTATGAGTGTGCCATATTTTCCATTGCAATTAACTGCTTCAGAGCAGGACTCCTCATGTATAAAGATGAAAAAGGTCTCAGCTTTGCCTGAAAGATGACTTGCCTTTCAGCAATGTGTCTCACACTTTGAGTTTTGAATGAAACACTCCACTACTTTGGTGACCTGTTATGCCAAAACCCAAAAAAAAATTAAAAAAAGCTGTCTTGTTACACTTTGCTTTCAATTCAATGTGCAGGCAGATGCCAAGGAACAGAACAAAGTAATGCAGTATATACTGGAACACTCTTCTGTGCTGCTCCAAACGTGAAATTGATGTCAGAAAAAATTGCACAAAGGGCATGGAAAATGTGAATAAATACTGTGATCCTTCTACCTCCAGTTTTAAATAGATGGATTGGAATGCACGGATCCTGAAGATTTATGCATCCGTTTATAGTCCATTCTGGAGCTTTAACATTTCATGCAGCTTGCAGGAGGGAGTGTATTTATTTATATAAAGTCATGGTTATTCAGCAGTGTTTATTCCTAAAGAGCAACAAAACCCCTACAAGAAGAAATTCATAACTCTGGTTTACTACTGGGTGAGCCAACTTAACAGTCTCATTTCATGACTGATTTACAAAAAGCTTTGCTCCTACAAGCACCTTTGTAGAAATGGATGTTTTGCTACCAGCAAGAGAAGTCACTTCCAGGGCAGACAGCACTACAACAGATTAAGTACCTTCATAGAGTCAGATGTGAGGTGGTGATGGTGGCAACCTTAATGTTCTGAAGATGCCTGAGCTCTGTTTTTGCAGCTCTCTTCCCAGCACAGGACTGAATGGAGATGCAGAACTGGGGCCTGCAAGGAGAAAGCTCCTGACAGCCATTCACTGATACAATCCCCTCACAACATCAGCTTCTTGGCCTCATGAACTTTTTCTTCTGTCTGATGCAGTGTAACATCCAGCTCTTATTTCCCATTATTTTCCTTCTCTCTTTCAGCTTTTATGCCCAGAGTTGCTTTTGAAGACAAAGAGCACAGAAGAGTTAGGATGTGAAAGAGGAAGAGCAGCCTTAGCAAATCATTGGTCTTTCTACCTGCTTTACCTCCTTGGAATTGTAGGAGCTTGGGTTTTTTTCTTTTTACCTAGCAGCCAATAAAACTATTTCAATGAAAAAATAAGAAACAATCTGGAGACAGAAACCAGCACTTTCAGAAGGCCTTTCTCAGTCAACTTTTAGGTTCCCCCTCTAGGTGAAGGTTACAGTGGTGTCTCCCTTGCACTCTGGCAGGCAGCTCAAAGACAAAAGCTAATGGCTCCATGGTTAAGAGAATCATAGAATGGTTTGGGTTGGAAGGGACCTTAGAGATCATCCAGTCCCACCCCCCCCTGCATGGGCAGGGACACCTCCCACCAGCCCAGGTTGCTCCAAGCCCCATCCAACCTGGCCTGAGGCACTTCCAGGGAAAGGACAGCCACAACTTCCTTGGGCAACCTGTTCCAGTGTCTCACCAACCCTCATAGTGAAGAATTTCTCCCTGATGTCTAACCTAAGTCTCCCCTCTTCACGTTTGAAACCATTTCCCCTTGTCCTCTCACTACACACCCATGCAAAAACCCCTCCCCCAGCTTTCCTGTAGACCCCTTCAGGTATTAGAAGGTTGCTCTAAGGTCACCTTGGAGTCTCCTTTTCTCCAGGCTAAAAAACCCCAACTTTCTCAGTCTGGCTCCATAGGGAAGGTGCTCCAGTCCTCTGATCATTTTAGTGTCTCTCCTCTGGACACGTTCCAGGAGCTCTGTGTCCTTGTGCTGGGGACTCCAGAACTGGACACACTACTCCAGGTGGGATCTCAGAGCAGAGTAGAGGGAAGAGTCTCCTCCCTCAACCAGTTTTCTGGGCTTCTTTTATGCAGCCCAGGACCCCTCTGGCTCTCTGAGCTGGAAGTGCACACTGATGGATCATGTTGAGCTTCTGGTCCACCACCACCCCCATGTGCTTCTCCTCAGGGCTCTAGCTCCTGATGAGATTTTCTTTCCATGAATTTCCCATGAACTGCACAAACATATGGCAGCCAGAAGGACCTGTGGTCATGAGCTTCAGGTACTGTGTGAGAAGATAACTTTCTTAAACTTGGCACCTGCTGACATCACTTAATACTCCTGCTTCATGCATTATGAAACAACAAACAGTTGTTTCCCATTCAGCACCTTGTGCCAGCTGTAAGCCCTGCTCCACGGCTCCTGATAAATCATTCTAACAGATAGCAGCCTCTCCATGCTTTCCTCCTGCATATGGATGGAGATCTAGGATCAGTGTCCATCCCTGCTTACGAGCAGCATCAATGGGCAGTGTCTGATCACTGTGTGCACTGCCACTGTGAGCATCCCCAGCGTGGTGACCAAGCACACGGTGTGGGTACCCGAGTGTGCAGCCAGGGACACTTGTCACCTGTCACACACGAGCCTTTGGGGAACACTGGGCACTTGTATGCCCCAAACAAATATTAAGAAATGCCTGAGTGTGGAGTTCAGCTCGGCTGCTCTGTCGTGGTGTTTTGTCCAAGTGACTATGGCAGTGGTGGTGTGGTCCTGGGCACTAAGCAGTGAAAGGCCTTCATCTGCCCTCTCCCAGGTCTGAGCAAAGGGCCACAGGAGCATTTCTGATTGTTCTTGGAAAGGAGGCATGAATCAAAATTAAGTATAACAGAAGAATCACTAAAACTCTTTAAAGATTTGCCTAAGAAAGATTCTCACAAGGATCAGAAGTCAAAATCCTTAGAATTTTTTTACACACGCAGACATGTACATAGAAGTTCACTATTTAGGTATTATGAAATCACAATTCCATATCTCAGAAGGGAGAGGCCCAGAAGAGCTACAGTTCTGAAAAACAGATTATTTGGCATTCTCTGTCTAAGAAGCTGGAAGGGATGGTTTGTCACTAGTGATACTGTACACAACAGATTACCAGCAGCTAGCATAGAGATAGTGTTATAAAAAAACTTGTTTCCCACTTAACCACAGAGCATCCATACTTAGCCAGGGATGGTATTTTGTCAAGCCATACTAATCTCCTGTCTGATTTGCAAGCTATTGCATTTATATTTAACTTCACCTTAAATGAAACAAACCAGCAATACAGAAAAGCATCACTGAAACCTGCAAACATTTCACTCCCTATCATGTATTTAATTTTTTATTCTAAATGTCATTGCTCGTGTGTGATAGAAACATCTTTTTATGATCAGTCAGGCAAAAGTAACTATTATTTAGAAATTATTAGAAGGCATACCAACTCAAGCTGTAAAAAATGCAAATGAGTACGCTTCACTAGCTAAAACATTGATGTGAAATGATACATATAAATGGTAACAAAAAAAAAAAGACTTGTAAAGTACATCAAGTAAGCCCTGCAATACTAGAGAGAGCCTTCAATGGAAAGTTTAATAGCTCCCATCTAAAGAAAGAGGAATTAAAGGCAGAGTACAGTCCTAAATACCACTCCTACCTACCCTGAAAATAGTGGCACAGAGTAACTTTTCATAGGTCTGTGACACAAAAAGCTGGAAAGTATCCTGGGTATTAGCTGCCCAGTGCATCAAAACAAAAAAACAAAACTGGTTTTTGCTTCTACTTGTGCTGGGAGACCCAAACTGAAGGTGGGCAAGATGTCTTTGCACTTGTGACAAGTTGCTCATCCCTTTCTGCAAACTCTCCACTGCTTTTTCTCTCTGCTGCTGATTTGTGTCTTTGCTGGACCCCTGCACTCCCAGCCCCTTCCCTGGGAAGTTTGGAGGCAGAGCACAGCCCCTGCTATCCATCAGCCCTGTGCTGCTGGGAGAAGCAGCACCTTCTGGCACAGGAAGCTGGTCCAGTGTCCACCCTCCTCCTGCTGCAGCTCTAGCTCAGGTTCTCAACTCCAGCTGGGCTTGCATCCTGGAAGCAGGATACAACCAGCAAAGGCTTTTGATTTCTATGGAAGTGGCACTTCCTCTGCTCAGGTTACAGCCTCGCCACTCACTTTTCCTTTGGTTGGTAAAAATGTGTTAGGATTTCAGGACAAAAAGCTCCTGTGACTGTTAATTGCTGTGCAGGGCAGTTCTGAAAAGTTCTCTGCAGTCCCAGGTCCTGCACCAGCCACTGCCTTGCTGTGCTGCTGCAGACAGGGCATGGAAGAGCCCAGTGCTATACTGGAATCACCCCCCTGGGGATGATTTATGATTTTAGACTGTTTGAAATAGCTCTTATTTATATCCAAGCAGGAGGATGCAAAATTTGCTCCATGTCAGCTCTGTAAGTGAGAAGGGTGTGTGGCTCTGCAATATGTGGATAACAGATAAGGTGCCAGTAGATGGCTCTCAAGATATGAGGCCTATAGGACAGAGACAACTTCTTGGTTATTGAGTAATAGCTGCTTTTGCTGCATGGCAGGAAGAAAATAAGCACACAAACTGTGTTTTGGAAAGGTGAGGGGACAAACATTCTTCTCTCCAGACCTGCTCAAAAATATCAGAGTTTTTAGCTGGGTTATTTTTCACCATTCAAAGCAAAAATGCAAGCCCCTTTTTTGTAAAGCATGCTTAAAATTCCCCTTTGAGAGAGATTTAAGGCTGTTTAAGCAGACTGGAAAAAAAACCTGAAAGAATGCTTCTGCAGTAGCCTTGTTTCTCTGCAAGAAGAGGTATTGCAGTTAATAAGTTAGATTTTCTTAACTAAAGAGTTGAGTTATGTCTGTCTAGAGTTGTTTTTCTTCAAGCATATGAACTACCACCCCTAAGGGGAGGAGGTCCAGGAGGGAAGCTCACAGTTAGCAATACTACAGAGGACTGGAATGAATTTTTAGTGCTGTATGAGTGAAGCAGATAATATTTAATTGCAGATTTTGCTTTCTTTTAGAAGGAGAAGAGATCAGATCTCAGCCTAAGCAGCGATTTATATTCTAAGCCCAAATTTTGTGCATTGAGCAAAGACTGACAACAAAAGCAAAAGCAATCAGATTCTCCCAGCTATTTAATCACTCCTAGCACAAGGGAGAGGATTTGTACAACATAACTTTATGCAGATAGCTGGCCATGTAGCATATGAACTGGAAATTCTGCTAGAAAATTCATTCGAATTGTAATTAAATTTCTTTTCTGTCAGTGCTTTAAATGCAGCTTTTTTCACAGGGTATGTCCTGAGGCCTATGCCACCCAACTGTGATTTATTTTCCTGGTCAGTGACCCCAGTCTATATTTATTATACTCCTTCTGTTTCTTGGTTTCATGGCAGGGACAACTGGAGTGATTGCTGACTAAATAATCAGCCAAGGGAACACTTTCTCTGTGTCTATCTGTACTCATTAGGCTAGTGAGAAGATGCAACTTACTTTCATAATCCCTTTCCCTATAGGTACCTGGCACTTTCCAGGGGCAAAGTAGGGAGAAAATGGAATTGCTGAAAGCTCACACACTCATTATTAGAGTAATGATTCTTCTGCTTCTCAATCTTGGCTGATAAAGAAGTGAAGGGGTAGAGCTACTACTGTTATCTACTGTAATAGGATGGAGAAATGCAGGCTTGTAATATTTTTCCCCCAAACTATAGTGGGAGTACATAGCATATGACAGCATCAGATCTTATAGTAGAATAATATAGGATAGTGCTGGTGTCATACACATTGTACCCAAGTAAAATGTAGGTGGGTTTGTTTTGTCAGGGAAACCAGGGGCCCTACCTGTTTTGCAGGAAGGTACTTCTCTTTCAGCCCATTTTAAAAACAGAACAAACTTCAGCTGAGAAGTTGGGCTGAGCTGAGCTAGGATCAAATGGCTTTACTTTGGTTTCTGCACTTGTGCTTTTTACAAAAGAAGAATGTCACTCAGCTCATGATGCTCTTTAAAACTTTGCATGAAACTCTGCTCTCAGGTTTAAGAAAGAAATGTTGAATATATGCTACATCAGTGTAAATCACACCTCTGAACTGCAGCCTTTAACACATTAATAGGGGTACCATGAGCTTTGGGAGTCTATTAAAAAGCCTCCACATGTCCACAAGCCATCATTTCCCCCTCCACCCCCCAAAAAAATTCTCCCCATACAAGGAGGCAGCATTGGTAAAAAGTTGGATGACATTCTGATTCCACTGAAATCAATGTGAGTTACTTGTTATATTAGTTAGCCAGGATTTTTTCCATTAGTTTTGATGACTAGTATAGTTACTCCTTGATTTACATACTATTATCTCCCTATGAAATTGGGAGAATCTTGTTCTCATTTCTTTTTATTAAAACATTAGAAACTATTAAAGAAAAGCTCACCTTGAAGTGTAGAAGACAAAGTGGTTCTTCTGCAAATATGGGCTAGCTAATGAATTGATGGCTTCCCCTACAGAGCTGTTCTGGTAGTGGCAAGGGATGATGGGAATTTCTGAACAGAAATTTTATAAAAAGGAATCGAAGAGTTTCACTTATGCTTTGCAGTTCCTGGATCCATGCTCTGATTCTATCTCCCACTCTGAACATCTGGTGTGCCTTAAAAAGAAGATTCTTCCACATGGAGTCTGGGTCCCCATTTCCTCAGCTATTATTTATTGCATCATTTGGGCTTTAGAAGGGATTGCTGAACCAGTGTGGATAATCTAAAAAATAAACTTAATCTAAAACTAATGCCAACTGTACAGCATGAGAGATTTAGTAAAGCCTACTTAGCAGTCAAGTAAAACCCTTCCATTTATCTTGGTACTTCCTCAATCCAGGTCTGAACAGATATGGGACCATAAGAAAAAAAAAAAATAAAAAAAATTACTTTTTGAGTGATCAGAAGGCTGACACAAGCCTGCTTGAAAAATTGTCTGAGCAATATGTAGGGATCAGAGTGGTTTGAACTCCCTGACACTGTTCAGTGCCTGTCCTCTTTGGTCTGCTGACCCTCTCAAAGTCATCACATCCCAGTTACACCCAACACTGAGGGCACCTGAGGGAAATGTAAACAGCAGGGAAAGCTCATTGTATGAGTGCACAGACTTGCAATCAAGAAGTTTCAGCCCTTGTTTTGAGAAGGGCTGTCCACGCCCCACACTTGAACCAAAGCATCTTTTTTCATTTAAATGATGGTTGCCTGAATAGCTTACTGCCTGAAATGTTCTTTCATACTGAGGCACAGCACTTGCCAACTGTGCACAATCAAATGCAAGGGGCCTGTTAATGCTATGTGCTGGCACAAACCATGTATGGGAGACAGAAAGGTGATTAGCACCTTCTAAACTCTACCCAAAGAGAAAGCTAAAACAATCTGGATTGTTTATAAACATTACATACAAAATTCTTCTGCATCGTGTCTTCAGAGCCAAGGTTAGTGCCAATGGCTTCAGCAAATGAAGCAACACAATCACAGATTCAAGGCTTCCAGGAGGGCAAAAGGCAGAGCTGTTGGTAACAGCAGGACTGTTCTTACACTGCTTGTTAAATCTGGTGTCAAAACAGGGATTCTCAAGAGCTCATGAACCCAGATGGAGAATTTTTTCTGTATTCTGTCAGTAATGGGTGCTGACTCTATGCAAGGACAGGCAATGCCTCTACTTGGTGCTGTACAACAGAGCTCCTGGCAGTGCTGGGGATTCTCCACACCTAAAGCAGCAACTTTGATGTAGAACTATTCTTTTTTTTTTTCTTTCTTTTTTTTTTTTTTTTCAGAGTAAGAAAGATGCTACTTTTTTGATGTCAATAATACTTAACTCAAGAAAAGATTATTTGACTATAATAAAATACCTGTTAGCTTTTTCTTAGGCTTAACCATTGTGATGAGTTTGCATTGCCACAAGAGTGTCTTGTTTTATAACAGCAGTGGGGAGATTCAGTCCAAACCATCTTCTAAATCATATTAATCTGTTCTACATATACCCACAACTTCTGGATGTGTCATTCAGAGAAAGTAAAATGGTCCAAAAGATGTGGGTGGTGAGGTCTGGGTTGCCTGGTCAGACCAAGATCCACTTCAGTATTGTTATAAGATGAAAAAAAAAAAATAAATCAACTATTTTCTTGTTTGACTTCAAGAGCACTTTAACCAAGTTAGCACCTCTAAATAGAGACCAAAAACTTTCTTAAAAGCAATAGTATGTCTCCATCACTACCTTTCTGTATCATACCTGAAAACAACATGCAAGCACTTCATTACAGAAATTTGTTCTGTGTTCTGTCCCCACTACAGCCTTAAAGCACGATGGTTCCCTGCCCCCCCCAAAAAATCTGCACAGAAGTAGGGTAGGAGGGCTGGTGGCCTGCAGATGAGCAGCCACCAAGGGCATGCATGAGCCTGTGGAGGAGTAAGAGAGCCCAGACTACTTATCTTAACATTTTCTACTCACCAGAGATGGTGCTCCAGAGGCAGAGGCTCTCTTGTACTCTGTAACTGAGATGTTTGTTAAAGACCATCAAACAGCTTCCAGGGAAGGTTTCTGGAAAACATGCAAAATGAAAGCAAAATTACAGCCCTGCTGTAGATAGTGACAATGCAGGAAGATACATCAGCATTAAGTAAATAGCTAGCTTGGGGTTTCCATTTGCAATTACCACACACTCTGTTTCTAATACCTAGGAGACCCATAGCACATTTACTGAATTTTGTTAATTAGGAAGTGAGGAAAGGTAGAAAAAAATACTTTGACCAAGATTTATATTGTGTACTGATTTAGAGAACTGTAATTTAGATTTAATAATTGATCATTCCTCTTTAACAGGAGATGCTGTATTTTATAAAAGGTAATGAAACCTCAGGAACACAGAGGAAATCACCCCCTGTCACTCAATGTATCCAGAGCAATGGGAAGGAGAGGTTTGTCTTCCCCTTGCCCTCTTTGTAAAATGCACAGCTTGGCAAAGAGTAGATTAGCAAGATTAGAGGCTTTTCTTTGTTGTTATTTATCATGCAACAGCAGACAAAAGAGTAACTGGTCTTTGATGCTAAGAGAGTCTTCCCAGGTAATACCCTCAAGAAGTAATCACAGGAGCACTCAAAATGATGACAATCATTGTCCCATCAATTCCACCAGCTCACACCAGCAGAAGCTGCTTGGCTCACTGAATGGCAATGAGATCATCTCTCCATTGCTAGAAAAGCTAAGCTGCTCAAATCTGGACTTCCACTGGCAGCAGAACACTGCACACTGATAGGGAAATCACCACTGGTTTGTGTTTAACTGGAGGAATAACCACAACTCACTTGTCATAAGAAGTCATTTGACTTTGTTACACCACACATACACATCCCCAGCCTTAGATTGCTTCCAGCATGCATCCCCATTTGGGTTAAATCATTTCCTTGAAATGCACTGGGAAAACTTTGAGGGGAAAAAGCTTTATACAGGGATTCAAAGAAACAACAGATAGTAAGTTCTTATGTGTGCTTTCTTTCTAGGGGTATAAAAGATTTTCAGTTATTGCCCATTCTTAGCACTGGTAACTCCTGCCACATCCTCCCTGTTGAAATCAGAGATGTTAAACAAAGCTTCAGGATGCAGTGAGCAGGTCAGGTCCCAGCCTTGTTTCCAGTGGAAACAGGGCTTAAGTGATCACACTGATTATGAGCATG
Organism: Florisuga fusca; assembly: GCA_038090715.1. NCBI lineage: Eukaryota > Metazoa > Chordata > Aves > Apodiformes > Trochilidae > Florisuga > Florisuga fusca. The sequence goes on along the minus strand of JAAWXA010000005.1, from coordinate 3,571,237 downwards.
CAACTCTTTCCTCCCTCATCCATTATTTATTTCACAGGCTGCTTTCAACCCAACTAGAGAATCACAGATTACTCAAAAGTAATTAAATTCCTACAAGCAGACAAACAGGAGAAGGACAGATCCTAGAGATGCTCTGAACTAAGCTGATTTTTGACAGGCACTGAAGGACACTGTGAAATTTTGACCTTTGTCAAGGGTCATTAGACACAAATTTGACACCAGTAGTGACAAATCTAAAACTGATGCCCTTAGAGCTTCTTGTACACAGAAAGGACTCAAAAGCTGAGATTTATTCAGCATCTTCTTAGTCCAAGACACACTACCAGACCCCTCTGGACTGGCTTTGATCAGCAGCATAGGAAAGGCAAAGGCATAACATCCTCCTGTCATCCAGCCCCTGTATAAGTACCCTGAAACATGAGGAAGCCACAAAAGAGATTTTCTTTGGTGAATCTGCCCCAGCTGCTGCACAAACACACCTTGCATTTTATATCAGTGCCTGCTATGTGAAAGGGTAGCCCAAAGGTGCCCCACTCTGCCCTAAAACTGGGAGAGACATTAATAGAGGAAATGGCCTCAAGCTGTGCTGGAGAGTTTTGGGTTGGATATTAGGGAACAAACTGAAAGGTTTGGCAGGCACTGGACTGCCCAGGGCAGTGGTAGAGTCATCATCCTTCAAAGATGTGTAGAAGTGGTGCTGAGGGACATGGTGTGGACTTGGAAGCTGTGAGTTAATGCTTGGATTTGATGATCTTCAAGATCTTTTTCAACCAAAAGGATTCTGTGATTCTGTCTGAAGAATGGGCAACCCAGGATGGGCACACTTGTGCTGACAACCTGTATTTCAGAGAACCTCTTCTCTCCCTGCAGTTTTGTTTGACTTCTGCTGGTGGTGGATATTAAGGCTTACTGATAAGATATTAAGATTTACTGATTATAAAACTAACTTCCTAAATTGTAAAAATTTGAACAGGTCTCCTCACAAGTAGGAAAAAAAAACCATATATGTGGTAATCATCTAGCAGGAGTTATAGGCATAGTGCATGGCATCTAATCCACTAAGCCCCAACAGCAGGAGAGGCCATTACTTGCAGACAAGCACAGATCTTCCCAACACCTTCCTGGTGGCCCTTTATAGCTACACTTACTTTTCATGTGCTAGGTTTTGAAGAATGGGATGCAACAACAGAAGAGAGGTGGCTTCTCTGATCAGGTACAAATATATCTCTCAGACAGTAAATATATCCTCAAATGTATAATCCATAGCTTTTTTTTTTTTTTCCCCACCTCCCAGTTTATTTTCTTTAAAGTTCCATACTTGTTGATTGGTGGAAATTCTGCTAAAAAAAAAAAAAAAAAAAAAAAAAAAAAATCTGCAATGTCCAATGCTTAAGTAAGTTGACTTCTAATTTATGTAGATGTAAATAAAATGAATGAATGAATTACCCATTTCACATACAGCTGGCAGGTCAGGATAAAGACAGAATCATATAATTTTCAGAGTTGGAAGGGATCATCTAATTCCAACCCCTCTGCCATGGGCAGGGACACCTCTCACCAGATCAGGTTGCTCAGAGCCCTGTCCAGCCTGGCCTTAAAAATTTCTAGAGATGGGGCTTCCACCACCTCTCTGGGCAACCTGTGCCAGGGTCTCACCACCCTCATGGTGAGGAACTTAGAATCTAAATCTAATCTAAATCTACCCTTCTCCAGTTTGAATTCAGAAATCAAGTGGCTCCCCACAGATCCCTTTAAATCTAGTTAGAGATCACCTCACTGTTGTGCAGAGGAAAATGAAAAGGAACAGAGGCACTCCCACATTTCCAGATCACTTCTCTAGGCATGAGTTTTCATACCCATGCAGACCAACAAGACTGCACAGCTTGCAAACAGCTAAGTGGATCCTAAAAGAGCAGAAAGCTCCTGGTGTTATACCTGGGTAACGTTTTCTATTACACTGCCAAACTAATGAAGCCCAAACCAGCAAAAAATCCTGGGTAGCAAAACAGGGTGTGTAGCTGCCAGCTCTAGATGGACCACTGATTCATCTGCTCACAAAACTGCATTCCAGTGACACCTCTGAATTGCTCATTCCTTGAGGACATCTGGTGTAAGTGGCTTTCTGAAAGGTAGCCACATCTCTCACAAAGTTATGCAGATCCAGCAGCTGGTGTGTATATGGTCATTCAAACATGAGAAGAGGCTTTCTGTTTCTCTCTCATCCTGGAACATAAACTCATTTCTTTGCACCTAGTGTTCAAAGTTTGACATTTTGTTGCTGTTGCATTTTGTGGGGCTGTTTTTTGGGTTTTGTTTTGGTTTTTTTTTCCCCCCGCTGGCTCCATTTCCTTCCACATAAACCTATGCCTGCAAATTCCAGATGCTATGTTGCTGACTTCTGGCTTTATAACTAGAAGGCACTTCAAAAAACCTGGCTGTGGTTCTGCTGAGTTCTACGTGACTGTTTTGGTAGCAGCTGTTTTCTCTGAGTCAGCTGGAAAACAGCTGTTTGTTAGCTACCATCTCCTCGGGGAGAGGGTGGTCACTACAGGCAGTTTTTGGCTTTGGGATACAGGTTCATTTGCAGGAGATTGCTGGGCAGATACTACTTTTCCCACACGCTGGAAGGCCACCTCTGCAAGCAGCTGGCACACGAGTTGGAAGCTGTAACAACATTCCTGCTTTGGAGAGTTTGATTAATCAATATAATGTGAATTTTGTTCAAAACCGTATGGGCCCAACCTCAAGCTCACAGTAATCTACAGGACTGTCTCTACACACCTCATTGCACTTTGGGTTAGATTGTGCTAAATGCAGCATCTCTATTTTCCCAGCATACGACTGCTGGAAACAAAATTCATCTGTGTGCAGAGAGAGCAGAAAAAAATCTATATCAAACCCAAGCAATGCATGAACTTTGTCTGAGTTAGCTATGGGGTTGGTTTGTCATTTAGAGGGGGTCAGGAGCAGTGTAACTCCCCCCCAGACCTCAGCCAAGTGACTCTGGGTTTACCCTGAAGACTGGGGACAAAAGAAAGGCCAACATCTTGGAACAGCATCAAATGGGCTGCTGGGATGGATCCTTTAAAAACATACAACACACACACAATAAATGTTTACTAATAGAGACAATTTTAGAGAAAAGTAAGGATGTCATCTACCTTAACTGACCTAATGTGGAGCAGAAGGGGTGACTTGGGTCTTGGCCCTGCCATAGTTGACTGGCAAAAAAAAATTAAATCCATCAAAATTTTTTAAACCGTAATTTTCCCAGGATTTTTTTCTTGTGACAGATGAAGAGGGATCTTTGCTCACATTAGGTGAAGGCCTGTTTAATAAATCTGCATGAACTGGCATAATATATGGTGGCAGCATCTTGGTTCAAATCATCTGATTTGATTTCATATGATGGGAAAAAGGGAAAGAAATCAATTTAACACCATTAGCACCAAGCACCCAACTAAAATGATGAGATTTATCCCAGCCTTTACTGTGATTGAGTCTATGTACTCCCCCCCCTTTCATGTTTCTATGTCTACATCCTTTCTAGATTTTATGTGACTTTTAGAACAAGCTTCTGTCCCTGGGACTCACACACAGCTCACCTGCAGTCTAAATACTGAAAAATTGCAATTAGCAGGGTAATTTTTAGGAGTTGTAAATGACAGGAAGAGAAAACTGTGAAATATTCTATCTGTATAGCAAATAGTATAGTGTGCTCCACGCAACTCAAACAAATATGCTTGGAAAGGTACAAAACCCAATGGACCTTTTCCCCAGTTTCTTGGCATTATGGATTTTTTCAAAATCCTCATCAGTCTGTACCACAAGAGGCATGCAAAATTCTAATCATATGATAAACTAGCTAAATATTTATAGTCAGGGGATGAAAAGACATTTTAAACACTTAATTTCAGTAAAAAGCTGAACACAGCAGGTACCATACGTACCCTTCATCAGCCTCTTTAAAGCTTTGCTCCTGGTAAAAAATGAGGGCAGAAGGAAGAGGCTTTCCTGAAAATATTTTTCTCATGACCAAAACCCATGTGTTACAGACTGGTCAGTGCTCAGCTCCTGTCTGCTTTCAGGTTGGTTTCTATTCTCTGACATCTTTTTTTGGTTTTTTTGTGTTTTTTTTTCCTCTACATCATCACCAATGATCAACTTGCCTAAACAGGGATTTATTTTCAGGGAAACCCAGAAGCTTGGAAAGAGCACAAATATTCCTTTTCAATAAATTGCCACTGTGACCACAACCTCATAGCCCACAAACACTGAACTTCTACCACTCCTGTAAAGGTTACAGGATTTTGTCTTGTCTTTGACAAGCCTTAGACTGCTGTTTCATATTTTAATAGAAATTAAAGGGCTAATTACATAAATTCTAGACTACACGAGGGACACAGGCTCAGCTTCCAGCTGAGCTGGGAAAATTTTGTTTAGTTAGAAGAGCAATCTATTCTGAGACATGCACAAGCAGCTTTTGATTTTAGGTTAAAAGTCATTAGAGCAAGTTATGATCTTACAACTATTAGTTTCCTAATTTAGATTGAGGAATAACAAGTGTAAGGCAAAGGCAGTGACTGTGCAGCTCAGATCATTAGACCCACAGTCAGCAGAACTGATGTCCATTAACCTAAGTGGCAGCATTAACACCCTTCCTCCTGGCACAGACACCCCCCCTGTCATCTGTGTGTCTGGAAGAACACCTGGCTACAGCAAAGGGAGCCAAGGCCAGGAAAAAAAAATAAGCAGGGAAACAGCAAATGGATTTGTTGGGTTATGGGGTTTGCCATGGTAACCTGGTGTACATGGGTGGCTGAGTGTGAGGGGAGTGAGGTCTGTCCTTCCCACACAGCCCACCTCAGACATCTAGGATCCCAGAGCTGTTTCAGTGTGAAATGACCACGTGTAACTTCAGGCCAGAAAGAAGGAAAATGCCATTTCTCCGGCCAGCATCAATGTCACCTGAGTAACAAACCCCTCCCCTCCTGTCTCAGCAGGTCACCCAAAAACCTGACAGACAGCATCCAGCAGAGACAGGCTGTGGTGCTGCCACCTCCAGCTCCGGGCTCAGCACATGGATCCCAGCAACCACAGGATATTAATACACCCCAAAATATGAAGCAGAGGAAACTCTAAGGCATGATGAAAACATGTCTCCATGTCTCAGAGCTGCATGTGTCAGTAGTGAACGTAAGCAGGTGGATTCTAGGGAATTTTGAACACTGGTTACTTCAGCTATTCTCTTTTCTCAAAATTCCTCCTCCCTTTCCTCATCTGCCACCACCAGGATTTAAATGGCATCTCGGTGTTGAAAGATTCTCTGTTAGTGTGGGGAAGGGAGAAGGAACAAAACCCAACAAGAAATGAGAAACTTGCAACAATGGTAAGGTTTAAGGAAAACATTCACAGAGAGCTGCTGAGGTTGGAATGAAATGATCCAGGATGGGTTACCATCTGTTTTGGGCAGTCTCACTTGGCAAGGGACTAAGGCCAGCAGGGAGTGGTCTCTGCCTTTGCTGCCTAGATTGAAACAAAATATTCTTCTTCAACTTTCCCTCGTGCCAAAACACTACAAAGAAATAACTTTTGCATAACCCTTGACAACTTATCTGTCACATTAATCTCCTGATTTGCTCAGTTGAGTCTCTGGATTTATCTGTTCTATTTTAATTGTGGCCATGATTCAGTCATCACATCCATTTTTGGTGGCATCAGTGAAACTGTACCACATTTATTCAGTAATATGCTCGCTTTATTAAAAAGATAAGGGAGCAAATATAAAATGAAAGCTATTAATAAACATTGGACTGACTTAGTATATCAAACCACCATGTGAGTACTCATAATTTAAAAGAAACTAATCATGTCAGTCACTGAATCAGTGCATCTCAGCATCAGGGCTCCATTTTCTAGGCACCACACAAAACCTGTAATTAAAAAAAAAAAATATGGTCTCTGCTTTCAGGCAAAAAAAATATTGGGTAATTGTTTCAATGCCATTTGTTAATTAGACTGCCTGATATGTTGGTGGAAGGTGCTTGATGTCGGAGGTCCAAGAACAGTATAAACCATATTGTATTAAAACATTCTGTCTGATGGTGTTACACCACCTCTAGAGAAATACAGGTTAGAATCTATGCCCACAGAACCATGGGAGAGCTCTCTTTGGGGAGAAGCTGCTGGAGCACAGGATAATACTGCTTAACATGTATCCATACAGTCCACTGACAGAGAACTTTCAGGGCAATAAAAATGACAACCCTGTCTTTCCTCTTTTCTAAGTTTCCTCAGCACAAGTGACTATGGCCCAACATATTCCTGCTTCTTTCTTATATAGGAGAAAAGCTGTTGTTCCAGATGAGCAGAGCCTTTGCTTCTTCCCAGAGAAAGGAAATTATTGTTATGGATGGTTACTTCAGCTCAGTCCCTGTTACTACAGTTAACACATTACTATGGGAAGGGAATAATGCTAACGGGAATATTTTATTTTTTATCTCTTCTGGGTTTTGTCACAGTTAAGATGTGCTGTCCCTCAGTTCACCAGGACCTGGCTCAAAGAGTCTGCCCGTGTCAGGTTACACTTTCCATGATCCCAGTGAGACAGGAGAGCACAGCTCCTCCAGCTGCAAGGGCCAGCACTCCACTCTCATGGTCAGCCACGAGGAGCATCACAGGAGAAAGCATCAACTTTGCTGAGCAGATATATTCATCAGACCTGGATGCTTCAGACAGGATCATTTTGCTAAATCCATAAACCAGATGTATATTTTCTAAGGGACAGCTCTGTGGGACACACAGGGACTGAGGTGAGAGGGAAGTACATCCACATCTAACTCCAGGGTTTTTGGATGCCACACTGTGATTTTTGGCCTGTAGAGGTGTAGAGCAGAGTCCCTGCACTCAGCTTTGCTAGCCTCCAGTTGTAAACCAGCCTCACACTGCCTCAAACTATGGGGCTGACCAAATCCCAAGGCATTAATAAGCAGAGAATTGCCCCCTTGCTGCCTTTGTCTCTAGGCAGAATTATATTATTTTGCAAACTTTTCTTCAAGTCCAGAAAAAGAGTCTTTAAATAAAAATAGCTTTTCATATAACTCTGGGATTCTTGAGCTCTGGCTTGGAGAAAAAAAAACCCACCAAGGTTTTCAAAGTGTCTGAAAAAAACAACATATGAGAAGTCAGAGCCAGCAATACCAGCATTTCAAATGAGAATGTGAATTCCTCCAACATGTGGGGATAGTAAAAGAAAAGAGAAGTTGAGGATCGTGCTCAGGGCAGACAGAGGCATTGCTGGAAAGCAAGATGAACAAAGAATTGGGCAGAATTCAATTCACAGGCTGCCTGAGCTGAAGCAGGTAAAACTTGCCCTTTTCTTCCAGACCTGTTGTTGTTACAGTTTTAAAACTTTTTTCCAGCCTATCTTCCTGCTGCAGATTTCAAGAAATAAAAGGTGGGTGAAGAAAAACAACAAAAGGAAAAGAAAAAAGAAAAAAGCCCTTATCATTCTCTGATCTCTCTCCTAAAGCTATGAAATGGACTACAGATCAGCTGCTCTTTGGCCATCCAAAGAGAAAGTGCCTGAAGGGCCTCCTGGGCACCACTGCAGTGACAGAGCAGGTCCAGGGGAGGGCTGGCAAGGGAGCCAGGGAGCAGAGAGCCAAAAGTGGGGAAAAGGAAGAAGGAAAACTACCAAGGCAGACAGAGGGGAGGAGGCTGGATGAGAATTTGACCAGCCAGAGCCAAAAGAAAAAGCTAAAGCAGAGTGCTACATTGAACAGATCTGCTCAACTGAATGTTGCTGGGGAGCTTCAGTTTTTAAGGACCTCAGGGGTTACTCCTTACCTATAACTTTGGTGTTTCTTCCTTGCCCTGTTCATGACCTCCCCAGTGCTCACATCCCATTAGAATGTAGGTGGCAACTTCTCCAGACTCCATCCTTGCACCTGGCATTTCTTTGAGCTGTTGTAGGTACCTAATAAGCCTTTCCAAATATTATGTATTGCTTAATTTAACAGCATTGTCCTGAAGCAACTGCACACTATGGAAAGCATTTTAGAGTAAGATTATAAATTTGGCTTTAATAAGAGCTGGGGAGTGCTGAGAGTTTAGGAGCAATCTACACTAATTTTAAGACTCTGCTTGCAGAACCAAGTAGGATGGAGAAAGATATTGAAGAAAAGCCAGGAAAGGTTAGCTATGAGGAATTCCACTGCTTTTGATCAGTTTTCTGGTCTATGGTTCTGTCCAACAATTGTAAAATAAGCCACATAATTATTATTACAACACAATGTTACACCATGAAAACATTCTGGTGGAGTTGCATGTGACTTCAGTTAAATATTCCATTTAATTTTAGAGAACATCCTTCAATTTGATAGCAATACACAGATCTACACTACTGGGTACCAACAGACTGATTGTGCTGGTGGAATTTCCATCTGCTGGGTTACATTAGTTCATGTGTAAGACAATATTAAAAATTTCTGGGAAAGTTACAGAGGATTACATCAAAAGTTATCAAAATAAAGCAGTATCATAGCAAATACAACAGTTCAAACAAGTGTGTGATATTTGATGCTGTATTCAAAGGCATCTTTCTTATTGAGAGGCAGGCTAGGGTAAAGCTTGAAGAATTTGAAATAATTCCTTTGGAAGGTCTTAATTCAATCCACACAATACAAAACACTATCCAGAGTGGGCCTAAGACACAGATGAATTGCTTCATTCTGGTTCTACACAAGGAGTGAATTGGATATTGTTTAATTAGGGAGAGATGTTTTAAGATGTTATGAAATTGCCTGGAATATTTCAGAGACCTTTCTAGTTTGCTGTTAGAATAGAAACACACCAGTGGATCTAATGAAAACAGAACAACTTGTCTCTTCCCCAGGAATGTGCCATTATGGAAACTACTATGTGCTGCAGAACCATGTTCTTCTAGACATATGGCATAAGCTGAAGTCCACTGAAGCTGGTAGATTCAGGAGCAGACTTGGAATGACTTCTCTAAATGACAGAAAATTGGTGGATGTGTATCACCATATTCTACTTGCTTTTGGTGGAGCTAAGCCAGCTACATCAGCCCAGAATACAGACTTACTCATCTCAAGTAACAAGGCAACATGTTCAGATCACAGATGAGCTTCGTAGCAGATGCATAACCAGGAGTTTAAGATATGGCAGAACTTTATTTAATTATTATCTTCTCCAAGGCTTAATTACATTTATCCCTCTCCTGTGACAATGAGGTGATGAGAGACTTATGCCTGTTTGTCAACAGAAATACCAGAGCTAATAAAAGTAGTCTCTAATAAATTCCATCGTGAACTTCAGAACATTGCCAGCTGTCACCTCCTTCCATCCCCAGTGGGATTAGGGACAAGCAGAGGAGTGTGAACTCCCACTCTTAATTGTTGGACAAGGAAGTTGCCATGACACAGCTGCTTCTCCCATGTTAGGTCTTACCAATGTTTTCAGAATACCAGGATCTGGTTTCCCTCACCAGAACAAAGGTCTAGATCTGACCTCCTGTGGTAGCTGCAACCTTAGTGCAGAGTTGTGAGAGACAATCCTGGCACCACACGTGTTTTGGGGTGTGCTGATGAGAGGGAAAAGAGGATGAGCAGACAGTTCAGTTCCTGCTGCTTGTTTACCATCCTGAAACACATGGAAATATCTCCAGGATGACTTCAGCTATCACAGAATGCCAGACCCCATCTGCTCTTTAAATAACAAAACAAAGCCCTCCACTTAATGTTGGAACATATAGAGGGTTTGGATTGTAGAGCTGGGTAAGACCCCTTTTATTTGCAGATTCCACTGGATAGTTAACAGTAAAGCTATTCTGAGACATCATGGAAAACAAGAGCTTTAGACCTGCTTTGTATCCAATACTAAACCAGATGGAGGAAGCAAAGCACAGATCTGCTTAAAAACACCAAACTGCACAGGCCTGCCCAGCACAGCAACATCCTAATGACTACTGGGGTGCCCAAAAAACAAGGGCTGTAAAATAGCAAGAAAACATTCTTAACGTGAATGTTTCAACTCCGAAATAGTATGTGCTTTTGAAGGCAAAAAGCATTTATTTAAAGGAAAGATGATTTGTGATCTGGATCGTGTGCTAAGACTGATAGAGAGAGACAATATCCATGACCTTCCCCCCTCAGCTCTTCTCTCAACCCTCTCTTGAATGTTTCCTGTTCCCAGAGCTGAAGGGGCTGCAGCATTTACCAACTGATCTCTTAGCCTGCTCATCCCAACACAGGGAAGGGAATCCTCACACCAGGATAAAAGGAAGAAGAGCACATGAGATCTACCACAAACAATGCAGCTGAGCTCAGCTAAGGTGGTGTTGAGCACAGCAAGGAAAGTGGTGGGGTAGGAAGCTCAGAGCAGCATGTCTGTTATAGTCCTCTTCAGTAGAGATGTCCAGCAGATTGCTCCCACACTGAGCCTTGAAATGCACAACCCTCAGAGATGCCTCCTGAAGCTGGAGGTGTCAGAGGAGCACTGTGGGCCCTCTAAGAAGGGCACAGCTCTCCTGGAGGAGGCAGTGGCTTGAAGCCAGCCTGGTTCTGGCAAACAACTCTTGGTGCATACAGTAACACCCTGAATCACCACGCTCTTCCCCACTAATGGAAATTTACTGAGGAATCCCAAAAGCATTACATGAAGCTGTGACAGTTGCATCCAGCACTACCAAGAAACTTCCCAGAGGGAACTCCTGCCTGCTGGCCAGGTCTCTGGCACGGCATGGAGCTGGATGAGCTCCCACCCACTTGCAGGTAGGGCTCAGCCCTGCTCCCTGACATTCCTCCCTGAGCCCCTTCTCTTCCCCATGATACAGACTCTGATCCAGAGCAGGCACTGGGGAAGGAAAAGCTCTCAGCTCTTTGAGGTTGCAGGGGGGAGGCCAGGGGCCACCCTCTGCATGTGGGAAACCTCTGCTCTCTTGCATTAGCCAGGACCTGGTCTGACCCACACAGAGCACCTGAGGGGCATCTCAAGGGAAGATGCCTGCAAGAGCTGGTCTGTCTTGGGCAGCCAGAAAGACCTCAAGAAGTGAGAGGAACACCTAGAGGTGTGGGATTTCCTGACACTTCCCACAGCAGGACTGGGGAGGATGCTTCTAGCCCCCAGTGTGGAGAACTGGAGTCCCTAGAATGCAGGCCCACAGAAGGGTACTCAAGCTGGAGATGAACAGGGCTTACAAGAGAAGTCAGAAATTCAAGACTTCTGGAAGTTGCAGGCTCTGTGGTCTACAGGGGGAGGAAGAGAGAAATGCAATATCAATAATTCTTCCACAGCTTTTTTTTAAAGGAGCTCTGCAAAGATGCTAGAAAAAGTGCTTTCCTCATTGCAGTTAACTAAGACTAGCATTCTTTTCCAGGAATTTCTAGAAGGGTGCACAGTTGGTTTCCTGTAAACTATAAATTCATGAAGACAAGACCCCACAAACCAGCATGGGTAGGGATCATCTCAAGATCTATGTGGGCATGTCATTTTCAAAAAATTCCTGCAAACCATTTATACAGCAGGATATGTACATGCTGGCTGTGAGCAATGATCAGGAAACAACATTTCATATCCCTGGGCTGACATTTGAGGTGGGGCCTGAAATACAGTAGGGTGGAGAAAGGGGAACTTAAACATCTTGTAAATATAGGAGAGTTCTCCATATAAGACAGAGGGGAAAAAATCCAACTTGCATGTGTGTTTGCTGGGGATGTGAGGAAGAGCTGCTAGCATTTACTGAGCTTTCTCTCTGGGCAGCTGCCCAGGTTTGTGTCTGTTTTGATTATTGCAGGGATGAAGGAGCATACTGCAGCTACTGGAGCCTCAGCATGTCCTCACTGATCCCTACCTAAACATTCCTGAGCTGCATTCCTGGATCCCCTTACTCACAGATCCAGGAGGATTCTCCTGTTATTCCTCAACTCCTTTTCCTTACAGTACATTAGAGCAGCCAAAGCCAACAGATAACTATTGAAGTACCACCAGAAAAAGTGAGATTTGAAGGAAAAGCCCTAGATGCTGTTGCTTATGTTTCAGGAGAACACATGCAGCTCGTGGCTGTTCATTTGAACAAGCTGATTGTAAATTCATCATTCTTGTCATTTCAGGAGGTTATCATCACCTACTGAAAAGCTGGAAAGCTTGAAATGCTTTCCCAGTGGCCATGGAGGGAATGAGGAACTGTAATTTTGTGACAACAGTTACTAAAGGCCAGGTATTAACCCAGTTCAGCTCCTGGTGGAAGGTATCAGAGGAGCATGGAAGCAACCATTAGCCTGGAATCAGTCTGATGAGAAGGGAGAAAGAACCATTCCTCCTTTTCCCTTAGTATACCACCCTTCAAAAGCAACTCAAACAGAACCAAATCTCCAGCCACACAGCGGAAAAACTTAAGAGTTGAAAAGCCAGCTGCTAGCCCAAATAAAGAGTGCAAAGACTGGCTGGGGCTTCTGCATCTCTGGCTGCAAATTCACCTTTTTAAACTAAAGAGGCTTCAGTTCACATGCACCCACTTTACACCACCCCAGCCAGGGCTGGCAAGCTGGCCACAGTGGCCATGATTCAAAGCCAGGATTTTCAAAAGCCAAAATCAACTTCTTCAAGCACAGGGTCAGCCTGATATCTTTCAAGCTAGGATGAGTAACACAGACATGTTTAAATGTGAAATATTCTTCTTGTAAGCTTTCTCTTCCAGCAGCAGCAGATTCCTATCCTCCTCCTACCCCAGCTGAGCCAAGATATTCCTGAATATTTTATAACTAAAAATCTTTTTCTCTTTGCCCTCCTATGTAGATTCCCACACTCTGCAGCCCAGCATGCCAACTTTCTTTTCTTTGAAACATTCAGCCACCTTCAGTGGGTGTTGTCAAATCCTTTACACCTATTTTAATTGAGTATTTCAAAGCAGAGTGAGATCAGAGCACTCTGCCTGGGTGGGCACTCACTGCTGATACCAGGCTCTGCCTCCTCACCTCTGGCTGAAGCCATCAGAGCCCTTGCTGCTTTGTGCTGAGGGCATGATGGGTCTCACAGCCTAAAGGGTGAAAAGTAGTGGTGAGGGAGCTTGAAAGGGAGTAGACAGAGCATGCTACATTTAGGATCTCTTTGTTTTCAAGAATGGGTTTGAACTTGAACTGGGACAAAAAATTGTCCCCTGCATTTCTGAGATATCTCTGTTCCCTAGCTAGGGCTGGGAAAGGTAAAGTCAGTCTATTTGTAAGAGTCAGGTTAAATTTTGCTTGAACTCCATGCCTCCAGGTTCAGATGCCTGGGTCATAAACCCAGGTCTGCTCCAGATGCAGTGTTGTAGCTCTGACTGGAGTAGCTGCATCCACTCCCAGTTCTTTCCAAAGAATAACAGTGGGAAACACTAGAGACTTGCTATTTTTCAAACCAGACTCAAACCAATGGATACCAAAGTGTCCATTCTGGCATAACATTTAAATCTTTTGAAGTAGAATCAGGACAACTACTAAATGACTACGTTCTCAAGCTGCTTGTAAAACTTCTGCATAAATCAGAAGGTAGGATGGGATCCCCTGTACCTCGATTGCATTTCTTTGCCTACACAGAAAGCAGCTTTTCAGAGGGAAGGATTGCAGTGGGAATAGCTGTCTGAACCCAAAAACTCATCAGGACACTCTGAGTATTGGTGACCACCAGCTCCATTAGCATCAGGCCACAGGCAGACAACTACAAGGGGTTGCCATGAAAAAAGTCCTGAAACTGCATGCAAGAGGAAGGAGGACAGTATTTTCTTGAAAGCAAGACAGCCAAGGAAATAAAGCTATGACATTTGACATAAGAGTATTTGTTGTCTTGGGTTTTGTGGGTTTTTTTTTCTTTTCTTTCACTGTGTTCTAGCTGGCAATGATACTGGGAAATTAATTGTTTCTGTGTTGTCCCAGGCAGAATCCCCTGCAACTCCTTGATAAACTCCTACCTCATGCCCATGTCTTCATCAATTTAGAGTTTTTACTTCCCATTAGAATTAGCTGTTTATGACTGATAAATATGATCTGTATTTTCCTTGCAAAAATGATCATGGGGATAGAACTTCCATTTTTATATTCACAAATAAAAGCTGAACAATTATATGGCTTTTGGCATAAACAGGAACATGACAAGATTTCTTTTCAAATATTTTTCCCCCCTTAAATCTCTATTGCAGTATTTTGGATCCAATGCCTGAACATTCAGTGTAATTAATTAAGCTTTTTATTCTCCAGCGTATTTTAGTGGGATTTGCCAAAAAATGTTTGGGAAATGGCTGTGCATTCCGTAATACATGCACTGGCTGCTGTTCCAGCACTCTGCAGGAGTGGATAGCCACTGTAAGCATGAAACATTAGTTACCTCTGGGAACTGTGGCCCTCTTACGTGAACACAGCTTAAAAACAAAAGCTGAATTCCTTGGCTTGTCTAATATCACAAATGACAAATAACATACCAGACTGAGAACCAAATTACAGGTGAATTGGCTAAATCTGGGGGCTCTAGCAGGTCTCTACTGTTCACAATAGCAGTGCAACCAGGGTCTTATAAGTCTTATATTCATTTTTATGTTTGTTTTTTTCCTTACATGTTTATTTTACTGTCAGACACAGGAAAACAGGCTAATAAAACTGGCTTCAAACCCAAACAGAAAATGTTAGGTGACTTCACGTCATGGTCACTAAATCCCTTTGGTCACTATGGTCACTAAAAGCCTTTCCTCATCATCACTTGGAGGTGGTTCTGCCTCCAAGCATCTGTTTGCTCAGCTTCTGATGTGTTACAGCCATACTACTACTGTGATACCAATAGCAATGAAAAAATAATAAATCCAGTCACTCTGCTTTACAGAGGCTTTCAGTCCATGAAGATATTTGGATTACTGGTTTCACAGTCCTTGAGCCAATTTAAGGTTTCATTCCACTGGCCCCAGAAGAGAATAATCCAGTGTGAATGCATCCCAACAGCATTGCCTGAAGTTGCTCCAAAAGGAAAACCAAGCAGCACACAGCTCTGCCCTGAAACTCCTTCCTTTGTTACTCACAAGTTACTCACAACTAATAATTAAAAATCTAAAAACCTGAGTGCCATATGTGTCTTTTCAACCATCTTCAACTTTATACTTTATTCAAATGTGTAGGAAAGCAGCAGGATGAAGGCTGACATATGCCTCCACCAGTAAAGAAGCTCATCCAGCCCTTCCAAAGTGCAGCCTGCTGCTGCTAACTGGTTTGCCCCACGTGTTTAGAAGTGTTGGGATGGACTCTTCTAATAAAATACCCTAACAAAATATGGGCCTGACCCTGTGCTTACTGGAGTTAATTGCATTTTTTCCATGACACCAGCAGAGATGATTTTAAACCCCTAGAGCAGAAGCTGGCTCACTGTTGTCCATTTTCTCTCTTGTCATTCACATAAAAGAAATTCTACTGTGCCTTTTCAAAGATGAGAGCTGAGTTTTAAATTCATGCTTTTATTTTGCTTAAAGACAAACAATTTCTTCCAAATAAAATTGTCTTTTTAGCAGAGTTCTGGCACATGTTTCCGGGGGTCAACTTCTAATAATAGCCCCTGCAAAAAAACCCAACAGTTGTGACATTTATTCTTTCATGCAGCAAACAATGAGACTGCAATGATGACAATAATTGTGTTTTATTTTTGCTCCTGGACAAACGAAATCCCTTCTCTATCCAGTCCCATTGTGCAATGGGCCTGAGCCATGGCCTCTGCAAGGATCAGCTGGCACAGTTCCACCCTGTTCCAAATTTACAACAATCTGCTGAAATATGGAAAATTAAAAAGTTTTTTTCCATGCTTTTCTCACTGCTGAGAAGACCTCTTGTTAAGAGCCATTACCTTTAATTTGTGCTAAAATATTTTAGCTAAAGATAAGCTGAAATAATGGGTGCTAATGATGCATTTAAGATCCTCCTGCTGCAGAGGATCACCTTGTGCATGTTACAGAGGCCCTTCACTTACTCAATGGAGAATTTACTTTCAAAAGTAAACACACCTTTTTTTGCACATGCACAAAAGCCCAGAATTTTATTTTTTAAAAAGAAATTGGTGGATTTTTCCACCAGTTGTTTTTAATGCAACTGAAGAATCCAGCCACCAGTCTCCATCTACCATCTCCACCACTTGCCAGACACATCCTATAATTGTGACAGGTTTCTTCTAGTTATTTCTGAATTTGTAAAAACCCAGACTCAGTCTCCTGTTTGATTATAGCTCAACGTATTTTGAATATACAGTTCCACATGTATTTTGAATGCTGAGGTATTAAGAAAAATTAAAGGATCAGCAGCTGCCTAATACCAACAAAATGGCTTGGAGGTGGTATTACCTGCACACAAATTATTTGAAAAAAAAAAAAAGTGAATATTTATCTTTTGTAAAAACGTTTTTAAATTGTTTTGCAGATCATCAGTCCAGCAGAGCAATTCCTTCCAGCAGTCCCTGTTCTCTGTATATTTACTTTTAAGAGAACTGAAATGATTCTCTTCCTTACCTAATTTCTTGCTTCCCCCTCCTGCTTTCATTAACAGACTTTGATTTAATAGTTTTTGTTAAAGACATAGTTTATCACTGTACCAAAGATGGTAGCATCCAGCAATTTACCTGTCAGCCTCTTCTGAATACACAAGCAATTTTTCATATAAAAGAGGAACTTATTGGAGCAGTGGTCTATTGTTATGGCATATGGACCTTTTAGTGTAGCAAATTCATCATTATACATGACATAAAAGATGCATTATCATCCATTAAGTTAAGCAGAAGCAAACCATTGGATGCCTACCACTGGATTTCTCTCACACCACAATATCCTTTTCCAGTAATGTGTGTGAGGTCTCTGAAGAGAGTTTCCCTTCTAAATGGTACCCTACAATTAAATGTGCACAGTTTTAAAACGTAGGCCAACTGTAAGTTACTAGCATCAACATTTACTACTATGTGATGAGGCCCAGCCCACTCACAAACCCAAAAATTATTCTTGTTTTACATGGACAGGAAACCTGGTTGTGCATTTAGCTTCTGCATCCTTCCTCCCCTAAAAAAAAACAAACCAACAAACCCTAACGTTTTTCATTACTTTTTTTCCTTTTTGTTTCAATGCAGCAGTTGCAGAAAGTGGGGGGAATCTGCACAGCCCTGGGCTTCAAAAGCAGAAGATCTGAACCTCCAGGCAAAACCCCACCATGCTGCAGAAGCACAAAAGGATGCCCAAGGCTTTGCTTAATCAGCCTCAGAAAACTCTTCATTTTCAATAAAATTATCTAAATAGAAAAATTATTCTATGCAGTCACATACAAAGGTGCTGCTCTGACAAAGCATGATTTAATTTAAATTTACACCTGTAAGATATCAAGATTTACAGGAAGACAATTTTTCTATTGAGTTTTGCCTGGTTTAATTCTAAAAACTCCCTTTGGCAAACCTACATGTCCCATTTTTTTGCATTCTGCCTCCAAGAAATAAAGCCCAAGATATGACTGGAAAGGTCATTCTCCCTTTTTCTTCTCCTCTACTGAAAGAACTGTTCTAAGATAGCCTGACCTTCACCTACTGAAATCTGTGAACTTTCGCACCAGAACTTTTAACAAGAGCAGAAATTGCAGAAAAGTACAGAACATTTTCATGTAAGGGCTGATTAAATCTGTTTTAAATTCTCAGGACTGATCTCTAACGATTAACGTTTTCCTTGTGGGGGGGGGGTGAGGGAGAGAAAAAATGGGGAGGAGATGGAGAAGGACAAACTTAACAATGCCAAACCTTGATTTTCAAGGAAGCAGAAGTCAAACTGCCAAAGCCAAGAGCTTCATATGCCACACACACTGCTTTCCAAGCAAGCTCACTCAGTCTTCTCACCAGAAAGCTATCAGCTGAGAACATCAGGATCCTTCTATTAGAGAGAGGGATTTGCAGTTAAAATTCCACACTGATAATGATGGCAAAGTCCTAGGAAGTAGCATATGTAGCAATGGGCAGTTTTCTTTAAATAATTTTAAAGGTTCAATAATTTTAAAGATTCAAAGGCAAAAATTGTATCTAGATGTGTCTCCTTAATGCTGAGTACTGAAGAAATCAAATCCTTTTATTTAGTATAGTAAGAAAGCAATGAAGCAGAAGGTAACCAAGATCAGTTAAAACATTCACATCAAGAAAAGATGATATCTGGTGGACTTTGCAATATGATCATTGAAAAAACCACACAACAATATTAACAATTAAGAGAACTCCTTGATAATCCCTCGCAGAAGGATGCAGAAGACTTGCAGGGATCACGTGCACAAGTGTGGATCTCCATCCCCTATCTGCATTGCTGCTGATTAGGAAATTACAATGTATTTTCTAGCAGTGAGAAGGTCTCAGCTAGCTGGAATGGAGCACACCCAGAGGGAGTGCCATGGAGGAGCACCAGGCTGCCCTGGGTATGTTCAGGACAAGTAAAAGAGGTCCCATGGGGTCATCACTTAGTTGAGAACCACACAACAACCTTATTATAGAGTTTGCACTGTTGGCAACCATTGCAGACCAGTTATTTCCTTTGGTCTGTGTAAAGGGATAGGAAGATAGGCTTCCTGGGGACTCCCATCACCCCAGGATGGCACCACATGGCTGCTGGAAAGGGAACTGCTCTTGGACATGAGGAGCCACTGCCTGAGGTATCTCCCTGCTACTGATCAATCCCAGAGGAAAAATGATCTCCAGGTGCTTTCTGTTATTAAACTAGTGAAGGGAGGGGAAAATTCTCTGAAATCTCCAAGACCTCAACTCAAACATGTTTGCAGAAGCATCTTTTTTATCTGTCAAGTGCTTTTGGAGTTTAATTAAGCAAAGTACAGAAAGGGATGGAGGAGCCCCAAGTAACCTTTGCACAGGATAACTCTGGTAAGCCAGGAACACAAAACACATAGCTCTTATCACAAATGTCAAAAAAACTTTAGATTTAAATAACACCTATCACTGCACACTGTGTGGCCATGGGCTGGGTTGTCAGGGGGTGAAGCCTGCTATTAGCCAAGGAGTACCATGGATCATGCTCCTCAGACTTTAGGCAAGGCTTAGATTTCACTGTGAAATATGGGCATATTGGCAACACATGCATTTTGGCACATTACTGGAACATCTGGTACATTTTGAAAATCTAGACTCTTTGCATTTTACCACAGTGCCAGGCCCTGTAATGAATATTTAGCATTAAGTGTAATTATTTTGATTTACTGAGTCAGTCTCCAGATGACTGTATGTGATTTATGTTTTCAGAGCAATACATACAGTTTCCAATAGGTATTGATGTACACTCAGGCTCCAAGGCAGTGTCATGCCAGACAACCTTTCCAAAGAATCCACAGCCCAAACAATGTCTGTGCTGGGGAGGAATAAGTTTTAAGCCTGATGTACCCAAGTTCACCTGAATGACAGGGAGAATAACTAAAAAGCATTTCAGAATATGGAAAACTTGGACACTTAGATGCCTTGAAGTTAGTCTGAAACAAGTGGAAGATAAAAATAATTATTTTAAAAATAATAATATAATTATTGGATATAATTAATTGCATTAATCACAAGATTGAGTTTACTGACTCTAGGAGTACCAGGACTTGCATGGCAGATAGAGGCAGCTTTACCACCAGCAATCTTGGAGGAAGACATTCCTAAAGTCAGAGCCTGGTGCTGCCAGCTGGATTTGTTCATCCTCAAAACACAGGCTACATTACTGACTGCTTTTCAAGCCTTCTCAAAAGTTATTTTCCCTTTTTGATGAAAGGAAATAATAACAACATCCTGAAGAGACTCTTGGTTTTCCCTTGCTTGGCTGCCCCATTCAAGACATTGGATTGAAAGCCCCTTCCCATGCAGGGATGCAAAGGGTGGGCTCCTAGAACCAGAGTGGTTCCCTGGTCCTGCACCCCCAGAGCAGGACCCTAGGGGTGGAGAGCTTTCCCTCTCCCACTACAAATCCTGCTGATTTTTTTACACCAGGAAACAGCCTGGCCCTGGGCACATCTGCTCACACCTACAAGCCATAAAAGCAGTGGTAGAATCACAAGACTCTGAGCCTTTCATTTAGTGAAACAAAAAACCCTCCAAGCTTCTCCTGAAGCTTCTCCTTTTCTCCATCTTCCCCTGTCCCTTGCTAGGACATATTTGCACTCCTTGCCCATCTCACTGATATGGGAAGACTGATATGCAGGTCACAGCAGCCCAAGTACTAACTATCCTTCTCTCCAGCTTTGTTATCTGTAGGTACTCAGAGGTACAATGAGACACTTGGACTTTCAGCTCCACGCTTTGAACTAAACTCCACAACCCATCTAGGTATTCACCTGCAATCTCTGGCACTGTCTGCTCTAAATATGTGACAGTACATTTGTGAATTCACCATTCTAGGTTTCGTTTTTCAACTGTATATTGAGGAGAACAGTTTTAGTCCTTCAACAAGGCATGAGTGAGGCATTTGGGTAAAGCAGCAGGAAGGTCAATGAGAAGGTTGCCTGAAATTCTAACAGATGACACAGTGCAATGATCTTTCAGGCCAGAGGGCTGTGGATGTTTTTGTAATGACTGTATTTTTCTTCTACTGCTATGAAGTGTTTTAGAGGGCAGTCTCTGGTGTTTCTCACCAGACTGTGTCTCACTGGGACATTTCCATCTCGGACAGAAAAGCACTTTGGAATGCAACCTTATTTAAAAATAGAAAGCCAAACTTTGTAATTCACCATCATATGCTTCTACAAATAAGAAACCAACATGAGTGCTCCACACCTTGCACGGCAGAAGGATACTTTATCCATTTAATTGTTCAAGGCATTAAAAAATTAAAAGATATTAGCTGATTGTGTTAAGGATTTATGACTGTGTCCATCACAGTCAGTTTTAGCAGGTTTTGTTTGACCAAGAAGAACAGACTATTGTAACAAGGATTGACCCTGTCAGCACTGCTCAAGGCAGTTAAACATAAGATGTTATCATTGGAAACAAATAGCTGGCCCTTTATTTTTATGGATGGTGGAAGCAGCTTGTTACCATGGCAATGTGGCATTTTCCTAGAGTGAAGCTACTGTTGAAAGGGGCAAGCAAGATCTTAACTTTACCAGTGATGCTCATGGGACAAAACAGAAGGAAACTAATATTTATTAGTCTTTTGTTGAAACTATATTCTCAGTTTTGGAGAAAAAACAGTTAGGGTGTCATGTGCATGGTTATGCCCTTTTGTCACCTCACTCTTATAAGTACACAGCTCATCTTGCTGTTGATTGGACACAAATTTTAGTGCTGTTCACATCACTTGTCTTCATTATCCACAATGTTAAGTGGACATGGGTGAGAAAACTAACATTTAAAATGTGCTATCGTGAATTAATTAGCAGAGATTTTTACATTTATTTAAATACAGATATTTAAAAAAGCTTCCCTCTGGAAGAAAGGAAAACATTTCCTGGAGTGGAGCTGCATTATTAGATCTTAAAAGCAGCATGCATGTGTGCATTCATGTACATGAGAAATCCTCACCAGCTTCCCAGCCATTTAGGCACTAGGAGAAGCACCATCCTTTAGGAAGGCTCATTTCCCAATTACAAGAGAAGCCAGAATGAGATGAGGGAAGCATTGTCAAACAGGCTAAGGTAGAATCTTCCTAGCCAGACATTTGCCATAAGTCACTGCAATGAGTTTTACCAAAAAGATCCTCCCAGCATGCCTCTTTGGTAGTCTGCTAAACACCAGCAGAAATCAGAAGAAAACAGAAGGGCAGACAACTAGGAACATGAACTCATAGCTCATTATATGGCAAATGTGGAGTAATATTTGAATACTGTCTCATGAGCAATGGGTTAGAGACTGCTGTTCATGATGACCAGTCTTAGTTTGTCTGAAATGGGAAAAACGAGATTACTTCAATTTAGAATGTTGTGTTTCATGTTTGCATATAAGCAGCTGGCCAATGGCCACTGATGGAAGGAAGAGAGAAAGGAAATGGTAAAGCAAGGATGCTACAAAGTAAAATTCTCTCACTAAGGTCTAGGAATAAGGTTATGCCACAAAGCTTTCTTTTTAAAAAGCATTATTTCAAGAATTACTAATCCTTCAGCCAGTTTCCTGGCTCTTACTAAATTTCTAGCTAGGATGACATCTTGTGGCATTGACTTTCATAGCTCAGTGCACATTTTATGACAGAAATATTCCCATCCAACCTTCACTTGACACGTTGCGATTTAACCAGATTCCTGCGCTATCTTGCTTACTGAGGGAAGGAAAGAAAAAAAAAAAAAATCCTCTTTACATTATATCCAACAGAAACAACAATTTCCTGATGCAAAAAGTTATTTTTTTTCTCTTTTTAAAGATAGCTGGTCCAAGGCAAATAGGACTGCTCAAAATGTTGGCCATGAAAAGCCCTTGCATAGTGAATTACCCATCTGCGGGCTTGGAAGAGAAACAATGCAGACCTTGTATTTAGACTGATGTGACCATTTAATGCTCTTTCCAACAAAACCATTCATAAAATTCATGGCTACAGCTGATCACAGTTACTCTGTTTCCTTTTTGCACATTTGTCTTGGAAAGCCTGTTCCACATCTTTACAAAGCTGCAGGCAGAAGAGTAATGTGCAACCTACAGCAAGCTAAAGGCCCAAGTCTCTTGCCTGCAGCTATCATGCAGCAGTGGTCAGACAGTCCATTATGCAGTCACTGACTGTGTATTTGGTGATTTCCCACTTCTCTGTCTCCAAAGGTTGTATTGTCAGAAAAGAGGCAGCTCTGTATGTTCAGCATTTGCTCTCATCCCTTTGCAGGAAGTGGGAACCATGCCACTGGTTTCAGTGAGAACAGAAATGGACACAGACACAGAACTGGATGAACTTAAGCTGACACATTTCTGTGAACTCCCATTTCTAGCTATTCCCTCATTGCTACTTTCCCCCCTCTCCACCCCCTAGTCCCCCTCAATTTTCTCCCTAGAGACATAAAAACTGAGGTTTTGACAAAAAGATCTAATACCAAGGCTGGTCTCATTGGGACTTCAAAAGATTGTTTCTTTTTTTGAGGGAAAATGTCCAACTAGTAGCTGTTTCTCTTCACCACCAAATAAACAGGAGCTGTTTCTCTGTAATGTGCTTCTATTCAAAATAGGGTAGGACAGGGAAAATATAGGAGGATGTTTAAATGGGATCAGGAAAGGACAAGCCAGGACAAGTTTCTAGATGTACCTCAGCACACCTATGGTATGAGAAAATAGCCCTATGGGTGCACAGGGCACTGAAGGAGTTCTCAGTAAACTACAGTCTTTGTGATGCCTCTAGGCAGAGTATTTTAGTACAAAGAGACACTCTGAACAATAGGTGTAGGCATATTTTCTTGTAGGAGATATCAGTTCACTTAAACACATGACACTTTGTGTACCAATCAATCTGAAGCAAAAGAAGATGCCACTGAAATCAGATTAGCAGAAAATCTAATTTCTCAGCTTCCCTCAGAGCCAAAGGTAACTGAGTTGTATGACAGACACGGAAGCACAAACGGGGGATGAGACGAACGTGCTGGTAGGATTGCTTGATCCATTTCTGAACAGACAGTTTTGCCACGTCTGCTGTAGAGAGACAAAGGATGTTCTCATGAAGTGCTGGAGGCTATTCCATTGCCCTGCTTCTCATCACACCTCCTATCACACACTTCTCCTGGCTTAGCCTATTTTGCATTTCCATACATCTTCAGAATCCTTGTATGCTACTTAAAAGCAACAGCCCTAACAAAGCCATCAGGAGTGTTCTTTACATGTGTACATCACACACAGAAAAAAGGCTCAGCCCCCGTCTCCTCCATGTAGAACACAGCAGATTAATTTAGTTTGCCTCTCTATCTGCAGAAGAGGATTTCCATGATGAAAATTCAGATGTCAAGGAGAATTCTTTTCTGTGTTAGGAAATGAAAGGCGGGGTATGGTAGGCTCTGGCAAGGAGTGATGTTTTGTTATTGAAACACCAACATCTAGTGGGTATCTACTCAATAAATATCCTCATTGTCAGTGAAACTGTTGCAGACAGTAGCAACAGCCAGCCACAAGCCCTGCTTCTCTGTGCAGGAAAAAAAAGTGTCCCTCATACATGTAATTCATAGGATGTGAGCAATGAGGGAGATAAGCAAAGACAACTGTGTGTATTCAGAGAGAATGGATGAACTTCAGTCCCCTCCCAAGAAGAGTTTTCAGGAGATGTTAATTCCCAACATGGATATCAGCTGAGTGACTAGATCAAAGCTGTGCTGTAACATCTGGTTTATGGCTCTGCACAGCTACTTGAGCTTTACAGAACCATCAATGTTCTGGTTTCCACTGTCAAGACCGTAGCATCTTTTTTGGCCCATAACTTCTATGTGTGATATATTATCAATGGGAAAATTTCATCTGAATCAGGTAGCTAGTTAGTCTGCTGCTGTCTCCACTGAAATAGCTGAACAAACTTGCAGTTCTTCTTGTCTACATTATATGCTGTTATTTCAAATTAAAAAGAGATGTCTGTCCTATTCTTCCTTTGACAGTAAATGCAGTGTGATGCCAAATAAAGGCTTATTTGAGAATGACCTGGAGTCATTAACTTGTCATGGAAAACTAAAATCAGAGAAATACTGAATCTCTCATCCAGCAGCAAACACACACAAATCCCAGTACACATATATTATAAGATATATAATTATAGTATTTATAATATATATAAACAAAAGCAAAATACTTAGGCAACACAATCACATAATTGTTTTGGCTGGGAAAAAACCTTCAAGATCACCAATGCAACCATTAACCTGGAACTGCCAAGTCCAACACTAAAAGGAATCCAGTGATGTAAGAGAAAAAAAACCTACAAAACTACACTACATACACAAAGGTCTGTCTGCACAATTTACAGGTGAAACAAAAGCATGTTGGGATGCACAAGTTCAGAGATCTGATTTGCCAGTGCTCAAGGCTAATTCTAAAAATAAGGTTGTATACCTAAGATAAGAAAGCTCTTGCTCTTTGACAGAGAGAAGGTAACTCCACCTGTGGACAGCCTTCTGTGGTCATTTGCTAGAGCTGGATTGAAACAGAACAAAAATTATCTGACATGAGTGGCTTGGTTCTGATCAAAACTCCCTTGTGAAAGGAGGCAAAGAAATGGAACAAGATACTGTCTAATGTACTTTTAAAAAAGGAGATGAATCAAAAAGGGAAAGTCACTTTATATACAAATTCAGTTTTACCACTGCACTTAAAGAGCCCAAAAGTACAACTGGATCACACTTTGTCATCAGTGACACTTCAATATCCCTTTATTTATCTACAATCTCTTTCTCAACCCTGTTCTCCTTACACAGACAGACAAGAAAGGAAACTTGCTACTGCATTCTAATTATTTAAAGATCTGCTTCCCTTACAAGTGAAGAATTGCTTTTTGAGTACCAGCTCTGAGATACGGATCTCAGATTAGAGAACCTATTTGTTACCAATATAAAACTTGTTTCTCAGTGATTTAATGCTCCTAATATCACCTTCTGCTCCATTTAATGATCTTTTTATTCACTCAGTTATTTAGTTTTACTACTTAATTTGCACTTAATCACATATCATTTTATGATTAGCAATATTACTACAAGAAGGCTTTGATTTTCTATGACACTGGTAGCTCCAGAATGTTGTGAAAAACAAACACTCCACGTGACCCAGTTTTTGCTGATGAAGCAACTAAAACACAGAAGGATGGGAAGGAAAAAGAAGAAAATCAGATTTTTTTGGTGTGAGCACTGCAATCGCTACAGGATTATTCCCACTTCAGTTACACTGTCTTGTCCTGCAGTGGCTATGAAGGCATTTATTTAATTTACTATCACATTCTTGTTGAGGGCAAGGGGTCCTGGCTTAGAATAGAAGGGAAAAGCAGAAAAATACCTTTAAATGAAGTTGTTTCACATGTAACTTCAGTAGCAGTTCACAGCTTTTTTTAGATGTTAGATTTTAATAGCCAGATATGTCCTTCTGATTTAACTTAAAGGAAGATACATGAGGTGACAGTAATGCTTCCAACATACTGGCTGCACAAAAGACCCTGTTAAGCAATTGCCCATCACTTAGGAAGCTGTGACAAGGTGAATGCCCCTCCACAACCTGAAACAGTGCTAAGTTCTATGCCTGAAACTCCATCTACTTTGCAAAATCCTCTTACAACTGAGGGCAGGGATTCAAAGTGAGGAAGAAAGAGAAGGAGCACATCATTGCATATTATCAGGTACCTTAAAACATTGTATTTTACAGCATGAACAAGGACATCAAACTGAGGTGCACAAAAACTTCAGCGTTTCCAAACAAATCAGACCTTGACTTCACCATCTTTAAGTTCTTCAAACATCACGTTTTGAACTACAGTCCCTGTAAGACTAAATTGAAAATACAGATTCTCAGTGCTGTCATATCCCATGATTTGCAGGCAGTAGTAAAGAGTGTATTCCTGGCCTTCAGAAATGCTTCACTTAAGGATAAGCTTGGTCTTCAGGTTATTTTGCAGTTAATGATCTTGGTTTTAACTTGTTACTCTTAGGAAATGGGACAATACTTCTTTTAACTACATAATAACCATAGAGATAGAGACTCTACCACAGAGACTTGAGACTCCATACTTGTGCCTCTATTGTTTGTCTGCAAGGAACTTACAAATTGCTCCCTTCCAGCCTTGGCTTAAGGTTTCTCTATCTGTTCATGCTTGCTTCCTATTGCAACCCCACCTTATCACAGCAATTCTCCCTGCATGCTGTTCTCCACAGCTGTTAACCTTTGATAGGCTGCTGTGCCTGGAATGGAGGCTTCTCCTACCAGTTTCCCTCTTTCAAGGTTTCCTGAGTTATCTTTACTAGACCTTTACTGCATTTGGTTTCCGAGAAAAACAGGGATTTGGTTAATAGTCTAGAACTATATTGTTGCTTTTGTGGTGCTTCAATTGACCATCCCTAAATAACTTCAAATAAATGTATAGTTGGGTATTTAGTAATTATTTTCATACATAGACACACATGGGGAGAAGAGGTATAAAGAGACTGTTAAAGTAAGAGGTATGCTTGGAGGTGAGAACTGTAGGATCTATTCTCACAAATGAATATAAAATGTAAGCACAGGGATGATAGAAAAAAATATCAAGACCTACAGAGACGTCTTTGTAAATGTCAGTGCAGAATCTGACCTTTTGGTATCTATCATACATTCACCTGTCTGTGTTTGGGACTGGTATCTCCAATCTCATTTTGCATTGTCTTGCAAATCCTGTGGTGTCTGCTCAGAAATACTGCACTGGGAAGATCCAAGAAATAAGGCAGACAACTTCAGAGACCACAGGGACAAAAGTCTCTTCTTAAAATGTCCCAGAAGCTGAAGATTTATGTCCCACATCCAAGATAATGTGTAAGCATGAGCCACAATTATATTTCATGCTTGTAAACGTGGAGCTCCAGTCTCTGGATGCAGGTGGAAAGGAATATACTTACTCACCCATGGTACCTGCAAACCTTGATTTTCTTCATAGTCTGAACAGGCATTTTGGGGGGTACACAAAGGCTGCTATCAGCTTCTCAAAAGATTGCTTCTCCCTGTCCTTTCCCATTTAGATTGAATTTTCTTGATCTAGCAGTACAGCACAAAAGAAAATGATTTACTGATAGTGATCACTGAATCCTGGCACTGGCTTCTAGCACAGTATCAATTAAAATCACATCCTGCTGAAACCAGGGAGGGTCCAGCATGAAAAGGGATGTTACATGAGCCTTGCAGCTTGCTCTTTTGCTTTTCAACTGATAAACTGGAGAAAGGGGATTGTGGGAAGAAGATTAAAGACTGAGAGAAGTTATTCTATTCACTAAAATGGGAGCTGGAGAATTTGGATGTATCCTAATGTTCTCATGTCCGAGAACTGTAACACTGGTGTCACCAAAACCCAGCCAGGTTTTACATGACACTCTTGACAAAGCAGATGCTATTCCACCAAGCACTTGGCTGGCACCGTGTTCTCATGGCAAATTACTGAGTTTGTACCAAAGGGAGGCTGATGTCTCCATCCAAAGCACACAGTTGGGGCTATGCATCCATCACTGCAAGAGCAGCACATTTCAGAATGGAGGTTCTCCACTCAGCAGCAGAGCTGCAGTTCAGCTGTGTTTCTGGACTCAAAGGATTTTGTCATCTCATGTTTTGCTCTGGCATTGGAGTTTTATAGGGGTATACTGGCTTCTATAAGGAAGCACTTACTGTTAGATGTTTCAAAAAGTGATTTTTTTCAGTTATAAGGAGTTTTTTTAAAAAGAGACTTAACAATTCATCCCCCCTCTCTCCTCTTTTTAATAAAAAGGAAAGAAGAAAATGACCTTCTGACACTGATGACTAGAAGAGCACACATGAAGACACTGTGATTATCCCAGCTCCTAGCAAATCCTGTCCAAACAGGAGGATAACAATTCCAGAAAAACCCAAATCCATTTCTCTCAGAGGTGTAAAAACACATTCCTTTTGTTTACTCTTCCATTTGTTTATTCCTTCCTTTTGTTTATTCCTTCAAAGGAATGTAGAGATGTTTGAAGAAGACAGAAGTTGCTAAAGATGTGATCAACTGAAGCTCATCTTGCCTCTGATGGGCAAGTTGGTTGATCAGCACTAAGTGCTTTGCTACTGGTGCTGAAAGAGATCTTATTCATGGATACCAAGGATGCACAGAAGGGGTTCCCTCAGCTGGGGCCTCTGGCACATCCTTTCCTGAATCCCTCTGCAGAGAGCTAAGAGCACACTCAGATCTTAGCCCCTACTTACATGTTCTGCTAAATCAGAACCCTGAAGCATCTATCAGATCCAGCAAATAAGCCCTCAAAGCAGGTGTTGTGGAATAAAGACAAAGCATGGAGGTAGGTGTGCAATGCACACCTGAAATAGAAGTAGTAGAAACAAAGCTGTCATACTATCCTGGTCTAACAGGGGAGTTTACCAGCTCTTGACAAATCACAACTTTGTTTAAAAAAAAAATCTTCCTTTACCTGCAGTAGTAGTACCAATACACTGAACATTTACTGATACATTATATGGATCTGGATGCCTACTACAAGAAATGCCAATTTGTGGTATTATTTGTTTTTTACAAATGGATGTTCATGTCACAAGACAACTGGTAATTCATTCCAGTTTAAATATTTAGAGGTGGGGTTTTTTTTGTTGGTTTCTGAAATCTATTATTTTTTCATTTCCCTCCCTCCAAACAAAATAGTCCTGCAAGAAGTTGAAGTCTTTTCTCAAACAACTTGTAATTCAGTTTAATATTTGCAATTTGAATGTTTCATTTGGTTAACGTGAAACAATGAAGGGATGGGTGGGAAAAGTTACTGATTATGAATTACAGCATCCCAATAGCAAAAACATTGAAGTACCAAAAAAACCCAGTAATATTTGCACTTCTTTTCATTTTAATAAATCCCAGGCTTCTCATTTTGAAAATAGCCTTGAAAGACAATGAATGCAAATCTCCCATAAAATACAAATCTGAAGACCAGAATGCACACAATGAATGCAGCAGTGGACAGACAGCATCCTTTGGCTCATTCAGCCCTTATTCCTTTCTGGTTTCATCTTTGCTCACTTTAGTTTCATTGCTCACAGTTCCTTTTTTGCTGCAGCCTGACTTTCTTTTACCTGCAGATCCCCTTCTCAGCAGGTGACTCTCACAAGCTGAGGCTCAAGACTCATGGCCAGCTTGTTCTCTCCTTGCCCCTCTGAATCACAATTAGATTATATTTAGAGGCTGAGGAAATTAACCCACTTTACTCAAACACTCTGAAAAAGTAAATCTCAATGCCACATATTTTCAGGAATCTGGGGCTGTCTGTAAATCCAACCCCAGAGTACAGGGGGAAGAGATGATCAAAGATGTCAGCTAACTTTGCTCAGCTCCAGTTGCTGGTATCTTGTTAAGAGAACCATATTTTGACTGATAACTCCTATTGCCTGCAAGAATCCATCTGAAATCAATGGATTACCTGGCAGCAGATACTCCTGGGATGCCCTGGTCAATACACACATGGAAAGACAGTTTGCTTTCAGAGCTAACTGTGGATAAACTCCTGCTGCCTGTATCCACCTGTGTACCCATTAACAACTGCTGTTTATTCAAAGCTGCTAGGCCTGAATATTTTGTGAGAGCTGCTTCTGACACACAGACACCAATCTTTCACCCCCCAGAAAGACCCCATGTGTGTTTGGTTTATATTAACTGGAGAGAAGGATACAATTCAGAGAAAATAAAGTGCATTCAAATACATTCGGTTTATTTTCCTGCTTGTAGAAACATGTGGGATGTGTTCAGCCTTTAAAATTATTCATGTTTAGAAAACAGATTTCCCCTGCTCACCTCAGGGGTGAAGCTGTTCACTATCTGTTCACTCTGCATCTTCAGTACCAACATTTGGATTAAAAACTGTTAGTGGTCACCTGTCACTTGACACCATTTCCATTACTTTATGGGGAAAAATATGATGTTATGATGAAATTTTATGTTACATGTACCAGATCCTTCTCTGCTTGTACAATTACCTCCTCAAGGACTTTAGTCAGGGACCTCCCATCTTCCTCTATGGCATCTTTCCACTGTAGCTTTGCACAGAGTTGTCTGAGACACTAAAAATATCTAAGTTTCTCCTTTAAGTAATAGCTACTTTAAAAAAAAAAAAAAAACAAAAAAACCAAAAAAAGAACAAAAAAACAACTACACGATCTTCCCTCGTGGTTCAGAACACATTTCTTCTGTTCCTACGTGCAAGGACCATCTTTGGTTTCTGATTTTCAGAACACGTGGTTCTACATCCTCCCAAATGACTCAAAAGTGGTTTTATAATAAGAGTTTTCTGAGATTATATATGGAAACACAGAAGTCACAATAATTTGGGGCATTTCAGCCTGTGCTCTTGCCCAAATATGACTGGCTCAGGCAAACAGGTGGGGAAGAGATGATTATTCCCCATGGGAAAGGGTCTTCCTATTCCTAAATCTACTAGTTTAGCTACTGTCACCCTACTAGTCCTGCCAAGCCAACAAACACCACTATTTAATTTGTGCTGATGGCCTCCACTTCTTTCCACACCCCTTTCAGAGCTCCAGAAAGGAAGACAACACTCAGGCTCTAGCTCCTGCCAGAGATTTTTGGCTGGTAATTTATCAAGCAAAATGAGCAAGTTCTTGCTTCCTGGTATCCAGCCTCAGGATGCCCTCTCTCCCCCAGACTCAGAGCTCTCCCCTGGCAGAGGGAGCATTTCAGAGGGTTTTGCACAGACCCTCGCACCTGCTTTTCCTGACTCCCTCTGTCTTCTTCTCTCTGCACTGGGCTGCAAGGCAGAGAAAAACATCTGCCTCTAGGATAGCCCAGGACCTAACAGAAGCTCCATTCTTGTCTTTCTGGCAAGCAAACAGGGTTAGGTGCTCCACTAACACATCATGCATGAGGAGAGGGGAGGGGGAGGGGGGAGGAAGGGATGAAAGAAGCCAACAATTTCTGTCAATATGTGCCATTTGGGTGCCTGTCTCATACTAATTTCAACATCAAGAAAAAAACAATTTGCCCCTAACACAATTTGTTACCTATTTGCATTTCCAGGATCTTAAAAATAGAGCAGACAAATCATAATGCATGATGCCCCTAGTGATTTCTATTCCCTAATTACACTGATAACTTGCTTGATTAGTGCTATGCTTTGTAAAACAGGCCTAGCTGGAACAGAGAGAGCCTTTATTTACTTCAGAAAGGCTCTGGATATGATTAGCAGGAGTGCATAAATGTACATTAGTGCACATTAATGCAGCAAGTAGACTGTGGACAGAAACAACATGTATTGTGTTTTTCCACCCAGCATGCTTCTGTTTGAAAATTCCTTCCACAAGTGCCTCTGAGGTACTCACTTTAATTTTGCCATTGCAATTTTTAATTACCTTAGATTGATATGCCTGGTTTTCTAAATAAATTGTTTTATTGGCAAAAATATGCCCTCTTTGTAAACAGATTATATTTACTGCCACACAGCACACTTAATTTCTTTCTCATTGGGAAAGAAGGGTTTGAACTTCTTGCTGGTAGGGTGTTGTTTTTTTTTTATTTTGTTTTTAGATACATCAGGGATGTTTTCTGTTCAGAAATAGCTGCCCTGTAAATGATGTGGATGGTTTTAACATCTACCTTCTTACTAAGGTTATTGGCATTTTAGGGACTTGCACTGGGATCTTTGCATCAGTGAGAAGTAGCTTTTGTACACAAAAATGGGCAGCTCAGGAAAGAGATGGTTTATATCTCTGATTCCTAAAGATGTATTTGTTGTGGCCTTTGCTATGACATACAGGCTGATTACCATGACAAAGATTTCCTTTATAATATAGGAAATATAATCATTCACATTTCCAGTAGAACAGTGAAGTCCTTAAATACTAGAAATGGAGAAGGTGGTCACCCCTTTTGTCTGTGGTGCCTCCAGGCCTCTCCACAGTACTGCAGCTGAAGAACAACTCAAAGGGCACCCAGCATTGCCTTGTAGAAGAGGGACAACCATCAGGGGGACAAGCAACACCCTGCTAACAAATTCATGTTCCTAAGCCTCA
The DNA here is from genome assembly GCA_038090715.1 of Florisuga fusca. Taxonomy (NCBI): domain Eukaryota; kingdom Metazoa; phylum Chordata; class Aves; order Apodiformes; family Trochilidae; genus Florisuga; species Florisuga fusca. The sequence continues at coordinate 3,538,585 of JAAWXA010000005.1, read as the reverse complement.
GACAGCATGTTCCTTTCAAAAAGGACAGGGACTATACATCAGCCTCAGGACCATAGTCTCAGAATTTGCAGGGAAAGTCTGATTACATAGTCAGTTTCTTCACTTCACTTTTGGAAGAGCATCCCTCCCCTCAAGTCTTTGGAAGAATAGCCCTCTTTGCCAAGTTCCTTTGACCACTACTCCTTTTTGATAGAAAAGTAAATAATTTTAAAGCAATCATTGACTTTAGATGTTAAGATGCTGTAAGAGTTCTCATGTTTGTTCTACTGTCCAGCAAGCTCTTGGCTATGCTATCAAGATATCCAGTGACTGACAGCTGGAATTACCATCATGCAGCTCTCTGCACAAGGAGAGGTTGAACAATCTTTCTGTTAAAAAACCCAAAAAGACTGCTTTGAAAAAGAAATACAAATTCCAAGAAAATGACAGGGTCTACATAGTTGCTGCTGCCTATACAAAGCAGTCTGGCAAGCTTGCCCTCCTTACCTCAGAAGCACTAAGGTGCAAGGACACAGGAAGCAAAACCACTTGCCTTCCTCCCAGTTTGGCTTTCCAGACACATTGTACTGTAACTTTTTGGATACATTCTGCTTGTCTCTTGCTAATCAGGTTTCACTGCTGGCAGCCAAATGGATGATGCCCAGATTTCATGAGATTTGGAGCTTTGCAAATGTCTGTTCTTCTGGGTATCTGGCCATGCCAATCTGCAGTCTTGCTGACACTTAGCCGAGTTATTTCATGGAGGCAAACGCCAATACCAAGTCCCAAGAAAGGTTTTACAAAGATTGGACTTCCTGGCTCCTTGGGCATCACTGTGCTACAGCAATACAAGAAGAAAGGGCTTGACAAGAAGGAGGACACTGGAGAATGGAATTGCCTTTAAAACAGTGCAGCTGGTCCTACTGACACACTTCAGATGAGCCTCCAAGCTCAGCATGCAAAGAGCAAGTCAGAAAAAAAGGAATCCTTGGCACTTTGTTTTAATGCAACCAGACAAAAACGTCCCACCTTCTGCCTTCAAAACTGGGCAGTTAGATTAAAGACCATGAAATCACACAGCTTTTCTGATGGGGTGCTGCTCTGCAGTAGCTATCATTTAGCTTTCAATTTCTTTCCAAGAGTTATGGGTCAACAGCTAGAGTCAAGTATAACCAATTCCTCATGCTTATGGTAATTACCAGCTCCCACTTTATCACAGTGCCTTTTATCTGAAGTATCCCAAAGCATTTTACAAATCCAGCAACACATCTATGTTGGATCTGATCCAAAGCACATTAGGGTCAATGAAGTTTATACACAATGTATTATATGCATGTAAACATTGGATAAATTGCTTGCAATTGCATAATTACAGTTGAGGGCATCCAAACAGCCTTAACTCTGCCCTATAGTGATGGAAATAATCAAAAAAAGAACAATTCAATGAATCTTCCAAAAACAAGCTGCATTTTTTTTGCTGCTAATGCAAGCTAAAACCATATTAAAATGCTGAAATCCTGATCACAATTATTGTGTGCTGGTGGCAAAGGACTGGGTCTAGGTTATGTGTGTGCCTTAGCTGAACACTCCTAGCCTTGAGATTTTTACAGTTTAACTATTAGTCTGAATTTCCAAAACTGACATGGCTAGACTTGTACTGAGTAAATGACCAAGCCAGTATCTTCCTGTGTGGGCCTGTTTTCCACAGCAGTGGATGGAAGAGGAGTTTGAGAAGAATGAAAGAAAGAACTGGGGACAAATGACATTTAATAAACCAAACAAAGAGACCAAGGGACAGCACTTCAGAACAGAATTGGTGTTATGATCAGTGTAGATGTCATCCCTCCTACTCTATATCTGCTCCTACAGGGCTTCCTCTAGAACCACATGTAATTCTTTCTTCCCAGTAATTCTGACAGAGTGTGCCTCAGTTCACCTGGGAGGGATTACAGCAAAACTGCAGTGCTTGTGAGGTACACTGGGTGGGCAGCCTCAGACACCAGCAGAGACTCTCAGAGCAGCTATTAAACAACACAGGCAGATGCCATTTCCTTGACTGGAAAGAACTCAGCTTTGGAAAAGCTTTCCCTCAGCCTTGAATCAGGTTCCCCAGGGACAACAGAGCTTTTCTGCCAACTGAAGCACAAACCAATGCTGTCTAGCCCAGCATGCCTTTTGCAATTGCCAGACTTGGAGCATCAGTGACATCTACGTTCAGCAGTAGCAACCTTCAGCCATTCAGAGGTCTGAAGATGCACAACATAATATTGTTACAGAACATGATGTCACAGCATTTCGTTTGTCTGAAAAGTGTCACACAGTTCTTTAGTTTTGAAAGGAAATGGTTTTCTCAATGTAACCTCATTCTGTATCAAAGCTTAGAGGAGATCCTCCCAGCTCAGGTTTGCAATAGTATCCTGCACTGCTTTAATAACTGCATCTTGTCCCAGCACATCCCAATATGTAAATTAATAATCTAGGCCAACTTTATAATCGAGTATGAAAAAACTCTTTAACTTCTGCAAACCCTGCAGACATTATTAAAAACTGTGTGAAGGTGGAAAGGAGAAATCTTTCCACCATTAAGACAGTAGAGCAGAGGAAGAGGGAGCCAGGCAGGCTGTGGAGTCTCCACACTTCTTAAGTTTTCAGGGTCTGAGTGGTGAATGCCCTGAGCCTTGCCTCACCTCACAACCAGTGCTGCTTGGAGGAAGTCAGAGTAGAGGTCCCTTTGAACCTGAATTATCCCACGATCCTGTGAAAGTAACTGTCTGACATAAACACAAGAGGAAGCAACTTCAAAGTTAAGACTAGATTATCAAAGTATTTGATGACAAATACACTGGGGCTGGAAAACTGCCCCCTCTGCTTTTCAGTCACAGAAGGCTGAGGACCTGACTGATACAGTCAGCAATGATGATACAAGCAGACACTTTACCATGGTATTTTTTTACCTTGGTAAAATGTCCACACTATAATTAAAAATCCTCATAATGCGTATATTAATGAACTACAAATCAGCCCAAATAGTTCCTTTCTAAGTTTCAAGACTTACAGATACTACCAGATAGAGCTGACATCAGCAAACCAGATGTTACTCGAGTCCTGAAGGGATCAGGTTTGATGTAATTCACTAACAAATCATTTGTAGCTAGAAAAACTTGGGAAAGTGCAGTGGGCACCAAGATGAAAAATGAGTAGGTAAACTAGTGACAGCTCAGTGACCTGGTAAACAGGCTACAATGCAATACCTCATGTTTAATACAGCCATATGGACAAAAATACTTGCTCTAACTAATGTCACCCTGAGTTGCATACGAAGGGGAGTACATTTCTCAACTTTGCATTCCAGTTCAGAAACCTTTATTTTTAGGAATATGGAAATAAAAATCAACTCATAAAAGTCAGCAGGAAAAAAAAACAATTAAAAAAATATGGTTGTGGTATTTTCATTACGCTGCCCAGTCTATTTATTTAATCCAAATTAAATTCTAGAGGTCCAAATAGTAGGGGGTTTATGTTTGCTGTTCACAAAAGCACCAAATAAATTTGTCTCAAAACATATCACAGAGTAAGGGCTTTCAGTCATGTTGGCAAAGTAGTAACTGGAGCCAGTGACTGGTTGAACATTAAAAGAAAAAACTCCAAGTCCCCAGAGCACGCCAAAACTGACTTAAAAAATACAAAAACCAAACGAAAACTAACCCAAAAGAGCTAGTGTCCAGCTGGCTGTCATTTTACATTGATTCAAAAATTATTTTCTAAGAGGCAAGTGGTGTGATTCTGAATGGACATAACAGAGATGTGCATGCTCAGGGGGCATCTACTGCTGTGTGAACCAACAATTCTTATATTTACAGTGATCCAGAGATCACTTGTCCTCATCTGGCTTTTAAGCTCTTCTCTACCTTCCTGCCCCTAGCCTCTATTATAATCTATTTGTGACTTTCAAGATCTAAACAAACTCAGAAGCTGTAACCTCAGTTTAACTTTCTCATTCTGGGGACATACAGCACATAGGATATGAGAGCTCAGGGTATGCATCTGATTCCCTTTGCCAAAGGCAGGAAAATTTGGATTGCCTTGAATAGTTGGCTTTGTGAGCACACACAAACCTGAAAGAGAGTAATTAAGATGAAAGTTAGCCTGTTAGGTCTTTTTTAAATGGTGCTAGTCATGGAAGGAAAAGAAAAAAGAGAGAAGAAAAAAAAAAAAAAGAACCTTAAGGAAAAAAAAGTGATTAGAAGCATTAAATCTGTTTGTCTGGCTTAACTCCCATCCTGAGTCACAGTCTAGGAAGAAATACAGATACTTGATCCCTTTTTCCCCTCCTCTGTCCTTTCCTTTCCCAGTGAACTCTTGTGATAACCTATGTTCCTGTGCCACTTCTTGGCAGAACTGGTTTTTTCTACTACACTAGAAATGACATACAATTACCCTCATTTTGGATCATACCTACCAGAAAAAACCAGTAAAAACAAGAAATTTGCTCCATAGCAGAAGCAACTTGGTGTTCTTTGTTTGGTTGCTTTTTTACTTGTGTTAGGAGTTTCATTTTAAGATGGAGATGTTCTTTGACAGTATGTTCATTATAAAGTTTTTCAAAACAAACCCTTTCTTTTGTGTTTAAAGTAACAAAAATATTAATATATAGGGTGTAAGTTATAGATGATGGAGAGCACGAAGTGCAACACAATTTCTCTTTTAGTTCAGCCAAGATGAGTTGAAAAAGCTCTACTTGTCCAAACTCTCCCAATTTAAATTTTCCATGAAAAGAAAGAACTTTCAGGGTGCTGCACAACCAAAACTCTATAGTGCATCCTTCCCTTTCCAGTGACATGATAGAAAAGAAAATTAAACACCAACCTTTTTTCTAAATGGCTGCCAGAAATCCCCAAGGAATTAGGAGTCAGTAGGACAAGGGAAACAACACAGGGCCAGGATACAAAACACCATATTTCAATGAATTTTTAGTATTGCAGGAGAGGGAGAGCACCTCCTCACTAACAGCTGGGATGAAACAACCCATCCCCAAGGAGACTGCTTGACTGCAAGAGGCTGAACAGGTTGTCCTATCCTGTCTACTTTTCTCACTTAGACAGCCACTGAAAGCTCCACATTTACATCATGACCTGAATAAGAAAACATTGCAGGAAAAAAAACTACCCTAGGCATCGTTTGACAGCTACTTATAAGGAGTAAAATTCTACTGGTATTTGAGACCAGGTGGTACCAGTCCATCTTAGTGGGCAGAGGGGTGAGCTGGCCTTGCCCATCCTGACATGGCAAAGGAAAATGATTCATCTCCCAGGTATCATGCAGGCTAAGCAATTCAGCAGGTGGTTTTGTTCACATTAAAGGCTTGCAAATGGTGCTGCTAATTGAATTACAAATTAACTCATTATCTGATACAGTAAGTAATTTCTTTAAATTAGAGTGGAGATTAATTAGAATAGCTGGGCAGAACAACTGAAGGAAAATGGTCCCACCCCTCCCATCAACATCTAAAGCTGTCAAATTATTCTAATCTGACAGATATTGATTTGGGATTATCAAGTGCATCTGTCAAACTAGCACTGAAGTGTTCAAAACCTCAGTGTTTCTCTTAATATTAAAACTTAGATATTGGATATCACTTGAGAATATCCTTAAAAATAGGGAGTTATTTACCTGTTCTTCTTGAAAGGATGGATTCAGTCATGCATTTAAGTGATTCTGAAGGACACCACACTTGTTTGTTGATTTAGCAGATTAAAAATCCCAATAGAAAATAGCTATTATCTTTTTAAACTTTGTTATTTATGGAATTGTTATGAGTATCAGAGTAATATTCCCTGATAGCTAATAATTACACTGAGGTTTCCTCAGGTTACACAAATACATTCAGTCACCAGTGACATTGAAGCAATCAAGGTTATCCCTCATACCATGACACTGTCTATCTGTAGACCAGGATAAGAAAATATGAAAAAAAACCCACCCCAAAACTCAGCCAAGCAGCTTTTGTGAAAGAAGATTCAAATACAATGCTAAAAATCTATTCCTAAAGGAGGAGAAAATGGTCAAGCATTATAAATCACTATTAGCAACTGTAATATTACAAGGACAAAGAAAATTTTGAAATAATCCATCAACTGATCAGGAATTTTCTTTCTCCTCCCATGTGTGTAATCAGTGCCACAGGAAATCATACAAAGCCTCACCAACAACATTTCTCCTGCTGAAAAATAAGGCATTAAAGTCTTTTCATGGGTGTCACAGTAAAGTATATAATGATTAACTACATTTTAATTGGAAACTTTAAGAAAGTTACTGCCTTCAGTGACAAGGAGAGACACAGGTGTTGGATGCCAGCATGGTCTTGAAAACAACTCTATAACATTCCCAGAGGAAACTGGGATTTAGAATGCCAACTTTTAATCCCAGAAGGGGCTAGGAAGGGTGGGCCTGAGAAACACGCTGTAAGTGTGTAAAGTATCAATAAACACAACAATATTCCACCTCTCTAGCAATGATCAATAGCCCAAAGAACTGAGAGGGACAAGAGAGCTGTCCCAGGCAACCACCCTTCCCAGCAGGAAGGGCTCCATTTTCTCTTCAGTGACTGATTCACAGCTGACAACAAAATTTATGATGGATACCATCAAATAGTTACTGGGAAAATTCAATTCCAAGGCATTATGGATAGGTGTGGATGCTTCAGATGGAAAGGTGACAGATACAGATTTTGTCAGCCAAAGCAGATCGTGACAGAAGAAAAAGAAGTGAAAAAAAATTCTATTTAAACAGCCTACTTACAAACATTGAGCTCATTTTCTGAAGTTTTTTTCTTCTAGTGATCATACATATATGGAACATTCATGTCTTAGTTGGGTTGAAAAAAAATCTAGAATGCACACCTATGTCAACAGCTGAATATAAGTCAGTGAAAGGGTAAATACATGAATCCTTTTAGAATTCAAAACAGAGAACAGTTAAAACAAACCAGTGCTGGCAAATTGTCATTTTACACTAAAATACAGAAGGAACACAGGCTAAATTCTTCAGGGCATAGTTCTAGAAGCAGGTAGTTTGGGTCAATTTCTGCAGTTACACCAACCTAGTCTAACTTTGCTGGGCAAAGAAGGCTCTAGACATTGATGGTCACTACTGAAACAAACAACCAATATCAGAGTTCTACTGAACTATAAGGTTTGTTCTCCTAAGGGCAGGTTCTCATCAGACACAAAGTTCCAGACATTCTGACCACTCCGAGGAGTTTCACATTCCCCCATTCTAAACTCAAATCTGCCCATGGGAAGAGCTGAGCACCCAGGAAGGATCTTTTGATCAACTTCAGGGGAAGGCAGATAGTTAAGGGTTGTTGTATCCTCTAGTATCTGGTGCCAGGTGATACAACCTTCATGGAACAACTTGAAGACATACACAGAAGCTGAAAATAATTTCAACTACATCTTAGCTTAAATAATCATCACAGTAGAAGAAGTTTGACCACAGAACTACTGGGATAAAAGAAGAAAAGCTTGTTTCTTTCCTTTTTCTCTTAATGCAAATTAAAATGGCATGAAAACCTGACAACTGCTATGTCTGTGTGGACAAAGCCACACCTTGCCAAGTCCTCCATGGCCTTCTCATCATTGTGATACTGGAAACATTTCAGGAAATCTGCTGCTGCTCTGATAAGCCTGCTTGTTCACATCCACATCTAAAATGTGTGTGTGTTACAATGAAGAATAGAAGTGAGGAGAAAGCAGGGATTTCAGAGTCAAACAGCAGGCACCCTCACTTCTGTAAAGGAAAGAACAAAGAAGGGAGTAAGAAGAGAATTAAAAATGCTAACTTTAAAGCAATTAAAATTCCCTTTAAAACGACCAGTGGTAGTGTATTAGAAAGCAGGCCATTTCCACAGCCACTAAAAGAGGTACCATAAATTAACCAAATGACATGCTAAAAAGCTTAAACTTAGAATCTGCTAATCCCTTCAGACTCGCCCTCTAACAATTTTGCAAGAAGAACTGCAGCTCCTTTTGACAGAAACAGTAAATCATCCCCTCAAGCAGAAAATCTTACTGCAAATAGGTATGTAAGAAACTAAATCTGTCCCAGTCGGTTCAGAACAGTGTTTTAGAGAAGCTTATGATTATATTTTAGAAGAACTTTTTCCTCATTTAAAAATTCCATCAGTTTTAAAGTTAAACCCAGAGATAAATTGGGCACTTAGAGATATTAGAGGCTTTTTCAATAGATGTTCTGGACATTGTACTACCTTTCATGTTATTCTAGAGGCCAGTTAAGCTCATTGTTTGAAGTCCAAAAGCTTTTGGAAATTGATATCTAGGGCTAAGCTTAAATCTTTAAATACTTTTCAAAAGAAAGATTCATTCTGAGAGCCAAACACTCTTAGCAGTCAGCCTTTTCAACAGGACCTATTTGCAAAGATGGATCTAAAATAAATTACTTTATCTGGCTGTACCAATGAAAGTCATTTTCAGAAAAAAATTCTTAATACATCAGTCTTGTATCCACAGAAAGCAGCAGTTTCTAATTTGCCCTTCATACAGCTGCAAGTGGAGCAAAGATCTTCAATTCTTTATCTTGGGGGGCTTGAGGGGTAAAGAATGGAAACGTAAAATACTGAACTCATTTATTTGAACAGTAGATGAGGCATTGGTGATAAGTTTATTGATTTGCTGCTCTACTAATTAACATACTGCATACAGCCTTTGAGTTTTTCATTACAAGATTGAGCTGTTTAAAACAGTCTTTGGAAAGTCACTTCTCAGAAATGCCACCTTAAAACAGAGCAAAAGCACTACAACTTATAGTTTTACTTAATAAGGAACAAGCAAATTCTATGTGCTTCTTCATCCATGTGCTCTGACATGCAGAATAACCCATACAACCCATCTCCACTTTGGATCAAATTTGATCCACAAAGCAGGCAACTGTGTCCAAAAGGCCACTCAGCAAAAGCTGAAGAGGTGCTTATATGAGCACCTGTCCCCCAGGGAGTGAATTTTCTGCCCCAGGTGCCTCAGACTTGCTTGACTCAAGGACATGCATCTCACACTGGAACCCACGACCATTTTTAAAGAAGGGATTTCTTTCCCCTGCATCACTGTAGGAACTTGGGTGTTCACCATGCCTATCTAGAGATCACTCACCAAACAGCTGCCACACACAGAACAAGCCTGGTCTGTGGAGCAGCTCCAGACTGTAACACAGAGAACTTCCTTTTGTTTGGAAACCAGGGAACAACTCCATGCTCCAGCCTCCCAGAAGCAGGGAAGGACTCTGTCCTAAACTTTACCTACAGAAGCTGCTAAGAACACTGCCAGCTGTTTCATTCAAAAAGATGTATTTTCCTGGCTAGAAGCACAGTTGCTTTTCATGATAAGACTATGTGAAGATGTCAACTACTTTTTTGTCTGTCTAGCAGAACATTCCTCAACTGTAAACATCCTGGTGACCATGAAAAAAAGAAAACTCATTCTCCCCCCTAAAATTCTTGTTAGTTTTGCAGAATCAACACAACAGCAGGCTAAACAGAGTTGAGTTCTCTCTAACAATAAAGGGAACTGGTTGCTAAGCTGTATTTTGTCACACCTGCACAACCCCAGTGAAAAGGCAGGTGTAAGCAGAAGCTGTAATTTGCCCTGCTGTTGCTGATGCATGGGAAGGCAAAAACCCAGCTTGAGCCAGAGCCCCAGTTGAATGCTCAATGCTGCCAGGCAGAAAAGCAAAAAACATCTTTTTACTACCAGACTGAGTGCATTTGATCTGAAAATCAGCAAGGCACAATAAGTATGGAACCCCACCAAGAAGTTTTTTTACAGTCAATTTGCAGAGGAAAACTGCAATTTCTGTAATGAACATGCATTAAACTCTCAATAAGAAAGTTAATTAAAAAAATGAATTATTAAGATTTTTTTTCAACTCAAAATAAGTATTTTGCTGCTGAAAAAATATGGTATGTACAGTAAATATGCTCTGGCAGGAAAGGTTTCTTGCACGGCTCTATTGGTACAGGCAACAGAGTTCTGTTCCAGCACAATTTAAACCAAACTCAGACACTTCATGCAAGCAAATAATTGTTGGGGGGAAGCAAAGCAGGGCAAGAACACCACAAGATGATAAAAAAATGAGAACACAGATGTCCAAAAATGTCACAAAACCCACAGAAAAACAGAGGTCAAATACTTTTTGTTAAAATAGACAACTAAAGTGTACTCTTCCCCCTGTCCAATTTCAGTAGGAGCACAGTACTACACAGTTTCTTCCAACAGTAATTTGGAAAAAAAAAGGGTAAAGACAGAAGGTTTCCTTTTTGGTAACACAGATTAAGAGAGAGATTTTGAAGATTCAAACATTCCTGTATCGATAGTTTCCAAATTTTCTCTACAATTCATCCAAGAAAGAAGTAATGACAGTGCCCTGAAACAGGAGGCAGTAAATAAAGATATCACAGAGATGGGGAAGAAAAATATTGAAGAGGTTCAGAGAAAAACGTGTGTATGGTGTGACACAGATGCAACCTATATGGAAGAAAAGTTGCAGATTAAAAGAGTCTGTTAGTCACAAGCAGAGAAACATAAAAGAAGGAAGAAATCAAAGAAAAAGGTCTACTTGTATCATTAAGTGAGGAGAAATACAGAGTAAACCTCTAAAATTGAAAGAAGTCCTAACCTTTAGAGAGGCTCATGGTTATAAAAAAACAAAGTGTAAGTTCTGCTAAAGCAAACAGACAAAAAACTAGTGGGGTACAGCAGACTCAATGCCTAAAGAAAGGTCAGGTTCATATTCTAAGGAGCAGACCTCAATGCTTTGACTGTGAGCAGCCTATGCTTCCTTACTAACCCCAGTGGAGCATGAAAAGGAAATGTTTTAGGGGTATCCTGGTTTGGTTTTCCTGTGCCAAGCCAAGGAGAGGAAAATGGACAGACAATCTCTGAGCTTCTGGTCACCAGCCAAAGCAGGTATCTTCCTGGAAGGTGAGACACCCTCACTCCTGGGCAATCAGCACAAGTGACAAGATTCCTGACAAGACAGGAGTTTCAATGTTCATGACACCCTCTTTATCATTACCTCATTCTGAAGTAACCAAGAAGTGTAGCCTACTCTAAATGGCAGGGTGGATTCACTAGGGTGGAGTGCAGGGCATGAGTATGTCAGAAACAAAACTCTGTCCACAAAACTGATTTCATTTTTTTAATTCGCAGACCACCAGAGGGAATGGGATGACCCAACAGCCTGCAAACACCATAAACTGAGAGTATGGAAAGACATTTATTTTTAAAGCACACAGAAAATGTGACACAGTCACCTACAACTCATGAGCCTCATTGACTAAGACACAGCCAAGGCAGACACCATACAATGCTCACATGCAAAGCTCAGAAGCTCACGTGAGAGGGCTCTTTGAGGAGCAGATCCAAACACATTGCTTTGACAGAGCTCAGATTCATCCCCAAGACTTCAGAGCTCATTCATTAGACCAGAAGCACCAACTTCACCAAAAAACTTACCAAAAAGTCAGGCAGACAGATTTTTATCTCAATGGGTAATGCTGTAAACAAACAGGGGGGAACAAGAGAAGGAGAATTTCAGCTAAATCCAAGAGTTGAGGCACACACTTTCCACTGAACTGGAAATATTAACATGACTTGTTTTACTCATATCATTTCATAAAACATGAAGTTACTTACTTGTTTGCAGGTGGAGAAAAAGGCCCTCTTGTTTGGTATCTTTCCTGCACAAAGGAGAAACCAAGTCTGTCACCTACTCCTGAGAGCTGCCCACAGTTAAGCCCCAGCCAGCCCACCTGGGGCTAGTTTATAGCTTCAACCATGGCACAGAAACAGCTGGGGAGGGTGAAGGAGGCAGCATGGATAACCCCCCTCCAAAAGGAAACTTTGCAGGCACTTTCCAGTGCTCATTTTAGGGTGGAAAGGGAAAATAATTCTTTCTTCTTTTAGCTGTTTTCCTTCCCCTCAACTCTTGGTCCTTTATGGTTCTGCTCTTACAACTTCATCTCTTAGCTTGCATCAAGCATTTACATAGCTTCAGTTTCCTGAAGAGGAATAAACTTCAATGAAATGGATTTTAAGCCTAAGTGAAAAACACATGGTTGTGTTCTGATAAATTAAAAGTCATCTCCAAGAGCTGTTGATGTTTTACCAGGGAGAATTTTCAAAACAGTCTTGCACAAAACATTCACTGAAATGAGTGTTTGCTTAGGAGCTAATAGGAAAATCTTCTCACCAGTATATTCCTGTGTCATGAGTCACCAAGGCTTCTGCTGCACCAGAGCAGTACTGCAGCTTGGCCCACATGGCTTGCCCTGCTCAGCAACAGGCATTGCTATGTGCACAGGAACAACCCTGGGAATAAGCACTTAGGAAATTGCCCTTCCCTCTTTAGAAGCTGCAGTCCTTGCTTTTTAGGAGAGCATGTTCCATGGTGTTGGTTTCTCACTAAAGAATTTTAGGATACTTGTAGGAGCCTCTGAATGCCAGGACTTCTTCAGATATGTTTACGAGACCAATGTTTAGGTCCTCATAGAAATGTCCTTGCAAACCATGTATTTCTTATGCAAATGTTCACAGGAAGTCATAAGTAACGTCAATTTGGACTAAAAATTCTTGTGTTTTGATATTTCTGCATGCTGTTGCTTTGTAAATGCAGGCTATTGGACCCTGAAGATTTCTTTTGAATGCTGAAGTAACAGAAAAATCTTGGGCTGCTTTCAAACAGATGCCCTCAGTCCACAGACAGGGTGGCCATGAAGCCTGCCCACCAGAATGCTCCCCTCTCTCACACATGCCTGATCTCACACTGGGTGTAATTAATCCTCGTGTCTTCTCACACCCCTTCCCTCTCATTACCAAGACTGTGATTATACCAGGTAGTGTCTTCTCTAGTCTATTAAAATGCATATTGCATGACCAAAAGACCTTCAGCATCCAGAAGTGTCAGTCCATCACATTTCAGCTCCTGCTGACACTACTGGGAGTCTCCCAAACACAGGGAGCTGAATATCCAAGCAGGAATTTGTGGCAGGGGTAGGAGGACAATATTGCCTTTAGTCACTGCTAGCAGGCAAGAGAATAGAGAAACATTTTTCTTCAGTCTGTTCTTTGGTATCCTGAAGACGAAGCATTTTTACTTTCTCTTCAAGAAACTCATCATATGCTGCTGCACTGGAGGAAGAAAGTCACGAATAATTAAAGAAGACATCTGCTGTCCAAACTTCTGACAGAAGCATCTTTGATAAATAATTCATCCTAAAAATCTTGAGAGGTATGAATGAGATGGCAACCAAGGTGCTCCTCTGCAGCATGCCAGCCTTCCTGGGTGACCTCCCATGGCACAAGCAGCTTATAACATCCTGGAGGGGGCACAAAGAGAAAAGAGTTCTCACAAATTTGTCAATGAAGCTGTCAAGTACAGGTGTGTGCTATAATCAGGTACTTGCATCCTTCACAGCACACACTATTATGCAAGGCATGAAGTATCAGAGAGCTTCCCACAATCAGTTCAGGGAAGAAAAAGGAAAATACCAGACTCCACGACCACAACTGAAAAGCAATGCAGCACATTAATAAGAATTGGCAGAGTGTCTGTCCTTCATGCAGGATTGCAGTGACAAACATCCATGCAGTTACAATCTACATGACATTAAAATGCCTACACCTCAGGAAGGAAGCATCCTGCCAATTTTCTGTCTATCCTTTATTTTTAGATTTGGTGGTGTTTGTACTTTGAGTGCTCTTAGGAGAAGGTCACATCAAGTTTCAGCACCCAAACATTTTCCATCCTTGGTTTTGAATAGTTTGATTATAAATATTTTTTTATATTTCTCAGGAGATGTGTCTGTAAGAATCAGAAGGAGGCCAGGGAGCTGAGTCTTTCAGCAACACAATTCTCTTGCTTTCTCCAGCATTACCTCTCATACACATCACCTGAAAAATTTGCAGTAATTTTTTTTTTAACCTTCCTCTCCTGATCTTTATGCTAGAGATGCCTGTGACAAACAGATGTATAAACACTTTATCAGTTTTCAGAGTTAACAAATAACTATGAACCTTCTTCATAATGGAAAATCATACAACTAAAATTTTAACAGAACTATTCTTTGTAAATCAGGGCTCTTAGCTGAGGAGCAGTTCTGGATAAAGAGGTTTAGTTCAAATACATGCACACAAAATACAAATAAATTATATATACCTATTTATTGCTTTGCACTAGATTAGCCTAACACGGAAAATCTTTATAAGAGAGGATTGAAGAAGTACATTTCTTTGCTGAGGGTACTTCAGCTGATTTCAAGTTTAAAAAGTATTTCAATGAGCTATTGTTATACAATAGGCAATGCATTAATGTGGAAGTGAAAAGGGCTCTGTGCTGAGGAGGGGCTCCCACGGGGTTCAAATTTGACAAATTATAAACAGTAGGACGGTTCATCAGGAAAGGTGAGACAGATAGAAGATATCTCAGTCTGGCCTGCAGCAAGCTACTCATTGCTCATACTTTGAGACCCTGAAAAATAGTTTTCACAGTTTTGTTTTTTCCATTCGTGTGTTATATGGGTCAAATGCATTAAACTTTGGACATCTTCCCATCTACTTGCCAACCACCATTTACTTAACGTGAATATTGATTTTTTTTTTTTGTCTCAGTTAATCAGAGATCATCTGATGGACTCTCACAGTGTCTAGCTGCCTGCTAAAGGGAAGCTCCACACAGATCCTCTCTTCTTACTGAGAAGAAAATGCTTTTATAACTGATTTTCATTTCCTTCCACTTCTGACAGAAGGAAAGTCACAAGCTGAATCATGCATATCTGAATCTACCCTAAAGAAGTAAGAGCAAGGGTGCTTCGGATTACTCACAACCAGAGAAAATTGGGACCCACTTTGGATAACCAAGCTGACTTAAAAGAAAGGAAAAAAACAGCTCTTCTCAGTTCTACACAGACAATGTTATGGGCACTACATATATGTCAAAGTAAAATCTTGACTTGGAAACAGGTGGTGCTTAACAGAGAACTTAAAGTTTTTTAATAAACTATGTAGAGACTTTCAAAGACATTTTCTTGCCTCATCTGGTATTTAGGCTGAAAAAACTCATACTACATTTGTGCTGCAAAAGTATTTGATACTTCACACATTACTAAGGGGGCACAAGGTTTTATAAGGTATTTGGCAAGAGCCTCCAGCACAGCCACTCTCCTTGCCTCTCCGTAGTGTCCCATGAATTCTGTTTCCATGAGTGTAATTCTGGAAGCTCCTGAGGTGTTCCTGGACAGTAGCCACTCTTTTGCTGCTTTGATCTTCTTTTGACTGAAAGTTGTGCAAGTTATCCTTAAAAGTCTAAACACAATTGTGCAGTTTGATAGAAGACCACAATTCAGCTTCAATTTGCTTTTATTTATTGGCTGACCTGGCCCATCACTTAAGTTGCTTTGCACCAAGATGAGAGCCTACTGTCCCCCCTGCTAAGCAGCCAGGTGATTACACACAGTCCATGATCAAAGGAAAAGTTCAAGGATATTGAGAAAGAGGCCTGAAATAGAAAGCTTTTTACTGAACACTTTCTAATATTTTGAAAGGGTTTTTGCATGAGATCTGCTAACCAAACTCATCAGGGCAATGCAAAACTCTCACCGGGTACCATTTATATCTTGTCATTTTGCTGACACTTGTCCCTTGAAGAAAGGATGGCTAAATCTGGTTACATTATATACAAGGAGACTCTGACTTTTGTTTACAAGTCAATCCACCAAAAAGGAGAAAAGGATTTTAAAAAACTTTTGAAGAATGTAATGTCACAGCTACTCGTCCACAAAAATAACATCTGCAATTGGTGTTCTCTCTTGTATCTGTGATTCAGCCAGGAAAAAGTCTAGGTTATATGGACATCCACATCTAGAAATGACAATTTTGAAAAGAAGGAGGAAATTTATTTTTAAAAAATAAATGAGAAAAGCCCACTTCTCTTATCACCATGATGATACTACTTTTATACAGTTTTATAAAGTTGTCATGTTTAGTGAAAGAGGATATTCTAAATGAAAATACAGTTATTTTACCAAGAAATATACCCTTCTGCCCTTCCAAGAATGTACCATAAAGTGAAGAGCTGAATGTTGTGGACACTATTGAGCAAATAATTGCTTCCTCCAGAGAATGTCATATTATGTCTCCTATCCAATGTAATGCAATTTATTTTATAATGCATTTTCACAGAAATACCTCACTATTTGCTGAAATTAGGTAATACAGAAGCATTCTATTGTGGAGTGCTTTGATGAAAGGAAAGTGGTGGAAAAGCAGACAGAAGAAAAAGTGAGCTAAAAAAGTTTGTATGTTAGAATTGAGGGTTTGTTGCCAGGAGCTGGCAACAAACAGAAACTTCCCTGTTGCAGCAGCACAAGAAATCTCACTTTTCCTACTGCATCACTGAAGCCAATGTGAGGCAGAGAGGCATGGAGCCTAGAGGGATGAGAGGGGGAACTACTGCAAACAGCAGAAAGGAGAGAACCACAAAGTGAATTTTAAATGCAAAAGGAGGCAATGCTGGACCAAAAGAAAACTGTAATTAGGGGATGAAGAATGATACAGGGAGAAAACAGAGCCCTGTGAAGGATGTGAAAAGTGTTGAAGACAAGGAGGTTGTTTCATAACTAGGAGAATTCAGAGTGCAAATAAATGAGTGAATCTTACAGGACCACAGTTATTTGACTTGGTTTAAAGTAATAGTATTGAAGACCTTACAGACAAAATGCCCTGTAAAATGGAAGCTTGTAGGAGCCTCCTTTGCTGGTTGGTGAATCCTCACTGAACCCATAGAACATTGGGAGAACAGAAAGTTACAAAAATATCAATTCTACTAAGCATCTCCAGTGGTAACTGCAAACATGCTTCTGGTTCCAGGACAGAAATGGTTTGGGTCTTGGACTGAATGCCTTTTTTTTATTCCCTTTGACTCTTTTTTTTTTTTTTTTTTTTTTTCCTGAGCTGAAACTAACACAAAATTTCCTGAAAAACTGAAGCTCTGTCCATCTCCAGGGGCAGTGTTGAAGCTCAAGAATCAATTGCAGGAACTAAGGTGTGAAATAATATGCCAACAACTCACAGGAGGGGGACGTGTAGTTTTACTGCTGATCTTGAATGATGGGACACCCATTGAACTGCCAAAATTGTTCTGAAGACAACTGAGCTGTAATAGTTCATCATGCCATGATTGCACATTGATGCCATGTCCTGAAGTGATGTGATGACACTGTGGTAAGACCATTAACCCATCTGTCACTTTCTGCATTTGTCTCAATCAAACTGACAAAAGGAATGTGCAAATGTGGCTTTAGGCAATGCAAACCCAATGTTATGGACCTGACATATAAAAAAAAAGCAGTTGGTACTGAAAAGAGGGACTGACCTGACATAGACATATGTTTGAAAGTAGGACCCTTGCTAGAGGACATTTAAATAAAAGATTTGTCATTTGTCTCATGTAATCTGAAATTATTGCTAAGGCAACTCAAAGACTGCTGTAATTTTTTGACAATCAGCCAGCATAGCTCAGCACCAGAAAAAAAAAATTCCTCCAAGGTCTCAACTTTCTAAAACAGACATCCACTTATGAGAAGGCACCCCTAAAAATACTGCCACTGCACTGACAGTTTTAGAAACACTGTAGAGGACTGTTAGGAACCATTTTTTAATGAAACTGATGCCCACATCTCAGCCAAAATTTCCACTTCCATTAACTGGGAGGTGGGCTAAGGATTGTAAGGCTTGGTTGAACATGGCTTCATGTATCAGAACCATCTTTCCCTTTCATATTGACTTAAATAGATAACAGTATAATTTATATGGCTTATCTCTTTTCTTTAAGATATATCATTTTTTAACTACATAACTGAATCTTCAAAGATGCAGTAACTGACATGGTCTTCTTCCCATACCTATGGAAATAAATATCTATCCATCTCTATCTTTACATAAAACTATAAATATCCAGTTCCTGTGTAGAGGACAAGGAAATAATAATTAAATATCTTTCTGCAAAAGTTTATCCTTTCCTTCCCTTTTAATCCTCATTCAATCCAGTACACATGGAACACAAACTGCGTCTGCTGCTTTTTAACTGATTTTGCCTTGTTCAAGTGTCATCCATCTTGCAACATAAATAATGAACAATTACACATCAGCTTCTAGAAATGAAGAAAAATAAAAGAACATTTTCTGGAACACAGAAAAAAATCTGCAGATATACCTACTAGGACCTTGAAATTTAGAACTAGTATGTAGAAGTAAGTGCCAATGAGAACTAGTATGTAGAAGAGCTGAAGACCAGTGACAGACATAGGACTGAAAAAAATAATTCATATTGCAGTGTCTTCAATAAACATTTCTCTACTTTCCAAATGTTTTGCTGGTAAAAGGACTACAGCTGTTCAGTTCTAGAACATTCCAGGATAATCAGACAAAAAAGCCAGCAGCTGTTTCAGAAATACTAACTGGAGGCTAGAAACAGGGTTAGTGAGAGTAGTTTATTCCAAAAACTGGGCATCTTTATGTGCTGATTTTGTTGCCTGAGTAGCATTTCAGCAGGATCACTTCCATGAACTGGATGACAATGAGTGCACCCTGAACACCAGCATGGAAGAAAGAGGAGCAGCAGCTCAACCCATCCCTGACACTACTCTCAGCTCTTCCAGCTTGCTTATTCCCAGACCCAGACAGCTGCCTGGTCATGGCTGAAGGACCAAGGGGGAACAAGCTGGTCAAACAAGAACAAGCAGGACACGGGCAGAAGGAACCTGCAGCTAGCACTGCCACCAAAGGATGTGCCACCACCCGGGGCCTGTGCTGCTACAGCTCTCTGAAGTGCAACCAGAGCAGAGGGAGTAAGTAAAGGAAGGCTTGTGAAAGCTTGCCTGTTTTTCCTACCATATCACAGTTAATTAAAAAAAAAAAAAAAAAAAAAGGTTATTACCACCCCCTAAAGCCTTGTCTAACAAATAATACCTTCCATCTGCCAAGTTTCCTTTTTTCTCCTTTTTTTTTTTTTTTTTTTTTTTTTTTTTTTAAATGCCTCAATCATCCAGGGATAAGAGGGACGACAACTGTATTTATTTTATTTTCCTAAGTGTAATCTCTCTCCTCAGCAGATGTGACAATTTACTGCCAAAGTAAGTTCATCACACAATTAGCGGTGTGAAAGGAAAGCCTATTGTGTACCGTAATGGTTTTTCTCGCCATTAGCAGTTAATAATTACCGACACTGCTTCAGGGCGGGCTGAGGCCCCCCTGCTCAGGCCAGGGCTCTGCATCCTCGTTTCTCAGCAGCCCTCAGGGGGGAAGGGGCAGGAGAAGCTGCTTTGTAATGAGGTCTGATAAAGCCACTGATCTATTTCTCCCAGCCCCACAAAACCCCATCCTCTCGGGTGGTGTGCAGGGCTGGGCTGGCACCGGGCTCATCGGATGCAGGCTGATTGCTTTTCCATTGGTGGTGTTTTGGATGAGCCCTTGCTTTACAGTTAAGGTAATGACTTTCCTATAAATTTTTACTGCATTTTCTAACACCATTTCATAAATATTACTAGCACAATGCTAAGTTCAACGTTTTCTATAAAACCTCATAAAGTAATAAGAAAGATTGTCAGAACTGGACCTTTCAACGACACAAGGTATTTTCATACAGATCACATTCTAGTAACTGACCCTGCCTTGATTTTTTGGTGCTATCAGCATTTCCTGTGACAGGTACACTGGGCCCCCGGTGAGCACCTGTCTCTGCTACCATTGCTAAATTTCTGCCTCTTAGAAAAAAAAAATAATCTATTTTAGGACTATTTTTTTTTTCTTAGTAGGGGTGAGGGCTGAAATTTTCCCTAAGAAATCAAAGATTGGTTTGGTTTTTTTGTTTTTTCCCAGTAAAACTACAACAAAGAACTAAAATAAACCCAACAAAGCTCCCAACAGAGTCAATACATCAGGAATTCATGAAGAGCCATCTAACAGTGTAAAGTTAATGAGCATATATTGAAGCCTGTTAAACCACCATGTACATGCTTCTCATCTGGGAGTAAGACAACCTTCAAACTACATTAACCTAAGAGTACTTTACCCCAAAGAAGGGCATGCATACTCTACTTTAAAGGCTTTTATTTATGCCCATTAACTTTACTTGAGCTGTTTGCATTGGGCTGCTCCTCTCTAGGCAAGCCCTAAAGTTGCTGTCTGTCTCTCTGCTGCTCTATACCAACTTCCATCCAAAGCAGCAGTTTTGCTTTTCCAACCAGAGGGCCACAGTTAATCCTAAACCCTAATCACCAATTCACTCTGCCCATCCATCACTGCTAGCAGTGGGGGGCAGGACAGTCACACTGGGGAACCTGATATAAAGAGGTCCCTATTCAGGATTTTGCTATGGAATGGGCTCTCCCTTCCCTTTTACTGTGGTGACAAACAAGACACATGGTTTTGATATCTAATTCAAATGCATAAAGTGGATGTACAAACAGCATGCCCTGTCTCTTGGGACATACTGGGGACCTGAGAGAAAAAGAAAGCAGTGACAATACTGTTCATTGAGATGGGTTGAGTGCCCTGGTTGATGTGCCAGGATATCTGATAAGAACTCTGTATTACCCAGTAGAGAAATGAGTAGTATTTATTCAGGCAGCATTACTGACATAATGGGAAACTGTTTCTGTAGTTAGATGAGGAAATGGGAAGCAGTTTTTCTAGTGCTTGAAAATATAGGGACAGTGTGACCCAGCTGCTGGATACGAAGCAACAGGAACTCAGAGCAAGCAGCTTGTCACAGCCACGTAGCTGGCAAATTTATGGGCAGCTTTTCCTCCTGTCAGTCAGACACATCATTTCTCACGTCACGTTTGGCTACACCATGGTCATGTATTAACTTCTTTGCTGGTTTGCCTTCCACCTTCCCACACTACTTTGCTCCACTGGTGCCTCCCACTCCTTGCTGGATTCCCAGCCTACGTGACCACGTCACCTTCCCTTGGAAGTGTTGTTGCAGAGCTCAGTCCTGTCCCATTTAACTTATACCTTCCATGAACCAGCTCACCTACCAAATGCATCTGGCATGTTTACCTAGCTGTTATACCTCCACCTGGACCCTGTGGAGACCCTGGATTGCCTTTCCAGCTTGGGAAATGTAGCACACAGTGTGCAAACAATGCATTATTATTATTATAAGGTGTATGTGGTGCCTCACTGCCAGCAAGCCTTCCCCTGGAGAACATTTCATGGGTTGCCAAGAGAGACTGCAGAGAAAGTTCATAAGACTTGACTGTGTGATATCACAGGAGACTGCTCATTTTCCTCTGATCCAAATAATTGTTGTGTGGAGCAGAGTTGAGAAAAGAGCCTCCCAAATTCCATTGCCTTTCTTCTAAATCCCAGTCTTCTGCTGTGTGCTCAGAAAGAGGATTGCAGCTGGTGAGAAGGGAACTGTTAATCCCCTCACTTTGTAGAGGTTCAAACCAAATCCACTCTTTTGCCCCATTTCACTTCCCATAAGAAGCTGCACCCACAAGATAGTTGTCTTCACCAGCTGTCTCTCTGATCCCTGTGCTTTGCCTGCCAAGCCAGTAATACCCTGTGCTCACTGAAAAGGCTGGAAGACACGGAGCAGAACTGAGGAATAACGTTTCAGCACAAAGATCCATTCATCGTGGGCTATTTAGGATTTAAAATTGGCACCAGCTATTCCTCAAAAGACAGATCGTAGAGCTGCAGAAAAAAGGGTGAAAAGAAATCTGAGAGGTCATCTAATCTACTCCATCTTGAAAGGGCCATCTGTGGCACATTTGTCTGACCTGTTCTCAAAAACCTTCAAAGACAAACCGTCCATGATCTATCTCTCTGAGAGATTTCAGGGAGACAGTCTCTGGGACATGAAAACAGGCATCTCCAGCTCCTTGCAGCAGGTGAGGAGCTCAGCTCCCACCCTGGTTCCACATGCTGGGAAGCACTATCTGACAGGATGGCAAAGTTGGCTGCTACATTTCTCAGCACCAGGTTGTATGAAGCAGTTAGAGCAAAGAGTCCCCCTTCAGAGTAAATTCTCTCTCACACACACACACTAGGCCCTCAGATGATTTTTTTTTTTTTTTTTTTTTTTTTGAGTAGCTGCTGAGCCTGGAGCATATTGCATCACGTAGGAGGATTTTGCCCCATTCTGAGCTTCCTCATAATTTCTATGTCAATTAAGATATGGCAAAAGAGGGATTTCTAGCAAAGCTAGACGAAGGAAAAAGCACCAATTTGTACTGTTCAGAAGGACTTCTTGGCCAAAGATTTATGCATTAAGTATCATCTTTTAAACATCTTATTTTGTAGGTTCTTCCTATCTTACCAAGCCAGTGCCTGAGCAAGGAACCTTCCCTACTTTTTCCAACCTTTGCACGTGGCCTTATTATCTGCACATCTCATCCATCTGTGTATTAAAACCAAGGCTGCAGCCACTTCCAGCTCATCTTTTTGTTAAAGCAAATTGAGGCTTAATGTTTTCAATCTTCTCATTTTCCAGTGCATCAGCTGACTACCAGGCTTCATTTTGCTACTCTGAGCACTAAACTTAATTGTCAGTCACAAGTAAATTTTGCTGTAACGCTTCTGGCCCCTTTTGTCATTCTGGATTTCTCATCAAACTGAATTAGCCCCTACACAGTGATTTGTTTCCCTGTAAATGATACTGATTAAAAAGAAATCACAATCTGATACCACACCACTTGACACTGGCAAACAAAGGGTAGCTATGTTCTTCTAAACATGGACTTTAACAGAAGTGAGAAACAAGCATTTTTCCCCTTCATTGATCTGCCTTGGTGGTTTTTTATTATATATTTAACAGGCTGCTCAGTACCCTTCCTGCATAAACTCTCCACTTTTAAAGAAACAGAATTAATCTCCTTGCAGACTCTCCATTATTAATTGTTTATAATGCATTTATCCAAAGGAAACACTTACAATGATATCTTAGCAAACATTTCATATTACTTATAGCAATAAGTGCTCCAGGAAGTTTGTATGAGCTGTTCCCTCATGGCTGAAACGAGCCCACTTCATACTTTTCAGTCCTGTACTGCCTTGGGACTCAGTACAGTAGATATACACTTTAAAGTTACATAAGATTAATTTTTTATGCCATTAAAGTGAACTGGCTTTGTAATTAAATTTATTTTCAGTTGTCTTCATTTTTTTAATGTATTTAATCCAGAATGCTACTTAGCTTGTGTTTGCATTGGGAAGCTGAAGTATCAAAGAGCATTATAGTATAGTATAGGGAGGGCTATGTTAAAATTTATTTTCTTAGAAAGCCAAATTCTTATAATTTATTGATAATGATGTAAAATGTTTTCTAATCAAGAAAACTCAGCAGAGGAGGAATTCCCTGTCTCCGGAATTTTTATCTGTTGACAGAAAGAGAACTCATTAATGTAGAAATCATATCCATAAGTAAGGAACAGATATGTCTGTATCTTTTCCAAGTGCAAGTGTTGAATATCATATGAATTCAGTATTATTAAAAGAACAGAAGATGTGATGACTACATTATGCATGAACCTGGTGTAGTTTGCACCTTCAGATTTTGCCAGCTTACTTGAGTTTTTTCATTCCTTTTGCAGCAGAGATCAGAAAGCAAAACATTCCCTTGGCAGGGGAGCTAAATTGGATAATAATATATTAAGGGTAATAGGAAGAGGGAAGGAAAGAGGGAGGGTTTCACTCAACAGCCTTCAAAGATCATTAGTGGGAAGTTAACACTGAAATAGTTCACATTTCTTCAAATTCCAGCTTGCCTTCCCCATCCTGTTTTCTAAGTGTACCAATGGAGCAAACAACACAAGAAAATCTCTGGGGTCAGTGAACTGATTTCTCTGCCAGGATGGAATTACTCCCAAGAAAATGTTTACTACTATTGTATTTTGTTACCTTAGAATGTTGCACAAAATGGTTCACTTGAAATGGCAAAAATCCTATTATGAACAGATGAAAAGTAGCTTTTTAATATTTACATCTTCCCAAGACATTCCTTTCCTACATCAGGGTCGAGATAATAGATACTTAAGACTGCTACCAGCTCTTTTGCTTTTCCACTCAGGACAGCATTCTTACTCAGAGCAGCACTTCAGTAAATGTTTAAGTGCCTTCCTGAATCAGGACCAAAACTGTCACTCTCCAGGTGATATATATTTGGGTATCCTAAACTTCTTTTTTCTTCAACTCTTCCAAGTTTTCTGGTTTTATTTTACTTTAGGTTTTATTTTGGGATTTTTTTTTTTTTTTTTTCATTGCTTTTATATGTTTTTTTTTGGTTTTTGTTTGTTTGTTTTCTTTTTCCTGTTGCTCCTGAGATGTCTCCATTTTATCATCAGCTTTCTAGTGAATGCATCCCCAGAACCAAATGAATTGTGGTCACCACTCTCCTATCCACCCACTTTATTTAAAAAGTTAGAGCTCTTTAATTTTGCACTTTTATCTGCTTCATTAGGAGAACATAACTGTGTGAAGTTGGATCAGATCTCTCAGCACCCTCCCTCTGGCTCCATCAGACAAGCCACGATGAAAAGGGAAGGAGCACAGGACTGTCAGAAACATAACCCAGGTGTTCTCTCAGGTGGGGAAGGAGACTTTAGAGCCTTTGGTGTGCAAATAAATGGAATGATAAAGAGGACTGCCTCTTGCTTACAGAAAGCACAAAGCAGACTAGCAGAACATCCACCAGCTCTCTCTCCCATCATATACATGAACTGAGGCTGAAATTTTTCCACAGAACAAACTCAAAGCCATTCTTTTCTAACCTCTTACACTCTGTGTCTCTAACCCATCACTGAACTCTCTTCTTCCCCACAACCCATTTTGGATTTGAGATAGGATCCTGTGGGTAACACCACCTCTGTTGGACATGAGTGAGCTTTTTACCTCAGCAGGTGATACCACATCCACAGACTCATAATTCTATTTGCTAATGACATTCTACTGTTCAGTCTGCAAGGCACAAAGTGATTGCAGATTTATCTTAAAATTATGAGTGTGAGAAGGTGGAGCAGGTCTGCAATCCTATGACTCACCACTTTATGATTATTTAAGAGTTCTTGACTTACTCTGTATTGATATGCAATGCAAAACTCCTGAAAAATTAAAATTTTCAAAGGAGAATGACTTCACATTATATTGCTGCCTAATAAAATGAGAGAACTTTCAAATTAAATTGGATAGCTTCTTGCTTTTAGCCAAAAATCAGGCCAGTAAGAGAAACTGCATGACTTTGAAACATCACTTATTGGTGCATTTCATCCTCTAAAACTATATAAATTAAATGAATAGGAATCTCTTTTCTCCTCAGGAGTATTGTCAAGATATGGAGAGCTGAAGCAAGGGCAACTTTTACAAGCCTTCTTCTGGGGTATTTGGAGATCTAAAATTCTGACTTCCAGACAAGCTTTCCCAAGCATGTTCTTCTGCAGGAGTGAGAATTTTAAAAATGCCCAGCATTCAAAAGAGAGAATTTACAAAGATACAGCAATAGATCCTTGAAAGCACAAAGTCACTAAGCAGTTTGGAAACCCTGTCTCCAGCAGCACAGAAAACAGACTAGTGGTGCACCATTCATTTTCTGTTTGGAACCAGGTTCTGTTCTGTCATTACCTTCTACATTTTTCTGACTGCAGCATTAGGAACAACAGTGTAATTGTAGCATGCATGTACCTTCAATAGCATGGATTATTCACCAGCCTGCAACACAGAGCTTTCTACAAATGGTATATGGATATTGCTAAGGATTATATATAAAAGATACTAATTACTAGACATGCCTGCTGAGATCCTATGACAAAACCCCAGTTGTGATCACTAAGGAACAAGATTTTAGAAAAGGTTTCACCATCTCATTATGTACAGAAGCTGAGTACTGTACAAAAGCATTAATCCTCGCTGAGAAAAGAAGATGAGGATTCTGTGTTGGCTTCCCCACTGCTGCTCCTGGTGCAGAGCAGAGGTTTGCAAGCAAGAAACCCAAAACTACCTGTGCAACAATGAATCAGTCCAAAGTAACACACCACACAAAAATAACCTCAACTATCCCTTCAGAAATAATGCCTTTGAAATGAAAAGCGGATACTTTGAATCAATTTGGCCTGCATGAATAAATGTCTTTTTAGCTAGTAATAGGGTGTCTAGACTCCCGCATCAGCTATGGAAGTTCTGGAGCACAGCAAGTTCTTTAATCAGTAATATGCATGCAGACTGCATTCAAAGTTTCATGGGGAAAAAAAAAAAAAGTTATTGTTGTGTGGATTTGCTTGTTAAAAAAAAAAAAAAAAAAACCTGTATAGCTAGGGACAGCTTATCGTCATTTACCAGATAATATGCTGGGATACACACTGTAAAACTTCCTATGCAATAAAAACTTCACATGTGGTACTTTTAGGGAGCAACTCAACGTTCCCAGTCATGGCTTATGGTTACCTGGAGGAGTCTGGGGGCCTCTGCACACCAGCAGTGTGTGGAGCTCGGAGCCGGAGTACCTCACCCATGGCACATACTGCTCATGTTGCTGCTGTTCCAGCTCTCTCTAACGAAGGGAAGCGATTTTGGGTTTCGTGAACACGCAGAAGACCGAGAAGTCTGGGTTTGCGTGCCGTGAGGCCAAGGCCGCCACCTCAGCTCCTGCTCTGAGGGCTGTGAATGTGGCGTCATGCTACAGTGTGACACCCACAAATGTCACCTGCTGCTCCTGAGGCGTAACGGCGCCATTTAGCCCCTGAGGAGTGAGGGGCACATCCCTTTTCCTGTCAGCGTGTGGGGCCTTTACTTTCCAGACAGCCGCGCCCTCCATTCCCTGCCCTCTCAGGGCCGCCTCTTCCCTCCTCTCCCTCACCCTGAGCGGGCTCGGTGGGAGCAGCTCTCGCGAGAGCAGGGGAATGGGCAGGAGAGAAGCAGGGCAGGCAGCAACTCTCGCGAGAGCTGGGGAGCCGCCGCTTCCCGCCGTGGGTGACCGCCTGAGGGCGGCCGCCATTTTGTGTGACTGAGGCTATGGCAGGAGGTGGCAGTGAACGCCTGCCCCGCGGGTTGCGGGTTCCCAGGGCGTATCTTGCAAAAGAGTTACCGTTGTCTAAGTGGGCGGTAGTATTTTCTTTTTGTTTTTTTTTTTTTTTTCTGAGGAGGATGTGTCCTCCTGACAGAAAATGGTGTCCGCCCGTCACAGCTGCTAGGCTGAAGCAAAAACCCAAAGAGAAGCACTGCAGCCTTTCTGTCCTGACACCTCCACCCAGACAGGACTGAACGGGATGTTCAGAGATGTTCAAAGCCGCCGCTTCCCGCCGGGGGTGACTGCCTGAGGGCGGCCGCCATTTTGTGTGACTGAGGCTATGGCAGGAGGTGGCAATGAACGCCTGCCCCGTGGGTTCCCAGGGCGTATCTTGCAAAAGAGTTACCGTTGTCTAAGTGGGCTGTATTATTTTCTTTTTGGTTTTTTTCTGAGGAGGATGTGCCCTCCTGACAGAAAATAGTGTCCGCCCGTCACAGCCGAGGCAAAAACCCAAAGAGAAGCACTGCAGCCTTTCTGTCCTGACACCTCCACCCAGACAGGACTGAATGAGATGTTCAGAGATGTTCAAAGCCGCCGCTTCCCGCCNTTACATTTCCCTCCTGCAGCCTTGAGGCTTGGATTGACACAGCAACGCATCCGTCACCTCCCACTCGCATTCCCTCAGACCGCCCCTTGAGTTCCTCTCATGAAATGGCGGCAGGTTTGAGGAGCTGTTCTAGCTGGGCACCCTGCCAGCTGATACATCCACCGTAGCCTCCAGGCCCCACAGACCAAGCTCTGGACATCTTGTTCAGTCCTGTTTGGGTGGAGGTGTCAGGACAGAAAGGCTGCAGTGCTTCTCTTTGGGTCTTTGCCTCAGGCTAGCAGCTGTGACGGGCGGACACCATATTCTGTCAGGAGGGCACATCCTCCTCAGTAAAAAAACAAAAAGAAAATAATACAGACCACTTAGACAACGGTAACTCTTTTGCAAGATACGCCCTGGGAACCCGCAACCCGCAGGGCAGGCGTTCACTGCCACCTCCTGCAATAGAGTTACCGTTGTCTAAGTGGGCTGTAGTATTTTGTGGTTTTTTTTCTGAGGAGGATGTGCCCTCCTGACAGAAAATGGTGTCTGCCCGTTGCAGCTGCTAGGCTGAGGCAAAAACCCAAAGAGAAGCACTGCAGCCTTTCTGTCCTGACACCTCCACCCAGACAGGACTGAACGAGATGTTCAGAGATGTTCAAAGCCGCCGCTTCCCGCCGTGGGTGACCGCCTGAGGGCGACCGCCATTTTGTGTGACTGAGGCTATCGCAGGAGGTGGCAGTGAATGCCTGCCCCGCAGGTTGCGGGTTCCCAGGGCGGTATCTTGCAAAAGAATTACCGTTGTCTAAGTGGTCTGTATTATTTTCTTTTTGTTTTTTTCTGAGGAGGATGTGCCCTCTTGACGGAAAATGGTGTCCGCCCGTCACAGCTGCTAGGCTGAGGCAAAAACCCAAAGAGAAGCACTGCAGCCTTTCTGTCCTGACACCTCCACCCAAACAGGACTGAATGAGATGTCCAGAGCTTGGGCTGTGGGGCCTGGAGGCTGTGGTGGATGTATCAGCTGGCAGGGTGTCTGGCTACAACAGCTCCTCAAACCTGCCGCCATTTCATGAGAGGAACTCAAGGGGCGGTCAGAGGGAATGCGAGTGGGAGGTGACGGATGCGTTGCTGTGTCAATCCAAGCCTCAAGGCTGCAGGAGGGAAATGTAAGCCTGGATTCTGCCTGGATCTGACAGGCTCAAGTCATTCATGAGGTGAAGGAGGCAGTGCTCTCGCACCTCCTCGGAGCAGAAAGAAGAAATGTCCCCTGAGCTGCTCACTCCTAACAGAGCAGGCATATTGGGGAATGAAAAGTATTTGAGTAATGGATGGGATCCAGGAGAAGCTCAGCATGCACGGTGGATACAGCCAACCACCCACAGTAGAACCAGTGTCACCAGTAAAGCACATAAAGTATCAGGAGGTCACCTACTGACAAGCACCAAAGCACCCATTAACTGCCCAGGTAATTTCTCTGGATAACTTTGCCACCTACCAGTGATAATGAACTAAATACAAAAAAGCTGAGCTTGTAAGCTGATAAAAGAGTCGTGAGATGGATGCTAGTGGCCCTGAGGTGATGCTTGCTAGGCATTGACAAACTAGCCTTAGGCATAAATCTTTAACCACATCCTGATAACAAAAAACCATCTGGTTCTGTGAGGTAAAAGGTGGAGTGGTCTGTAAACATTCACAAACCTGTGGTAGCACCAGGAGCTCACATTTGTGATGTTGCTGAGGGGCTGCTGAACCTGGTGAACCCTACAGATAATCTGCTTCTGCTCTTCCATGTTAGGTCTACTAATAACCATGACAACCACCAAAAGAGACTATGTGTGCCCTGGAGCAGTATTAAAAAGATCAGGAACACAGGTGGTGGTTTCCTCTCTCTTCCTGGTCAATCTGAGTGGTTCTCTAGAGGAAATGGTGGCATCCAGAGGGATCTGGACAGGCTTGAGAAGTGAGCCTGTGGAAACCTCATTAAAGGCCAAGTGCAAGGTTCTGGGTCTGGCACTGGAGGCAGTCAGTACAGACTAGGGGACTAAGGGATTGAGAGCTTTAGTTTACAACTTGTTAATATCTTGATAAAAGGTGATAAGATCTTATTTAGCTTTGTCCAATAAATTGCTTGCAGTGTAACTGAAAAAAAAAAAAAAAAAAAAGCAGATAGAGGCTCAGACTAGGATCCATTCAAAATGAGTAAGAACCATAAGATTTTCAGTGTTTCTGACTGGAAGCTTTCTTAAAATAGTGGTACACAATTCCTAATGACAATGATCATACAAAACAGTATAATAAATCCTATTAGACAAAAAAGTCAGGGTGTTCTGCTTTTAAAATCCAATTTAACTTTAGATAATGAAAAAAGTGATGTTTTGTCTTTTAACAACTTGAGAAAAATAAACTGGATTTTAATTAGGAAAGAAGTATGATGGAATTAAAGCTAAAGGAAGAACAATGCCTTAACAAAAGTAGCTGAAGAATGACCTTTAAAAAAAGAAAAAGAAAAAAAAAAAAGGTATTTCTACTTTTGAAATTGTAAATGGAATTAAGGACCCCACAGCTGTTAAGGTAAGAAAATCACAGAAAAATGTTTGGTTAGAGAAGTGCGTTAGGACTCAACTGCAATATATTCTTTGAGTTTAAGTTTATTCCTTGGAAAACTTCCATGGTGGCCTGTGTGTGTGCACAGGCAGCCCCTGAGCTGATGGTACTCAGCCTCCTTCAGTCCCTCTGGTACCCGTGCTATGGGACAGGAGGCAAGGTGGGCTGGAAGAAGGGGTGAATGTTTTCAAGAGGAGATCTGACAAGTAGGGTAGAGGCAACACTTTGGCAAGGAGCTTCAGCAAGAGAAGATGAAAGGAAGCAAAGCTGTTATGAGTGGTCACAGCTCCTGACCAGCAGCACGGGCTGATAAGGAGGGTGGCAGCCAGCCAGGCATGCTTATTTGTGTGTGAACACAGGCATGCCTGCAAAGCACAAATTCATGCAGAGCAAATCTCAGCCTCTTCCCCCATCAGCATTTCTGTTAACACGAGTGCCTTGATCTGACCAGAACAGGACAAGGAGGGTTGGAGACAGGCATGTAAATTTCTCTCTGCCTTTGGAGAGGAGGGGAGGAAAGAAGGAAGCAAGACCAAAAAATAAATAGAGACAGGCAAAGAAAAAAACAAACCAAACCCAAAAACAGGGAGCAGAAATATTTCTGGCTAGAAAGAACGAAAACTCCTTGCTGAGATGCAGTTCCTCAGCTTCTTTGTCACCTATTCCCCTGTCACAAAAATTGTGGCCCAACAGAATTCTCCAGCTGGCCATTAACCTTGTCTTTCTCAGTCTGAATACTTTGATTAGTCACAAAAGCAGGTTTTCTAATGCCTTAATTCACAAATTCTTGAACAAACCAGGCATAAAGACAAAAGGAAGGCAGGGAACACATCTTTAGCTTACCGGGCTGAGGGTGTGCAGTGCACTCACTCACCCTCTCCCAGTTCTGTGTTCCTCTCTCTCTGATAAACTTTGTGTGCCTCGTGGTGGTGATAAGGAAGTCAGAGAAAAAAAACTCTCCAAAGAGGAGCTGAGCACACAGTCCACCAGGCACCAACTCATAGGTATTCAGACTCTAAGCCTAAATATTTGCCTCTCCATCATGGCATCTTCCTCAGATTTACAATGCCAGGGGACCATCTCCTGTTTCATTAAACAGTGTGTCCTTCCCTCTTTCACAGTACTCTCTTCAGACTGTATTGATTCAGACAACACATAATCAGTGCTGACTCAGATTACATATGGTCTCAAAAAACCCCCACCTTACATTTTTCACCTCATGACAATGGCCAACTGAAGACCCTCATGATTTTGCTCCAGAAACATAAAAGAAGCAAAACATTCTGCAAATATTTATGGAAGCTTTAAATTTCTACATGAATCAAAGATGAACTTGAAATAAAGTCCTTACTCATTTGAGCATCTGATAGTGTCTGGAGTAATTTTCAGAAATATACATTAGCTCAGAAGGAATTGATTAGACTTTTTCAGAGAAAGGTCCTTGGGGCAAGCACCATTTACCCTTAGGGCTGCAGAACTGCTCAGTTAGACAATCAGATGAAAGCAAAAGTCGTACTTAAACTCTATAGCCAGCAACTGAAAATACATTTTCTTACATGCTTTGATTTCTTTAGGGCAAACAAAAAACAAAGCTAGAATTTCCTTTTGTCCTTATTGCATGGATGGAGGCTCCTGTACCTATGGATTTGCTTTACCATGAATTGGTATTACCATTAATTGATGAGTAATGATATTTTTCTGAGGGCCCATCCCCATTATCTGTATTTCTGTTGCCATGCTGACAGGATTATATATGCCCTTTAGCTTTGTTTCTGCTAAAATGTAAAGACTTCATAAGAACAGGGCTCCCCTGGAAACAGCAGTCACTGTCAATTGTACCCTTCTTGCATGGGTGATTTCTGCCATCAAACATAAACACTGGCCAGAGAAAAAAAAAAGAAAAAACAAACAAAACACCACCAGAGAAAGACTACCTGCCACAAGCCCAACACCTTCTAGCAGGAATGACATGTACTTAGCATAACATCCTGGCCTGCCCAGCTTCTGGTGCTTAGGACTTACAGCTACCAGGTTTGCCTGCAGTACCAGCAGAGGCATTTTTGCAGTCAGTATTTTATTGTGTTCCCAGCTGAACTGTACAAACAGTTTTCCCCTTTTCCTTCTTTCCATTGTAAGTCTGCTTGCTTTAATTTGCACAATTCTGATTTTTTTTTTTTTTTTTTGATTTGTCATCATGTTGTTTTCAGAATACTTGAGAAACATTAGTGAAACACAAAACCAGGCTGATTTGGGACAACAGGAAGCACACTACTCAGGAGGAAGGGAATACACTTATTTGGGTAGCGATGCAGCAAGTACAGTTGTTTAGAAGAGACTTCTAATTCTTTGGTTCCTCTGTACTAGCAAGCACGTACAGCTTTCTGCTTGCCAGACATCAGTCACCATCCTGCTTATCAGCTCACCCAAACCGTGGTCTCCTGATCATATAAAAGAATGTGAGATTCACCATCAGATTCATTAAAACATGTCCAAAGACCAATTTTCATCTCTTCTGCTGGGCTCTTTTTCCATTTAACTGGAGCTGATGCTGTGAATATCCACTTATTTACTGTAAAGAACTGGAACTTCTTATCTCCTCTGTTTGCTTTCAAAGAGGAACCTGTGTTTGGGGCTTTAGATGGGAAATTGTTCTTTCAAGCTTCTGTATTCCTCAAGAGAAGTCATACAAGAAAGTCTTGGCCTGTGGCAGCCAACACTACCAGTCTGGTTTGACTCATGTCCACACACATCCACTGCAGGAAGCTAAGCCATTATAAACAGTAGGTCTATATACCTGGGTGAGGTCTTTTAATTGGACCTTGAAATTCATCTACAACCTCAAATACAGGGACTAATTCCTTCTTAGTGTTAAAATCAACACAACACTAATGACTTGATCAGAACGTGTGTTGCCACTAGTTTAAATATTTATCATTTTCAAGTCAGAAGGAGCCAATACATAAGCCTAATCTTACCTCTTCCACAACACAGCTAGATGAATTTCCCCTAGGAATCCCCCCACCAGGAATGAAAAGAACCCAGCAGAATTTCTTTCAGTGAGGCTTGAAAAATTACTCCACAAAAATGAAAGCATCTTGATCCTAGTGATCAATCCAGATCCTACTCAAATGTCAACTGCTTTCACACAGACCAGACTTTTTTTCTGAAGGCCAGTACAGAACCTTGAAATGTGGCAGGATTTGCAAATTCAACAGGCATGCCTGATGACTAAAGGCAGAATATAGCTGCTGGGTCATTGGATTTCTCTAACACATATTGATGCAACACATCAATAGGTTATTTTGCTCTTTTCCTAATAAAATATTTGGTGCACAAGCAAAATGGAAAAAAAAAAAAATTAAACCAGGCAATAAACTGAGCTGCCAAAAGAAAAATACAGGACGTGTGCTATGTAATTGGGTGTATGTAGGTTGCTGCTGTTTTTCACAACAGTGGAGTTCTACCTCCTGAACACAGCACTCCTCCCTCCTCTTTCAGTAATGCAGAGCTAAGAGCTCTCTTTTTCAAAATATTTTTTATTCAAAGGTCTCCATGACCAAATACTATGGAGAAAATTAGAACCAAGAAAAAAACCAGAACCTTATTCACTTAGGTCCAAGCTCTCTGTAGATGGGCAAAAGTTTGCCTTATAGCCAATCTCCAAGAAATGTTCCTCCCCCTGGTTTTCATTCTTACCCCTCCCAAACTGGCATATTCTACCCACAGGCATTTCAGACCTTGCTTTATCTTCTCACTCATATTGTCTTGCTCCATCCTCTTTATCACTCATCTCTGACACCCCTCGTTTTAAGAACAAATCCTCCCAGCTGCCAGAAGTCCATTTTCTTCACTGAAATCAGAGAACCTTAATCAGTTTAATCAGATAAGGAGTTTATGCTTTCTGTCTGCTTCTTCTGTCTTATCCTGCTGACTCATGCTTTTTGAATGGATGGATCCACCCTGTCTTTACTCAGTCTATTTCTGAAGGAACTTCACAGTATTTCTGCTTCACTGGTAGTTTTTGTCTACCTCAAAACCTCTTCTTTTAAATTTTCAGATTTTTATCAATCCTCTATTCTACTCATACCCCACAAAATATAATGAATTACATGTTCAACTTTTCTAATTCTTTATTTCACTAAATTCATATAATTAAATTAATGCTTCGTAGGAATTATACACAGAAAAATTAACTTTTAAGCAAAATACACTGATGGAATATAGTCCTATACTGAATTTTTCCTTTTAGATCCTATGTAAAAAGATGTATTGGAGAAAGAAGCAGCCTTTCTCCATTCGTAACGTAGGTGGTAGAACTAAAAGAAAATGAGAACTTCAGCAATCTGGAAGGAAAACTTATTTGCAGTCCTGAATGAACACACATCCTACCAGAAGTTATTTTTACCAAGCCCCTCATTTCATGGCCAGGAGAGGCTAACAAAATCTACTGAGAATTTTGGTTTTGGGAGATAGTGGCTGCATCATACCATATTTTAATACATTGCATCCTACATAACTAACCACGTAAGACAAATCCTTCTCACTTCTATGGCTCTGTCAGAGATTGAAAGACAACCTCTCAGATCAGCATGCTGCAGGACACTTTTACAACCACGAGTAAATTTAGTTGCATGTGCTAGTAGACCCTGGGCAGGAGGCCAACAGAGCATCCCCCGTACACAGAGGCACAGCCAAGTCAGGAAGCATGGCATGCACACACTGCTCAGTTTTATGTCTCTAAACATGCCCCAAAAACTCATGCTGGGTGCTAGCTCTGAAATACTTTTAGAAGCAATTTCTGGAGATGCTGTTGTTTCAGTAAATAGCATGACCTGGGCTCTGTTATTACCTAAACCACAGGAAATGGTCTGTGCCTTTTCAAGGCTTGGAGCTTAAGCTGTCACAACTACTTCATGCAAAGACTGTTTTTAAGGATGGGGGTTGTTTAACTAAACGTTTCAAGGCACCGTAAGTTTTCCATCTTTCTATCAGGGTCCACATACTCATAAACAACAAAATAACCTCTAGAGATTATTTCAGTACACTGCTCTCTTCAGCTGATCTCAAACAGTCACGGACTATAGATTGAAAATCTGCCCTCCCAGAAAAGCTATCAGAGGTCAGCATTTTCATTCATTCAATTATAGAGACCAGTGACTAACACAGCACTGCACGTTAAGCAGGGATAAGGATAAAAATTAGTTCTCTCTCTTCTCTAGCTGCCTGGAGGGAATGAAGACACCTACTTTTGCAGCTCCAATGTTGAAATCCTTTTTGCTTTCATGTGGTTACTGGGCATGTTCTCCGGAGTATTAAATGAGAGGAAGGCATTATAGTTTTTAACTTTGATGCCCCATTAAGATGAATATGCACCTAATGAGCTGAGAAATTACCACTGCTGCTTTTTTTTGTACTACTGTACAAGACTAGCTAATCAGGACGGGGGCATGCTCTTTGTGTTCTTAATCTAACAGGGATGAAAGTTAGAAGATCATACTCAAACATATGTTTAATGCAGCAACAATAAAGGCAATAATAGCTCCTGCTATGAAAGAAGGACTAAAAGGGCATTTATTCTTTTATTTTTTTATTTTAAGAGCTGCAGTAACAATCCCTTGCAATTGAGATGGAGTTTGGCATAAAACTTAACAGAAAATATTTGTACGCCAGCCATCCCCATCAAAACCACTGATTATTTAGGGGGAAAAAAAAAGGCAGTTTTACTTTTATAGCAACAGTTGGACTCTATTAAAGCCCCTTTATGCAGTGACTTAATCCTGCTGGAATTTGAAATATGTCCTTGTTTCTGAGGTCAGGCTCCCTAAGAATGAAGCTGTATCTAGTGATGCAACATGGGAAGTTAAAGCCAATTATATTGCAGAATTATTGACTGATATTCCCTACCTGCCAACTGGAGTGTGGCAAGTCTTATTCACACTGTCATATGTGAACATGGATATGAAGCTCCATTTTCCCCTCAGGGAAATCTTGTAACAAACAGATGACAAAGCAACACACCATTTTGAAAATATCAAATTAAAAATCTAATAAATATGATGCAAATAAAGAACATGGGAATCGAGGCATTTTTGAAATGCCAAAACCAAAATGCAAGTTTGCTTTTTTTTTGAAGGTATCTTAGTGGAAAGGTATTATTTAAGTAATGAAGAGAGCACCACCATGCTAACATCTTGCCAAGGTTCATGTCCTGGAAGATTTCTGTCCCCTGGTAGTCCCACAAATGTTTTATTCTGTAGATCTGCTCAAGTGGTGAAATGTTTTGTGGGCTTGAGCCCAGTAACAGTGCTGATGTCTTTGCCCAGTTTGCAAGATGCTGAGTAATTGTAACTTCTTTGGTAGCTACTACAGGCAAGGATCTCTCTTAACCAAACCTATCTAATGGCTACACTATGTTCTTGTAAACAAAAAGCACCAGTTTTCAGTGCTTACAAAAGGTGGGGGGGCTGGTGTTTTAGTGAAGATGTTGCTCTTCTTGTGTGCTACATTTAGGCTATGACATTGGTGTCATAAGAAAAAGGATCCTAAAATTCCTCTTTAAAAAGTAATCATCCAAATCCCAGAAGACCTGGTAACCTTATGAGGAAAATAACAGCAGGAGTGAATAATCCCCCCCTTTTTTTTTTTTTTTTTTGCCTTCTCAAGTATACCCTCAAACATTTTGCAAGAGTATTTTCCCTTTAATAAAAATACTACTGCAAAATATGTTTTTATACCTAGCTCTAGGCCACTGATCCTTTTCTTCCATTCACATTCATACCAGCCCTGCAGTTCTTCCTTGAAATTTGGCCATCCTCAGTAAGGGACTGTGACCACAGGACAGCTCTACTGAATACAGTCACTGCACAGCCTCATGGTGGGGTTGCTTGGAGAGGGGTTCTGAAGAAGATTATTTTAAACCAGGTGTGCAATAGTACAGGAAAAGAGAAAAACACTGCTCCTATTAATGACCCAGCCTTCCAATTAAAAATCTTGGGAGAGCTGCAAATGGTGGAGAGGAAGCTCCTCTCTTGGAAACTCAGCACCCTGAGCTCTCTTTCTATGCAGCAGAAGAGCAAAAGCAAGCTCTGCTCATTCAGGGTTTCTGAATTCCTTGTCACACTAACTTCTGTCACTACTGCAGCAATCAAAAGGAATCCCACAGGGGAGTCTGAATAGAGGGAAGAGTTTTCTAGAGTGAAAATGTCACACAGAAGGAAGGGGAGAGGAGGAAGTGGCATCTTCAGGGTTGTATTTAAGCTGTGATTCCACTATGAATATGAAACCTGGCAAAATCTCACTTTCACACAAGTAATTTGCATCCTGCATACACTCAGTCACGTCAGTTGGCTGCAGAGGAAAAAATAAGCATGGTTATTACTTAATTATCATGAGATCTGTGTGGCCAGGGATCAACAATAATCCCACCTGATGCATCAAAAATGCTAATTTAGGATTAAAGGGTCATGGTTTACTTTAAGGAGAGAAATGGTAAAAAAAAGGAAGAAATAGGTGCAGTTAAAATATTTCTTGATTTTCTGATGTTCTCTCACTTCTCTTCCCATATTGGCAGAGTAAAAAAAGGGGAGAAAATAATGGAAAAAGGAAAGGGAAGTCAAAGTTTGGTATTCTTCAGTATGTACTTAAAAGCAGTAAGTTTCAAATGAAAATAGGGAAAATTTTTTCTCAAAAGTTCATCTTTCATCTAAGTTCTCATCATTTTAACTATAATATTTCAGCAAGCATAAATTTAAGTTCCAGCATGCATAGCTGCTGAGAAGCATGTCACAATCATGGCTATAAACTGTTTCACAGAGCTATTACTGCCTTGCTACAGGTGACACAGGGAAAAAAAGAGAAATATTCTGTTTTATCCCAATTTAGTGGACTACCATGGAGAAGGAGGGCAGGAAAAGGGGCACTTAATTCAGAAAATGAGCAGAATACCATGAAAGTCATGAGATAAGTAGAGAACTTATAAAGCTCACATCAACCATTTCCAAAACCAGCCTTCTAAGTCGCAGTACACTTTATAAATCAACTCAAGATTTATTAAAGTTGTTAAAAAATGTGAAAGAAGAAACAACAGGCTTTGAAGAAAATTGAGTTATTTTACATTGTCAGAGTTAGGAACATAGGAGGGCTAGTTTGTTACTAGGGATTTAAGAAAACTTGCTTTGTGGTAGTCAGCATGGGGAAATTCAGCAAAGGCAATTTAATCAACAAAGCCACTGGAACCTGATTATTTTATTCTCCTGCTACAACATGATGAGTCAGAAGGCATGATTTCCTTCCAGCACTTTATAACAGACATTAGATCAAAAATGCTGCTGCATGCATCCGTGTTAATGTGAAATGATTCTGCTAAGTACCTTTGTGCAAGAAGCCTTCAGTGGCCACTAGCACTCTTCTCTCCCCAATGGCTCACTACAAATCATCTCCTGCACCTCAGCATGAGGCTCAAAGCTAAAAAAAAAAAATAAAAAATGAATACAGCAGTAATTTCTTTCTGACAGTGATTTGACACCCAGCTGATGGAAGGAGCTAACCATGTAACCTCTACACCCTAAGTTCTGCTAAAAGAGATTCTCTCAAAACACCCACGGGGTTATGGGTTCCTGCTAATAGCTGCGATAGGATGGATGATAAAATTATGGCAGTGTAGAAATGCTCTCTCAATTAATTTCCCATCATGTTAAGGCCATTATCATTGGATGTCATCTAGCAAAATGGAAAAGAAAAAAAGCAAACCTAGAAGCCTTCGATACCTTTGGAAGGTTCACTCACTTAGCACATGATATAATTGCAGGGTAGAGCAGGCCAGCCTCTTGAAATAGTTTACCTTCAAGTAGAGCTTTAATGGTATTGATTTAAAGCACTGGCAGGAAGATTTGCTTCAAAAACATAAGCATAGATGGAAGAAAAAATGAAACAAGCCCACAGCCCGGAAGAAAAGTGGGCAGAGATTCATCTCTCTCCCCCAAAACTAGGTTCATTCAAGATTTCTAGATGCCAACAAGAGCTTTTTTCAACCAGCTTTCAACACAAAGCTTACGGCTCTTATGCACCTCTTTCCTCAAAGAACCTGTTTCTCACTGCAGACCTTCTTAGCTGCTTATGGGCTGCTTTAATTTGGGAAGATGAGAAAGCTTAGAGCTATGGACAGGAAACAACCACACAATATAAAGTCTATGGGAGGGCTCTCACCTGTTGCAACACACAAATATAAATGCACACACAAATATAATATACATACACACACATATGAAAGTATGGATGCATGGATATTTGAATATATACAAACGCACAGCCATATGTAGTAATTAAATAGAACCTAGTCTTATTTTGGCAAAAGGAATATCCTATCAGACAACAAAGCAGAGAGGTTTTGCTCTCTTTTCTTCACGAGCTTGCTGTTCTCCCCTTGCTCACTCCCTGCCAATATTGTCACCGTCTCCCCAGTACAGGGGATCAACACCATCAACACCAGGCATCAAGATAAAGATCTTGGCAGGCGTGAGTGCAAGTGGCTGTAGGGTCAGTGCTGTGGGGGACAGCTGAGCTGTATACAGAAGAAGAGATTGCTGCTATGGGGAAGATTGATTTTCCCCTATGATAATTGATACAAGACATACAGTTAAAAATTAAAAATCAGCCTAAGAGACAGTGTGTGCCAGGAAGAACTGAGCAGAAAAACATTTACAATAAGACAGGCAGCACGGAAGAAATGAGCCAAAGCCAGCTGGGAGGGTTGAAGACCTTCTGTAACATAGACAAAAGCAAATCCTGCATCCATAATTAAGGAAGAGGATGATATCCTCTGGGCCATAGTTTTATATTCTTTGGTTTTGAAAATGCACAGGATATATCTGGGAGGTATTTGCATTTACCATGCAATTACAATAGTAGAAAACCAAAGTATTTTGACATAGGCAAATAGACACATAGAGTAGTGTCTCTAGTAAGAGCTGGAATAGGGTAGGGGACAGCCTGGTGATATTCTGAGCAAGAGAATGTCTTCCAGCATGGTTCAGAAAGGCTTAAAAAAGATGACTAAACTGTAATTTCAGATTTCATAGCTCTGGAATAGAAGCAGGTGGCTAAATGAGCAAACACTCTTTAGCAATGATTTCTATTGCCAGTAAATCACAAACCAAATTCTACACAACATTGCAAATAGTTACATTTAGATTTGAACTCTACTTTTTTTTTTTTTTTTTTTGGCATCTCAGAAAACTTCAGGTGAAGAAAAGCATTGCTCTCTTTAGAGATTGTCAAATAACTTTCAAAACAGGAAAAAATACCACATCTTTTTGAAACACCTGCTTCTTGGCTTGCTTGGGCAGCACTTGCTTGTGACAGTTCAGCAACAGAGGAGATGATTTGCTCTTTTATATCCATTTCCACTCCCCAAAATGAAGCAATGGGCCTTGACTGACACCCCCAAGACTAAGGCTCCCTTCACCCAGCCTAGTCCTGGCCTGGCACTACCACCACTGTCTTCCACTACTACATTCCAGTCTTCTCCTGCCTAAGGGATTGTACCATGGCAGCAAAACAGATCTCAGCTTTGTTCCTTGGGCAGCTTCTTTGCTTCAGCTGCCAGCATCTGTAGTACCACTGCATTAAGGAGTATCTCTTCCCATTTAAATGGGCTGTTTTACACAACAAAATGGAGAAACGGAGACTTTAGGTCTACATCAGGGGCACCTTCAGCTTTGTAGGCTGCCTAAGTCTTTTAAGCTCTGGATGTCAGCCATGTGAAACTCTGTTTCATGTGAAAGTTACTGTCTGGGGCACGTTAATAGTTTTATTTTCAAAAATGTAACCTGTAACAGAAAAAGCACCTTCCTTCCTCAAATGACAGCTACAAAAGCAAAGGCATTCAGATGTCAGTCCATCTAGGAGACACTGAGAGTAGGGGTGGGGAACCCCACACTGCCACCTTCAAAACCCCCTCAGCCTTCATGTCACGCAGGCAGAAGATGCAGTGAATTTTTCCCAACAACAGTGGATCATTACCATGTTTCCTGCCATAGCAATTCATGTTTCATTCCAGCTTTTTGGAAGTTAGATCATTGAAAATGACTACAGCTGCTCTGCATCTGCTTCACTTCAATGCCTGTCTGGTTTGGAAGTCTGCCTTTGTAGCTTGTTGTCTTTATAATTTTATCTTTATTTATAACTTCCTTATAATCCATGTGAAAAACCACATACCACTGGAACCCAACCCCTCCCCAGCAAATCATTTCTATTTTAAGGCAATTTCAAGCACCTCAGTTTAGACTTCTCCTCCTCTGAGTCCCTGCATTCTGTGCAGAAGGTGATGGCTCTGACTTTTCAACTTGGCAGGACTCTGGCTTGAGCCACGGTTGTGACTGGAGTGGAGGCAGCAGTGGTAAGGACCTCAGTCCTGGGAGTCAGCAGCTTCCCCCAGGTCTGCTGCAGCCCCAGGATCAGGAGCAGATTGCTCCATTCCATTACTTTAACAAAACCCTGAGATTTCTGTTCCATTAAGACTGGAAAGCCTTGGCATTTCATCCCAGTCCTCAATGGGCACAGTTTCTGACAACTCAGAAAGTACCAGTCAGAATTTGGTGTCCAAGCCAATATACATAACATCATTTCAAGTTAGCCTTCAACTGAGTGCTCAAAACCAGTCAAAATGGAAGAAACAGACAAAAGTACAATAAGAACTTAACATTTATTACAGGGTAGACTCCAGCCCAGTGACTCCCTGCTGTGGAACTGGCAGGTTTGTTATAGCCTTGTGAGATAAGTGAGGTTACAGAATTATACAAATTCCTTATAGGGTTTGACAAGTCCATTACACCTTTGATGTCTTTAACCTTGTGCTAGTTTATTGTACTGCACTTATGTCAAAGCAAATATTCCAGAAAAATTGCCTGATAATGTTTGACTGCTGTGGCAATGTTCCTCCAGCTTGCAGACAACAGTGCTTTCCTAGCTGTAAGTAGGAAGTCAAGGAGACAAATTAAGTGAAAGCTGAGGCTGACATTTTTCTAAAACTAAAAAAAAAAAACAAAACAAAACCCACAAAAACCTAAAAAAAAAATTTAATTAATGACTAATTGCTGAAATCACTTTTGATCTGCAAATTTTTGATTATTGCTTGCCTCTGTATTCTAGTGCTGATGGGGAATGGAAACAAAAGAGTACAAAATAACAGGAGATGCTGCCTGTGTTTCTGCTTTAATTAGAATGAAAATTTTCTGAAAATTTTCCAGAGGCCACTTCTGGATGCTTCTTTTCCAGCTTTCTGGTCAAAAGAGACCTGCATTGCTCCCAATCAGTCCCAATAAGCAATGCCATGTTTATAGACTCTCTTGATTGCCAAGAGACACAGTGAGAGCTTTAAGCTCACACAGATATGTGGAAGAAAAGAGCCACCAAGAACTGTGTTGCCAGTTTCTTGTTACTGCCCACAGAGCTCCCCGTAAGAAAAAAAGTGTTAATTTGTGGAGCAGTTGTATTTAATTGCTGCACAGTGACTTGCACCCTGGGCCCACATTTGGGTTGTTCTCAGTGGCTTGGGTGACACTGCTGTCAGAAACCCAACATGAGCATGATAATACAAAGTCTCAAATAAAAGAAAAGTAGCAGTAGATGGTGTGGTGCTTGCTAAGAGCTGCTAGAAGGTGGATCTATGGGAGGGCTGCTAAAAAAGCAAGAGGCATAGGCAGGGAATTATAAAAGGAGCCTTCTGCTGCCACAGATGAATGCCTGATCATCTCAAGTCAGTGCCATGCACTGCAGACTGCTTGTTAAGTTAAAAAGGAGGAAAAATTACCCACTCTCTGCAACTGTCTAATTTCTGTAATTAGCAGCAGGCTAACCTGAGGATGCCAAACTTGAGTCCTCGTGCCATCTCTCTTTCTTTGCCTAACATCCTGGATAATCAAAGCAGAACAAGCCTACCCATAAGCTTGCAAACTTACCTTGAACAACAGCATAATATATACAATGTACAAATCATAGGGAATATTTTATGTCACATAAACATTCATGGTTTAAGTAACTTCAGATACAAAAAGTAATGACTATTTTTCTGAAAAAGACAGATTCAGGAAAAATTGGTACCAAATTAATATCTTGTTTGAAAAAGTGAAATGAAATTAAAGAGAGGTGACTGAACATTATATCCCTAAGTACTTGTTAGGATACTGGTCAACTATTTTATTCCAATATTGTCATTCTCCACCAAAGATCTGAAAGCCCTCTGTGCCCTGATTAATTAAAGAAACACAGGACTGGAAAGACCTGCATTATGTTTTGAGGCAGAGAGTATTAACATCCTTGGTATACAAAAGGTAGCATTGCACAGGAAGGGAAGAGTGAAGACAGAATAAAGTCCAAGCTGCACTTTAACTTTCCCAGGTGCTTTTGAGAAAACCCATGTCCAACCTCACATGATTTATAGAGCAAGCAGAGAATCCTCCTGAATTCCAGCCCCCTGCTTTAATTCCTAACACATGTACTTCTGCTTTCCTCCAACATCAATTTGCTCTCTCATAATTTGATCCATTTTTAAGCCTTGATTTAAAAAAAAACCCAAACAAAACCACAACACAAAACCAAATCTCTCCACTATTCTCCCCAACATATGCACATTATATCTAACATAGTTCAAGATGGAACATGTGCTTTTTTTGTGTTATCTCAACGTGCAGTGGTGCTTTCGTATCTCTCAGATTATGCCACTGCTGAATTCAACTTTTTATATAAAAATCAGAGCCAAGGACAAGCTTCTGGAACTGCACCCAGCAGTCCTCTATCTCAAAAACCTTAAATAACATTTCTGATGATGCTGAAGAAATGTTCCATTGAAGGATTAAATACAGCAGCAAAATATGAAATAGACATCTGTATTCAATCTTGAAATGCTACAAGTTACCAGACATCTCCCCAGTTTCTAAACACACTCCCTGCCAAAGACCTTTCTGATTAATAGCCTGTAATGCCCTTCCATGGCTCCAG
The DNA here is from genome assembly GCA_038090715.1 of Florisuga fusca. Lineage (NCBI taxonomy): Eukaryota > Metazoa > Chordata > Aves > Apodiformes > Trochilidae > Florisuga > Florisuga fusca. The sequence goes on along the minus strand of JAAWXA010000005.1, from coordinate 3,494,349 downwards.
GGGAAGGGGAGTGGATGTACTAATCTGTTATCTACTTGTCTTTGTATCATGTAATACAACACTTATTTTATCCAGGAAGATTCATCACCATTGACACCAAAATAATCACAGTTTAAATTGCATACCAATCAACTTCTAATGCTAGCCTTTACTCAATCTGGTAAATAGAATTAAATCAAAATTTTTTTATCAAAAGGTAATCAGGAAATTTCCAATTCTTTCCTAAACAAAACATCATTGTTATAAATTCAAAATTAACTAAACAGATTATAAAAACCAGTTTAAAAAAAGATCCTCCTGCTGTGCAACTGTGCACAATAAAAACAAATAGACAGAATTAATTTATTTTCCACAAACACATACACTTTTATGGAATCTAACTACATGACTGTTTTGGGTTTTTTTTTAAAGATGTGACCGTAATCTTAGTCCTGCTTAGGTAGGTGCAGACCTTTCTCCTTGCAAACATGGAGTTTGATGTAAAAGAATAGTAACAGTGACCAGTGTTACAGCTAGGGATGGAATGAGAATGAGTTGAACTCCAACTTTGGGACTTGTTAGAATGTATAAAAGACTCCCAAAATTTCTTTGTTACGTAGGAAAAAGGGGAAGGACGTTTTACCACACCTCAGAGTATTTTTTCCACTCTCAGAGGGAGAAGAAATTTCTGCAGTTGTGAAGTCCTGTTCTGTTATAAAGACAAAGCTTTGAAGTGGCAAACCTTTGACTTTTCAGTGGCACACACATCAGGACAAGAAAGCTTTTCATTCATGTGTGCATAAACCCTGGCTTCCTTTGGCTTCTGAAAGAAACCACAGACTGACAATACAGAATTTAACTCCATTTTTTCCTCTCCTTTTAAACATTTTACTTCAAAGAAAAGACATACGCATATTTAGAGTATTTGTGCCACAACCAATTTCCACTGCTGCGGGAACATAACTGTTCATGTTCAAATCATGCATAACTGGCAGCTCTTGACCATTTTTCCCAATAAAATTTCCCCTACTACACACGTGGGCTAGGGAGAAAGTATCCCATCTGCAGACTGGCTCTGCAGGCAGCTGGTGAATTCTGTCTTTTCCTGTGCTTAATTAGCTGTTGAAGCTGACACAGCCAGCAGGATGAAAAATAATGTTAGTACTTAAAGAAATCCTCCTGTTGCTCTTCCTCCATCACTTTTGAGGTAGGTGATGCCAACAAACTTGTCCTACAGCATTTTACTTCAGGTGACTTATGCCAAGCTGGAGTATCCTATCTGGAAGTTCAGCATGGCAAAAGGACATAATATGTGACTTAATTCAGACATCCATGAAAAATACTGTAAAACAGCAACCTGTCAATCAACTCTACCAAGAACACCAAGTTCTTTCTGAGCAATTTGATGTTTCAATAATTTAATCTTCTCTTTCTCCTTTGAGCATTACTGTCACTGATGGAGGTATCAACACTAAATTCTTCAGATGGGGCTCTGTTCTCCAAGCAGGCCTATGGCTGCACTGTACATTTGAGAAATAACATGTACAACTTGTGTTTCAAGAGATGAACTTGGTTCCTGGAGTTTCATCTCAATGACTGGTGGGCAATTTTCCATTTGGGAGCAGCAGGTGCACCTATCCACTGAAAAAAGAAGTCTGAATTCAAAAGAAAAAAATAATTTTTATGACTCTGAAATAAGGTTTCTTCCTTGTTCCACCACCACCGGTTTTTCAGCTGTTGCAAAAAAAGTGAGCACTAATTTGCTGCAAATTTTTGTCAGGTTTTTATTATGTGAAACTGAATGATGTTATTAGGGGGGATCTCAGGCTAGGGAAAAAGTGCTTCAAAGCTTTATTAGTTAAAAAATACATGATCATAGCACTGATGTTTTGACAAATTTTGGATATTGTAAAGATTCAGATTTCTGGGAAACACTCAATGCTCTGGAGACAGGCCAGTGGAATAAAGCAATCTAATCAATAAGCAGTCAGAAGACATCTCAGTGTGATATTAGCAGAGGAGCTTCCAGCATCAGTTATATCCTTAACTACCCGTGGGCCAGAAATACCCAGAGACCAGGATGCTTCAGCAGGACTACACACATCCACTGCCATCTAACTGCCACATTCTGAAAGATGACCAAATTTATGGTATGTGCAAACATCCCAGTCCTTAAAGTGATATTTATATCCATGCCTATCTTTGGTCCCAACCCAAACCTGCCAAAATACTGTTTTTCTCTCTCTCTCCCCCAGCCTAGCTGGTGCCTAAATATGCTACAGATGGAAACCACATTGTAACCTGAAAAAAATGATGTTATATTTTCCATGCAGGGTAGGGTGCAGTTACTTGCCTTCAGTCTATTTTTTACAAGATCACAGAAGTATCAGGGAAGTCATTACAGCAATTAGAGAGGCTATTTGATATCTTTCTGTTCCAGGGACTGTCAACTCCAGCCCTTTATAGCTGAAAGAGAACACTCCCTGCATTCATACAATATAAAAAGTTCTGTCTGAGGTTTTTGTTTTGTTTTGTTTTAAATCTATGCAAAGCCTGTGTGTGTGGTTTATAATCTCTCAACTCTTATTAGTCTCCTGGGTCTGAACAAGCATTCTGCAGTGCTTCAACATCAAGTCAAAGACAAAACTGTCAACAGACAACAGTCAGAATATATTGCTCTTTCTATAAACAGTGACATCACACTTGATTTTTAGTATTACAGTAGTAAAATACTGTGTCTGCTTGATGCAGGGATCATACCATCTCATACCATGGCAGTTACACCTATCTAGAACAGCAGCACCTGAGGTGAGAATGTCATTGCTACATTGCTAGTCGTGTTACAGGACATAGCAAATGCTCTGAGAATGAAAGAATAGTGGATGTAAATAGCACTCAGGAAGCACTTAGCTGTTAAGAGCAGCTACTGATAGATACAGGGAGGTTGCCTGGATTTCCTTTGGCTTTTTTGGACATACTTCTCAAAAAAGAGTGCAGTTCAACAAAGCATTTACACAGGGTTGAAGCTCTCCCAGTGAGGGGTTTTATTACATCCACCTGCAGCAAAGTGCAAGATTGTGCCAGTGGTGTTCTCCTACCCACCCCAAACACTTCCCATACACCACCGGGGGAGGGACAAAAGCTGTTGTTCATTTTAGAGAAGAGCTTGACACTTCCCAAACCACCACCACATGGGAGGTCTGGCTTCACAATACCTAACAAGAAGCTGCAGCTAATGAGAAGGGAGGGAGCTTTGCAGTGCAGGCCTCTCACAAGATCTTTTAGTGAGAAGGTTGTGGAACTGGATCTAGCAGGAAGCTAAGAGAGATCAAATAAGCTGTAAGTCCTCCCACGTCTTCTAAAAGGAAAAGAAACTTTGTCCCTTCTCTGTCTTTAGAGCTTCCTGCTCACAATTAAGACTGCCTCACAAATGAGTTGCTCCTTTCCTCTGCCCAGCATCCCACTGCTGCCCAAAGGTAGATGTCTATCACTCTGCAAAAACTCACTCTGGGAAAAGTAATGCCAGTAGTGACACTACAGGTTTGCTGAGAGGCATCAGAAGTAACCAAATAGGACTCCCTGAGATTTCCCCTCCTAACTAAATAGTTCTAGACACCTGCCAGGATGCAGAGAAAGACTTGTAAATGACTTTTTCTCCCTGTAATTAACTGGTAAATACCATAGCACTGATTGCATAGCATGGTTTTGGTTTGTTTTGGTTTTTTTTTGCCCGCAGGATTAGTAAGGCTTGCAAGTGTATTTCACCTGTGGTCCTAAGGGCTGTAAACTTGGTGTTAAAAATATGAAACCAGAGCAATTTCTAGAGGGATTTGCAATTGGGGCTCCTCAGCTCAGCTGCTCTGTCCTCCAGGTCACAGCCCTTGCCCAGGGCTTTCTTCACATCTGTCCAGTGCTCTAGGGGCTCTCTGGCTTCATCTCAGCACAGGGCAGCCCACTGAAAGAGTCACTTTTGTCCAACTTGCCTCCACCCAACCCTCCAAACCCCATAAACACTCAAACCCCAGCTCACTGAGTTATATCTGCCAGCTCAAAACCTCTTAATACCTTTTTAGCATTGTGCAAGAATGATGCACCAGCTCTTCTATTTTTCTCAGAAACTTTCTGTTCATCTTCACTCTCTGAACAGCTCAAATGTCTTGAAACATTTCTCCCCACACAATCACCCTTCAGAGAAGGGAAAGAATTAGTATACTGTAGAGTCTAATCTTTTAGAAGTCATTACAGGTGAGTACCTTTTCTTCCCCAGAACCTTCCTCTTCAGATCTTCCCTTTTCCAGAGTCAGAAACCACTGAGAAGAGCTAGATATATTTAACCTCAGTAAAATTAAGGGCCCTTCTTCTGCCGAGGACAATATTTTCACTTTAAAAGAAAGAGGAAAAAAAATACATGCTCTCAGGGAAAGATTTAATCAGAGTTGAAAAAATATAAATTACTTTCTATTTTAGAAGATGGTTCTTGAAAGCTGTCAAATCTAAATTGGTTTTGTTTGGCTTTTGACCTTTCCTGCAACAAAGCACCTGAATTCAGAGGCCAGTATCTTGTGTACAAGTGGAAAAGTTAACATGTGTTCCTTCTGAGCACTTTACAATCAACTCTTTGTATCTTCAGAGGAAGAAATAGGAACAAGATTCAGATTACAAAGTCGGGAAGAAAACCCAGACCAGAATTAAAGTCTTAAATCTAACAGACCTTCTTAAAGTCTGTAAAGAGAACTATGCTGCACTGAGGATTTCTGTACCCTTGTAAGAGAGTTTTTATCCTTTGGAGAACTAAGGGGAGGTTTACACAGCAGAGCACTGCCAAGACCTCCACACACACTGCTCCCACAAACTGGTGGGACTGTGCTTATGCCAACCTCTAGACAGTGACAATTCTCAAAGCTTGTTGTAGAAGAGGCTCCCATGCTTCATCCAAGCTGCAGGATGTTTGAAGCTAAGCAGCTCAAAGCATTCACCACAACACAAACTGAGGCATGGTAATGTAGGAAAAAGTGTGTGCACACAGAATGTTGTCATTTTGGTGCTCCAAGATACTCTGTACTCAGAGTGCTACACATTCTGTAGCTTCAGTAATTCAGAACACATCATTTATACAGGGCAATTTAAATCTACATCTGATTAATGATAGGTGGTTATAAATACAGTTATTTTAATTAAAACCATTGAGTAGACCTTTAGGAGCAGGCATCTGACCTCTCTACAGCTGTGAAAATGATACATTTCAACATATATATATACACAAAGGTATACACACATAAATCTCTGGCCTAGGCACTTCAGTTTCTCATCTCCTTATACTTGCATGAAAATACAGTATTTTAGAATACTTCAGGTTCCACGTAGTTGTCTAAATTTGTATACATTTATTGAAAAAAAAACCAAACTAGAATAGGAGAACTCAGTTTACTGCACTATAGATGCAGAGAGCCAGTTCCTTTAAGCATAAATCAGCAAAAAATGCTACTGAAGAGGGTGCTAATGGAAATAGTGATTTATGCCAGCTGAGGTTCTACTCCATACCACTGAGAACTGTTTGTGAAGACTTCATGCCAAACACCGTGGAGGTTCATTTGCTTAAGCAGTCCTGCTAATTTCAATTGAATGAGTTCCTTAAAGAGAGCAGGGCTTAGCCTGCCTTCTTCCTGTATGACAGGTACAACAATGTCATTCTGAAAATAATTAAAAATCAACACTGATCAATAGAACAGAAACATATATTTGCTTAATTTTGAAGCCAGGTAGTTTATAGTTTGTATGACTTGTACTTTGCAGCTTGCATGATAGCACTTTTGTTTGTACAAAGGTCTCATAATGTCTGAGAGAGTAATTGGGGTGATTTAGGAGAGAGACTTTGAAAATACAAACATCCCCAGCTTCTCTTCATTCCTACATGTTTTCTTCTGAAATGACTCACACCTACTTTTCTAAACATACCCAGTTTATGCACAGTTCTATAGCAGCACTGAGTTCTTACATCTATGTTGCTTCTGAAGCTTTTTTTTTTTTCAGAAAAAGGCTCATTAGCTACACTGAAATAAAAACTTCCTACCCAGAGAGAGACTGTTTCCCAACAGCACCTATAGTAACAGGGTGATAGCTTAAATCATCTTTTAAGTACACACCACTCTTGTCTTTCATCTCCTTTCAAATGTTAACAGTTATACAGTTCTATTCTTGGGATGTTAGCCTTCAATTTTATGCATGACTCAAAATTAGAGCACATAACAAACGCTTCTTACTTTTCTTTAGACTGACATAGTTCATCAGAAATTAGAATTTGGTTGCCAGATTCAAACAGTGTAGAAAAAACCCTGCACGCTCCCTGAGCACAGCATCAGATTAAGATTTCACTACAAGGTTCAACCAAGCAAAACTTAAGTACTTCCCCACCCAAAGCCCCAAATACCTGCCCAGACCTTTCCCACCCAAACATCTGGAATGCTTTATCTTGTTATCTTCTAACGAGATTATCTCGGGAGAGTTATCTTCTAACCCAGAAAACCATGGAAGAGAACTGACTTGGACCAGGTTTGACACATCCAGTGTGGATGGTCCAAGGGATTTCACTCCAGACTACCACATCTGTTGATCCTCTGAGATCCAGAAACCTCTTTTCAACAGGAAGACTTGGCACTGCTTCCAAAGCCTGAGTTTCCAGTTCCCTTTCCAATGCAAACTTCCATCAATGAAAGCAGCAAGCATTAACTCGCAGAGGAACTTCATTTCTTAGAATAAATTGTTGCAGTGAAAGGATGCAAAATTGCAGGTAATTAAAAAGCAGCACAATGCTCTCCAGCACTTAAAAACCCCACAGCAAAAACACTCTGCACAATAACCTCTAGGTGACATGCAGTCAGCCTCTGGATTGTTTCTCCACAATCATAGATAGATTTTCTTAATGCTGTTTTTGCATGCTTACTCCATGCCCAAAGCACAACTCTGATTTTATCTACTGAACCATGGGAAATGGTAACTCTGTTATAAAGTGGGAGGGTCTGAACTGACTGCTGAAGTTAATGGGAAGTGTTTTAAGCACATTATATTTTACCCTATTAATGTCTTGCTTACCTCATGGAATTGTAATTTTAAGCGAGCACATTAGCAGTAAGTGAAGATTTTTAATAAGAAAACATGCTTACTAGAGAGTCACAAAATATTATTCCAGGTATTCAGCAAGTTAAGATATGTCTCAAAAGTTACAGCAAATTTATAAACCCAAATTGACACCTTAATACTGTTACTATTTTTACCACATAACAATAAAGCAGACTGGCTGAAACTCATACGAGTGCAACTAATAGAAGACAGATGAGCCAGAAACAGAGATATTTATACACACACAGGGATTTACTTCCAAAATCAATTTTTAAAAGAGCCCCCAAAAGACTTTTCTTCAGCACATCACTCTTAGCCTCAATCTCTTTTCCTCCCTTTTAGAAGTGTAGTGAAGACCAAATGAAATACCCCGTTCAATCACTCTGTTATCTCTTTTGGGGAGCATTCAGATCTACACACCGTGGTGGCTGCAACCATGACCCTCAATAGCAATACATTCTCTTTGTTAAAATTCTTACTTCTGGCCTTCATTGGCAATTCTTTGGAGACAGAGTTTCTCAAGCAGCTGTTATTGTTGGCTTAGGAGGGGGAGTGATAGCACCTTATTCCCTCACAGAGAAAAAAGCCCATAAAAATTCTAAGGCAAACTGTGCAACTGCCTTGACATCATGATTTTCCTTCCCCTGTTTCCTCATAACACCACTTTAACTCCACTGATATTCTCAAGCTATTCTCTCTACGTGTCTTAGCAAAAAACCCAGGACTTTCCACTTGTATCATTGAATGATTAAATAGTAAGATAGCCTGGTACCCTGGATCAGGAAGGTCCTCAGAGCTGTGACCTTTTTGGTGACCTAAAGAAGTTCATTTCATTGCTGTCATCTCTTTCCTCCTCCTCCTTTTGGCTGTCTGTCAGCACACACTGAAGGACTTTGTGACAGGAGATGTCTCTCACTGTGCATTTATACAGTGCCTGTCACACTTGTGTTAGTTTTACCTGACATTAAAAAAAAAAAAAAAATTGCAAGACTCTCAAAAACACTCCACAAAATGTACAAAGCTGACCTTTTAATTGCTTGATCCAGCACTCTAGAGTACACTGTTGTGACCCAGTCATGCACGTTAGCCAGACAATAAAATATCCCAATTTCATACATGCAAGAACCATGGGTTGATAAATAGCATATTGATCAGGTCGTGTTGGAAATATAATACGACCGAGTGCAGATCAATAAAATGCTGTGCCTGCTCTTACAATGCAGAGTACAATCAAATCATTATTTTTAGCTCCCAATAACAAGGGAAGCTTAATTTCATCATTTTAAAGGTGAAGAGAAGTTTTTGTGGCCTCAGTGGCTGCTGTGTGAGCCCGGGCCAGGTTAGATTAATTTCTTCTTGGTGTAGCTGCAGACACGATGGCACAGGCATGGATTACAGTGCAAAGAGACCAAAGCGTGCTCCAAACAATTCCCCACTCTTTCTTTGAACATCCCCTCCACTTTTTATCCTTTCCTTCCAAATCTGAGAAAAGAATGCAACCGAATAAGGACTTCATGGACTGCATTTCCTCCATTGAGGGTAATGGTTCAAAGAACTGAACAACCCAGCACTTTATGAAACGGAGAAAACAAAAAGCAAATCAGAATGGTAACCAAGATAAAAAAACAACAACACAAAAACAAAATAGAAAAAAACAAAACCAAAACAAAACCCACAAACCTACTAATCCACAAAAGTGACACACCTATGAAATTTTTCTAAAGAAAGCTGCTAGGACAAGTTCATTCCCTCCCATGCTGTTGCCTCCCCTTAAATCTAGGGTTATCAAAGCCCAGGGCTCCCCATCAACTTTCTGACCAGCAAGGTCGTATCCAGACTGCATCTGAATCCAACTGCACAAGCTGCCAGTGATTCATTCAAAGTCACAAACACAGAAACGATCATCTCTAAACGTCCCCTCTGATGTAGCAGCCACTGCTTTTAGTTAGTTAAAACTGTCTTCAAGTGATTGTCTTTTCTGTTTTCCTAAACATTTTTCATTTCTGGTGTTTGAACTTCATTTCTAATATACTAACTTCAGTAATTGCAGCTTTAATCTTTTGCAGCTTCACATGTTCTTGGTAATGGAGAATAATAAATGTAAATGTAACATTTAGACCATCAGTAATTTATCCTGGGAGAGCAGTTCAAAGGGAGCATCAGCTTGAAACTATTGGTTTGTTTGTGAAGTTTGAGGCAGGAGACTCAACTGTCATCTGACTTCAAGGAGCCTTTGTATAGGACTAATTATAAAACAAAGCCACTGGACTGGTACTGATTGGTTATTTATATTTTTTATGAAGTTATCTGCAGTTATTTTCTGATCTCTAATTAGAGGTGACCTCTAAAGCAGAGGTTTGCTTCATTTTCCAGTAGAGCAGCTCAGGAATCAGTCAATCACTCACTTAAAATAAATACCACCATGATCTTAACACTCCCTGGAGTTGGTTCTTAGGTAACAGGAGAAGAAAACCATCTGATTAAGTTCACAAAGCTCAGCCTCTGAGTGACTGAGAGCTTTTTAAAAATATATCACACAGATGGAAAATGTTTTCTAGTGGTATCCACATGGAGTCATGACACTCTTTTAAATCCTTCATAATTTGTGACATGGAATTAACAGCTGTTTTTAAAGTAAAATATAACCCATGGGGAATGGGAAGAGAGGACGAATCCTGACTCTTCACATTCTGACATTCTCAGACCAGGCAAGGAAAAGTTCCATTTGAGTCATTTAAATGCTAATATAATTTCATGACCACCTGTCACTCCATAAAATGTTTTCCGTTTTCTTAATCACATTCTGCTCTCCTCAGCAGAAAATGAGCTGATGTTAAAAAACCAAAAGGTTATTAGGAAAGTTTTATTTTCTATGTATAGATCATTTGGTATATAAAAGTGATCTACTTAGGGGAGTATCTTAATCGAATGCTGATGTATGCAGCAGTCACTATCAAATACCTGGGAAGAGAAAAAAGCCTCATGTGTTAAAACTTCTGCAGCAGAAGTGTAAAAGAAGCCCAACTTGTAATTCTTTCAGTAGCAAATGGCAAGTCCATGGGACAGAACAATACTCCTTCAGTCACACTTTGTAAGATGACTCTGACTGCACCTGAGAGAATCTTCTCAACAGTATCTTTAGATAAATAGGAAATAGCAAATACACCAAAATATATCTTGAAGGAAGCAAGTGATAAGAATATGGAAGTAGCAGTCCAGCAGATAGTGAAGAGATCTGCTTTTGTAACAAAGTAGGAAGTTTTAGCTGATAAACACTGATGGGTAGTTTCTTCCAGGGAGGTTATTCAATGAAAGCAAAATTGCTGTGTTGTATCAAATCATTTGCCTGATCTCTTTACACCTGACAGCCTTATTCAAATAAATATCTGTCACCAAGTCGTGGTTTACAGTAACTGAGAGTAAAATCCCCCAGCAACATATTTTCTGGAATTATAGACTGTTCTGTATGTTACTTCCCATTCTTGTTATGCAAAGATATGGAGTAGCAAAATACCTTTACTTGAATCACCTTAGATGATGCTATACAGTTCTTAGTACTGTAGAAAAACACTAACTACTGTACTTATTCTCAGCAGAAAGAAAGAAAGAAAGCAAGCACCTCAGAATCATAAACAAAAACTTAGTCATATTCTTCCAGTGAGCTCAGCAGCTGTAAAGGTCAAATATAAGAAAACACATTAAATAAATGCTGTTAAATTTATTTTAAAATTGGGACTAACCATTTAATGGTCACATGGTTAACTTCAATCTATTAATACATATCAAATGTTACTTTCCTAATGTGTACTAAAACTAGAGTCATATTTGACCTCATATATTAGTATCATCTAAGAGGATACTCCCTCCTCATACAGGGAACCCCAAAGACTAAAAATCTTATTTTCAGATACTCCTCCTCAGGTACTCTTACAAATACAAGCTCAAAATAAGTCACCAGTCTTCAAGGTAGGTTTTTCTGCAGTCACAAGTAGAATTAACCAAGCTCTATCACCCCCTGACAGCACACCTCCCCAGATTCCCCCTGCCTCTATTACTATCCTCAAACAAAGAGCACATCTCCCCAGCAGTTCTGACTGCAGCTACTACAGGCAGTGTCCTACTCTGGGCTTTGACCTGTAGCAATTCCATGACAAGCTTATTACTGACACAATGAGTTCTAGTTCCTTTTAATCTCAAACCTACTTCATTATATTCGAATTAGTTATTAATTTCTCGTACAAACTTTCAAGATAATGCCTTCAGAGGGACTGGATTTTTTCTAAATTCATACCCCAGTGCTTAGATGCAGATCGATCCCAGATTTGGGAGCTCCTGAACAGCTCTGCAGTTTTAACTCTGGTTTTTTATGGCTACATTTTAAAATGGCTTATATGTTTTCTTCAGATCTTTTCTTTAATGTTTTAGAGGAACCATTCACCCACTGTGTAAAAAATGAGGTAATTCTCCAGGCTCCTTTGGACTTTTATTACTATTGATGTCTCATTTACTATTACAATGGATCTGGATTTTCCAGTGGAAACTGACCTATTAAACCATTACTAAGACCATTTCTGACAAAAAATCCTGACTATGCAAGTCAAAGGGGGTTGGCTTTTTGGGATCTGGGTCTTTTTTGTTTGTTTCTTTTTGGACCTGTTACAAGTTTTAGATCACAAGAAGATTGTTAGAAAAAGCCCATGGCTCAGACTTTTCAAGGAAGAATGGTCAGTGTTCTTGCACAAAGCTATGTGATTCCTGCAGTAGAAGCCACACTGTTTGGGGAGTTAATATTTGTTTTGAAGACATCCTAACAACATTTTGATAATTCTTTTGACACACTACAGTTTTTCATTCTACGGTCTGGAAAAAAAAACATAGGAAGTGCTGCAGAATCTTGCAGGTTCAGTGTCAGCAAATACCACAGGCAGTTTCATCAGTGTCTTTCTCACTACTGGGAAACAAGCAGAGGCTCACAGTATCTCTTTCATCTATTGGTAAAGCAAGCATAAGTTAGGTTTCAGGAGTAGATGAGAACTTTGGGATCCTTTAGCAAAGATTCTGCAAATGTAAAATGATACGGTACTGTGGTTGTATGACAACAAATTTTCTCAAGTGTTCACTGTTTTTATCACAATGTCTAACACCTCAGTATTGAGATTTTCTTCCTACTTTGTTATTTACCCTGGCTGTACTGCTTCCGATCCTTAGGAATAAAATTGTACCAACAGAACATGCACACAACTCACTTGGGTGTCTGAGTGGTAGATACTAAGAAGTCAAGGTTTGCCTCAGCACTGGAATAGTTATCTCCTATTTGCTGCTGCAGTGTAACCTGGCAATCCTGTACTCTAACTGTAATTGTAAATTTTCAACAATTTCTGCAGTATATTTTGAACAGGTATTTATTATACAGACCACACACACCCATGCTCATATATGTGATGGTGTTGCACGTAAAGTATTCATCTCTGAGAGTGTCTGATGGTTTCCATATGAAGAGGCACTTCTATTATATTCTCTTTGTACATTACATGGCAGAAAACAACATAACCTATTTTATACTAAACTAAACTAACTTTTCCTTCCCTAAAAAAGAAGATACAAGACATGCTCCAACTTTAAGACCAGGAGCTGGAGCCTGACTGCCCAAGGGAGCTGGCATCTCCCTTCCCAGAGGTCTCAATCAGAAAACCCAAGTCAAAATAAGCGTGGTCTGACTATCTGATTGGAGCCTAACTTTCCTCATATCAAAATGGCAATCTGAGGACAGCACTCATACTAAACAGATGCTGCATGCTAAACAGATGTTGGTATTAATTATTTGGTGAATCCTGAGAGAGATCAGCTGCACACAAAGAAATCAACATGCTCATGCTGTCAGAAACTACTCTGAAAGAGAAGACAGTAAACATCGATTAAATTAATCTGGGAGGTCCATCCAGAGTAGTCAAATACAACACATAATTTGAATAGCAATGCCTAGTTAACCTGTATGGAACTCCTTTTATTTTTTTAAAGATGTATCATATATACACAAGTTTTCAGTTGTATAAAAACTAAAGCAGTGCTAGTCCAGGAGACCAGCACAGAACAACCTGAGATGACTGAGGAATTTGCCCAAGGTTCAAAGTGAGGCAGATTCTAACCTGGGGTTAGCTTTACTGAGCTAGACTGCCTAAGCTAAATCTTTTTGCTGAACCTGTGCTGGGAGGTCCAGCAGACTTCTAATTGAGGCTGTGAGAAATTTTTCCTGGTTTGGTAATTAAAAAAAAATTAATTAAAACAGAGCTCAAAGTTTGAATGCTAATGAGACTATAGGGAAAGAAGAAAGAAGCAGTATTTGTTTCACATAATCTCCAATAAAGATTCACATTTTGCTTACTCAGTAAAGGCACTGGTATCTTTTAATTGATTTGACTGGCCATGAGAAAAGTAGCCAAAAGCAAAAAAAAAAAAAAAAAAGCAAAACCCAAGAACAGCTAAAAAGATTCAAGTTCAGAAGTCCAACCAGCAGCCTGCTCAGTCTTTTGACAGTATTCAAAAACAGATACCAAAGGGGAAAAGTGCACAAGACCACCTTCCTCCAGCACCCAAACATTTTCTATTCAAGTGATTTCCTGGTCAGCTATTGAGTAATTCTCAGTGGGTTTACCTTCCCTGAACTATCTCAAACCTAAGCACATTTCCAGCACTCCTAGGTACCCTTTAGCAGTGACTTCCTAAACTCAGCTACTTTTTGCAGGTAGAATTGTCTCCATTTGTGCTGAGCATGGCTCCTTCCAGGTTCACTGGATGGCTCCATTTCTGGATAAGAGGAATTCCCTATCCCACTTCTCCAAATAAATAGCTTATTGACCTACAAACTCCTCTCACTTCCCCAGCTGTTTCTTTCCCAGACTAAAAAAAATCATCCAGTCAGTTCATTCTTTAGACGGCTGCTGCACTTCCCCACTATATCAGACTTTTGATGTGCTAAGGAAGATCAGAGAACAGTTTCCCTATTCTAAATTCTCCAGAAAAATTATTTTGACGCATTATAGCCTGAGCTGCTTGTCTCCTGTGAGGCACTCACTAAACCAGTTCTTCTACACGACTCAGTCCTAACCCCCGGGCCATTTTACCCTCCTGAAAACACCAAGAGAATCCCTCTCACGTACCTCTCAAAACCACTAGTAAATCATTTGCAGTGGTAGAAACAATTTGCAAACTGTCCTCGTTTGCTGCATTACCAAGCTGTGACAAATATCTGTTCTGTTACATTGCAGAGCAGATTTCTGTATTCCAAGGAGCTGAATGTTTCTGCACAAAGATCTTCAGACGACTGAGTACCAACACCAAAACTTTAACCTACTTTTTGACTCATGCTGTCACCCAGATGTGAAAAAGGCTATACTGCACCTGCAAGCTGTATATTTAGAAAATAGCTTCCACTATGTGGAGTGCCTTGGTTTTGTTACAGTGTCTGTACGGGGCACTATTTATGCATCACTTCCCTCACATGTGGAATTCTACAATTTCAGCTGTTAATTAAATCACTGTATTCTCAATTTAAGTGATCTTAGCATAACCAACTCATACTTTCAGTGTGCAAAGCAAGATCAGAGGACAGATTGCCTACACTAAATTCCTTTGAAAAACTAATTCAAATCATAATATCCCAGACTTTTTCTCTCCTGTGAGGCACTCGCTTGACAATCTATTCTTTTACATAAGTCAAAGAGCAATTCAATTCTAAAACCACAGACCTTGAAATTTTACAACTACCCCAATTATCATTTTAAAAACTCATGGTATAACCATTTAAGTATACACAATTAGAAATGTCACACGTGCCTAATTTATATAAATGCTACATAAATGACAAACAAATGGGGTAGTTTTCAAGATAATTATAAGTAAAATATAACTTTAAAATTTCAAATACTGACCTTTATCCCTGTAACTCTCCCTATTTACTCTTTTTTCCTGGGTTGAGGTTGGCCTTATTCTTTTCTCCATCAATGACAGACTTGAAGTGCAATATTTTGTGATTAACGGAAATGAAAATTAAAATTTTTGTAATATGGAAATGGGAAGATGCTGTGTGTCCAATGCTCTGAAGCATATGTCCTGAAGGACAGGCATAATAACATTGTCAAATTGTTTTTAATATAAAAACAGAGGGCAATGAGGTATCATTTCAAAGGGAAACTGTGAGGACAGACTCACAAAAGTCTATGAATATTATTTTTTCTGTTTGATAATAAAAGAAACTGCCTGTTTTTTGCTCTCCACATTCAGGTGGCTCAAGTGAGTACATGGCTTCAGCTTAGTAGGTATTGTTGAATGCTAAAACATATTATGTCTTTGCTCCCTCAAGAATAACATTTGTTACAGATAACACTGGAAAACATTGAATATTTTCATGAACAAAAATGTTAAGATCCCTTCACAATTACCATATAATAAAATAGCATTTCCTCTGCTTTGGGTGATTTTCTTCTTTCAGGTAATGAGCTGTCACTATTTTCTTTATTACTTCTTTTTTACAGAGCAGGAAGTTGCAGTCCAGTAAGTGCCTATGTTAGCTTGGCCCCAGAGCAATGCTTGATATGCAAAATATATCTTATTAGTTTTCAATTTGCCACTAGCTTAGTTAGGGGATGCAGTTAAAACTCCTCAGCATCAGGTACTACTTTTGCCTTGTAAAACAGTGTTGGAAGCGGTGTGTGAAGAAAAAACATGATGCAAACTTAACTTCATCAATTTTATTCCAATTTGCACTTTGTATTACTCACGAAAGGAATGTAATTTACTCACAACTCCAACACCAAACTGAAAAAGCAAGGATAGTTTGTTGTCACTACATTTAACCTGTTCCAAGGGGTGGAGTAGGAGCCAGCAAGGAGATCAATTTATGGTACATTGGTCTTTTTTTCTTTGACAGAAACCAAGAGGAAGAAGGAGAGGGTGGCACTAAGGCAGTGTTTGAGGCAACAACATGAAGATCCAGAAGCTGAGGCATGTTCACTACCTTCTAAATGTTACAGAGTCTACACACCTCTGCAGCATCAAATAAAATGCCTGGGAATGAAAATCAGATGCAGTTTGAGAAACTGGAGCAAAAAGAAGGTAAGGCAGAGAAATAAATCTTCCAGTAAGTGAACAAACAGGTTTGCAATACTGCAGAATAGGGAGAAACACAGCTCAGCATTTAAAATGTCAAAACTGGCAAATGCACTCCAAAAATCACTCTGTTAAGATTTTTGATATGAACATTGAGGAGTACTCGTGCTACTGTACAGGATACAAGTTTCCTCTGCAATACTGAGATGTGTATAANACTGGGAAACAAGCAGAGGCTCACAGTATCTCTTTCACAGTATCTCTTTCATCTATTGGTAAAGCAAGCATAAGTTAGGTTTCAGGAGTAGATGAGAACTTTGGGATCCTTTAGCAAAGATTCTGCAAATATAAAACGATATGATACTGTGGTTGTATGACAACAAACTATCCTTGCTTTTTCAGTTTGGTGTTGGAGCTGTGAGTAAATTACATTCCTTTCGTGAGTAATACAAAGTGCAAATTGGAATAAAACTGATGAAGTTAAGTTTGCATCATGTTTTTTCTTCACACACCGCTTCCAACACTGTTTTACAAGGCAAAAGTAGTACCTGATGCTGAGGAGTTTTAACCTGTTCCAAGGGGTGGAGTAGGAGCCAGCAAGGAGATGAATTTATGGTACATTGGTCTTTTTTTCTTTGACAGAAACCAAGAGGAAGAAGGAGAGGGTGGCACTAAGGCAGTGGTTGAGGCAACAACATGAAGATCCAGAAGCTGAGGCATGTTCACTACCTTCTAAATGTTACAGAGTCTACACACCTCTGCAGCATCAAATAAAATGCCTGGGAATGAAAATCAGATGCAGTTTGAGAAACTGGAGCAAAAAGAAGGTAAGGCAGAGAAATAAATCTTCCAGTAAGTGAACAAACAGGTTTGCAATACTGCAGAATAGGGAGAAACACAGCTCAGCATTTAAAATGTCAAAACTGGCAAATGCACTCCAAAAATTACTCTGTTAAGATTTTTGATATGAACATTGAGGAGTACTCGTGCTACTGTACAGGATACAAGTTTCCTCTGCAATACTGTATGCAGTTCTTGTAACCCTGGAATAGATCAATTCCAACTGGGAAAAATACAGAATGGTTTCTAGGATAAAAGGAGAATGAAGAGGCTATTTTATGAGAACAGACTAAAAGAGCTTGCCTTGTTTAGCCATGCAGAAAGTTGAGAAGGCTACAGTTGCTCTCTCTGAAGAAATCAAGGAGGTAAAAATCATGAATCTAGAAAGATAATGGTAGTTGGAGGACAAATTGTTAAAACAGAGAGATCAGCAGCTAGCAACTGAGTATGGTTTTGAAAGAGAATATGCCAGCCAAGTTAAGAGTGGCTGGAGCTCACAGAAATCCCTTCTGGATGTAGTTCTTACAATTGATCTTTGAAGGGGGAGATATGGGAGGCACAGTTCAGCTGAATTCCTGCAAAATATCGTGAAGGCATTATTTGATTTTCTCCAGTGCCAGCAGTCCAATAACATCCACAGGATTACCTATTCCAATAATTATATGTTTTTCTATTATCAACACTAGCAAAATACCACTAAAAGCAACACCATCTTTGGCTGTAATCAAGGTGTTGTTCCCACCAACAGGCAGACAGATATCCATGCAGGTCCAGCTATGCTCTTTGTTTTATCAGAATAAAACAACTGCTTCCCCCATGCCCAGGTCATACCAGAAGCACCACAATGACATCAGTGTCCTGCCATCAGGATCTCATCAGTTGTAAGGAGGTCCATGACTATTCCTAGCACACAAAACACTTGCCCAGTCTTTGAGATTCACAGAAATCTCCTGAGACTTACTGCATATGCAGGTGGATAGTGTGTTTCTCCTTTAAATGGTGAGACAGTGAGCAATGGTGGCACAATGAAATAATGCCAAATGTTCCATAAAGTCAATAGGCTTGAAAATAGAAAAATATTACCAGGGTGAATGACTCTGAGGCACAGTAAATACATTCCTTTTATTAGTTGTTTACAGTTGTGGCAATAACATGGGTGTGCTATAATGTTGTATATGTTTATTTGCTGCATGGAAGATGTATTGCCACGAGCTATTTGCAGCTGATGGTCCCAGCAAAACAACATTTGTAATGCAGGATCGGCAGGGAGAGGGGCTCATCCTCATTAAGTATGCAACAAGGCATGACAACTCAATAAAACACAGGGCTGCTCTCAGCAAATGTCAGATCTGTCTGCCTCCTGACTGATTGCCATCTCTGCTCCTACACGCTCCTGCACCTGTACAGGGTCATCTTTTTGATGGTATCAGTGTAAGGCTCATGTTTTGCAGATGATTTGGCTCAACAGGCTCAAGCCAAGAAGGTAAGAGGGGACAAAGTAAGGACTACTGCTTGACCTTATTTTATTTCTTCCCTGCTACGTTACGCTGCAGAGACATTTACTCCAAAGCACTGCATGCATCAGCTCCACAGACACTCAAAAAACATAACTGAACAATGTACATCTTTCCACAAACACAACGCAGGGTTGCTTAATAGCTGCTTTTTGATTTACTTTATAATCCCTTGGCTGAGGTGCACAGTGAGTGATTTGCACAAAGCAATTCAGGAAATCAGCGCCGGAAGCTGAAGGAGAATAAAGCAATCCCAATTAGCAAGTCCCAGTTACAATCACAACACACTGGGAACCTAGCAGGAACATTCTGCAGTGTGTGTAGTGAAGAGAGTGGATCTAAATTCTGAGCTTGCTACAGTGGGGATAACTTTGGTAGTCCCACCTGAAAAGAAGAATTCACATGCTTGGAGTGTCAAGGACAAAAGTTTTCAAGAAAATGCCAATTTGGAATCGTCCAGTTTTGTTTAGACCATTAATTTCAGGTCATTATTCTCTTCAGTTTCTGTGACTTAAAATAATTTATAGGTTTTGCAACACCACTGCCACTGCAGGTCTCACTCCCTCTGTATGATATGCTGATACTCACTGTAAACAACTGCAGTGCATCCTGGGGGACAGAGTCTGGAAAGTGAGTAGGTGACACAGATATGGCCTCGATCCTGAGGAATTCCCATAACATCTACTCTTATCTTTTCACATGGAAACAGAGGTGGAATCAGACCTGGCCAGATTCACTTCTTACACATGCATTTCTAAGATTTTTTAATTAAAACTATTTTCTGACAGAGAAAATTGGAATTTTTCATTCTGGAAACTATCCTACCTTCGTTGAACTACCCTGCCTTGCATAAGCTGCACATGTAGCTCATCAATACTCATCAATACTCATATCTTAAGCCATTAACCTGTCATGACCTCCCTAAGAACCTCTACACTGACCACCTAGAAGTTGTGGCTTTGTCTTGACAGCTGGTATTTGGGTGACTATTGTCAAATATTGCTACACATTAGAAGTTTGGCAGAGGACAAAATCTATTTGCAATCTTTCCTTTAACTACTTTGCTTAAGAATAAAGCCACGTGCTTAGCCTTGTGGCCATCAAATTCATGATAGCTATTCCTCCATGTTTTGAGCTCCTGTGTGATTCCAGGTAGCATTAAGTTGCAATAAAATGCCTGTCCTCTTAGGGATAAATGGTCCCAAGTAATTTTCAGACCCATAAAAGATTGCAGACTTTAATCCACTAGAAAGCAAAAGAAAAAAATACCAAACAATTAATCCAATGATCTAGTACAGCTCTCTTGACCCCAGGGTCTGTATTCACTGGATAGGAGAAATTTAATGGCAAAAATCCTACTTGACAGTAGTAGGGGAGAGGACTTGGATAAACTGGGAGAATTCCTCGTTGGGAACTATTGGCCCAGATATATTCTCCATCTGATCCTGGAGAGTGCCCATAAGGAGAGATCTGACAACAAAGATCCGATTCTAGAATTTAGATGCACAGCCTTCATCACATAAGACAGCCAGCGTGCATTTGGAGTGCTGAAATATGAAATTAGTTTTCAAGATATTTACCCTTTTTTGACTCCTGAGTAACTGATGGAATCCCCTTTAAAACAGTCACTTTGTACGAGTCATTTAGAATGCAAGCGTTTGCTGAAACAGCTTCATTAATTAGGACTTCCAAAGGTTACCAAGATTTTTTCATACTTATACACTCCCATTGAAATGGAAGGTAACACTCTCATGCCTGGCTGTTAATTATTTTTATTGTATATCATACACTTAAAAACCTTTTCTGATTCACTTTTCTTTGTAAGGAAATGTAGTTGTTAGAACACGTTGGGGTTTTTTTTAATCTCACTGCAATTTTCTTTTAATTATTAACATGGGAAACTCCATGGAATACCCTGGCATTTATTATTTTTCCTTTTGGTGTGGGAAATGAAATTGTGTAAGAGATCATGTAAAAGCAAATGTGAATTTTAGAAATAAGAGTACTATAATGACTACAGAGAAAGTTGCATTTAGTTAATTAGGTCACTGAGAGGATCTTCCTGATTTAGAGGTACATTGAAAAGTGCTTCTGTACACGTGCCTCTGCCATGGCAGTGTAATTATCAGTGGGGATGCAAATAAGGGTTTCTAGTGCATAAAGAATCTGACAGAGGCAACTGGTCAGAGCCAAGAATACATTCCCTCCCAAATATTAGTATTCATTAGAAGTCCAACTGTGAAGGTTTTCTCTTTGTACTTTAACAGGGATGACACTTGCCTGGAATTGCAGCCAGACTAACACTCCAGTCCCAAGGGACAAATAGCAATTTTGTTTGATCAGTGGGTTGGTCATGGATGGGAGGGGCTGGGCACTGATTTTTGTGCAAGGAAATACACAAAAACTGGAGTGGTATGGACTGATCTTCCAAAACATGACAAAAATCTCATGGCTGTCCTTCCTCGGAGAGAACTGCCCTTCCTCTGGGGTGTAACACACCCATTCCTTGGATGGATGTCCCTCTGTCTCCTTGGATCCTCATCAGAGCTACTTCTTGTGAGGCAGCAAACCAAAGGGTACTGCAGCATCTTCTGTAGCTTTCCTTGTTTTTTCCCTAAAAGCCAGACAATCCCTCTTATCCTGCCAAGGATACATCTTGTCTAAGAGCTTACAATGGATGTTAAATAACAAAACTGTAGGAAATCAGGTCAGTAATCAATCTGCGTTGCTCTGTTCAAGTCAAGAACTGGGTAACAATGACAGATTACACAAATTACACCATCTTTTGATAAAATTATTTAATAGTTTTCATTTTTATTATCCTATCTTTCAATTAAAGTGATATCTTTCCATGAGGAATTAGAATGATGATATTTGGCTTGCAGTCTTAATTTCTAACTCCTTTTTCTGCTTTTCACATCAGCTGATATACATCACACTTATAAAATTACATGACATGGACCCTACCATTCCATCACTTCAGTGGAACAGAACTTGTGTCAGCCCTCTTACAGCCAAAAGTAAGAAGAAGTGGCTTTCATTAAACTGGTTTTTCATTAAAAGCATCTTTTTAACCAAACACAGTGGCTGTGAAAGCCTTTAAGATAGATAAACTAAACGAGTGATATTTTATCTAGCCTAGCATATGGCTAAAATTACCTACACTGGAGAATCTGGAAAATGCTATATTCCATGGTAGAAGCACTAATTTGAAAGATTCTCATAGCCAGCACTCAAGATTTGTGTCTCTGAACATATGTGAATGCTGAACATGAAAGTGAGATCAGGTGAAGTTCATTCTTGGGGAAGAGCTTATAGAAGGGCTTCAGATCATGAAAAGATCAACCACAAGCAGCCTCATATCAGGAACTGCTCCCAGAAGAGCCACTAACTACTGGTCCTACATATGAAGGACTGACAAGGATCAGAAATTAGGACCAAAAGTGCTTTGGTCACACTACCTGCCTTTTAAAATTAGTTCAGAAAAAGCCAGTGGGGTGGCATTTACATGGCTGAGAGCCACAGCCAGGCTTTCCTAGCCCTGGGAGGTCAATAGCACTGCTCTTCTCAGCTCTTCCTGCAGTGAGGACACTGTCACTTTGCCAGCTGAGTAAGAGAAAGAGGTTTAAAAGGCTCTTGCCTTCTGCCAGGCCAAGCTGCTCATTTGTGTCTGTATAAAAAATAACCTGAAATAATTTGACTGTGGCCTCCACTGCGAACACAAGGCAGGAAAACACCCATGTTTAAAGAAAAAAAAAAAAAATGAAAAAGAGGGATAAGGAGGGAGGGGGGGAAGTCGTCAAACAACTTTTTTGTTGTTTGTAACTTTTACCTGCATCCATCTGCCACTTCACTCACTGTCAGATAATTACTCAGTCTCAGCAGTCTCTGAAGGGTTTTAAACTGAATCAGTAAGATTCCTGTCCTTCACATGAAACACAGTAAGAAAAAACATTGTACTAAGGAAAACTGTCTGAAAAACCTGCTAGCTGCCTTCTCTCCTACTTTTAGGGCAGCTAATTACTTGCACAGTCCTCAGTCCTTCCAGACAGGTTCAGCTCCCTGTTTACATAGTAGTTTGCTGAGGAGTGAGCAGCAGTTTGCAAACACCCTTTTTGCAATAGAACAGTTCTTGGGCACTGGTGATTCAGAATATTCAATATCTGCATCCCTGTAACAGCCCTCAGAGCAGAGAGCTGAGGCTGCAGAGGGAACACGTGAAGCTTGGCATCACCAGACTTGAGCTTTGACTTGGATCCCATGTGAATAACTCAAAAGTTCTGCTTTCAACATTCAGATTTGAGAGGATCTTCTACAACAATATTTAAATAATCTAAAGAAACTCCAGCCACAATGACTACAGGCAATAGCTATTAACATATCAACATGCAATTTCTGCATCTTCAAAAATTAATTATTTGATAGAGTGTTTTGGAGACAATCCTTGGATTTCCTGAGGATGTGGGAACAGTCTGCACTGAAGAATATACCTATAGTACAATGACTCTCACTGATTGTTTAGAAGGATGCTGAGATCAGCAAAGCTTCAGGACATTTTGTGTGACTACACAGTAAATATTGATGTTCCCAGATGTGCCAGGAACACTCACAAAATCACGACAGTCAGAGTTTATTGGTTTATCTTGAGCTACACAGAGACAACTTCTGTTGTAGAAAATATATGCAAATTGGAAGGAAAGTGTTAACCTCCTTGATCTTCTCTCCATGACTGGGTATGGCCTGTGGAATACTAATGGCTGGAGAACTTCTAGTGCTCTTTGTAAGCCCCAGTAGCCAGACATCACATCTTCACTTTGAACTTCAAAACCTGTTAAGGCACCCGAGCTGGTCTGACTGGGCACTATCCGAGCAGGAACCACGAGCAGTGCACAACACCCCCATCAGCCTGTGCAACTTCTGCAGACCATGGCAGTAAGAGAGAGGGAGGAAAGGACAGCAGGTCACTCAGGAGAAACAGCTTCATCTGTAACAATCAGCAATACTGATGTGTCTAGGGATGCTTAAAAAGGGAGAAAAAAAGGAAAAGAAACCTGGCAAGTGTAGAGACCATCATCTAATGTGGGTCAAAAGAAAACCATACCAAGCCTATTGAAATCTCCCAACACAGGGACACAGTCTCCTGAGGCACACAGAAACATTAAAGGAGTCTGATAAAAGCAACCTGGTAGAAGAGAAAGGGGTGGAGATGAGGAAAACCTAAACTCCACAGGGAACTGATCAGGGGGATAAAAGAAAAACAAAATCTGAGGCTGTTGCACATTTCGGAGAGGTCAGAGATAAAGAAAAAAAAGTGATGTGCAGAGGGCTCAGTGAGATGCAAAGAGAGAGTCAAGGAAGTAGAGAAACACAGGTGTGAAGATGTACCATAAGTTTGTGTGAGAAACCAGGAAAAAAAGAAAACAAAAAAGATCCCCAAAGGATTCAGGCTTGAGAAGGTGTTATTAAGACAATGAGATGGGGGGCGGCAGGTAGAGGGAAACAATGAAGAGCTCTACTCTTGGTTTGTTTTAAATTTAGATAGCTGAAAAAATAAGAATTGAAATTTATAAGACTGCAAGTAAGAAGCTTTTTAGATCAGGTGCCCATCATTTGCTTACCAAGCAGACAGTTGTGATCTCACAGAAAGAGAGCATTCACATGCAGAAAACCAGCGTGTAGTCTGTGTTAGATTTTCAAAGAAAAACCATTTGAGGTTTAGAGGTGACATTAACCATACATGTCTACCAAAACTAAAGATTTTCAAAAGTTCCAAGTGGCCTAAAAGTTAAGCTGAGTCATGACAGCTCTCTTTGGGTCTCAAAATTCATATGAAAGCGTGTTTATAAATAGTAGGTAAAAGGAAAATAATCTGCAGTATTGTACTCATTCTTTTTTGCACTATAACTATCAGGTACTCTGAAAGCTTTTTAAGCAATTGTCCTCCTTTTTTTTTTTTTTTTTTAAACTTTTGCTTTCCTTTTTTATGACCTGCCCTTACCTGAGGTCAGGAGAGATGTTGTTTCTACATGTTTACAGCCCCCTCATAACAAAATATTCTCAAACTTATCCGCAAAACCTGGTATCCCAAACAATAGCATTCCAAAATAGTTTGAGTGAGATAACCTGTCCCAGCACAAAGGGCTGCAGCACTGCTGGGATTATGCCATCCAGCAGCTTTGTAAGAACTGAAGGTACATGGTGGCAAAGGCTGATACTCCGTCTCTGTGATTAGTTTTGGGTGAGGAAATTGTTTTGGCAACAAACTGAATGAAAACATGGCCACAAGTGCATCATCTTGTTGTGCTTGTTGGTGGATTGTTAGAGAAGGAATAGAACTGCCAAACAAGGTCTTAAACTACAGCTGGTATGAGAACTGGGAGAGAAACAACTTAGAAGTAAAGGTGAATGGAGAACTCCAAGGAATATAAACTCTCAAAAAATGCAGCAGGTCACTAAAAGAAGTTCAAGCAAGATTTTTTTATATAAAGGAAAACTGAGCTCATGAAATGAAAGAAGAGGGAAAGAAAGAAACAAACCCAATTTATTTTAATCGTGCAAGTTAGAGGCACTGACTTTACTCAGTCAGCAGTTTAAAAAAGTGAGAAACAACATGTATCTGATAACTGAGTTGGTGAGTTGTCAATTAGAGACTGAATTACCAGGTACAGAAATTTGTATGTTACACTCCTAAAACTAATGCATCTCCTGGGAGTTACCTACTTCATAAAAAATACCAAGAAAATAGAGATTTAATAGATTTGATTACGCTGAGATAAACATGTTGTTATAAACTGTTCATATGATTGCTCATCCAAGGCCAGATGATACAGGGGATCAAAGACTCATAACTGAAATAGATCACTAGACAGCTGGAACTTCTAGTAAACTATTGGAATGTGAAAAAAAAACCCAGAATGAAGCTGGACCACATTGTAAATTTTGAAAACTAAACAACAGAATGTAAGATTATCCTGGGTTGGTAAAAAATGGAAACATGGGGCAACACAGAAGGAAAAAGAAGAAAAAGAAAAAAAGAAAAAAAGAAAACAAAAAAGAAAAAAAGAGAAAATACCATTAAGAAATTTGCACAATGAAGCCAGACTGATTTTGAGGCAAGAAGCAAATAAAAGACCCTATATGCAGTGTCCTTGCTGTAGCTTCCAGAAAAAAAAAAAGAAAAAAAAAAGAGAAAAAAAAAGAAGAGGATACATATGCCTGATCTGCACAGAGAAAAGGGCTTTTTTCCCCCAACAGCTCTAAAGCCTGCTGTGATATTTCTGCTCCCTGTTCTTAACAGTTTTCAAACCTTTGGTTATGCTGTAGATGTGCAACTTTGTCTTCCTCCAACTCAGCCTTGAAAAGCTTCTCCTGGCTGAGCTTCCTGTGCAGTCTCATATTTTAAGAAAAGTAACAGACTGCAACACACAGCAGAGAGTGAACAAATAGGACGTGTCCTATCCACAAAAAATAAGCAAAAGGGGGAGAACAAACTTCCCAGTTGGTTAATATACATTCTAAAAACAATTATATTGCTGACTTCTGTTATACGAGTATAAAACCAGAACTCAGGAAAAGAATTATGGCTAGTGTCCAATACTGTGCCTTAAAATTCAGCTGAAAAAACTCCAGCTGGAAAACCTCAAAACTGGTGCAGGTTTGTTTTCATATACTAGAAAAGAAGTTTAATTTTGGTGTGGATTTACCAGTTCCAATGTCTATTATTAGAACTCTATCAGAGAATGTTGCTGGGCATTTGATTTCAGATATGAAAAACCCTCTGCTTGCAAGACAGGACATAACAGGAGATATAAAAGCAGAAATCACTGCACTCTTAAGAATGCAAATTCTTAGCAAAATAGCATGATTTTGAAGTTTATCTGAAATCCAGATTATCTACAGTGCTTTGGCCTATGGAAAATAATGGTTAAAAATTGCTGAAAAATGCTTTAGACAACTTGAATGGTGGATTGCTATGGCACATGGTTGTAAATGAAGCCATCATCCTCAGAACCAGAGCTCTCAGATGCCAAACCTTGTTTAATAGCAAGTTCAGAGTTTTCTACCCCAAATTTGGGTGTTTTGCTCAACTCCAGAGCCACTGAGGCAAACATAATAGTCTGGAACATTCTATAAATGCCTTAGAAAAATAGAAACACAGATTTTGATAAAGCACCCTAGCAGCCTTGTGACAATTTCTATACAAGCAGCTGCAGAAAAAGGAGGGAAACAGCTGTGTTATCACAGCAGTTTCATCAAGACAATTATTAATCAGACATGCCTATAAAAAAAATAAAATAGCTTGGACACATCTTTTTTCCCCTTTATAGAAATAAAAACCTGGAAAAAAATCTGAATTTCCAAGATCCAAACCAAAAGAGATGGAAAAGGAAGTTTGTTGGAAAATACAAAGGGAAGGGAGCAATGCAGGACAGTCTTGACAAGTCTGACAGCTTTTGATCCGTAGGTGTATTGTCAGGGGATTGATTTTTTTTTTTTTCCCCTCCATGAGAAGGAGAGAATGACAGGGTTTTTAAGAAGTCTGCAACATTCCTTTGCACAGCCTAGTTCAAACCAGTTGCTACAGATGGGTGTTTCTGTAAAGGGAGCCAGAACTCCCTTCTCTCACCCACTTTTCCTCACAGGTTTGTTATCCTGTTTGTTCTCTGAAAGACTCTGAGCTGTGCACTTCCAGCTCTCCCCCATTGCCACGTGAGGGATGGAGAAAGCTCTGCACAACACAGCCACCTCTATTTGATATAAATAGAGAAATAAAGCCACCTCTATTTGATATAAATAAAATTTCTGAATGCTTAAGAAGCCTTGAGAGCTGGTTTGGTAGCTAACTTTCTTAGTCCTTCAGTCTGACTGAACTCTGTTCTTGGCCACACGAGTTATTTTGTTCAAGATGAGAGCTGTGCTCAATTTGTAGGTATAATTTAAATACCTGGGTTTATGTTTATTAAGTAGATACTGGAGTGTTGCCATAGCTAATTATAAGTAACACTCTGGAAGAAAGATAAATCTCATGTACCAGGATTTTCACTGAACTATAGCAAAAGAGATCAGGATGAGGCAGGTAGAGGATTTGCATCCTTTTGTGATCTCAGTCACCTGCTGAGAAATGGCAGTTCCCGTGGTCACAACTTTCTACAGAAATAACTGTGTCTGAACAAGAGTTCATGCTAAAACAAAGGGCAATAAGAATGCTGAAAAGGTTTCTTCCCCAGATTTCAGGTTTATCTATGCAGTGTACATGCCAATAAAGCTTTCTTCTTGTGCTCCCCTTTCTTAAGATAATTTGGGAGCTTTTAACAATAAGATTTCAAAAATTTTAAAATTTATTCTCATGTTTCTATTAAATCTTCCTCAATAGGTGAGAAAGGTTTGGCTACACAGTAAAGTAATACTTCTTTTTTTTAACTGCTTCCTAATTTTTAGAACATTATTTTCTTTTTCTTTTGTTGCTAGGATCTTCTGTCTTTCTCATAGTTTTTCCCTGTTTTGAACTTTGATCTATCTGCTCCTTCTATCCTCATTTTCATTAAAAAAAAAATACTGACAATGAGGATAACATTCAGTTATGACTTCCACAGAGAGAAAAGCATCCCAATCACTTGAACTCATCCAAAGCCCCTTCATTTGGTATAAAAAATAAATAAATTACAGGACAGAGGAGACCTTTAAGAAGTAAATCCATGTCTTCTGAATGGTTTCCTCCAGTACTCAGCTCTACTCATTCAGTTTCACTTTTCTAAACGACTCCTGATGTAACCTTTTGAAGTGTCTAAGATATTTTTAACTTCCCTGATCAAGTAATTCAAATGTTTTAAGGCATGTTAGTCAAATCACACATCTGAAATTACCACCAGAGCTTTTTGATTCAGTTGAATGACACTTAAATCACACATAAGAGTACTTTCTTACAGTAATTTAAGAGTAATTTCTGCCATATATCCATCCCTATGTTACTTTTGCAACCTATAAATTCTGAGAAAGATAGTAAAAAATATCATTCTTTATCAGAGAACACTAAAATACAAAAATAAAAATTTTCCTCTCTCTGTCTTCAAGCTTTGAAACATTCCAAACTGTGGCAATGAAGTGTGCAGTAACAAAAGGAACACCAGCAGCTCCAGTCACCCAGTGCTGCACCCTGAGCAGGTCCCTAATGAGACCTGGTCACCCATGGAGTCAGCCAGTGCTCCACAACATGCTACTTCCAGCAGCTTGTCACAAGCCTAACTACTTGTTCTGTATCCCAAGACAACTCAGAAAGTACTCCCAGCATCCTTGTTAAGTGACCCCTGGGAAAAGCAGAGCCCAAGTTAAGAGTTTAATTTCAGAGCTTTCCTGCTGTTATCTCTCAGCTTCTATTCTTGCATTGCCATTATTGTCATCATCACTGATGGATTTTTGAAATAATCTGAATGACCTCTAGCTCCAGTTCTTCTGAAGAACACAATGTATTCATTTCCCTTTTTAACATCTTTTCAGTTTTTAGCAGAGTATTCATTTAAATTGTGTGGACTGTCTGGAAGTAAATTAGAAGGGTAAGAAGGCATTTCAAGATGACTAAAAATGTACCTCTCAAGCTGTTTCTTCTTCCATTTCCCAGCTAGTTTTGCTGAAAATGTGGGAAAGGGATCTTATTCCTAAGGTGTTTTTTTTTTCCCTTTCTATTTCAAGGTAGTCTTTGTGTGCCCATCATGCTGCTCTCTGAGATCTTGGAGAATTTCAGAGCTGCAGTTACCAATGTGACAACTGGTTGTACAGCAGACACAACTGACCATTCATTTTCCTGTACATTTACTAATTGTTTTATAGAATTGTTTTATAAGAAGTGTGCATTGTGCTATGGCAAACAGCTACAGCACCTGCAATTAAAAAAAGTTTGATTGTGGAGCACACAATCAGGATTCTTAGGGGAGGAAGCTAAACCAGAAGATGTTCTCCAGCCAGTAATTCAGTACAAGAGACCAGGGCAGACTTCTAACAACTTGTAGCAAGCAGTGGAGAATATCAGAGGACCTGCACAATGAAACTGGTGAGGAGGAATCAGTTATCTCCTCCAGGGACTTGGCCATCACATCAACCTCACCTGGGAGTTTTACCTGTTTGTTGAACACAAAGTTAGCATCAGGGTAGGTTAAGGTGCAGAGTAACTTTAGAACTCTTTCAGTGTGAAAAAAAAAGGACTGAAAGGAGAGAATTCATTTGCCTTTAGACTTGTAAAGAGCTATTTCTGCTGCAGTGATGAAGCTCTATGGCTACAAAGCAAGCAGTACTCCCAAGGAACTATTCCATCACACATTTGCAAAACTTTTACAGAGACATCCTACTCCATTAAAGCAAAAATATTTTCACCTCCATAAGTCTTTTAAAGAAAGTTTACATGAGTAAGACTTGCAGCAATCCACATTCTGCCCTGGATCAGGCAAGAATCTCAACATCTCCCAGAGCTGAAGTCTGTGAGTCCATGTTAGAACCACACACAGGTACTTGTGTGCTTCTCTTGAGCACAGCTCCTCACATGGAAACACTTGGCATCTTCAGCAGGTTCTGGAATTATGTCAGCTCCATTGAGTAGGGACTGACAGCTCAGGAATACCCTAATTCTAACAAGCTTTTACATGTTACATTTAAGAGACATTTTTGTACAATCATTTACTAGCTGAGACAATAAGGATTATAATTAATAGTTAAACAGCAAGATTTCTGCAATTTCTAATTCCCTAATTGCTATTTTGGATTTCTAGCTGAACATCAAAATGTCATAATCTCGTGGCACCAAACACAGAACACTTAAAGTGTCAGCGAGTGAAAAAAAAAATTACTTTAGAGAAGGGGGTTCAAGAAGTACAGATCAAGTACAGATCTGTGAATTAAAATGTACAATACCTGATGGCATGAATTGCATTATGCTACAACAGCTCTTTGCAGTGCTGTACACATGAGATTAGGGACTGCAAGCCACCTATTTCAGAATGACAGCTCCCCTCTTCCCCTGCTGAGATGTCAGATAGACTTGGGCTAAATTTGATGACAAATGTTCCGGGTCTCCTCTGTCACTTCTCCCCTGCTTAATGAGCAGCATAGTCTTTGATAAAAATACTGTGTAAACAATAAAAGAGCACATCAAAGAGGTGTAAATAAACTTGCTTCTGCATTGTGTTCAGTCAGAGGAGGGTTCAGGACTTTTGGGCAGTTCTGCAAAACCCTGCTGTGCCCCTAGAACATAATTGGCTCCTGAGAGCAACAGTGGATATTAGGCACAGCAAAGCAGTTTTGGAAGGTCTTTCAATAAGCATTCTATAAATGCAACTCATTCATTTTTACACAAAGCCTGTGGTTCCAGTGGGTGTAAGAAAGAGCAGCCTAAAGCCTTGCTCATTTTTATTTCCTTTAAGTAACACCATCTCACTGTAGGTACATGGACTCAACTACTTTGGACAAAAGAAAACAGAAACATCATCAAATATCCTTTTGTGCAGGGATATACTTTCATCCTCTCCATCACCCTTCCAAAAAATTACCCCTCTAAAGGATATCTGTAGCATAAATGTTTCCAAGCATGAAAGAAAGGAACCCCCTGGATGTTGGAAAGTTCATGTTTTCAAGAATGACAACAGGTTGATCATGATGATCCCCAACAGCCTGCAGGGGAGCATCCCTCTTGGCTCCAGTGACTTAACATATCTAACAAGTTTATGGATTTTAAGTTCCTCTGGAGCTTTCCAAAGCCAGGGTTTGTCCCTGCCTTCCTAGCTGAGGTTACAAAGAGAATAGATAATAACATTAAAAACCACATATTTTAAGTGCTGATAGTTCTCCACAAATTTTAGAGAATTTTCCTCTAGATTATTGGGGAACAGGTAATTGCACTGGCCAGAATAATTGCTTTAAAAACAGATTTCAAAAAGAAGCTATGCAAAAAAGGACCCCAACCATTTGTTTGTGGGTGGTGGTGGGGGAAGCAAATACCAAAGATCTATTTCCAGCTGATGTCTTTAGTTAAATTAACAAAACTTTAACATCGGAACCATGGAAAAGTAGCAGAAGCATTAAGTTCTGTAATGACAGACCAGTCAATCAAAATTAACTGAAAAGAAAACAGATTTTTTTCAGGAATTAAACACAACACATCACAATTATGTTACCTCTTCAAAGAATACAGATGTTTCTGGCAAGTCAATTAGCACAGCTGCTTTTCTATTCAAACCACTGTCCTTTTCTACAGCTACACACATTGCCAGTGGTCAGAAGGGAATCCCAGGGCATCTGCTCTGCAGCTCTTTCTGCATTGTGTCAGACTCACCCATGAGCAGGAAATTTGGTCTCATCACAGTCCTTTTCTGTGAAAGGATCAGCTTTCACTATGTGGGGGGGGGGAAAAAAAATACATCTCTCTTCTTGAATGAGAACATCCATCATAGTTTAAACAGAATTTCAGGAATGACAGGTACCTCATTTAGATAAGGTGACACATTCCTGCTTCCTTTTCCCTCCTTTTTCTTATACAGTAAGATCTATATGGTGAGTAAATTACCCTATCACACTAAGTAAGTATCAAAGTCAAGCTCCATTTTCTGAGTTTCCTATTCCACATCCCCTTGAATTCCTCATCTAGCTGTTTGAAGGACATCTGAAGTGGATTTCTGGTTCCACTGCTCTTAGTATCAAATATTTCTGTTGGCTATACTGAGTGATAAAGCTTAGTGAAATCCTTTTTCCTAGGAGAAAGTTACTGGCAGGAACTGTATTGCCACAGAATTGCTGTAATTGGTTGTTAAGAATAGGGGTTTAAAAAAACAAACCAACAAACAAACCTCAACTATAAATACCACAGATTTAAAATATCTTTAACGTGCCTTCCAGATTGCTTTAAATTGTTTTACTTTAAGATGAAAAAAAAAAAAAAAGGGGGGAGGGGGATGGGGAAATAATAAATCAATGCCCTGAATAGAAATTAAGGTTTCTTAAAAGCTCCTTTTGCCATGTCTGTGTCACAGCATGACAGTCCCTCCTCTGAGCATGTGCCTGGACCATGGGCTTTGCTCCCCAGGCAGGGCAATGCAGCACAAGCTGCAGGACGTCCTTGCTCTGAAATCTGAGACATATTTATAATTTTTCTGTCTTCATAGCTATTTTGCAGATGAACTCCTAAACATGTCATAGCTAGGCAGTGCTCAAGCCACACAGAGAGATGCTTACCCCGATTGCAGGAACACAAACTGTTAAATACATCCTTTTCCATAGGAAAGATATTAAATGTATCCTGGTGGAAGAGACTGCCTTAGCTGAGAGGTTCCACTGTGAGTGACTTGGGCTGCTTGAAAATGTCAACAGGAAACCTTACTAGGAAAATGACTAAAAATGGGCTTAGCATTATAGGCACTCATAAAAAATGCCCCACTATGAAAAGCAAAGTTACAACTCTGTGCAAAGGGTGGGATGAAATGTTTGATAAAGCTTTGAGGAAAAAAATCACTCAGGGGCCTTGAAGAATTTGTGGAGGATGGCTAGGGATGGGGAAAAGAATTCAATACTACCTCAAACAAGGACTAAGCACACCTCTGTAAGTGCCATGCCAGCTTAGAGGAGCACCACACTGATGTGAAGTCCCCAAGTCCCTATTCATGGAGTCAACAGCCCCTTCTCATCTGGCTTCTTTTCAGCAGGCCCATATGGAAGGAAGTCTTTAGGACCATGAAAAATCCCTCTCGACAGTCCTCTGGTGCTTTCCACACAACTGCAGCATCCTTTCATCTGAGTACAATTTATTCACAGGACAAAAGTCCATTTTTATCAATACTCTGCACCTTTTACAGACTGGACATAGACTGGAAAGGAGATCATACAGATATGTGAGAGATCCCAGGAACTAGAAGCAAGAGAAATATTTAGGTGACAAATAAAGGCACAGCATCTCACTGACAGCATAGGAGCAGCAGCATGGTCACACTGAATGCACGTGGCACTGTGGATAAGGAGCAGATCCTCATCGTGTAGATGGTAAAAAAACCCATGGATCCAAAAAGCTGGATTGACAGAACACTTCAGCAGTTTCAGAGAAGGGAAGATGAGGTAATCTGAGTCATAATTTCAGCTGCTGAATGAATCCTGACTCTAATAATAAAGAATCTAATGGAGTGAATGAGTTTGCAAGAGCTGAGGAAATGAGAAGAGTCTCTGGTTTGTTTCTTTTCTGGCTGCCAAAATGATTTTCATAGACACCTGTTGTGACCATCCTGCACCCATGTAACCTACAAGGATGAGCAACAGAAGCAAAGTAGGGATGAAGATACATTTTAAGTTGTATTCATGCAGAATAAAAAGCAGTCAGGTGTGAGCCCTCTGTATCTGTTGCACATGCAAACCTGAGGTTTTACTGGAGTGAGTCCTAAATGAGCCATCACCCCCGTTGACATCGTTTTGTTTCTGCTTTCTCTGCCTGCAAAATAAATAGCACACAATACACCAGGGAATTGCTGAGCCTGCTCTGACCAAAGCAGGATGCAGTGAGCAGAGCAAGAGGGCAGCTACAGACTGTGAGCAGGACTCAGGGAGCTGGGGGAGGGAGACAGCAGCAGGGAGGAACAAAAGGGTTAAACTTGGTAGAAAAGAGTAGGATATCAATGGCTACAGGAATCCAAACTTCTGGGGAAGCCTTTAGCACAGCAATTATAGCTGACAATTGGCACCCCTGCTCAGTCAGCCAGCCTACAGGACCTTCACAACCTGCCCCCATCTCTGGCAGGATGAAAGGCAGAGAGAAGCCAAGGAACAGGCAGTGAATTATTTTTGCACCTTGTTGCTGCTGACCTTTCCTCCCACAGTTTATCACCAGTCACACACTGAAAGAGAGGTTGCTGGAAGAATCCTAAGACCAATACCTAATTTAAATTATTTTTAAAAATAGTTTTAATTTCTCTTATCCTCCATCCTTTCCAAATGCAAAGCTCTAAGGGCTGTCCTCAGGATGACTCTAAAATGAACTCTAAGATTTTTCTGTTAAATGACCTTTCTATAAATTCAACTCAAGAGCTGGGAGAGGCAATAAACAGTTAAGGAGCCTTTTTACAGGGCATCTTGTATTTTTCATTCCCTGAAAATATCATTAAAATGTTTTAGTTGAGATTTTCAAAGCAGTGTGGGCAAATCCTCTGCACATCTCACATTAATTAACAGCAAGTGTGCGGGTAATTCCCTGTAGTACTTTGATAATGTCAGATTTTTTATTTTCTTTTTTTAATATCCATTTAGCATATCCATGTGGAATAGAACAGGGGAAATGTCTACAGTTGTTCTAAACTGCACCTAGGAAAAAAAAATAAAAATGCAGTTTTGTTCTGACCTTATGAGCCTCTGATTCCTTCTGACAGAGGAATTCTGATCAGCTATTTTGGGCAAGTCCAGAAACGTGAAATAAATGTGCTCCATCATCACTGAGATCCGAGCCCAGCCGAGTATCTCATCTAAATAATATTTTTCTGTTTAGAGGGCTAGGGGGAAGGGTAGAGGAATAAACCTCTGCTTACTCTTAGCTGTGGAAATATCTACTGGGAGGGATTGCACAATTAACATATTAATGAAGGCTGGCCTCAGATGTGATGCCTGAAAGCAATTATGGGGAAATTAAGAACATAAATGCAAGAGAAAAAAACAACTTCATGCTTGTTTGGGACAGGAGGAACACAAGGCATTCAGAACTGGAGCAGATTCTTTTTTCCCCCTTATCCTAAGGGAAGGAATCCCATCTTACACTGCTCAGGAAAGGCAGCATTTCCAACACTCACCGTGTCAGCTGCAAACCAGCAGGAGCACCCTGACACCCATCCTAGTTGGTACAACTAAGCTGGAAGGTGGAGCTCAGGCAGTGAAACCTGCAAGTGTGAAAAGCCTGAAAGTCCATTAACATGACTGAGTTGAATCTACTGGTCATCATTTTTGGATAGCATTATTTTTGGTGGGTACCAGTCACAAACATTAATATTTGCATGAAGTCTTAAATGCATTGACATCAATGAAATTCAAACAGACCTTCTAGCAAATCAAATAGAAAGGGAGGTAAAATGCCACCAGACTTTCTTTTCACCAGCAGCACCAGGTGAGGGCTACAGAAAAGTCATCTGGGAAACAGGGTTTCCACCCAGAGCTGGTTTTGTTTTACTCCTCTAAGTTACAGTCCAAATCAGACCCCAAACTAACATGTGCTAAATTCCCCAGGCCCTGCAACCACTTGGTGATACTGATGTTCCTGTCAGCTCTCACAACCAGAGCAAAGAGAACAATTTCACTGAGAAGCATCAGGAAACTCTGACTCTTAGGCTCTCACAGCAGAAGACTGACAAAAAATAAATAAATAAATACAAAAATTAAAAATTCTGAAGCTCTGGCAGGTCCCTGCATCCCTGTCCCCCAGGAGAACCCACACATTCTTCACCTGGCACCCTGCTCTGAGCTTGGAAAGAACTAAGAGCAGGGATGTTATGAATGAAACATCTGGGGCTCAACAAAATAGCATTTTTTAACATGAAACTTTGTGTCTGCGTGTGTGTGACCGAAGGTGTTCAGCCAGCTCTATTATCAAAAGCCTTTACAGCTGAAGAAAAAGCCAAACAACCAGAAAAACCTGGAGGCAAGGAAAGCACATTTTTGAGCACTTAAACTTCTCTCCAGGAAATTTCAACACAAATGAATGAACCCCATCAAACAATGCCAGAGGAGCTGCAATACTAGAAAGCAAAAGCAGTTCAGAGTTGTTTCCCCACTCTGGAAAGAAGAGAAGAGGTTAGAATGAAATTAACTGGCTTATTAACCAAATCACTAATATTTCCATGGATAAATGTGGCACACTTGCCTATTCTTACTGCTTTCTGTTGAATATAGCAAGTAGCACTCTGTAAAAACCTTCGTTCTTGGAACCTCCTTCAAAATATTAGCCTCTGGATTTATTTTTTTTTTAAATTACCTTTAATTTCTATAAACTGATCTACTTCAAAGGGCAGGTAAATGTGGTGTCTATTGTCCCTTAATCTATTTTGTCACACCTGAAATCCCTTTGCTGACTTTTGATCACAGTTCCTCAAATGAGCATTCAGAAACTCACCAGCTGCATAGCTGCCTGCAGGATGCTTTGGTCAGCCCCAAACCTGCTTCTTAACACGTCCTCTTGGCTCCAACATTTTTTTTATCTTATCACAGTTAACAAAAGAAAACACTTTCAGCATCTAAACCTCAACCAGTGAAGGCTTGAGGGTTTTTTTTTGCCAGAATGTTCCTGCGTATGATTTTCCTAGTTTTTGAGTGCACCTGGTTTTGACACTCCCAAATCAAATGCACTCTTTTGTAAGCAGGGTCACTGAGATATCTTCTTTTAGCCTACCACATTTTTTAAAATTTTTTTTTTGGCCAGAGGAGATTTCAACATTCCTTTTCCTACAGCCATACAGCCTGTGAATCAGAATTGCCAACAGGGCCTCTGCTCCCTACTGATTTGCTCAAAGATCTCAACAGCCATGAAAGAAAACCCTGATGCTGAAGTCATTTTGTATGTAACTGTGATATAACCTCCTACTGGATTGCTCCTGGGGTGCCTGGCAGTGCAACTTCAAGGAGCCAAACTTTATCTCTGCCTTGAAGACCCATTTGCAGACAGCTCAGTTCAAAATCTGATTACCTCTGGCAGATTACAGATATGTGAGATTTGTTCAGAGTTCATGGCAAATACTGCACATGTGGCTTTAATCCAGAGAAAAATACAGGCAGGCAGCAGAGAGGAAGGTTGCCTGCTCCCCTGGGACACAATGGATAAGGTGGTGACTTCCAGAGGAAGGGAAGAGCTCAAATATTCTGAGTGCAGCACATCAGCACTATGGAGAAAGCCAGGCAGGGATGAGCCAAGTGACTTGCAGTGACAGTGCAGAATGGAATGGGGGTGAGAGAAGCCAGAAAAATGCCAAAACATTCCTGAGAAGAAAGAGGAAGACATTCAGGAAGCTGTGACCCATCCCTGCAGGAGATATCTGTGTTTGATACAAGACACAACTTGCACAAACTCAGCTCAAACTGTTCAGAAGCGTGGAGACGAGTCACAAAAAAACCAGCTAAAAGGTAGAACTTTCAGACAAAGATTAAGTTGTTGAGATGGAGACAGTTTGCAGTTAAAGACAGTAAAACACTGATGTGAAAAAGTGTGAAGTCCTATAGAAAAAAGAGTGGAAAGATGGCAATTTCTTCATGCTGAAGATCAGCCCCTTGCAGCAGCTATGAGGCTGAAGGTTGCTTCCCTGACAACTGCGTAACGAAGATGGTGAGCAAACTAATGCCCTTTTCTTACAATATCCAATAAGTGTTTCTTCTGTATTTTTAACTGCATTGCCCACCTTTATTATTCATGGCAAAAGTTGCCTACAGTGATTCAAAGCCTTATAAAGTTACTTGGATAGAATAGAGAGCTAGAGAAAAGGAACTGACCAGCTGTGACACCAAAAGGAGAGAACAAATTCATTTGTAGGACTTGTTTAATCAGCAGAACAAAATGTGTGAGTTCTCAATTGAATCTCAATCTTTTAGTTATATACTTCAATTTTATAGATATTATTTTTAGTCTGCTAAAACCTAGATTTGTTAATTGGAGGCATCTGATGCCTTTTGGTTTCCTTCCTTCAAGAAAAAGGACATGGCATATATGTTAATTTTCCCTCAGGGCTCTGCCACCTCAAAGTTTCTGTTGCTCAGCCACAAAGTATTTGGTTCTGGGGATTTTTGTTTGTTTTTCTTTCCCTCATACAAGAGTGTAAAGACTTTAATACTTCTCCCAGATCTGTCAATGATGAGTTTCGTGACCAACCCATAATTACAGGAGAATATGGTGCCAGGTTCTGCAAGGGCAGAGAATCCAGCTGGCTCAGATCACCCTGCTGACTTGTATGTGCATTGGCAAAAATGTCATGTGAAATTCTGTGCCTCGGGCCAGCAGGATTAGAGCTGTAAGTTTTTCACATTGAAAATGCTCCTACATGTCAAATAAATCACTGGAATTGTGAAAGAAAACCAAGAATATGTTTGCAACAGTACATATAAAATATTTATATAAATTGAGCAGAAAAATGGAAATAACCTTAGTAAGCAGGAATACTCAGTGCTTGTATACAAAACATTGTGTACTGAGAGTTTGGAAATGAGAAGAAAAGTGTTTTGCTGTGAAATTTTCTGCAATCACAAATCATAATTGGGCATTCTAATGAGTTGCTATTATCAGCTGACAAGGTTTCTATTCCCTTTTTTTGCGTCTGGGGGAAATGAACAATTGCAGGATTTGTTAACAATTTGGGAACAGTAGGTAAGTAATTATGTCAGCAGCCTACTGATTCACCCTTTGGGGACGTACAGGGAAGACTCGAGGCCTGGCATCTGTCAGGATGAGCTTTCAGCTGAATCAGGAGGTGGTGACACCTGAACTTCTTTTCCAGAGAAACCCAAGGACATGTGACAACACATTCCCTGCCCTTCCCCCTTTCTGTCACATCCCTTGTGTCAGCAATGCCTTCACACAGTAACATGGCCCAGGGAAAATGCATCCTGCAACTGCCCCTTCAGTTGTGCAACTCTCTTCTTCTCTCTAGGTTTGTGAACCGAGGCACTACTCCCCTTCTTTGGCTTCCTGGGTAAAACTGACTTGAAAAAACAACTTCCTCAACCAATTGTCATCTCATTCCTTCTTTTTCTTCTGCTGCAAAAGAGCGGAATATTTCTGCCCTGTAGGAGAACAGAATATTTCTCCCTGCTCTCCTCAGAAGGAGGCTGGACAGGGATGCATGCCTCATCTAGGCAGATAAAACTTATTTACAAAAAATGTTGGAAAGGTCACGGTAAGAAAAAAAAAAGTTTGTGGAAGGCCCAGATTTTTCCTAGTGCATACCTATAGGATGCAGAAATTCATGGCTACTGGTGTGTCACCAATGCAGTTTCCAGCAGGAGTAATTTTGGAGTAGGAGATAAGGGCTTAGAAATAAACTCTTTGCTTTCTTTAAGAAATAATCTATTTAAAAAATGGAAAATAGTATCTCTCTTCTAAAATGACTTTAAAGTGTTTGAAATCCTACCATGCAGGAATCCTGGATGGCAAAAGACAATGCTGTGGGTAGTCCTGCTCCTATCACATTGGAAGAAAAAGTTGTGTTTGGGAAATTATGTGTTGATCTGAAGCACTGCCAGTCACATCAATCATCATAACAGATGGGACATCCAAGACATGGTCCCAAGAAATGCTCTGGGACCACCAGAGAACTTTGCCCTGGAGCTCTCAGTGCCTAAATGTCCCCCAGCTCCTCCAACCAGTCTGTTCCCTGCATTGTGTAGGAAAATAAAGCATTTTAATGATGTGAACATCTATCTCTAGATACAATCTTCTATCTGAAGTGGCAAATTACTACAGTACACAAATACAAACTTACAGCAATGGGTAAGAGGGGTTTTTTTGTAGCTTTAAACATAACTGTTAAAAAGAATCACCTCGCTGCTGCTATCATTTTCTTAACCCTGACACATTTTTCCCCCCAGCAAAAATCTTTGAGAGGGTAAATGATGCCAGAGGTGTTTGCAGTAAAAAAGATTAGAAGTAATACATATATTACCCTACTGGATCAAACAAAAGTCCAATTGATTTTAATGAGACTTGCATCCAAAATTGATTGTAACATTGAAGGTACTATCTATCATTTCAAACCTGTATTTCAGAAGTCACAGACCACGGAGAAAATTCCAGTAAACTTAAGCACTCTATCTTCTCCGGGGCACTTATTCATTGAAATGTTGATCATTCACAGTAGAAGAAAATGTGAAGAAATTAGGGTCCTGAAGGTCACTTCTGGATTCATTCCTATGCCTCAGAGCTCAAGGTAGAGAATTTACACACATTTTAAACGACTTTACCTTCAAGTCTTCTGTGCAAATGACTGCCTTGATTTATATTTGACCTGGATGAAAGCTACTTTGTAACTGCATATGTAATTATAATTTTCAGCTAGTAGCAACGCCTCAAGAAAAAAAAAACAAAACACAATGGACTGGTGGAGAAAAAGGTGATTGTGTGAATCACAGCTTCCCGACATCCCGGGCTGTCTGTAGCTTCTTGCTACAAATAAAAGGCAGCAGAAGGCTGTAAGAATTTCTGTTCCCCACTGTCTATCATCTGCATTTCCTTGCACTGGTGAAGAAAGTAAATCGGTGCCTTGGGGCATCGTTTGTCACAAAGTGTTACCTGAAGAAGCATTTCCTGCTTCAGGAGCATCTTAAGAGAGGGGAAAGGTCTTTAAAAGAATAAATAAACAAGAGGGAGGCCTCTGAGAAGCAAATAGAAACAAAAAGCAAAATCCAACTCTTGCTTGCATTGGACTCGATGATCTCTGAGGTCCCTTCCAACCCAGCCCATTCTATGATTCTATGATTAAAAAGCTCTTTGAAGCAACCTATAATGCTAGCTTGGTACTATTGCTACTGCCAAGCACACAAATTTGTAGAGCTGCACAAGAGGACACCCATTGTCAGCTTCTGAGACAGTTGTTTTCCCCTAATTTTTTTGTTACATTATTCCTACAGTTGTCCATGAAGGAGATATCACCATGTAGCATCTCAAATGCAGCCCCTTGGGCCGTATGAAACAGTTTATTACTCATCAAAATGATGTACAAACACTGATATCACTCACTTTCTGCCTGTTGCATCCCTAGTTGGAGAGTTTCTGACCTGAAGGCATTTCAAGATGTGCAGTGATGAGGGGGAAGCAAACCTGATGGCTTAACTGGAGCAGCTGGTGAGTGCTGTGGGTGGACAGGTGCCTCCCGGGACAGCATGAACCCTGCTTGGGAATCACTGTGAGTTTCTCACCAAGACTCAAGTGGCAGTGCCAGTGCTAAGTTCCCTCCTTCTCCACAGCATCCTTCAGGAACTGTGGGTTGCACCTCATTGCCCATCAACTTGAAAGTCATTCTAGATCAGGGAGAAAAGGTGGGAAGTGTGATCAAAGCACGAGGGACGTGCTCACTTTTCTTTTCAGTTTTGTTCAGTGAGGTGGGAACTGATCACAGCTTTCT
Source organism: Florisuga fusca (assembly GCA_038090715.1). Taxonomy (NCBI): domain Eukaryota; kingdom Metazoa; phylum Chordata; class Aves; order Apodiformes; family Trochilidae; genus Florisuga; species Florisuga fusca. The sequence goes on along the minus strand of JAAWXA010000005.1, from coordinate 3,452,699 downwards.
CCATGCACGAGTAAGTCAGCTCTCATGTGGAAAGGTGTTGACTTGTCTCTGGCAGCCCCTCTTTATTTTTCCAAGGTAAAGCTTTTCCTGGTGATTTCAGCTTTGAACGTGCAGCACTGGTTTCAGAGTGACTCCTGGCCATGAGGATCAGCCTGTTAACCTGCCTGCACATCTCAATAAACTTAATATGCCAGAAACCTGAACAGAAAGCTACACCTCTTAATACTTGTGACAAAACAAGGACAGTGCTAAAGACTGGGTAATTCATAAAGCACAAAGGAAATAAGGAAAATATGCCAAACACGAAATCTCTCTCTAAAAGTAAATTCAAAGTTCATCCCAACATAAATTTTGGTATTGATCTACCAGACGTATGCATGTATGTACCAATAAATAAAAGCACTGCCTGAAATTGGAACTGAATGAATATTCTAGGGTCAGTGAAAAATCAGACTTGGATCACGGGTCCAATTTGCACAGAAAACATTTTGCCCCCTGGCTTCATATCAAAGGGAAAGAAGCTTTTGATTGAACTGCCATGTGACAACAAACTCCAAATTCAACCAAGTATAGCTTAGCAGCTTTTTGTGGTGAAGGAGTGAGTTTAGCCTGGTGTCTGACTGAACCCTTAAGCTCCACATTTCTCTTCAAGACTGGCTTTCTCTGCCCCACCCACCACTGAAAATAACTAAAGCAGACTTTTAACTGCAGCTTACCAATATCTCAGCTGACAAAAAGCAACTGAGGAGCAAGCCCATGCTTCCTGCTAGCACCAGGCTTTGATTTCCCCAGGTGCTACCTTAAATCATTGTTTTTCTCTTCATTTGAATTTCGTCAAGAGCAAGCAAGGTGAACTTTGATGTCTGCTCAGTACTGAAGAATGGGCAGGAAGCTCAAACAAATCAAATAACTTCACAAGGCAAACCATTGCTGGAGCTCAGCAGCATAATGCGAGACAACACGTCATTTATAGCATTTTCATTTGTTTCTTATAATTTAAGCAACATGGAAAACATTAATAATGAGGCTTATTTCACCCAGTCTCCCTTTGATACATTGTCTTTGTACCTGCAATGATTAAAAAGGATGGTGTAAGTTGAACAGTTTAGGCTTTCTCCAGCATTTATTTTAGTAGGGAGCATGAAAACCTTAGTCTGCTAAAGATAAACTGGAACGAAATAAGGCACTAATATTAAGAACACAGAAAAAAGCAAGAAAGTTTGCAAACTGCTCCTTTAGAACACATTCCTTATCCTTTATGACTCACTTCAGCTCTTTCATCCCGTGTTTAATGCTAGAAGGGGAAAAAAGGCAGAATATCTCATTTTATCTTGCATTTCCAACCGTGTCTGGCTCAAAGTGTTGCATTCTAATAACACACCTACACAAGGGGGGGTCAAAATAGCAGGATGTTCCTGCAGCTATACCTCCAGAAGGGGAAAATTGCTGCAAAACTCCCTTAATTACAGAGGCAAAGCAGGTATTTTGGTTGAAGAAGGGGCAAGCAGGTGTTTGAGTGGCCATTTGCAGGGCAGTTCCCAGCCTAGCAGCTGCTCAGCCTGGAGGAAGGACAACTGGGGAACATCTGAGGGAATCTTCCTTGAGGAAGTGTTTGAAAATGTTAAGGAATAAGCCCACAGAGAATTATTGTTGCAGTAAGGGATGTTGCAGGGGTAAGAGAACTATGTCTTCTTACTGTTTTTGGGGTGCAGTTGTGCTATGTCATCTTCCTTCAGCTTTTAAAGCAATTTCAGAGCCAAAGACACACTGCGGATAGGAACAAATGGGAACCAGGATTTTCTTTGGGGTTTGTTGTCTGGTTTTGGATAGATGCTGTTTTAGAAGTGGGAAACAGTGAATGGGCAAAAAGAGAGCAAAGAAAAGAGAAAGGTATTAATTGTACAGAAAAACCCCCATCTGCCAGCAGATGTGTCTGAGGAGGCAAGGAAGCCCTTTAACAGCAGGTCTGCATAAACACTTCAGCACAGGAGAGTGTGTGGGGAATTTCTCTTGGGGAAAAAGAAAGAAAAGAAAGACAGGCAATACAGAATTAAAAGTGAAGGACTTAAAGCAACTAAATGACTAAACTTGCCTCAAAAGTGTGTAAAATGTTACTGCCTGAGCAGAACAGTAAGTTACAGTATAGCAATAATCCTTGGTTAAAATGGTGGGAGATTTTTTTTTTAATAGAGAGCAACACTGAATTCCTACTGTTTTATAAGCAGAACATCAGAGCACAGCTATGCCTGCCTAATCACTTACCTTAGGATCCCCATGGCTTCTAGGTGACACATATATTAGTTTGGATACAAAAAAACCCATTAAAGCTAAGTTTATTATTTCCATTTGGGGAATCTCTTCTCTCTCTGCAGTAAGAAAACTTTATCTCTTTCATTTCAGAAATAATTTTACATACAAAAGAGTATCAGTATCATATAAATGGATACAAATGAATCAGTATCATTTAAAAAGCAGATGACTAAATGCACCAGTGGGGGAAAAAAAATTAAGCCAGCACTTAAATGCTTTCTTGAATTACAGCTCTCTGCTGCCATTTCCACAGTCCAAACTGACTTAAAATCTTTGGACAAGCAAAGATTTCTCTAGAATGCCGAGCTAAACTCAAGAGAAAAGCTGCACATTCTGATGTTCACTCTTTAGCAAACTTCATAGGAGAAAAGATAGAATGGGAAGCACAAAAATACAATAGCAAGAATGTATCAGAGGAAAAAAAAAAGCCAAACCAGATGAAAATGTAAGCTAACATGTAGGCATGTTGAGAAAACAGTTACAATTAGCTAAGGGAAATAGAGTGAAGAGCCACCAAATTTTTTGTTTACTTTGTGGGATTTTTTTGAGGCTTATAATTATATGAAATTTAGAGTTGATATTTAATGAGTTGCAACCAGTTGCATTATTTTAATTAGTTTATGGTGATAAGGATGAATCAAAAGCAGACAGCTGTGAAGATTTGTTATTTTAATTAGTGAAGTGAGCAGACAGAAAACTCAAGAACAGATCCACCACAGTAAACTGTTGAGCAGGGCAACAAGGGAAAACAACCCCAACACCAACACATCAGGACTCCTGTGTCAGAGAAGGGGTTTGCTGGCTGCTTGAAGCAGGGAAACACTGAGCAAAGCACTTCTCAGAGGCCAGAAAAATGTCCACCATAAACAAGTGCAAAGACCAGAGCTATGGAGCTATGGCAGCACAGTTACTGCTGAAACATGCTTGCAGTCTGTGTTATGTAAAGATTGATAATAATAATTATTATTGATTACAGCTTTAACTGATTTGTTCTGGGGCTTAGGGGTAAAATAGACCTTCTGCAGTCAAAAAAGTTTTGCATTTCTGAGAGGTAAATTGGATTAGAAGCAAAAATAACCAGCTCCTACTTAAAACCTGCTCAGTATTTCTACATCAGGCACACGGTCAGACAAACTAATGAAATGTCAGAATTCAAAATTTTGTAAAACTAGAATACAGTTTGTACTATCACTGGAAACTGAAATAAAGTTTTCTTCACAATGTCCATCAACTTATCTCTATTTTTGACTTGATCTGCTGGGAGAAAGACATCTGGATCTATCTTATCCTAAGCATTAACCTAAAAATTTGCCCCTAGCAGCTTCTAGGAAGAGCCTCAGTGTATCCAAGAGTGCCCTTGAGGCAGGCAAAAGCCCAACCTCCCCAAAGCTTCACACTTTGTCCCCCTGTTGGAAAATAACCAATTATTTCTGACTTGATTCACATTCTCCATACACATTTTCAATCCTACTTAAAGATAAGTTATTACTATACACAAATTACAACACAGTCTTATGAGTTAATAATTTACTTGTCTAGCTGGGGAATTTTCCTTTTAGTGAATTATAGATGAACCACAGACAAATTCAGTACTTTCTTGAATTAAGATCATCTAGCCAATCTAATTCTGAATATATCAAGTAGGGTTGTTCTCTGTGGGGACAATTTAGAAGAAAGTGTGCAAGGAAGAATGTCAAGTATTAGCTGAGATTGAATAGAAATCTATAAAAGATGTCAACACTATTAGTAGCACAGTTTGGATTGTTAATCTCTGCTCTTCCACAGCAAACATTCATTTCTTTATTTTATTTTATTTTGGCCTCTACCAAAAATGTCATTGGTCCTTCACAGATGTTAAGAAGGATCTGTAATGTAAAAATGTTTATATAAGAATCAACACGGGCAGATTTAAACTAATCTGCTCTTTTCTTACATTCAGATACTTGTGCAGGAACAATTAGATGACTTTTAAGACTGACAACAGCAGATGGACACTGTCCAGGAAGGAGACTGCAGTGTGGAATTTTAGACACCCATCTGCCCTGTTTTGATGTTATGTATCTTGTTCTCCATCTTCAGAAGTAAACTCACTGTAAGAGTGGACATCTAGGCTTAAATAGTTTGAATAGAGGTGGTTCAAAGAAATCTGGGGCACAACTAAAGGCCCCAGATGTCAGCAGGGGGGATGTACTGAGTGGGTTTGGAATCAGCTGTCAGACTGGTAACACACAAACAGATTGGGCCACCAGACTCTCACTGCCACACCGACAGCAAATACCAGCAGAAAACTAGAAACTTACCAAGTCATTTTCCCCAAGCTGGCTGTTAAAGTTGAAGCCCACAGCCTATTTGCCCCCTGAACACAGCACTTTTCTGTAGCCCCTCAAGTTTCATGTCATTTCTGGGTCTTCCTTTCATTTTTGAATCTAAGCAGCACTGGATCCTCTTCTTGTTAATTGTCCTTCATTAGTTCCCTTCCAGTTTTGATTGGTTTGACTCTTTAGTCTAATTGATTTGCTACTGTAATTGACTTTCTCCTCCACTGATTTGCCTTATGTGTTTTATCATTTTAAAGTGTAGAAGAAACACAGAATGGAATTAAATCCCCAGTAATTGCTTATTATCATCTTGTTGTGCTTTCATTTACCTCCCTTAAAACAGCTACACATGGCTTCAAGTCTGTGCTGTGCCATCATTTTACCAGTGTCCCTTATGTTTCTGAAATAACATTCTACTTCTTGATCTTCCTTCTTTCTTTTTGCTTTTCAGCTCTGACATTTCCAGATCTCACTGTAGTACTTTGCTGGAACCCATCTCAAATTAATTAACACCCGTAACCCCTTGCTCCATGTCTTCTACTTTGTCTTCCTTACTACAGAAGCTGTGAGATTTTGACAGGGTACATAATAATACAGATGAGAAAAAAAACCTGCTAGTTTACACCCTCTGCAGCACTAAAAGACTGGATTGTCACAAGTCACAAATCACCAGAGTTTGTCCAAGTGCTTGTTGCAATGGTTCAGTAAGGTGGGTGGAGGAGTCTTTGTCTGGTTTGGAGTTACCTTTAATCTGCAACCATACTTCCCTGAACCAGAAATACACTAGTGGCTAAATTACACCTGATACTCAAAAGAGGACTCAACAGCATTATTAGGCAGGGCACCACCTTCATCTGCTTTCACCTCTTCATGAACCAATGGCAGGACCAGGCTGGCTGAGCACTGTGTCTTCTGAGAGGAGGAGCAAGGCAATTGTTCAGTGAGTTGCTCTCTTAGTCCTGCATCATCCCCTTCTCCGTTAAACCCCTTTCTGCCTCACTCAGAATTCCCTTGCATGACTGCTTTTCATCCCCACTCATGGTTTTGTTGCCTTCTTTAACCTTTCCCTTCATTTTCTTTTCCTCCTTTGCTTCCACCTCCTGTTCAGAAGCACCTCCTTTTCCTGTCCCCTTGCTCTCAACCCTTAATCTCTCACCAACCAGGCCCATCTTCCACACCCTTTGCTCATCTGGGCCTTTGTGTCTATATTTGTTACCAAACAATTATATTATCTTGCCCTTTTTTTTTTTTTTTTTTTCCTCTTCTTAATCTAGATAATCTCATTGCATTCATCTCCTTTCATTTCCTTTTCCTGCACCACACAAGTGCTTTCTTTTCATGTAAATACAGACTTCAAAATACCTTCTGAAGACACAGAGGCAACATTCCTGCTCCTGAATCGCCTTTAGAGCTCACAGGATTTATGCCCCTCCTACCATGCTGATTAACTGCTTAGTAAATCATGTAAAATTTACACCCCTATATATGTATATATAGAAAGAAAAGAGCTAAAACCAAGCTGGGGATTGCTACAGACACAGACATCAATGAACTGAAAAGAGAGGTGTGTTATTAAGCATGTAAGGAGAGATTGATGGAGCTCAGTATAAGCTAAATTGTGAGAGAGCAGGGACCACAGAGAGTGAACAGCTGGAGAAAATACTGATTCAGGCTGGACCTGGTCAGAAACAGCTCTTGAGTGATGAAAATTTCAGTTTGTAAAGAAAAGAATCTCGTGTGAGCTGTATTGGGACATGCCCAAACTTCTTCAAAGGCTTTGTTTGTGTGTTTTTTGTTTTTTTTTTTAAATTCATCATGGAAGAGTTGGTTTCAGTCTTTAATGAAGAAATAGAGAGTTCTTCATCAGTGTGATTATTCTTTTTACATACTCAGGGGATATCACCCCTTTGCAGCAGAAGTTAATTTCTGCTGTCCTGGTAATAGCTGAATGACAACAACTCCAAGTTACAGCAGTTGTTGCTTAGGGCACCTCATTAACTGAGTTAACCCAAAACCATTCCTAACATAATGCTGTTTATTCAAAAAGGGGCAACTACACAGAAAGGGCCTGAGGGAAATGGATCCTAAAATAAACAAGAAGTGATGATTAGCACATTAATGAGGTGCCCTGTGTTCCTGGCTTCTTGTCTAACTCAAAAAGCCTATAAACTGAGTCTCCTGTTGTGGGGAGTGCCCTCTAGAAATCTTTGGACTGATATATTGTTGGTCTTCCAATTTCAAAAAATAATAAATAAACAATAGTGAAAATGTCCTCCTCAGATTCTCAACTGGTAAAATCCCTGAACCAACTAATTCCATTTAGGTCAGTTTGTACTGCTCACAGATCCCAGAAAAGCTGATCAATAGTCCCTGTCCAAAAAATGTTGGTTCTTACAACACATCTCAAAATCCCTTCTTGGTTTGGCCAAGATACATCCACAGTCCCTCTTTGCTGCACATGATACCAGGTCACAGTGGATATCAGTCAGTTAGCTAACTGAATAAATGAAAAATTAATTTCCATGAAACAAAGAGAATGCTAAAGATAGTTTTTTAAATTAATTTTTGTATAGCTACTTTATGACTAAGTTCTCAAATAGTTATTTTCTCAGTTACTTATTTTAATTACATGTTTATAGTTGCCTGGACAGGTTTTAGAATCAGTTTCTGGCACGCTGTATTTTTAGAGCTTCATTTACACTGTTCTGCTATATTACAGGACTCTACATACTACTTAAAAAGCAAGAAAGACAATTTATGGAGACCCTCAATTTTAATTGCATTTTTTCTTTTCCCTTTTTCCTAATTAGAATGCTTGTTAATTGACAGTTTTCAAAAGCAGAACCAAGACATTTTTATAGTATTCAATATCTCTTAACAAATATTTCACTGTGTTTACACTCTAGAGTTATGAAAACAGCAAAATAGTAATAAGAAATATGTTTCAATTTATAGTAAATTGATGTTTTTAGTAAGATATAATTAAAGTTACTATGCAAAATGTGATAAATAAGAAACTACTATGAAGCACATAGCACCCAGCTTAACATGTATTTGCATCTTAAGCACACCAAACCCAGTATTTGTAGTGGGAGCTTAGCAGGTACCTTTGTAGCAATTACTCTGCACAGTACCTTTATTTCCCATGGAAAATTTGATGGGGTACTCACACTTATTTTGCTTCATAGCCAGACTTCATTTGTTTCACAGTCAGCATGGCATCAAGTAACAGTAGTGGGTAATTTTTTTATTTTTTTTTTTCATTTGTAAACTAGATACTTTTCTTATGAGAATGGTAGACTAGGGCTATTTTTCCTAAGGTTCTAAAAATGTTTGCAGATTAATTATTCATGAGGTCTGCCCAGTACACTACAGCACATGATGGATTTTGCTGTAACATGATTAATCTGAACCTCTGTGCTAAGCATTTGTTATGTACAATATGCTGCCTCCAGTCACCACCACTGCTCCTCTGTTGGCTCCTTTGGAACCTGACCCAGGGCCAGCTCATTCCACCAGGGATTCCTTCCTGGGGAAGCTAAAGGTCACACCACAACATTCTTGTATATAGAGAAATTATTTGTTTTTCTAGGCTCAGATACACCCAGACGGGAGATCTTAACACTGCCTTTCCTGTAAAGACAGAACACCAAAATGAGAATCTTGAGTCTATACCATGACCTGGCTGTTAGATGGCTGAGAAAGAGCACTTGTCTGTGCCTTGGTTTTCAACACGTAAACAAGATTCATGTTAATTTCTTCTGGTGGTTTGGCCAATTTCTATGGTTCGAATTAATTTCCAGCCTTGGTGGTTTGGGTTGGTCTCTGCTTTATGAAGACTTCAAGGCCAGGATGGCTGGAGCTCCAAGCAACCTGGTCTAGTGGAAGGTGGCCCTGCCGCAGCAGTGGGTTGGAACCAGGTGATCTTTAAGGTCCCCTTCCAACCCAAAGCAGGCTGATTCTCTGTATGGATGTAAGACCTCCTCACCACTGTGCCAGGTGAGGCCAGTGATGGTCAGGCACGTGGTGCTTGAGAGGAGAACAGGTGAGCTGCAGAGCCACTGGCACTCCTGTCTCCCAGCCTGCTTTAAAAGCAAGGTGCTGCTTTGACAGGTAAACCTGACCTTATTCACTGCTTGCAAAAACCAGTGTTAATTGCGTGCTCTTGAGAAGAGAATTCTGCAATGACACCTTATGACAGGCTCTGTCAAAAAGAAATAGCCTTGAATAGACTTGAAACCCATTAAGTAAACAGCCTAACAAGTATCAGGAGAGGACTATACTACAGGAGCACTATTGCTTTGTTTACAGCCCACCCAAAAAGAGACAGGGGGAAAAGAACCAACACAGCAGGGGAAATTTCTACATAAACCTCCATCTGAGAATACAGCAAGTTCCCAAATTTCTCTCTCTGTCAAACTCCCACCATTTAATTTTGATCCATGTGCATACTGTGAAAAACTACTGAGCTTGGATATGTACTATGCAGTCAGCAAAACTTTGTATCCAAAGAGATCCTGGTGAAAAGCTTTCATTTCAATCAAAACTGTCATTGGTACCTGATCTTGAACACACAGAAGAATAAATGTTTGAAGAATGAGTCAAACCTGGCAATGTAGAGATCAGGGAGTTTGTCACCTGGTAGATGACACGTGCTTGGGAAATGCCTGATCAGGTCTGATAATGCTTACAGTAGGTTATCAAAGCCATCCTAATCCTGGGAGGTCATGAGCTTCCTGCCCCCTCATGACATCCTGATGATCATTATTCACTTGGGCTGCAGCCTGGTTCCTATGAGTGGTGTCATGCAAACTCTGAGCTGTAGAGGAGCAATCCACTCCAGCGGGAAGCTCTGTTTCACAGCAATACAAAACGTGGAAGCGTTGCATTGCTTGGACCCAGATGCTTTTTTCTTACAAGCTACCAGCAAATCCCTGAGTTTGAATCCCTTTCTTTTTCACTGTGATTATGGAGTCCTTCCCTCCCCTGACTCATTACACTTCTCATGGAAAGTTTCACATTTTCAATGTTTTGGTTCTTTATTCATTAGTGATGCTACTGCAGTACTGCATGACTGCTACAAGTGAAAGCTGAGTATCTTTTATGCACGTTTTTCTACCTGAGCATAATGGCATCAGGCCTGCAGATACAGCAGCCACACTGGGTGTGTGACCAGGACCACTTTACAACACTCATCCTCTCACAAATTTCACATTTCCACTCACCCTCTCAATCAATCTGTTGTTATTCTGTTTGCCTTATGTTCTAAACTCAACGTGTCATCGCTGTTCAAAATACATCACTTCTACCCTGGCACACTACTGTTGCCTGGCAGCTGTCAGAGAGAGCATGTGACCAACCAGGATTTTGGTTTTTCCTCTAGGGACCACTGAAAACATCCTTCAGTCACTTCCCAAGAGAAAAGCTTTGCCTCTTGCAAAACTAAGTCAGCACATGACAGCTACCTGGGTTTTCACATGCCATCCATGAGCCTGAATCAGAACTGCAGAATATGGTTTGCCAGCAGTGAAAAAGAGAAAAATTGTTGAAGCTGATTACATAGATATCATATGAACTGAACACCAACAATCTTGGTGTTCGTGAGTAAAGGACAGAATTTGATAAAAACAGATAAAAATGCTCTAATATTCAATGCACTAGCTAGTAGACACCTTTTCTGAAATAGGAGAACAACAGTTGGTGCAGGTAATCAGTAGAACTTGCTGGATATGAAATATGTAGAAGACATGTTTTCTATGAACAGAGGCACTGCTGACTGTGTTTGGGCTTTAAAATCACCCAGGATAAAGAACCCTCAAGAAGGCCTCTAGTTCAGCCTCCTGCTCAAAGCACATCCAGTTGGAGATTGCTCAGAGCCCTGTTTGTAATGCTACTGCAAGCCAACAGCCTTCCAGCATTGCCAATGCTCTCTTTGTTGCCTCAATAAAGAAAAATTAAGATTCTGTTGTAATCCAGAGTTCTCTTATCAAGGCTTCAAAGCAGACATACACAATGCACTGCAGAAATTCACTATCACCACAAACCTCTTTGATACTAGGAATTTTTAGCACTCTTTCTATTCTGCTTGGATTTATCTCCTGTGTATTATTAATATTTCATACCCTTACAGGAGCAGTGTCACTGTCCTGTGGACTTACTGCTCCCTTGAATGTATTGTGAGTTGTTTTATCCAAGGGAATAAGGGTCTGGGACACCAAGTAATGGGATGTAATTCATGTACCACCGAGTTGGGCTTCAGCCAACTGGGAAGCCTCTGCCCTTCACTCACTGCTCCAGGAGGGTTTATTTGCAGAGGCACAAAAGCATCATCTGGTGCACAGCCAGAAAGACTGGCACCACAGCGAGGCCAACGAGCCCTGGTGAACCTCTGTGGAGAGGCCAGCTCTCTGCTCCCCTCACTCCTGCTTCTGGGAACACAGCCCAGACCCACCTGAGCAGGCTCTGCACAATGCCAGCCTGGGTTGGGCAAACACAGAGCCTGCTCCTGGGCCTCAGATGGATCTGCAAACCCCTTAACCATATCTGTGTCATGTTGCACCTGCCAGACCCAGCCTGACTGGTGAGCCAAGACACCAATAACCTGGCTGGATGTGTCCACAGCATTGCTCACACAAGAGGGATCAGGTGCCTGTGGAAAGCAGCTCACTGAGTGTAATGGTTCACTCTATAGCACCTTTATCCTTAAAGCAATTTTGGTTTTGCAACCCTAAAAGAAAGCAATCTAACCATTCGTAGATTACAGTACCTGATCACAAAGCACAATAGTGAGCTTCATGCATTTGACTGAAGTGTGTTTGCCCCAGAACATAACATAGCTCTTTTCTAGTTTCATTTAATTTTTGTGAAAAGCACAGAAAGATGTTCTCATCTGTCCAAATTAACATTAGCAGTGTTTCTCCTTCTGTGGTGACCAAGAACTTCTAAACAATGGCTAATAGCTGACAAACAAAAAGTAAATGATTGTTCTGACATTTATTTGCCTACATCCAATAACCTCATTCCTTGAAGTAAGTCCATCAGTATGCTGAAAAACAAGCTCTGACTTCTGGTATTTGAGAGATTGAATGTCTGACACTCAACCTTATAAAGCTGAAAAAGAGCTAGACATGTAAGCTTTCTGCACGAAGGAAAAAAAAGATAAGACTGACTGCCCAGCACAGCAGCAGAGATACAGAAATTTCAATTACAACATTATAATTGATGGCTACAGGAAGAAATACTTTGTATGCAGTTGTTAGTTCAGTTACCCTCCCATATCTGTGTTAACAAAGCAGTTTTTCATTTGCTCTAGCTATAGTTTGTGAGGTGCTTTTACATTATAAAAAGGGGTTAACTTGGAAGAATCAAACTGTTGAAGTATTTGGAGAATTTACTACACAGTGCAACTGCTGAGCAGGGGCAATGCCCTGCAACATCTGACTGGCATTTCTTGGACAGTCTGCACTCATCTACTAATACTACACCTATATTCTAGCAGAGTTATCAAACAACCCAGTCTGCTCTTTGGAAATGTCTTCTTTAGGCTACTCAAGTGCATCCAACACAGAAATGAGCTCAGATTTAAACAGTTATAATAATGGAAAGCAGACTGGCTCTGACAGGGAGATATACAAAGCATGGGAGAACCACAGCACTGCAGCATTTTTACATTATTGGCTGTTTCTTTTCTAACTTCCAAGTATTGCACAAATGCCTGCAGGTATCATAAGAGAATAACTTTAGAAATCATTTGGGTTTTATGCAGGAGATTAGGCTAAGAGCACTGAAAGCAATGGCCAAACTCCCCTTCACAAGTGTGCTCAGGATGACAGGTAGAATTCTAGAGGGCATCTGGCAGAGGGTTCACATTGAGAGTTTCCCCTTAGCTCAGGTGTAATCAGCTTTTATGCTCAATTCAGACACCAGATTCCAGTGCTATTTATTTTGTTGTGTGTGTGCATATTGTTTAGTTTCCTGTCCCTCATGCTTTAGCCATGGTTATGAGTGGCATTACTTAGATGGCCAACCAGGGCAGCCTCAAAGCTTGATTTTCCTAGGTTGTTATTTCTGCATCTCCCAGTGATTTTGTCATAGACTTTTTTTGATAAATACAGACTCCAAAAAGCAACTAATAACTAGCAGGCTATAAGGGCATAGTATACCAATTTGGAAGTGATCATTACAAGCTTGTAGTTTAGAAAATACCAAATGAAACTCAACAATTTACTCAGTATTTAGTCCAAGTGACTTCCTACCTATGAGTAATTCCACTGAAACTGTGCATCTGTGCCTGCTCTTACAGGAATGCTAGGTAGGATGCTCTGAATAACAGAGCTGTGACTAAATTTCTTACCACATAGGCTCTTAAGTGAAAGTATCAACAGTTTTAGCAGAATCTTTCAGTTGCCTCCAATAGAACACATTCTTTGCCAGAGGAAGATGAGAATGGCCAGGAGCATCCTTCTCGTGCTCCCTTTGGTCTTTTTCATCTGGAGAAAGTAGAAACCTAAAAATGACAATTACTCTGCAATTGTCAAGGAAAAATACATGTGAGTCTATGTAATTGCAGGGGGTTTGTTATCCTCCAATGAAACCTTTGAATCAACAATTCTGAACACACTAGCATCTGCAAACTCGTAGAGATTAATTCACATGGCTGTGAATTGATTTATTGCTTACTGATGTGGCTATATTTATTATTCTGATGCCTTCTTAACTGGCTTAACTTTGGATGTCATTTTTAGGTTATGTGCTTACCAGACTCTTCTCATCTGATTAAATTACAGCTATGAATCAATTCTCTCTGCCATGCAACTGAATTTTCAGATCTAGTTTCACTTAACTTTATGAGGCTATTTGGTTGTTTCCCCCCACAGACAGTTTCAGTGAATGTGTATTCGTTCTGCAGGTTTGCAAACAGGAACAGTATTTTAATTTTACTAATTTTAATAGTGAGGCCCATGGGTAAATCTTGCTCAGCATCACAGAAGGGATGTATTTACTATCTTACACTATCTTTCTCATTTAGACAAGCTTCTTGGCTCCTGCTTGGAATTAAATCTCTGCAAGTTGAGTGGAATTTCTCATCCATATGCTGTTTGTGTGTTTCCTCCTCCTAGAAGGAGAGGAGGGCAGCTCCCCAGGCCAGACCCACACAACTGGGGTCAGGCAGGAAGGGATGGACTGCCAGGGAAGCTGAGGGGGCAGCCAGCACTAGGGGAAAGCATGGACCCACTGACAGCAAACAGCCTCTTCATGCCTGCCTATCCTAACGGGAGCTGTGCTCTGCCCCAGGCCAGCCCCACACACACAGTCAGCACAAGCCATCCCTTCAGGTGTGTTGGCAGAGGGAGAGGATGCTGGTTAAAGGTCCAGACATGACTCCTGAGTCTGTAACACCCAGCTGCCTGCAGGGAGCTTCTGCAAGAGGCAAGCCATGCCTCTGTGGGGACCACCTCACTAGCAGTTGCAGCAGTGTGCAGATGCAATTCAACAAAACTATGATTAGTCACAGAAACATAGAGGCAAACTTGCTATTAGTGAGCTGTAACCTTGTCACTTGACTACATGTGGCTGGAAGAACAGCATGCTGCCTTCTGCTCATGTTCACAGTTACCCTCAACTCTTCCTGATCCCATCTTCTTTTTTGTTTCATACCCCACATGAAGAAGAGGAAACATTTTTAGTTGCAAACAATTAAAAAAGCCCAACAAACAAACCCAATACCAAAAGATTTGTGCAACTGAGAGGAGCAGCCTTTGTAGAACAGTGCCAAGACTGTTTTCACAGCAGGGTCCATGTATTCAGCAGAGGGTCCAGGCACACAATTCTGTAAGCTGTACAACAGCTGCAGTTGCAGCTCTATTCAGGGTAAACACAAGTCCTTAGAAACTCTAAATGTCTTCAAGACCAGCTCTCCCTTCTTTCCAAAGTCCCAGCCACAGGTTTAAAACATTTATCGTGTACTTGAAATGTAAAACTATTCTGTAAGATGTTTTTTTAGGTATACTGTAAAGATGATGAAGGCTGTGCAAAGAAGTGCAGCAGAGAGTGCTTTCATCTTCTGTGAAACTTCCATTGAGGAGGGTTTCCTGTTTAAGTGATTAGCTACTATATAAGCCATCATTTTTCTTAAAAAGAGAGAAATGAAACAGAAACTAAAGGTGAGAAGATGTGCACCTGCACACATAGCTGATTGTGACTGTGAATAATTCAGTGAATTCTTGTCACCACTCACAACCTTCTGGAGTGTCTCTGAGGGGACGCTTCCTCTGACTACATCATGACACAATCCCAAAGGGATGGGCATTTTTTATACAATGCTCAATAAATAACATTGATCCTGTGCAATTAAGCTCTACATTTGCTTCAAATGTAAATTTTGAAACTTTACAGAAGAAACAGAGTGGAGTCCATCATCTTCTATTAAGTGTCTCCTATTTTTCTTCTCATTTATAACGCAGGGCTTTCTACTCCACTGCAGCCCTAGGGTTTTATGTAGTTCTCTGCATAATCATTATGGAAATAAGTGCTTTACCATTTGCTTTAAGGAAGGTAGAGTACAAAAGCAGCTACAAAAAGGTAGAGATTATTACAACATTTCTTACCAAGCACAATACCAGAGAATTTTCAAAAACTGTGAGTTATAACCTCTCTACCAAACTTCATAAACCCCCTCAACTTAGGCTGTAGCCATCCCAGATTTTATCTTCTTCCCAAATATTGTAATTTACAGCTTCTGTTCCCATCATCATCTCTGTGCTGACAGCCTTAGACTGGACTGGCAGCAGCAGGGGATGTCCATAGTCAGAGACCTGAGTCTGTAGCTTCTCAGCCAAGATACATTGTCTGCACATCAGCAAAATTACCTCAAACACTCTCAGCCATCGTAGATATAATTACAACACAATGTCATCATTTACTTGAGCTTCTTTATAGGTACACAGTTCTGTTATTCTGATCAATGTAGGGAAATAATTCAATAAACTTGCAATGCATACATTTTTATGGCTCACATTGAATCTAATTTACTAGTTTCCCAAGCTATCTGGTGCTAATTGCAGACACTGGGAATTATGCTAAGCAGGAGTCACTGCTTTTAAAGAATACAGATTGATAATCAGAAACCAAAATTCTGCTGTGATAGTACAATGCTACTCGATTTATTTTTTGCTTTGGGAAAACTGTTCAGCTCCTAACACCTCTCATTTGGGTACACTTCTTAACACAAACTCATACCTCCCCCTTAAACCACTGAGTATGTGACTAAGTTGCAGCTTTTTGTTTCTTGGAAGAGTAACAGATACTGAGATGTTTTCCTGTGTAGGAGTCCTGGTACCAAACCAAGCAGAAAATCTGGTTGCAGAGTTTCACTTTTCCTCATCTCAGTTAACCACAGCAAGCAGTCCACCCTGAGAGTCTCTTCACAAGTATTAACACTGATGTTAGCTGCACACATTGACCACTAAATGTCTATATTCTACATGGAAAAAATAAAGAAAGCTGGAATAAAGTTGTCCTCTTACTAGATATTTATGATTTGCTACAACCCCTTAATGAGATGACTTTGTTTTCTCTTGTACCTGCCATCCTGACACTGTGCTACAGAGTACGTGAACATGTTTTTACCATCAGATGGATAATCTTCAAGAGCTGCTTTTGCTTGGTTTGTCAAAGGTAATGCTTTGTACACCTCTGCTGGGAATGCTGAGCTGGCTGCTGAATACAGAGTGAAGGGGTCTAGATATTGGCTTCCTTCCTTTTAATTAGCATCTCGCATGTAGAGGAGACTATTTTATCTTTCAGAGCACAAGGGTCGTTATAAATAGTCTTTAGTACAGAAAAGAGCCAGACAGTTTCATGGATATAATTTAGAATCTAGTTCCATTTCAGTTATTTAGTCTTGAAGCCAAATGAAGCAGAGAGATGTGAATTTTTATGATACTCTCTCTTCCAAAAATATTGTTTTGATCTTATTCAAATCCCCCATCTTGATAAGACAGAAACATTTTGTTGAGATGAGCTTTTTTATAAAAGTGAAAACTAAACACTCCAGCAATTTCCCAAACACAGTCTGAAATAAGGCCTCATGTTTTCTTCACCCCCCCAAAAGATACACTAAGAAAAAACAACCCATCAAAAAAAAATTGAATTAAAAGTTTTGAAGTTCGCCCGCAGCATATCTTCACTTAAAAACAAACTACCAGAGTGTTTGAACATAACCATGATTTATTCTTTTCTAAGATTATATTCATTTGATGAATTTCCCTATGTAGATGCAATATAGACTTTTCTAAGTCACTTGACTGAGCATACCATGACATTCTGATTAAAAGATTAGCACAGTGCTGTATCAGAAGAACACATTTTAAACGGATTAAGAACTGACTGCTGGACAGATCTCAAAATGGAACAAGTTACTGTTCACCAAAATAAGAGGATTACTTAGCTCAATTTTTGCAGTTCTGTGGGTTAAGTCTCATGGTCAAAGACCTGCACACAATTTTTGTCACTCTGCACTTTGAAACAACCCAACTTGTAATGGTAAGTTATGTATATGGGATCTTTTTGCTGTGTGTTTGAAGAGGCTTTACCAAAGTCCTTTTCATTTGATTCCACAAAACACTTTCAAGCAAGCAGCTTGGAGTTTGGGAATGCAACTTCAAGTTTTTGTTGTTTAACTGAGGCCCTTGAGAAGGAAAAGTTTTAATTAAATTTCTCAGGGCAGGTGGGGGAACAATTCTGTTTCCTTTGACTCCAAACAAGGAAAAACTTGTTTTCCTTTATTTTAAGCAGGGTGGGGACATGGGATCAGCACTCCCACAAAAACAGGTGTTGGTCAGGGACATGAAAACTCACCCTTGGAAGAAGATATGGGAGAGGAACCGAGGAACAGCAAAGGCACTTGGCCTTTCCAGCAGCTGGAAATGAGAAAATTCCTACAGACAGGAGACTCTCTCCACCTCATCCTTCTCCTCTCTTTCCAAAGAACTCAAGTCTGTGGTCACCAACACATTTCCTTCCTCCCTTTCTGCAGACAGCTGACCAGAGTGCACTTCATGCCACCAGGAGTATCTTCCCTTGAAAAAGTTTGAAATTTAGAGACAAGCAGCAGCTCCTGAACGAAAAACAAGTAACCACCAGACCCTGCCACCACCAAAAGGGACTTGCCTTTTCACTAACAACTTTTGCCACCCTGACCAAACTTATAAAAAGCAATGTGCATCTGCTTTTGTCCTCTCTTTATGCATGTACCACCAAGTAAACAAACATGTACTGAAACAACCTTGGAAAGTTCCTTTTGGGCACTATTTTTATCTTCCCTCTTGCTGTTTCTGCAGCACAATGTGACTTTCTAAGCACTCTTTTGCAAAAGCAACACAATTCCTTGTCTTCCTCCTGCTCCCAAGCAAGTCTGATTTATCTCAACACCAGTCAAACCTCAAATACAAATATTTTCTCTCTAACACAAGGAATAGGAGGATTTAAAGCTGCTGTTGGTTAGTAGCAGGGTGGAGGAAGAAAACTATCACAGGATTTTCTTCTTTGGTTATGGTATCTCATGGAGACAAAATCATGTATCCAAATTTCTCCCAAGTAAGAAAACATTTAGTCTGTTGCCACATACTGTAAAGCAACCTATGTTTGATCACCAGTGGTCTAATGAATCAATCAAAATCAACCTTCAATCCTGGCAGTAGAGAGCTTAATAAACAAAACCGAAAACAGAACTACTGTATTGATTTTTTTAACCTAATCTCCCCCTTAGCACCAACCTATCATTAGATCCTTACACACACAGCCCCTCTAACTCCTGCCCAGCTGGGGCTGTAGCTGAATTGACAACATTCCCATTAAACAATGCCATATGTTACCAAAATACACTCATCCAAAAATGTGACATCTGCTGCTCACGACTTAAGAACTGCATAACCCTCCTGTGAGTGTCTTTCAAGTACTGCTGGAAAATCAGTAAATAGAAGCTCTCCATTAAACAGGGAGATACAAGTTAACTTCATTTTTTTTCTTCCTACCATTGTTTAAATTATGTTCATTTCTTTTATTTTAGCCCTACAGAAAACTGCTCGGGAGAGGTTTGTAAATCCCATAGTGTCAAAAGAGCACTGATTCAGCCTGCAATGCAGGGATGGGCAACAGAAAATCACACAGACCCCACGGGGTTGAGTTCTACCCCACTGACTACAAGGAAGGTGCAGACACAGGAAAGCAGATTTAGCACAAATATCAAAAAGCAAAGCTCAGATCTGAGGTCCCAGTTGGCCTCTTAGCCTACCTCTGAAATCCAAGGGCTGGGATGAGAAAGCTGCTTCAAACACCCAACAAGTGTTTCTTTGCATATGAATTTTATTACACTGCAACACCAGAGGCCACAGTGCTACCTGTGACAGGCACTTTACCCCCAGGGACATAAGCACAAAAAGGGCAATAGATGGACAATGTACCAATCATCATGAACTTTTGAGTGTTGCTGACCACCCTCTAACTAATCCTCTCACCCACTTGAAATTCTACATATTGTCTTCATCTCCCTCAAAAATGAGAACTCAGCTGTGGTTTCCCTTTTGGAGGATCTCCTCTCATCATTATCAGGACTGTGAAGGCACTGAGTTCTTTGTTTAGTTGCCTTATGTCTGATGATGTGGAAACTCCTACCTGTCATTCAGTACAAAGAGAAAAACCTGAGCACCCTCCAGAAGTACAGCTGAAGAAAAGGGATGCTCCTAGGCAAAAAGAGGCACTTAAATTCAAAAGAAGCCCACAAAACTAAATGATAGGGAAAAAAGCTCAGTTCCACTATTCAAAGTGTGGTTGCCTGGTGTGGAAAACCTTCTCTAACCATTCGGTCTTGCACGTTCTGTGCTGCATACATAATTAAAACCTGCCATCTTTTTATTACAGAGAATAAATGGCTAGATTTTTATCAGCAATATAAAAATAACGTGCCATTTGCTTTGAACGCTAATAAAAATTTTGTGATCAAATGCAAGGTGTTTTATGGAAGCTTCTTTTCTCCATCGTTTTCTGTCATTTTCAGTCAAAACAGAGCGAATATTGGACATCTGGGAGGAAAGCTGCATTCGCAGGCTTTGCTTCATGAGCAGAATAGGGCAAATCACAGAGAATATTTTAGGTTTTTTCCCCTTTGTGGTCAGAAATAAAAAGCATAATAAATACATTTTAAAGGGCTAATGAGTCCCAAGCAGCAAGATCTTCATCTTTCAAAGACTTTCATGGACTGTAATTACCTAATTACTGTTAATTGGTTGAGTGGGATGAGGGAGTACTGGGGGTGCATAAATGCTGCATATTTGGTACTCATCCTGACACCACTGAGTGTAATACACCACTTGCTCAGCTTTATCAACTATTTACTTGCAAAGTTTTCCAGCTAAGTTTGCAGATTTTATCAGTGGTTTAAAAACTAGTGCTGAGTCCTCATGCTCTGTGTGTGGAAAGTTGACTGGTTCCTGCTGAAGCAGGAAAGTTGACTGGCTTCCCCCCATACTCATGAGATGGAAAGGAATCCACAGTATTTTTAATTTTTCCCGTTTCATTAGAGGCTCAATATAATGATAATATCTTTTCTCTAAAAGAACTGCACACTACAAGCCTGAAGTAACCACAGCATCATGGCAACTAGATTTTTGCACCCTGGGTTCCAGGCACGTAGCAAAAAGGTACCTCTGAAATAATATGCTAAAATGGGCTACCTGAGCCCATCCTGAAGGCCTCATCCTTACAACAACAGGAATTTTGGCACTTGGTGGTGCCACTTGGTGACTTTGTAAGCAGGGGTTTAAGTATCTCCAGGACACTGCTGAACAAAATCCATCCCCAGCTCTGCAGTGAGGGTTACAGCAGTTCTGTGCCTGAAGGATTAATTGCTTTAGAAGCTGTTTAAAGGGAACGAGGTGATCAGAAAAGGATCAGTTATGCATAACAATACAATATCTGATACTCATTTTTGTGCCAGAACACTTTGTTCAGGTATGAGTATTAAAATCTGATCTAAGCCTCGTCCAACATGAAGAGCAAAATGAGGTATTTAGCTAATTTTGACACTGAGCTGGAACAACTTGAAAGTAAAGGGCTGAATGCTGCAGAGGACTGGGAAAGCAGGGTTTTTTTTCCCCAAGAACTGAAGCACCAAACAGTAACTCAAAGGGCTAGACAACCGGAAGACTGGGATAATGTCTTGATCTTTGGTCAAATGCTTTCCTCCTAGGAGAAAACATGAATACTTTCAAATTTCTGGTGCATTAGGAAAACAAATGGAACCGCCACTATCTGGCACGCATCATTACCTGCTCACCCGGGTGGGCAAGGCACCAACTGAGCCTAATAGCCCTTCTTTGTCTTCTAAAACACAGTCCAGGGTCCTCAAACACATTACTTAATGCCCAGAAATCAGCATTTCATTAAGCAGCCCCTTTGCTTGTTAACACTGAGTGTAGTGACATTGTGACAGCAAATCCACTGATGTCAGGAGATGAGCAGAGTTTGAAGAGGAGCCAGGATCTGTTGAATCAGGGGAGGAGAGACACTTTTTATCCCTTCCTGCTTCTCACATCTCAAACAGTTTTGCTACAAGAGGCTGGTGTGTGCCCTGGCTCCCTCAAGTCCAGGTACCTCCACTCAACTAGCAAAGCAGGGAACAGAAGACTTTTTTTTTTTTTGGAAGGACACAGCAAGGTGTCCCTCAGCACAGGGAACTTTGTAAGGACAGTATGACCTTGCACAAATGGGAAGGGTAACCTGAATCCTGAAAAAAATATTGCTGTCTACATAGATCTCTCAGACTTGGCACTGCTGTGTATTCAGTAACCCACCACACTTGTGAGAGCAGTCACTGCTTTTAAACCTGGGACTAAGTGACATTTGGAAGATTATTTCCATACTGCAAAACCACTAAAAATTTGTATCTGATTAAAAAAAAAAAAAAGTTATGTCCAATTATGCTTTTAATTATTTTTTTTCGTTTGCTTACAAAATTGTAGTAGTCAGGTTCTTAGCAAATGGACTAATTTTCAGAGAGCAAGTAATCCAGGTCAGCAGTATGAGGAGGTGCAATTTTTGTCTGGTATTTTATTCTAAAGCAAGATGCTTGTAATGAGACAGAAGTGGCCTCTTGAACTTCCAAAATACAGATCTCTGTTGGAAATGTATCAAAACAATGAGGATTTGCCATTAAAATTGTCAAACATGCACTATTAGAGCTCAAAATAGCTGCATGATACTAGACCCACACAACTACTTCCTTCACTTTCCAGGTACTAAATTAATTTTTCTGCACACTTCTGCCCCTGAAAATTTCTATATAAGCCTAGAGACTGTTAGAACAACTTCTTATATGCTGAGATTGCTAGATTAATTCAAGCTCAAGCACTTATTTTGTACTAAAAAAAGTAGCAGGGAAAAAAGTTGTCTCAACACAGGAACCTGTTTCAGCCATTAGTAAGGTATTTTGGACATTTTGCTTTACATAATTCTTGCTCTCCTTACATTGCTATTACAGCACCATTTGGTGCCATGTGTCTAAACCAAAAGGCTACACCCAAAGTTTTTACTCTCATATTTTGTTTTCTAACATTTTCCCCCTTTTTTTCAGCCCTTCTGAGGGGAGAAGAGAAACATTGAGTGACTATTTGGGGATTTTTCACAGCAGCAAAAAAAAAAAACCAAAAACCAAAACCCCAAGCAACCCTGATGTTATTGAGAAACACCTCAATGTAGGATGCAAGATGCAGCACAAATCTGTGTTTCTGCCTCTCTGGCACAGGAGCAGCCTCACAGTGTCCCCCTGTGAGGAACAGGGCCATACAACTGAAAGCTCTGCACAGCCAAACTGCTGGACTTCATCTACAGCTTTTGAAAGGCTCATCCTGATTTTTTCACTAATTTGGACTCTTGTTCTTATTCTATGCACCAGCCTAAATACATCTGTGAGAATTTCATGCTATTTCTACTCTATTTTTTTTCTGTCTTGGTGTTGACATCAATTTATCTCAATAGTTTCTAGGATTAATTTTGTAACCAGCACTATAGGATGATCAACAACACATTCTCTTAATTTTAGATCTGATTATCCAGCAACCATCATTTTCTCCTTAAGTGTTATCCACAAAGAAATTTTAAAGTAGGAATTAATATGGTCTTGAATTAACTACCCTCACCAACCAGATGGCCTAATTACTGGCACTAAAAGAGCCAAGAAGGAAGAGTCCTTGTACCAGATTCAAAAGACTACAGCATTTAGCATCCTTTATTTATTTTTTAAGGCTTAATGGAACCCAGAGTGTTAAAACATCCATGGAAAAAGTTAACTTTGCTACAATACTTCTTCTGCTCTCTTCCAAACTGCAATCTATTAAATCAAAAGCTCTTGTTCAAAATTAGCTGGTTTTTTTACACAGTGAGTAGGACAAACCTACAGATTTCTTCCAGTGCAAGTTTAGACTTCTAATGAAAAAAGGTAATGTAAATATCACTCCAGTGCCTCCTTCCTTCTGTGACTCACACTGTTATGCAGATGCTTATGAACTTCTCATCTTGATATCCTGTGAAGCCTGCAGGTATTCTTCATGTTTTATAGATCTGAAGAGTCACAATGTGGGCTGATTTTTTTTATTTTTTTTTTTTTTTAATAAAATTCTCTCTTCAATAAAGAAAGGCTTAGTGAGAAATGAGGATTTTTGACATATTTGAGGATGCTTTTGCTGTGTAGCCCAATCAAATCCATAACTGTACCTTCCAGTTAAGACCAACACAGACATAGGATCTTCCACGAGTAGCCCTGCAAGCCCACAGCTTATGTAAAAGTAAAGTACTAAAAACAATTTAAATCATTACCTACAGCTAACATTTTCACCTAATGGCTTTGATATCACCAGTAATTTTGTTTATTGCTCTGATTTTCTAGCATGGTAAAGCACAGAAACACAAAAGGATTTTAGTTGGATTTACAACACCACCATCTGAATTAAAGTGATGAGATGAACTTCTACCTTTTCTTAATAATTTTCATCTGGATCTAAATCTTGCCAAGAATAAATGTGAATGGTGCTGGCTGCTCCATGGCTGGTATAATGCAACTGCTCTGACAGCTGGAATTGTTGCTTCTCAGCACAAAGCAAAACCACTTTCTGTCTCACTTTCTGCATCCCTACTTCTGGATAATATCCCTCAGAGTATCAGGAGGTTTGATTAACACGTAAAGCTTTTTGAAATTCTTTACTAAAGGCAGCAGTGCAGAGTAGTGTTTCCCCAAATTGCATTGGAGGTGGAAAAGCTCAAGAGATTTGCTGTTTGCACCTGATCATCACAGGCAACAGCTCCCATTGGCTTCAGCTGTAGCCCTGAACAAGCCCAACCTTGTTTATTAACATCTGCTATTCATGGCTTCATTGTTTTCCCTCTGGTTAGAGATTTGCCTCTCTGCTTCTTTTTCTGATATGCCCCAGAGTAGGAGCATTTTCACAGAGCTAAAAGATATTACCTTCCCAACTGAAAGCACTGAAAGGAAATAATCATTTATGACCATAGCTTGGGAGCAAATCTTTCATGATTCTGAGGTCATTTGCATTTGGATTCATCTCCAAAAGCTCAGCTGAACCTTCCCTCACTTACAAAGCTGCATCCAATTGTCACGTTATGAAATAATCCCCAGTACTACACCTTTCACTTTGGGATAATCCTATCCAGAGAGAGGAGGTATTGCTAAAATCTTGCAAAGTGACACCTGAGTGTTTCAAAGATAGAATTATCATCAACTCAGTTAAATGTTTCCCTCTCTCAAGTATCCCCAGGGGGCTGGGCTAAAAGCATCACTGGTACTCAGAAGCTCAATGACCAGCAGAAATCCAGCTGGAGGTCAGGCACTGCTGGTGTGCCCCAGGGGATGACACTGGGGACAAATTAACATCTCCACTAATGATGTGGATGATGGGACAGCACAAACCCTCAGCAAATTTGCAGAAACATAACTTGGAGGGATGAATGATATAATGGGTGTCAGAGGGGCCGTTCAGAGGGACCTCAAGCTGGAGAAATGGGCGGGCAGGGTGTCATGAAATTCAAAGGGAAATGCAAAACCCTAGGAGTTAGAGCTAAAGAGTGTCCTGGGCTGCATTACAGAGAGCACTGCCAGCAGGCCAAGGGAGCTGAGCCTTCCCCTCTGCTCTGCCTTGGGGAGACACAGCTGGAGTGTCCAGTCTGGGGGGTCCATGGTGCTGTGAGCCCAGCACAGGGCCATGAAAGTGAAGGGATGAAAGCATCTGCCACAGGAGGGGTGGCTGAGGGAGCTGGGACTGATCAGCATGGGAAAGAGAAGCCTCAGTGGAGATCTCACTGGGCATAAATACCTGAGAGGACAGAGCCAGGCTCAGACAGACAGAGAAGAAAGGATGCATAGAAATACAAGATATTCTGTTCAAACAGTAAGGAAACACTTTGTTGTTATCACACAACGGTGCAGATTGTCCACAGAGGTTGTGGAGTCTCCATCCTTGGGTATGTTCAAAACCCAAGCAGACACAGCTTGTGCAATGTGCTCCAGCTGGTCCTGCTTCAGAGGGACACAGTACACCATCTCCAGAGGTCCCTGCCAGCCTCAAACATTGTGTGAATCTGTGACACTATTTGTTTTGGTTTCCATCACACAATATAATAAACACAGTCATTTCTTTCCTTGGAACAGATGTTTTTTGTTCAAAAGTGTGGGATTAAAACTGCTTGCATTTTAAACCATAGTTTTCTTTACAAGCTAGAAGAAAGTGAAGATTAGGAGGTCTCTACAGTCAAATATAGATGTATACAGTTTTGCTGCTACATTTTACTGTGACATGGCACTGTCTAGTTAAAGACCTGAATGCTAAAGTATGGGGAGAAACAAGAAACACAAACCACAAAGAGCCCAAAATGTTTTCTTCTCCCTTCCCTTTGTGTTCTTCTCCTGTGAAAATGTTAATCCATACACTCATTTTGTGTTCATAATTCCATCCTCCTATCTTTGTTAGGACCTACCTAGGCTGACTGGTGAAACTAAATCAGGAAACTTTATCTCTGAGCTCTGGCATTCACTTCAGTTAATTGAAATCTTTCAGGTCTAACAAATCCACTTGTATGTCAGAAACTAGCCAGGAGAAAGCCACAAAGCCATCTTTGCACAATAGAGAGCTACGTGTTAAGTCTAAATGGATTTCAAATGAACTTTATAAAAAAACAACCTGCAAAGAAGTTAAAAGTAGCCTCCAAGTATCATTGTGTCATATAACTTCGTAGGACACGAGTACTCACTGGGACTTCCTGTGAATTTGTGGCTGTGGAGAGACAGAAGCTTTTGTTTGTGATGTTGAGGAGTTACAGCTCAGCTTCACACTCTCCAAAGAAACTCTTCCAAAAAACCAGAGATATTTGCCACAGTGACACAGTTCTGTCACAAAAGACACCTTTTTACTTAATAGTAAGATTCTCTGTATTTGCACTTTAAGCACCCAAGTATTAATTGACAAAGGTTCTCCCAGAACTTCATCCTCAGCACATCATCTTTTCAGCAGAACAACTTTTAAGTTTGGTTTGGCTGCTCTGGTCTGCCTAAGGCTAGAGCACTGGGAGTTGAGAATAGGCACAATAATAAGAGGCAGCAAACTGGGATGCTAAAATCCAAACTTATGCCAGCTTACTTCAAATTCCTGCCTGATCAAACACTTCTGAGGAACAGAGCAGAATCCTTATAAAATAACAATCAATAAAAATCATTTCTACAAGGCTATAGCTTTAAAGGTTCATGCTTTAGAGATTTGGGCTGAAATAAATAGTAGACAGTCAGCCAAAAAACTATAGGAATCCCTCCCATTTGCATGCTTTTTTTTTTTTTTTTTTGAGATAGTGTTGTAAATCATCTGGTACTTACACTACAGCATGTGAGAGCTTTTCAGCCTGTGACTTCCACCAATCACTTTCCTATCAACACTTTCTGGAGAGGCAGAAGCCAAAGCTTCTGTTCTAGGATTCCTATAATTGTGCACATCTTAGGTTTCCCTTTAAACTTTGAAATTTAATGGAACACAAAAGTTAAAAAAACCCCAACAAAAACAACTTGAAAATCTCAAGGGGCAATTCTGAAAACATGTCATAAGGGAATCTCTGCGTTTTGAGTGTCTGGCTTCAACAATATTGCTTAGCTGTATGGAATAATTGTGTTTCTCTAAAATCAGCTCAATAGTTCATGTTTCAACAGACATTTTAATTATTAACTAACATGCTTTGGGAACACAGGTCACCCGAGTTCCTCATTTTCTTGTTAACAACAAATTACATGTACAAGGTTCTGATCCACCTAAATATATTAAAATAAAAAGGCTTAGCTCTGTTAAGCAATTATTTCACCAAGTTTTTGGCTGAAGCAGCAAAAAACCTGTTTTTCTCCTTGTGTTACTGTTGAATGATTGTTCCCCCCTATTATGAATGCAAGATTCCCTTCACAGAAGGGGAAGGGTGGACAAGGTTTGATGGAGCTGAAGTCAGGGGTGAGGTCACAGCCAAGCCAGGGGAGCACTGGTGACACAGCAGTGGTGGAGATGTGACACACACACACACAGCCCAGCCCCAGAGGTGCCTGGTGGCACTGACTTGCAACTGGAGAGAGCCAGAAAGTAAGAGCTACCTACCTAAAAATAAAAAAGGCAATACAAAAAGACACCTTCTGAAAAGCAAACATTCCCTTTGTCAGCTGCTAGCCATAAAAATGAGCCACCTTTACAGATAAAAAGTGCATTTTGGTTTCCTAGCTATAACAACTTAAAATATAAATATTAGCATTTGATTCACTCCCTGGAAGAGAAAGCTCCAAATGAAAGCATTGCCTTTGAGCATCCCATCTGTTGCTCTTCATAGCCCTGCCCCAGCATTCACAGAGCTTCAAACAAAAAAGCATTTCTGCTTACAAGGAGGCCTCTTAAGTTTCCCCTTGTCATGACAGCTTTGTGAGAAGTCTGGAGTTAGAAGCAGAGTGGGAAGTCACCAACTTCCACTGGGGTTTGCACTGCTATTTTATTTTTTTTAAGCAAAAAATTCAAAATTGATTTCTTCCCTCTGCCACCCTATGCCCTGGGTGGGTGAGGTCCATCTGTCAGACTCCAAAACCTTGGCACTGAGGAAACATATTTGAGCTGACAATAGGGTCAAGGCTGAGGAGCAGAGCACTGCTCACAAAGGGAGTTTGCAGACACTGTTAAGGAAAAGTTCTGGTGTCAAAGATTTGTGCTGCTGCTCCCGTGGGAAATAAGCCAAACTAATGAGGAAAAATATTGAAAGATATTCCATTCTCCAGGCTCTCCTATGCATCCAGTTTTGTCCATTCCAGGCTATTAGTCTTCATTCTGTGTCTCCTGCAGAGGCCTTTGTCAGCACATTAATTATTCATGTTAATAGTCTCATCAACTTCAGGGCACAGTGCAAGACTCACTGTGCAAATGTTGGTTGGGCTTGTCCTGCCTCATGATGAAGTCTTTTCTTTCACCTAAGAGATCCTCCAGAAGGAAAGCCATCCTCTGCTTCTTCAGTGTTCCTCTAGTGGGCAAGTGTAGTGATTGTTAGCGGTGTGTGTAGTAACTCAAGGTGTGTAAATCTGGCCAGATTGTCTGCTAAATGTGAGCAGTGAGTACCTAACACAACTCTGCAGGCAAGAGCTAGTTGTACATTAATGTAAACATTTTAATTCAACCAGATTATTTTTCTTGCTGTAACAATGCAGGGTACCATAACATCACAGTTGCATGATGTCAGCCAGTGATTACTTCATAAATTTGAAATAGAAAAAAAAACCAACCTGTAGGACTGTTTGGATCATGGAGTGTTTCTTACACACTCCCCAAATGGGCTTTTCCACTGCAAGAGTCAGCACAGAACCAATGAGTGAGGAGATTGTGAGGTCCATTATGGCTGACTGCTGATGCTAACAGCAAGAGAAGCTCTTGGTATTTTTTCTACTTCTTAACCCCTTCTTGAAACCATGATGGAAAACTGGAGCTGCAATGAATTTTCCCCTTTTGGCTGTGACTGGAAATGAGGCACAGAAAGAAAGCATCAAATCCTACTTTTGATCAACACTAAGTTCAGCTACAGGACTCAAATGCTACTACTAAAAGAGATCAAGGAGATGTGTGCTTTTTAAGTCAAAGAAAGCATTCCTCCAAACTGAAATACAATTATGGTTAACAGTAACCACTTGAAGTTTTGTTTAAAGATGCTTATTTTTTGAAAATGGGACAAATTGCTGAATAACAATACAGTTGAATAAAATGCCATATTATTATCCAAACTATTGTAAGTTACACCCATTCTTCTTATTAGAAAAATCTAGAGAATGTCAAAATGAAGCATCAGAAATGTCATAGATTTGGCTTCATGTAAAATAACCCCACGAAATAAATCTCTACTTAGATCTGCCAAGAAACAGTAAGCTCACATTTAGTTGCAATATGAACACACAAAAAACAAATTTCATCAGTTCCAGAAGATGGGAAACAAGCATATTATTAATCTATTTAAGACACACACTTTGTTTAGTACTATTGTTTCTTCATGCTTTCAGTTAGGAGAAGTATAACATGACCTCTAGGCATTTAAATCCTATTTAAAAAATGCTTGAAAAGCTTCCCAAGTATGGGTATGGGTGAGGGAAATGCTAACGTAGATTGGAAAAGGGCCTAAACTCAGAGCAAAATACTAAACCAATCTGACCAGATGGCTATCAACTGTACTAAAAAAAAAAACAACCAAAAAACAAAAACCCCACAAAGAGCAAATTCAGCAGAACTGGAGGAACCAGCACGTTAGCACATTTTTTTGCATTAAACTGAAACCTGCCTTGCAGTAGGACACACAAAAATGAGCCTGGGCATGAGCTCCAATCTGTTCCTGAACTTAAGACCTTAGTCAGGATTTTGGTTTTAATTTTGTGAGTTCCTGCACTAGCAGGAAGAACATGGTAATGAGACAGGGAACTGCTGGGCAGGGGCACTCTCTGAAACAGCTCCATTGATGGTTGGATTGACAGTGTCCCCTTAACAGGGGGACACCCCAAGCTCCCAGTCCTACAGCACCTTAGAGTTTGGTTATGAAGAGCCCACTGTTCACCTTCACCAGTGTTTTGCTGGTTTGAATTGCTTCTTTCTTCCACTCCACTACATAAATCATCAAACCTGCTCATTTGTGCAACACTCCACATATTTGGGTGACTTCTCTGGCATGCTTTAGCTGGGTAAACTTGAATTTGGTTGACAGTAAGGAAAAAAAATAGAGGCAAACCAGGGAGTATATTGAAATTCATTTTGTCTTCTTGGTATATAATAAATGATGAAAGCATTAGCTTTAAGGAGATAATTAGTTTCATAGTCCACAACAGTGAATATTTACTAGGGACACTTAGAAGAATTTATTTGAGTGAATGAACTAATAAATTTTAATGAAGACAAGTGTGATATTTGGGGTTATACAGTTAAAGGCAAACACATAGCATTTTTAGCAAATTGAAAACCTACTAGCTTGGTGTATAAAATAAGCATTTGTTTTAGCAGTATTTTTTCCATTTTTTACATGCACCCACATCTGCTTTAATTAAAGTCCTAGACCATCTTTAAGTTTAACCAGCACCCATAGGTATTAAAAATATGAAACCATCTATGAAATAGTCTAAATAGCTGTTGAGAAATAAACTCAAACCTTATCTAGTTGCCCAGAAAAAACAGCAACATCAAAAAATTCAAACCACAATCTAACATCCCATTAAACACAGAAAGTTTGAACAAAGGAACTTCAAAGCAGATGGTCAGCAAGATGCTGGTTTGGGCCATGGGCTGGGCCATGAAAATGAAGTTTTTAAGAGCAGTAACTACAGAAGATGGTCATGCTATGCCAGCCACACACACTGACTTTGTTGAAGCAAGAAGACAGCTCCTCACCTTGAGCCCTGGCCTGGTAAGTCCTGTAAAGCTGCCACTCTGGTTTTCCCTGGCAGCCATGCACACTGTGTGCCACATACCCCGTGGGTTCTGCAGCCCAACAGACCCCAGCAACCTCCAGTTACTTCCCTTCCATTTTCCTGCCATACAAAGTGCCAGGCTGCCTGTCAGTTTCCCTGCAAGGAGAGGATTTTCCACTGAAATCCTATTTAGCTAGATAAGGAGAAAAAGTGTCATAGCAGCACAATGAGAAAAAAAATAATGCTAATTGGGTATATGGAAAAAAATCTCCATACTGAGTGAGAAATGGAAGGTTTGGTTACCTCAAAGCACTTGTTCAAGTGCCAAAAGATACTGTGGAGCATTCAAACACAACACACGGACAGTTGTCAGGTCTAGGAGAAAGACAAGAGACCAACAGAAGAGACAGCAGCACAGTTAAACAAATTCAGAGGAGACAGATAACCAGGACAGCAAAAGGAAGGGATTATCAAAGGAAAATATTGTACCATTCTAATTCTCTACAGATGCCAATCTCTTTCCTGCACCCTGTTCAAATACTTACAGAATTCTAGCACAAACTTCAAAAAAGCTGCCACAGACATGGCCATTTCTCTCTCACATTCATCTGCTGGTTAGGATATGGTGCCTCCTTTCTGTAAATCCACCTGTAGCTGCTCCAGTCTGACAGATACATGGTCATGTCAAGTAAAATCTCTACCCTCGCTTAATTTAGCAAGGTTACCACACTCCTAAAGTCCTGTGTGATGATTTTGCATAGAAGAGAAAGTGGTCCCAAGTCTGGGATGCAGTGGCATAAGCACCTTACCTGAAATCATAGAATCTTCTCCTAAAGACAAGTAAAGAAATAAGTCCAGCAACACTGACCTAGGAATTCCTTATTTATGCAGCATAACAAGTAAAATGCTTCAAACCCTCATGTAGCAGCACTGCTGTTGGGGATTATACATTGTGATATTTTTCATAAACAATCCACTGTGTCAGCCTGGATGATGCTAAGACCTGCATGATGCTGAGACTTGCATGCTCTTTTTTTTTTTTGTAAAGCAAATTGCACTCAACCTACCAGATTAATGATGCTTATAAATAAATAAAAATCTACAATTTACTGCTAATAGAAGACCAGCTGGCATCCTACTGTGGAGCTGAAGGTGCAGGATGCACTGATGGAGATTGTTGCTGGGCTGCTGACTCATTTTTCATTTGCTTTCTGGGTGTTTTTCAGCATGAGGAACTTGCAAGCTATGATGCAGCTCTCTCCATCCAAGTGTTATCTCACCCTCATAACAGAAATCAGTAATTAAAGTTTAATATCCAGCACTGAGATTATCTGCATCTCTCAAGGGGCCACTAGAAGGAAATTAGCAAAGAATGATGCAAGTTTGCTAGAAGGATTTGATAGCCAATTCTAATTTCATCAGCTTTGAGTGGGAAATTGAAAAGGCACCTCTGGGGGCACTCGCCATGTGTTTCCTGCAAGTTTCTCATTTAATAAACCAAGGCACATGGCAGTTTCTGGACTTGCCCAGCAATTGCAAGGATTTGTCCTGCAGGAGCTCCCTGCTCTGTTCTGATAACCCAAACTTCCTGGATAAAACAGTCACAGGAAGCTGAGAGGAAGAACAGCAGACAGACAATTGAAATTATATGCTGATTAGATGCCAAGGGAAGATATGCTGCTAATGCTGTGTCATGCCAGCAACTCAACAAGATAAAGCTGTTTGAGCTGAAACAAGAATCAGCTCGTAACACCTGTTAGGTTTTTGTGCCTAGTTTTTTGTTTTGTTTTGTTTTTTGATTCTTTTGGTTTGTGGGGTTTTTTTGTTGTTGTTGTTTTAAGGTTATTCAAAAGGTCCAAGTGTTCTGGAAAGTTATGTGCTCGTAGAAAACTCTGTTTCAAAAATACTTTACCAGCTCTTTGAATACTCATTGGACTCAAGAGGTGCCAGTTTCTTCCCTGCATTATTTATGCTTTGTGCTGCTACCAAGCCATTTCTCTTGATGGAAACCAAGCAATGCCAGCAAATTACCCTTGTGCCTTGCCGAGACCTCTTCTTTCCCCATTTACCACTGCTCTGAATTTACAGTGTAGGAACCTCAGGCAATTTTTCTGCATCCTGGCTATAGAATATTTATCTCAGAGATATATTTACAGGAGATTTTCTGATCTTGCCAGCCAGAGACCCACATGTGACTGCAAATGGATGGTTTAGCAGCAATAGGCTACAGAGAAATTAAACCTTTTGGTGTGAAAGGGATGTGGCATAGAATCTTTCAGTTGGGATCTCTTTCACTGAATTTTCTTTTCTGCAAACAGGTGGTTCACATTGCAAAATTTCTGTTCCCTGCTTCTCTGTATTTCAGGAAAGAATGAAACCCAGTTATATTGCAGCTGTATTCTTCTCAAGCATATAATAGCACTTGGAATCTAGAGGAAGAAGCTGAAATGAAAAAGTGAAAGACTGAACAAAGACACAGGGCTGGTTTCTAATATCTCCTGGTCCAGTGGACATTACTCTATACCACATCAGGTTCTTGAAAATAATTATTGCTGCTGCCCAGAGTTTCAAGATTGCCTGGAATCTTTAAGATTGTTCCTTCGGAAAGGAGCTGGCACTTGTGATTCAGACACTTGGCTAGGAAAAGCCTGTTCCTAGTTTTGCAGCAAGAAAACTTCACACTCCCATCCAGCTCAAGTAAGGAAGTTTCAGGAGTCAGCTGCTTATCATTTTGATTACTGCTGTGTGAATCTGAAGAACAATTGCCAGGTTAGCAAAGTCATTTTCTCTTGGAAGTCCCTGTGTGTAATCTTAATTAAAGCCAACAAAGTGCAACTCCTTTTTTAAAAACAATTTAAGTACCTTTTATTGGAGTCTAATTAATGATTATAGTCACCAGGCTAAGTTTTCAAAACCATCAATGAAAGGCAGAGGGCTTTATGCCATTCTTTGTTTATAGTTATGAAAACAAAGAGCAAAGGCTGCATTTTTATTTGACACATGAAACTTCTAATGAATACAGCAGCTTTGATTCTAGTGGGGTCACTAATTTTTACTTCAAATATAAAAGGCTGATGCCAACATTATTAAGAATAAATGTCCCAGAGAAGTAGTAGTGGGACAAGAATTGATTTATTTTTTAATAAAGAGAGGCACATGCTGGTTTGCTTTTCTTTGTTCTGGTAAATGCTTCACTTTTCCCAGTGTATTCTGACTGGAACAGTTTGATGTGAAGGACAGAGGGGAGAGGAATGTTTAATTTCAGACTTTTTTTTTTTTTTTTTTTCTAGCTGAGGAAAGTTGAAAAAAAGTTAAAGGTTTATTTTGAAGAAATACTCTTTCCTGCAACAAAGGACTTCTTCAAAATTTTTCTAAACTTGATTGACGTTTCTTTAAAACAAGTTTTCATCTGAAAACACTTTTTTTGAAGAACATACTGTCTACCAGAAGCAAAGACCAGGGAAGACATCACACCAGTGTGGTTCACTTCACACAAGCATTTAAACCCACAAATCCAATCAATCAATGAATCAGTCTCAGTTGCTCCTAATGGTTGCTGCAGTAGTGGATCTTTCCTACTGTACTGCTGCAAGATTGTCCAGAGGACCTGAGGAATCTCCTCAACATCCTCAAAGCATCAGGAGCCATGACTGGCAGCAATTAGTAATAAACAAATTAAGTGTTTCAAAAGACAAGACGATCCCCTCCCATCAGGATTTTGGATCTTTTGCTTTTGCACTGGTGTTGTTTTATTCATTTCCATCAGATATCCTCCACTTTAGTCCCATGATTTAACTCTGCATACAGAGCACAGATCCAAGTATTAATTTGTATAGGTGGGGGAAAAAAAATAAATAAATCACAGACTGATTTTTGGGGGGTTTTTTTTGTTTGCCCCCTCAGCCCTTCACTTGAACAGAACTCTGCTACAGGACTCTTGCCTCCAATCTCAAATTCTCCACCTCCCTTCTTTTATCCAACCTGACTCAATTCATGTGAGGTAAATAAAGAGTTTGCATAACACTGAGTGTCTGCCATCATCACACCTTTTCCAGTTCCTTCAGCAATGCCAGCATTATATATTTAGCTAAGCCCTTTGTGCATCTGCAGGCTGTCCAGATGGAATAGCAAGCTGAGGATGGTAAACTCCTCCTACCTGGCCCAGGTACCCAATGATCTGACCAGCTTCAGGTATGTGTCCTTCCTGCAGTGAGATGCTTCATAGCTTTCCAGCTAAAAGTTTTCATCCCTCAGAAATTGAAGTTCACTAATTTTCCTTGCCCTGCCCCACCATCCTAACACGACATTTTTAAAAGAGTTAATGTGCCAGAATTGATTTCTTCTATGTGCTGGCTTTACAGAAATAAGTTACTCAAAAATATATATTAGCCTGGCAAATAGCTCTTGTCGTTATTCTTTCTAACCAGCCAATTGTCACATGGATTTACTGAAATTGTGACCCTTCAAGCTGGTGTAATTCTCACATTCTTCATATCAGGACACCACTGAAGGCACTAAAAAAAAGTTGCAATCCGTGGTCTTGCCCACAGCTTGTTTTTTTTCCCCCCCTCTTCTGGTGAGACCTACATTGTCACTTAATGTTAATGACTGTGGGGGGAAGATAATTTTGTTATTACCTGCTTCAAGGACAGCTTTATGAAGGTGAAAAACTCCATAACCAGAAGAGTTCACTAAGGGTGCAGACATACTAATTAAACAGCAACATTATAATTATCCAAAGCTTGCTACTTGATATATTGACAAATATTAAGTAAAAATAAGGCTAGAAAAGATTAGCATAAAGCTATTTTGTATAGAACAAGATGACCCTTTGTGTTGAGAGCTGATCAATAACAATACCTGAACTGTGAGAACTGAATGAACAAACTGTTTTAATTCATGCTAATTTACCAGGGAATAAGGACAGGCTGTACTGCTGTCACCCACTGAACAAATAAGCTTAATACAGAGTTTATTAATAGAGTTGGAAATAGAATCCTTAAAATTTGCCTTGAAACCTTGATAAAGTAAATATTGTTGTAACTTCAATTTAAGTCAGAGAAAACTACAAAAATATATACATTTTAAAATGTTGGGGTTTTTTGTTTGTTTGTTTGCTTGTTTCCCAGTTGAGACTCAGCAAAAATGGAATTCATCTTGCTTTGGAGGCTTGGGCTCATTTATTGTAGAAATGAGTCGAGTCCTAAAAGCTTTCCAGTGCCCACAGGCAGCTGAACACACACTCAGCACCATAAGCAAAAGAATTCTGGTGTCTCCTGTAATCCAACAGGTACTGGGCCAAAATAATCTGGTCTCTCTAGGACAGAGCCATCTAGGACAGGTCCCTCCTGAAAACCAGCAGCTCTTGCTCCAGGACAATGGGTGGTTTCTCAACAGAATTGAAAACCAAAATCATTCCTTAATAAAATACAAAGCTTATTCTCAGCCTGCAGAAGGGCCTTTTCTATAAACAGCTAAACCTTTGCAAACCTCCTGCTTTCAGGAACCCTTTTTTGGAGGCATTGGTGTGGTGAAGACCTGGCACCACGTCCAACCATGAGCTACCATACTGTGGGTGTAAGGAGAGGTGGCACACGTCAGCCAGACAGCATTCACCAGCTGGAGGCTCACAAATGCCACCTACAATTATAAACTTTATTTTCAGAGGTCACATCTTACCCAGGATGCCCTTCATGCCATGGGAGCATTTGAGCACTGCACTCAACAAATCAGTGGCATGTTTTCTGAAAAATAGAGCTGTAAACTTACCATGCTACATCAGATTCACCCCAAAGAACAATAAAATCCCACAGTCAGTTCATCAAGGATTGTGGCACACGTTATCTAGATGTGCAAGGGAAATCTGATAATTCCTGGTAATTCTTTCTGTACACAGAGGACACTTCTGTTGTCCTCTGCTCTACTTTTGCCTCTAGACTCCTGGTTATTAAATCTGTGGGAACTGGAAGTACAGAAGTAGTGCTCTACAAATTTTAATATATGTACATTCACCCAACTGCTGGTTTAAGTGTTTATTTTGGGTTTGCCAGAGAGCTTTTGCTCAGTTTTGCACACCTTGATTCCATTGTATTCATGTCACAACTCAGGAGGCAGAGAACAGACATGGAAAGAATTGGCAGGTTTGTGATTTCACCCCTGCTTTCTAATTTTCATTTGGCAGCAGTCTAACATTTTACTGCTGCTCTAGACTTCATCCTTCTTTCTTCTGTTTTATAACCACCCCTCCTCTTCCAAACCATTGCAGAAGTACATTTAATTAAGGACTCCATTCTAAACTTTCTATATTAACCAAAGGAAGGTCTTAAAAATGCCAATTCCTTCACATACTTACAAGGGGTCTGACAGTCTTATTATGTGTATATATAGCTAGACATACATATGGATATAAAACCACATATACATGCTTCTGAAGCATCTCAGTAACATACTAATGAGACTTAAGACACACTAAATAAGAGCTTAGAAGGTATTTTTCTGGTGCACTCCAATTAATTCTGATCCACCAGAAAGTGTCTGCCCGATGTGTTATCACAAATTACATTAATTCCTCCTTGCTACTGGAAGGTAATGTGAAATTGCATGCAAAGCAGGCTATGGGTAAGGAGCTCTCTGGACAGAATCTGCTTCTAATACTTCTAGAAGTTAGACTATGACTTAAAAAGTATAATTAACATGCTGTACTAATTTTTTTTTTTCCCATAAATTTGAAATGAGGCAGTGTTGTTCACCTACAGTGAACAGATCTCATGCAATAATTAACCACTTCTGAAACTGTCCATTTAGATTAATGGAAGTAATTCCACTAGAGATGAAAACTGGCTCACTCCAAAATAAAGCATCTGAGCGACAGACTTTTAATCTGCATTAAAAAAAAAAAAAGCAAACTAACCAAAGAAGATATGAATGAAAGGACAGAGACATATCAGATATGTGCTGTCAAAAATCTCTTCTAGAACTTGCTTTGCTTTATTCCTTTATAACCCACTGACAAGGATGATGTATCGTTTAGTACTTTAAAAGATTCTTCAGTAAGCCAGAAAAGTGATGAGAAGTTCTTTTGACCCTGGCACCCAGAATAATTATAATTATCTGCACTATTTAGCCTGAAAGGAATCGGACACTATTCATGGTCTGTTAGTTCAGCTCTGATGTTTGATAATCTATACACACAAATCATTGAAGGTCACTCAAGCTTAGAGTACTTCAAACACACTTAGTTAGCCCTTACTGAATAGTAAAGTGCAAGTGCCCCATTTTCTATTGCTATGACACTATTGAAAGGCTGGAACTGCTGAAGGATGAAAATAATTTCATTTTATGTCTGCTATGTAGAAAGATTTGAATAAACCCAGTTGGTTGGTTGGTCTGTAAATATGAAATACCTGCTGGGATACTGGAAAAGTGAAGGCTAAGCAGAAGGAAAATGAAGCTGAAGAAAGTGAAGCTGGTTCTGTGCAACTAGTTAGAAGTGTTATCAGAATTTCCCCTGCCACCCACCTGCAGAAAAAAGAGCTGTATAAGCATTCTTTAGTTACAACTTTGCCTCAGCTGACCAGCAAGGGTAACTGGACTGGTTCTGGACAAATGTTTCTAAAATATCAAATATCCTGCCTCACATGAGGGAAATATTTATATAAAACTGAAACCACATAGAGACTTTCTGCTATTATTATAAGACACAACATTAAAGAAAGTAAAACACAAATAACTGGCCATCAATTCAGCAGGTTATGTTTAAATGTAAGCAACTTGTGTTTAAAAAACAGAGCAGACCTCTGTAGAGCTACTCCCAAGACCTATGGAAATTCAACTGGACTTCTGCCTAAAAGAGAAGGAGCCACGGCAGCCTGACACAGAGGAGTCATGATGAGGAACACCAAAAGAACTGCTCTTCAATGAGAAAGGGCTACTTTGATCTCTGCTCACCAAAAAGGACAATACATTGTCTGGTCACTCTGGGGAGCAGATCTTTCAGAGGTGATATCTCTTTTTCACTGCTCCATATATATTGAAAGCACCAGACTTCCAGCAGGTGTGAGAGTATCCACACTCCACACAAGACCAAAGTTCTACACTCCAGATTTGCAAAAATAAAATAGAGGTCCAATGTTAAAAGATTACACCTGATTCTCTGCTGCTGCACTGACATAGCCTTCCAGCTCTTCCAGAAATCAATACTCTTGCACTGATACAAAATTAGCATTAGAGAGCAGAGACTCAGTCCTCAGTATTGATTCGAGTCATCTCTGACTCGAGCCTGTTTGTAGCAGCAAAACACTTCTAAATGTATAATCTCTTTACAAGTACATTATAATCTTTCAAGACTGTCAGAGAAATACATTTTCTTTGCTATTGTATAGTCTGCTTCAATGTGAAAAAAAATCAGTTCAGGAAAGATGCGGAGTGTGTGTGATGTTGAGAGACATACCTAACTCCCTGGGTACTTTTCTTTCTGAAGTTGCAATTTCTTATTTGGAAATCATCTTTATTGCATGCCCAACTACCAGCTTCCAACATTTTTCATCCTTTTTGCCTGGCTGAACCAATGCTGAGATGAGAGCAAGTCTTTTTGTATTCTGCAGGTATCACCTCTAACAGCTTTGCTTACCAAGTTTTAACTACTGAAACCATTGTGGAAGGGACATGAAAAGTCAGGTGGTTCAAACAGCCCTTATCTGGTGACACGGTGAGCATTTCAACACAAACTCATTCTGAACAAGTTGGAAGTGCTCCCAAGAACAGTCTGAAGATGGTTTTGCTTCTCCCCAAAAACTTGAGAGGAGTAGATTAAAAGCTTTTTCTTAACCATCCCCCACCCTACATCCCATGACTATCAAGGTATAAAAAACCCTCAGTCTTTAAATAAAATCCTGAGTGGATTTTTTTTTTAATATTTTCCTAATTCTATCTACATCTTCAATATTTGTTGTAAAATTTTTCATTTCTTGTAAATAATCAAGCTAAACACAGGCATAGTTCTGCTGAAGCTTTATGGTAGGAAGGTGGTGTGTTTAAATCTGAGCTTAAAAGAAATCAATACACAATTATTTTTTATACAACAACATTACTCAGTTTTTCCTTTGGATTTCTCTATTAATCTTGGATTCGTTTTCTTTACATTTTATTAATGCCATTATTGGGGGTTGTATGTGAAATACCTATTAAAAAAAAGTATTTTCATATATTAGAAGTAAAAAAAAAAAAAATAAAAATCTATATCCAGGTAAAAGATTGAAGCTACAATTTTATTTTGATAACCAGATAAAAATGCATAGTCCTTAGTTTAGCACAAATAAATCATGCTGTGGTAAAGAATGGTATAGGAACTGTCAGACAAGGATGTAGGGATTTCCTTTTTTGGGGTTTATTTCAAGTGGTACGTTTGCTGTTCTCTCAAGTATCTCTGATCACCAAGGAAAATATCAATGCCCCAGCATTTATCCCCAGGGGCCACAATCCCCGGGTCTGAATTCTTATTACTGAAAACCCTTTCACTGAGCTCAAGATCAGTAGCATGGACTGCTCCTAAATATTCAAGCCTAGGCATGTACTCAGAACAACAACTTCTCAGTCAATCACCTGAAAATAATGCTGGGAAAAAGGGTTATTCAGATTCATATAACTCCTTTTGTCATACAAGCCAGTATTTTTAAATTCATAATAG
The DNA here is from genome assembly GCA_038090715.1 of Florisuga fusca. Lineage (NCBI taxonomy): Eukaryota > Metazoa > Chordata > Aves > Apodiformes > Trochilidae > Florisuga > Florisuga fusca. The sequence continues at coordinate 3,412,384 of JAAWXA010000005.1, read as the reverse complement.
AATAAAAAGAAGGAAAAAGGTTGCCAGCAAGTATGCATCAGGAAGTAGTTTCTGGAAATGGCTCATGGATATATTGAGTTTTCTTAATGGCTTGACATTGTTGATTTTGTAGATTTTGAAGGGTCTCTCTCCCAGCACAGAAAATTGACTACTCCAACCCCAAGTCTCAGTCACTGCAAATTAAGGATGCAAGCTCTAAGAAATAGCCCTCAAAGACAATAAGACTTGTTTGCCCAAATATTGGATGGAGGAAGAACTTACAACAAAAGATGAGGGTTCCAGATTTGTTTATACACATTCTGCAGTTTTAGCTGAAGTTTGATGCTTCTTTTCCCTCCTCATTCTGGTTCATTGTCAGACTTCCTCAGTTACCATCTCCCATAAAGTTCCCTAATATTGAGCAGTAAAAAATTATACAAGTCAAATATAAAATGTTAAAGCCAAAGACACACCTCAGTACAAAGACAACAATTCTGCTTTCCTTGCTCTGGTCTAAATTCAAATCAGTTTGAGATCTTAAGCAGGGTTACTTATAGTTATTTTCTACTAATATTAAAAAAAAGGAATGTGGCTTTTGAATTCTTCCTGTTCATCAAGCACCATGAGCAGTTATTAGATCCATAGACAGAAATTGTCAGTCCTCACAGATCCCAGGATCTCCTTTTTGGTTTCAGAAAACAGACTTTGATGACAGCAAGTTTACTCTCAGCATCTTTTTTTTCCGACTCAAATGATGAGTAAAGATTCCAGAAGGTATCAAAGGCACAGAAAATAGTGTGATCATCATACAACGAACAGAAGACAGTTTGGCATTAAACTCATAATGCGAAGCTATCACCCTATAATTACCTTCTTTTCCAAATAAACTTCAACTGGAACAACTTCAGCTGTTGACAGAGAACCAAGTGATTAGGAACACACAAAAAAAAACCCCAAACCAAACAAACACAAAACCAAAAAGAAACAAAAACCCCCAAACAAACAAAAAACTGGAGGGCAGAGGGGGGGAATGGAATGATAAAATGAGAAATTGAGTCAGTATCAGTGAAAACCAGGGCTGTCAGCAGGAGAGAAAAACAAAACCAGAGCCTAAAACACTAGAGAGGAAACAGAGTAAAGTAGTAAAGCATTTGTGCTACCAGCCCTATGAAAGAGTTCAGATTTATGTGGAGAACTTGATTTATGATCATAACTGGGTAAGGTTTACAGGCACCACGGAGAACAAACCGACTGGAAAAAGACAGATGTCATCTTGAGTTACAGGTTCCAGGCCATTCAGTCATTCATCCTACAAAGAGTAGGATTCTTAAAGATGTAGAGTATGTTGGTTTTTTTCCTTGCTATTGTGATGCTCTAAGTGTGTATTTGTGAAGAATAAAGAGAACAGATTACAGTTTAACAGAAAGAACAAAATTTTTGGACACCAGTCTTCCTCACTTCTCCCATAATCAATCAAAACTCTAATACATATGGCCCTCAAAACAAAATGAACTGATACTGTCTTTTCAGGATGACAAAAATCCTGGGGAAAAAAGCAGCCTTTGATATACTTGCTGTTTCACCCACCTAAGAGCAAGTCTCAATTTATTTCTAGCACACTGCCAATTTCCTTGTTAGACATTAGTGGTCATTAACATCTTGGCTTATCTGAAGAACTTTGCCATTCAATTGCTTCTTCACTCTTCACAATAATACTTCATAGGGCTTATTTCTGGAATGAATGATCACATTTTTAAAAGAGGATTTGGCAATTCCTTGTGACTTTTGAGTGTCTGTGATGTTTGAGGGGAGCAGCCAACAGGCAACAAGGCTAAATTTAGGCTGTCAGAGAGTTCTATGTTTATCATTAAGTTTTATAAGAAGCAGACGAGAAAATCTTGATTATCAGGACTTACTTTGATATGCTGAAATCTGCTACCTGTCTCATATTTGGACAACTTGTTAGCCAGTATTGGTATTAAATAGGCTCTGTTTAGGACAGACCATGAGCAGCACAGCAGAGAACCTGATTTACGTTCCAGGTCCGTAACAGAGACTCTTCCTTTGCTTCTTCTCCTTGGCTACCAAAGATGAAAGGAAGATTCAAAACCTTGAACTGACCTTAAATTGCAAAAATTTCTTGCCCAGAAATGCTAACCACTGGGTCATCAGAGCTGCTTTATACCCTGGCACACTTTCCATTGTTCTCAAACTGAAGGCAGGATGACCTAAGCAAAGACAAAGACACCTGGAGTTGACATTTGTGGCTCACAAAAGGCTGTCTCTGCTCACAGGAAGGCAGAAATCATGCTTTGCTTGGGGGTTTTTTGCCTTACAGAAGTGCTAAACAAAAAGTGCCTGGTTATTGCTAGCAGCACAGACACACTGGGGCTTGCCACACACCCACAGAACTGTGAGCTCTCTTGTTCTTGCCACATGGCACTTGAAACTGCTACCACACACAAGCCATTTTCCTTCAGTTTACAAGTTAAACTGTATTTTAATGCAAGCATAAACATATTTGTTGGCTTGCTTGTTGGTTGTTCTTTTGTTGTGTTTTGTTTTCCATCTAGCATAAATTACACAGGCACCTTGCAGCCATAAACCAGCCACCTATTATTTAATGAGGCAGAGTCCTTGAGAGTGTTGCAATGCCTATAACACCACTCAGCAGAGACTGTGCCCAAAGAGAAGCATGGTTTGGGGATTTCTGAAGGCAAGAAGCACATGGACTATGCTGCAGTCAGGACACACACTCCAAACATCATCTCTAACAGGCAGATTTACCATGCATAAAAATAACGAGGCATCTTTCGATACTTTCCTCATCATTTTGATGCTATTTTGAAGTTATTAGTGCTTCTAAATTCTTGCAGACACCTTATGGAAACTCCTACCTGCATTCACTGATAGTAAGTCAACACTGACACAACAGAAAAGCTCAATGAACTAGGAAATTAAGAATCTGTAATATTAGATATGACACGAGTTCTCTAAATGGTGCTGCTGCAAACTCATTAACTCTTTACTTCCTTGCTTGAAAATCAAGGAAGAAAAAAAAAACCCACACCTACCAAACATTCCTCTTAACAGAAATTGCCCACTGCAGTTTTGGTTTGGTGGTTTGTTTTTTTTTATTATTTTTTTATTTGTATTTTTTTATGATGAACTACATCTGGCAACCTCAGCACATCTGCATCCTTCCTCCTCTTGGTACATATCCTTAATTCATTTCCAACCATGATGTGACAACGTTTTCCAGGCAAATGAACCCTCATTTTTAAAACCTGTATGGAAATTTCAAGAAAGAAGCATTTTTCACACTAAAAGAATTCTTTTCTAATCTTGTTAAAACTCGCCCACCTGCTGTAAATGTAGTTATAGTAATTGGTGATACAGGAGGAACCTCACCAACCAATATATTTAAATTATTTACCATCTATAGGGCAATTGCTGTTTTCAGGGCAAGAGTAATGAACTAGCTCAATATTACTGAAATCCTCCCAGATGGGGAGAATCAAGTACCTCATTGAGCTTATATGTCAATAACAACTTAATGATCATCATTATCTACACTGGGCTCTATTACATCCTATAGGTTTTATTTTTCACCTCCACGTGCAACAATTTGTAGCCATAAGAACAACAACAAAAAAATGTAATAAAGTCAGGATGGCTTTTTTCATGAACAACTCTGTCCCAAGCCTGTGAAGACTTTTTCAAACCAATTATGCTTTGGACACCCAAGTCAGCAAAGTCACCCCCAGCTTCCATTCATTGAGTCAAGATGGACAACACTTAAAATATTTGGAGTTTCAGGCCCTTTTTTTACTAACTGCTGTGTGACTTATGGATTTTAGGCACTTTTCTTCACTGAGAGCTGACACCCTGCACAACAAAAGCAGCAAAGCAAAGAGGCACACATGCTCATTCCATGGCAGTCTGTCAGCTGTGGTTTTTTCTCTGAGGACAGCAATGCAGAACTGTAATTTTTTAAGCCCCTGACAGCTACAGAAGGTCTGCGCTTCCCCTGCTTCCTCTGACAGAAATAATAAGCCCTTTAAGAATGGACAAAAGCTTGGGGAAAGAAAAAAAAAATGTTCTATATCCTTCAAGGTTGATTAATCAATACTTAATTATTTAGAAGCTCTAAATGGCTATCTTTGGTTGGCATGCATACAAACCATGTTTTCATCTGTCAATAAAGGCCAGCAAATCAGATTGCAGGCAGGTAGCAGGGCACTGCTGTCTAGAAAAAGTTCACTCCATTTGCTGCACTTCACCATTTCATTTCAAAGGTGTTTATGTCACACTTAATGAGGTAAGGGACAGCCAAGGCCTCCGTTGCATGTCTTAAATAGCACTGTCTGATAAATGGAGCAAACTGGGAATAAGTACTTTGCAGAAACCATTTTTTTAAGCCCTAATAAAGTAATCATAGGCCTGAGCAGAAACTGGTTAATTGGATCATCCAAGTGTTGGTCCAGGAGTAAGATGTGTCTTCCTGTGATTAATTCATCCGAGAGTGCTTTTACTGAAGTTAACCTGAGAGTTCTGAATTGAGGCAACACGTCGCTGGGTGGCTATTGTGCTGCTGCAGAAATCATGTACTATTGCCTCAAATTCTCTCTCCCTTTGGTTGCAACAGGGATCTGATGCACTGAGCTGGTGGCCAGCACAGGCATCTCTCCCCAGAGCTCTGAGTAAGGGCAGTGGCTGTGGAATCAGAGTCCCCCTCAAGCAATGGGAATGCCTGACATATTGCAAACGGTGTGCCAAGTTTTTCCAGTTCCCCTTTAAAAGAAGTAGTTAAGCTAAAGGGAAGACGACTGCTCCTTGAGCTCAGCCAAAGTCCCAGATGAGATATTCCAGTGTTCTTTCTGCTCCTTTGGTTACAGCAAGTGATCTGCTCTGGCAGTGTCCCTCACCTGCTGGGGAATCCATCTACAGGCTTTTAGGAACATGGTGTCATATACATATTTGTACTCCTAGCAGAGCTGCCAGCAGTAAATACTGCTGAAGTGTCCATATAGGAGAAATTAGCTGCTTACCAGCTGTGAGTGCCTACAGACACTGGGTGCTTGCCATTCACACAGGCAAGAGAGAGCATGAAATTACATTTCACTGAGGGAAAGAAAAGAGAAATCTTTTACTGTCCACCTCAAACAAGATTATAATACCCATTCCAGAAAGCAGCCAGAATGATGCCTTCTTACGCTTTCCAAGATCTCCAGATAAAAGCTACTAAATATAAATATTAGTTATAACTCAATATTTCTCCAAGGCCTATGCTGAAATTTATTATTTACTGTACTAGGTACTGTATAAGCACATAGCTAGAAACCAGCTTTGCCACTGGACTGCTGGGAAATCAGCAAATACAGATAGAAGGATAAAGCAAACTTAATGACTTCTTTCATCATGGCTATTCTAGCTCTGGCTCTTGTACTCCATAAAAGCCATAAATCTTTAACCCTATAAAATAGCAAGAAGCTAGGGTTAACAGAATTATTTCCTAATCCTTAAACCAAATTGTAAGGACAGATATCTATTTGCCTTCCTTATATATTACCCATTCTTGAGATCTGAAGTGCTGTGAACAAAGAAAAGTTGGTTTTTTTTTAAAGACTCGTGCTGGACAGGAAAACTTTGTTGCTCTCACAGTTTATCTGCCAGTTAAAGCAGCCTGGGATGAATGCATGCATGTCCTTGAATGATAAATTTTAGTAGTAAGTGCACTGGGACTTCCTCTGACCCTATCAAGTGAGGTTAGCCAGTCATTAATTCAGATAACGCAATTTATTATCATAATCTTTTGCTTATACTATTGTTGGGCATACCACTTATCCTAATTTGCATATGCAGATTGATATGCAATCATTTCATTAATTTTAATGCTTTTTCTTAATCCCATCAAGATTAACACTTTGCCTTAAAAGTTCTATACAATATATTTGCAACTTCCCATTATGTGCTTCACTAACAGCAGTAGGGGTGAATCAAAACAAAGTGCCTTAATTTGGATGCAGTTATATGTTTGAAACTGCACCAAAAAAAACTATATACTGCTGTCTTTTTCCATATCTGGATACTTGTATTTGTTGGGAACATTGCAGTTCCTGTTTATGTTGGATATGGATTTCAGGTAGGAATTTTGGGGGCCATCTATGATGACTCTTGTAATGATTCTATGGAGTGAGATGTCCCAGAATGGCCATACTGGAGGAGTAGGACTGGAAGGCAATTCAGTCACTGTCACTTCTCACATTAGAGGAGAGGTTCTCTCCCACAGGATAACACCAACAGGGACAAAAGAAAGCCTATGAATAACCCTACAAGGAAATTGAATAAATGGGGACTAATGGAAATATTAAAAACATGTTAAGAACAGCTCTAACAGTTTAGCATTGAACATTAACTCAGAAAAAGTAGACCCTTGAACCTGTTCAGGTTCAAGATTATTTAATCCTAAATACAGATTAGGAACAGATGTACACTGTTAAAGCATATGCAGTGTTCAACCAAATTATAATATTAATGATAATGTTTCCATTAATTCAACCTAATGACATCTTCATTTTATAGGATACTTGGTGCCCACAGAGTATTTGAATGAAGACATCTCCACTTCATTCACAGAATTAATTGTTGCAAGCAGATTTTATAACTGCTTTAATCTTATTTAGAAGGACTTTGCTAAACCTGTTGAGCAGATATTAGCTAGGAATTTCAGTAACCAAAAATCTGAACAGCTGGATAATCAAAAAGCCAAATTCACTTTACTGTTGAATTGGAAAGGAAGTTGGATTTTTGAGTTTACTGGCAGAGGAGAACTAATTTAAATCTGTCTGAAAGTTTTGTGTAGATGCTTCCTTATAGTATTTAACTTAATAAAGTTTCTGAATGTATGGTTTGATTTCCTACATTGTTATAGTTTGAATAAGCAGCTGATGTAATTCATTTCATTGTGCATTTATATTGGTGTGACTGAGTTCAAGATTTGACCCATTTAAGTGTATGCAAGAGGAAATCTCTCTAGCATGGAAATCTACCAGGCATCCTAATTAGGCCGTGAGGATTTATCAGAGATGAGTAGGTTTTCATCAAGCAAGTAAATATACATAATGTTCTGAGTTCTGAGAAACCTATCTGGAGATGCTTAAGGTAATAGATTCAGGCCAGTATGTTTTATTCATGACTTACTTAAAGCTGGTGTTATTTTCCAAAGGGAAAAAGTGTTTCTAAGTTTGAGTAATTACTCTGTTGCTCTGACCTTTTGCTGTTATTAGCCAACTGTGATAATATTGAGGACTTTAACTTCACTCAGGCTTCCCCTGAGTTCAGAGGACTCCTCCTGATCTCCCTCCTTCTTCCCAGACCATTTCTCAAACTCATCACCTCTTTCTACGAAGGCTTCACCAGGCATTCAGCCAGCTCAGGGAACAGAGGATGTGTACATCACTGATGTGGAGACAAACAGCACTGCCTGCAGCTCTCCTCTGAATGCACTTTTGTTTGGCTTTGTTCTCAGCTTTACTGCTTTTATCAGCCACGTGTTTTCTTCATTCCAAGTTAGCATTATCCCAGAAATAAATTTATGTTTTTAATTAAACCATCTGCTGATACTCTCTCCACCTCAAAGGCATTCTGGGCAGACTCCTTGGTTGGAGGAGTCTGGGCAATGTGTAGCATGGGGCCTGCATTCTCAACATAGTTTTAAGATACGTTTGTATTATTGTCTAGAAAGAACCTAGAACAACAGCAGAAGTGTTGCAGAACACCAACACTTTAGAGCCTAGGACTGTGTACAAGTTTCTTTCAAAATCTCTGGTGATACAAGTGATCTTGGGACAGCTGGGAGAAACTTTCACCAGCTTTGGTATTATTTTAAGAATGTTCTTGCTTAGCACCTAATCCAAAAAAGTGAGAGCACAGAGATCTATCTATCTGGCTTTGGTAGGGGAGAATTAATTCCACGGACAGGAATCTTGCACCAAATTGTAATTAATTTTTAATTAAGCTGTGCCTTTCTTCATTCTCTTTTATGTTCATTTTTAGGGACCCCAAATACTACTCAGGAGTTCTCAGTACAAGCCCCTGTTGCAGGAGAGATGAGTAAAGAACAGGTCCATCACTTGGGCAACAACACTGCTTCTATTTATCTTGGCCTTTGCAGCACTCACACACTGTGCTGAGACCTGGAGTTCAGAGAGGTGTTGGTGTTAAATGATCCCATCCAGCACCTGGAACCCAATACCTGATGTATTCCTCATGAAACCTCTTCTCTACTGGGTACCCTGCACTCCCTCCCCACCTCTCTCCCCCACTCAGCCATACTCTGGAGTTTGAGTAGTCTTAACAGTGGAAGTGTGAGGAGCCAGGAGAGCCCTGGCACACACAAATAAACCTCCTCTTGACACTACCAGTGGTTAGGGTGGTGCAGAGGCACCTGAGACACCACAGCAATGTCTGCAGTGCAGGGGAATTATCTCCTGTTCAGCAGAAACCAATCTAAATCTTTGCTTATCAGCACTGACTCCACCTCAGCCGTGTCGAGACAAGTCAAGATGCATCTTCCTGCTGGATTCCAAACGGCTCAGAGCCCCTCAGCTGCTGCCAAAGGGCTCCTCAGCATGCCTGCTACCAGCACTGATTCTGTGCTGAGAGCAGCTCAGCTCCCAGTCTCCATTGGGTAATGAAGCTCTGCTCGGGTATCAATGGCAACAGAAGCCTTTCCACTGAACAGAGAAACGTGGCACAGTGTGCAAACTGGAGACAGAAAGGTTGATGAATATTTTTTGATCCAAGCACATGCAAAATCCCACTAATTAGCATCTTTTAGCATAAGATACAAAATTAGAACATTGAGAACACCTAGATATAGATCAAACTCCTCTATAGGACATGATGTCATACTGAAAGTAAATGAAAAGAACGTTTTCTACAGCAGATTAGTGTTCTTTTTGATGTTGACTGCAAGCTTTAATTAAAATTTTGAGATACTATTATCATGCCACATAATTAAAAAGAAGAAACACTACTCAAGTTTAGAAAAGATACACGATTTATAGCTTGTTTTTTTTAAGTTGGAACAGGGAAATTCCTTTAGATGTGGAAGAACATTTCCAAGAACTGGGATGTAAAGATGATTCTCTTATTATCCTGAAAAAGATACAAAATTTGTTCCAGAACACCCAATTTGTCAAGTTTCTCAGCTTCATGCCAGACTGACTGCAAAGAATCCAATCTTTTCTTTTACTGCCTCAACCCAAGATGGCTGTAAATGCCTTTTTTTTTTTTTAAAAAAAACAAACCTAAAAGAATCTGTGTCCTCAGAAGCTTCTACACTTTGCAGTATGTTTTATTTTATAGCCCTGTCACAGATTGTCCCTTTAAAGCAATGTTTCCTTTCAGCTGTTTATAATGGGGCAAAAAAAGTCTAATTCTTTCTCCTGGGCTATTTTTTTAGCATAGGAAGGTCTTCTCTATCTCCTTACACATTCAGCAGGTGACAGTCCAATAGGAAGGACTGAGTTTTAGTGTCAGGCCCAGACTCTGCACTCACAGTGAGGGAGATGCTTACATTCCCTTCCCATTTTTCATTACTTCCAACATGTTCAATTTGCTTCTCAGACTCCAAACCTAAGTGTGACAAATTCAGGAGAATAGCTCATCTTTATTTCAAACAGCATTTACCCCTTGAAAAGGATGCCTCAAGCCCACTTTAAGCTGCCAAAGCAGAATGTGCTGGAGGCTCTGCCTAGAGGATTACATGGTTCTGCCTGGTAGTCCTGAGCAAGTTGACCACCATCCTCTCCAGCACCTTTACAGGAACTTTCATACATGACCTGAATGGGTCCACAAGTGTCCTGAATCACAACAGTCTCTTTCATCCCTTCCTCCTCCCAGAGGTCACCATTTCTTTCCATTGGCAGTGAACTTAGAACTCTTAACATCTGTCTTCTGAATCACAACAAAAGTAAATGCCTGAAGCACTCCAAAGCAGAAAAAATAAATTTTCTCTCCTCACCATATACAGACAAGCCCTGTGTATTTCTACAATAATAATAGATTTCTAAAGACTGCAATCTGGATTAAAATTAGGACTTCACCATGATAAGACAACTGCCTTTCATGCAGAAAACAAACTAATAAAAAAAAACAACAACCCCCAGAACACTGGGAATAAATCCAGTTTGGTTAAAAATTTGCAGCTGGAGTTTCTTCGCAGTCCTTGAATTATTTGATTTCTATTTAAGATCAAAAGTATTAACACTTTATCTGATCTATACATTCTTTTGTATGCAATATATACATAGCTGAACTCCTTCATCTATAGAAAAGGACATAGCAAAAGCAGGCTTTCATTTCTGCAACACTACCAACATACAAGTTTCTCCTCAGCAGTAGCTACCTCATAAAGAATTTCTATTTCATTGCCTAAAGAGTGTGGGTTCAGAGAAATCTTTTCAAAAGCAGAATGTTTTAATTTTTTACCCCTCAGGAAGCTACTAAAGCCAGGAGGCAAAGCAAAGATCAAAGTTTGCTGCTTAACTGGAAGAATATGACAGTCCAAGGCACAGCAGATCAGTAGCTGTGACATCACTGGGAAAAAAAGAACACAAACCCACTAAACCTTTTTTTGGTCATTTAATGCCTTTGGCCAGTGTGCATCTTTGGGATGAATGCACATGCTTTGAGTCTGCTGGTGTTAGTTATTGATTGCTGGGATCATCTCTGGGAACTTGGGAGCCTTTTCTGCCAGAACTACACACACAGAGGAGAAATGGAGCAGGGCAAGGAAGAGACCTGGCCCATAGGGATGGACCCTACAGCCTTGCAGCCCTGCACACCCTCGGTAGGAACGAGGGAGCAACCTGAGCACCATGTCAGCCAAGCTTCATGGAGCACAGCTACACAACCAAAAACTCCATCTAGAGAGGGATGAGAGGCTGGGAGCTCACCAGCACTGAGCCTGGAGATGTAAAGAGAGTGATTCTGAGCTCATTTACCCCCTGGTGGCTTTTGGAGAATGGATAAATCCATTTATCAGTGCTTTTTTCACCAAGACAGCATCTTCAAGAAAAAGCAGATTATCCTCTAAAACAGTTTTATTCCAGACTAGTCCTAATTTTATTTTCACCCTTTAATAGAGTTCACTTCCCAGTACTTTCTTAGTCGTATCCATTTTCTCCACCTAAAGCTTAAGGAGCTTTTTTTAAAGCCAGTAATGTTGACCTGATTGGCCCTTTGTGTGGAGATGCTGGAACTGTGTTTTCTGAGTTGCTTGCAGATACTGCTATTACTAATAAAGTCAATAAAACCAGTACATTTTACCCAGTAACTAAGCAGAAGAAATAGTTGTCCAGTGGAAGTGCCAATTAAAGTTTGTTCAGCCAACAGGGATTGGCTGCTAATAAGGGAATTTCTTTGAAAATCCCCATCTAGCATCTGAGAACAAAGTACAATGTGCATCTTTTCCAGTGTGGTCAAGCTCATCCAGCCTCATCTACATGAGATGGCTCCACTGTGGCATGATTCATAACACCACATAATGTGGTTAGTGGAGGGATGGCTAATAAATGAAGAATCATAAATGCAGCCATACAATTTAATTTATGGTAGTTGGAGAAATTCTCTCATTGGCCCTTGCAGATATAAATGATTGTGTGATCTACAAGCAAATCTGAAAAGGAAAAACATGTTGACAACACACTGTAGATGAGTCATTTGTAACAATTGTTTCATTACAATTGCAGCATCTTCAAACAGATGCTGTGATAATAGGGGGAGTATGTAAATTTCATAACCAATTCTTAGAGCTGGACTTCACAGATAAGCTGCCAGCAAATATGAAAATACTTGAAAGACCTTAAAAAAAATTTGATATTTCTTTAAAAACTTCCCATTAAAACCAGACACAAAAGTTTATTTTTTTTCTTTTGATCTTCATAGATTTTAATTTCCCTTCAATTCAAATGGGCTCCTTTCAACTTTGACGGATATGAGCACATATACGTATACAGAACGTATAAAATATATATTAGCTTGTCTGCAGGCTGCAAAAAGAGCTTTAATTTGATGTTGTCTCAAAAGACTGAGGAGGATTGCCTTTAATAGGCTGAGAAGAGTGGCAAGTGTGGCAGCTTGCACGTTTGGGCTCTGAAAAGGAGGCGTAGAGGGGAAAATAAGGGGACGTGGGGTGAAGTTGCTGAAGGCAGCAATCTTCCCTTCCCCTTGCCCCTCAGCCAGGGCAGCAGGCTGGGGAGGATGCCAAGCTCTGTCTGCTACAGGTGAAAAGCAGATAAAACTTGGCAACCCCTGGGCAGGGGCAGGACAGCTCTCTGAAATTCCCCATGTCTGCTCCTGTCTGAGACCAGCCAGATCTGGCACCCCTTCTGACCACATTTAGTTCATATTTCTACTGGAAAGGGTCCTGCAGGCAGAAAAGACTCAGGCAGAGCAAGTTGCCCAACTACTGCCCTAGCCCTGTAGGCAGAACAGGACACAAACAGCTCACACCAGCTCTCTTCTCCAGCAGACCCTGAGCAGAGCCACCCCAGCCAGCACAGGCACCAAATCCCATCCATGGAACTTGCATGGAAAGCAGACTGAAGGTGAAGCACAGGGAAGTAGACTCAGCAGCCTTATTCCTACTTCTTTACCCCCCAACTCAAACCCTACAATTTTATTAAATTACTTCAGCCTCCTGAGATATGTATTAGCTCAAGTCACTGAGTTCTATCATTGTTTCACATTATTGGTAGCTGCAAAATCAAGATAAGGGTTCTCTTAAAGTTTTGTACTGCGAGGGTCATGTGTTCAACAGCAGTAATTATGATTCACTTTGGGATGAAACTCCATTATTTTAATGTTGCTGGGTTTTTCTCTCTGCAGCATGAAGATTTGCTCAGCTATTTCACTGGCTGTTAATGACAGCTGTTCTTTCACTAAGAAATAATGTACTTGCATAAGCTATCTAGTGTGTACTGGAGACACTAAGTAAATCATCACCCCATGTATGATGAGCATTATCACTGTGTGCCATAACAATCAGACCTAATGAGGCTTTCCACTTGCCTGCCACCAGCAACCTCTTTTGTTTACCAAGCTTCTCTACGCTGATTGTGTGCTGAAATTACAATCCATTCAGTTCCCATGGCACACCTTTGATATCAGTAGCTGTAAAGGAAAGAGATGGAATTTTTCTTCTGAAGGTATGAGGAGCATCTCTGATAATCTGGGTTGAAAAGCATTTTCTTCACTCACTGGATTGGACAAAAACACCAAAAGTTTTGGTATCTCCTTGGCTATTCTGCATGGCACACTTCAAGGGCTCAGTGCTGTCCAACACAAACATGCAAACAGAAAGGCAGTAAAATGCAGATGAACCAGGACCTTCTCTGCCTGAGGCCCCAGCTCTCTTAAGTCTTGCTCTGGGTATGATATTGTCTTTATAGATTCATCTTTCATTAAAACACTCTGAAATAATACCTCCAACTATTCCCTCCAGTACAGTAAGAGGTTCACGTTACTCTTTTTCCTACCTTTCACAGGAACTGCATCATTTCAGAAACTGGGCAAACATTTCTGGATTTTAGACATGTGGGCTTGCACCTCACCTCAAGCAAATCCAATATCTCAAAGAAGCACTTAATTGAGGCATTATCATCATGTCACAGCTTTAAGTCAGTGCCAGCTGAACCAAGATAAGGCCACACAGGGCCCCTTTTGTGCTCCATGAACTGAGTGAATTGCTGTTTGCAATGAAATACAAATAAGCTGAAGAGGCTTTAGATTTCACACAAAAAATAAGTTACAGTCATAAGGTTAACATTAAAAGTACCCAGGAGAGGATGCAATCTGAAATGCAGATACAAAGCCTGTCATCTCCTAGATCTCTAATATAAAGAATAACCTCAAATTTACAGTGGTTCCCTGAAAATCATGATGTTTATTGTGATATTAAAATTAATTACTTGAGATCTGAGTGTGAGGGAATGAGATTTTAAAGAGTTAAGGATGACCTTAGATCTGTTAAGCAAAACATACAAATAGTTTACCTAGAAAAAAATAGTATCCTGAATAGTTCCCTTATGAAAACTGAGGCTGGTCAGAGTCATACCCTATTTTTTGTCTTATAATGGCTAACACATAAAAAGACATAGCTATTCTTTGTTCTCTGTTAACTAATTTGTCCATGCATTTAATTTTTTTTACTTGCACATACATAGTGTTTAGAACATTTCCTCAGTTATAAATCTACCAAGAAGAGGAACACCTAAGTTAACTGGAAGCTAGAACAACTTTGTAAGAAAGCTGCAGCTCTAAGGAGAAAAGAAAACTCCTATGAAAACACAGACTTGAAAACAACTGACCAGGTATAGTGGAAAAGGATCCAGGTGACCTCTCAAGCTGAATGAAAGAGAGAACTCTACCTCCACAGCACCAGCAATGTAGCTCAAAGGGGGATATAATCTCTGTTTCCACACCAAATAAGCCTGGTAACAATTCGGCTGCAGTAGAGGATTCCTTACATCAAGTTAAACACTAAAAGCAAGAAGAGTGAACCACTGCCTGAGGAGATTGCTTGAAGGACTTTTCAGAAATTTGGGCTTCCATTGGCAGAGATTCTTAAAAAACAACTTAGAGCTTGATAGCTAAAGATCTCCCAAATGTTAGAGATGTTCCATGAGAACAGGGGGCAACAAGTGGAAAAGAAGAGCAGATTTCAACCCAGCACTGTAGTTTGGAGGAGCCAGGGGCTGTGACCACAAGCTCTGGCAGGTTGGTGTCAGTAAGCATGCCAGAAGTGACCAAAAGTTTCCATTTCTAAATCTGGCTTTTGTCAGAACAAAAGACATTAAATTACAACAAAATAAGGCAACCTGTTGTGCAGTCTACGTGACAAAAGGTGTCACCACAAGTCTTTCCCTTGCCCACTGTGACCTTTCAGAGCACATCCAAACTTAACTCTAGCCTTGCTTCTCAAGCAACAGCTGCTAGGGACTTGTGTTGCAAGGAAACCTAAAATGTGTGTCCCCCTACACAGTAAACCACAAACCTCCATCACAAAATACAGCTCCTCTTTCAGGCATCCAAATTAAGAGTTAACAGGGGTAGGGTGGTGTTGGTTTTGGTAGGGTTTATTTCATTTCTTTGTTTTAAAAAAAAACAAACAAGTTTTTCCTTTCTGGTCAGATTTGGACTTTCCTGCCTTGACTATGTGTATTAACAAGGAGTCAGTTTTAATACACTTAGGGCTCAATTTTGGCATCTGTTAATGCACCACTGGTTTGTTCAGATACTGTGTCTGTTGTTTGGACAGGCAGTAATTTAAGAACATGAGGATTTCCTCTGTGGCCCTCAGTATAATGCCTAATTCCGTTATCAACAAGTAAAATATATGTAATTTGAATAAATTACATTGAATGTTCCGTGCGTAATACACTTACATAAACAAGATTTCTAGTTTTCACTATTCCAGCAGATAAGTTGCATCATTTAGTGCTAATATTACTGAATAAATGGATTTAATATACGAAAGTCTGAGTTCTCTGACCAAATTAAAAAAGAACACTTATTGAGGATTATATTTTGGGTTAATGAAAACAAATTGTTTTCATTTTCTCCATTTTGAGTCGGAAGTTCAGATCCAGTATTCTCTCAGTTTTGTATAAAGGTTTGCTTAATGGGAAGGAAGCTTTTTCTTCTGATGCTACAAGGTGATCCAGTCTTTGGAAGCAGTTTGGGTAGATAAGGGATGATGGAGCCTGCAGGTGTGAGGAGTTAACCGTTTCACTGCTGTTCTGAAAAAAAGAAACCGGGTGATTCCTGTTCTGCACTGAGACGGTCAGCTCCTCTGAACCACATGTGGCACATGGGTTTGTCAGGCTAGTGGCCACCAGCTCTGTTCTCCACCACTCCAGTAGATACCTGTTCCTGCTGGGGGAGACTGAAACAGGGTGTTACAGCACCCACCTTATGCCCATGGTAAAAAGAAATAATCTCTGAGATAGAAGTTCTAACCCATACCGTTTAGACTTGCACAGAAATCCTTCCCACCCTGAGCAACATGAGACTGTCAGGGAAGGTGAGAAACAAATGCACAAAGTGACTGTGCTGGAGGGTTTCAGAGTTGTTCTGCTCCACACAAGGAATAAAAAGTGTGTGGAATTCTTTCTGAAATCACTTTGGCTCAGCAGCCTGTCCACTGCCTCTCCTCTGGGTAATCTTGAAGCTTAGCCAGGATGCTATGTTCTTTGATGCAGATCATTTGTCATGATGAACAGTATTATGTAGAAGCTGTATTTTTCCCTTCTGCCTTTTGATTTGTAATATGAGAGATCATAATGTACATTTAATGTTAGGAAGCCCAAGTCATTTAAATCTTTAAAATCTGAACAATAGAGAGCTGCCTTCTTAGAAGTGTCAAAACCAGCCTTTTGGATTCACTATATTCACACACTGCTTTCTTGAGCTGCTTTACAAATACAATTTTTAAAGTTTCTCGCAGCAAGAAAAACTAAGAAACATTTTCCCCTCAATAAATAAAGATGACTATACATAAAAGTGTTTTTGTCTGGATTTCACAGTCCTTTCTCAGTGCTAACATCTGACACTGGTTGCAACATGCTGAGCTGTCAGCATTCCCCTCTTTTTCTCCATTCCCTTCCTCCAGGACTCATGCTTATGAACACCTGCAATACTGAGGACTGCAGTGCCCTCCCTTGCATTTTTTTAAAATTTTATTTTATTTTAAAGTAGATATGCAGGTGTGCTGCTTAACAGCACAAGATACAACTGCACACTCACGTTGACCAAACTACTGGCCCTCAAGTGAGAGCTCCACAGGGTGCTTCCCTGTGTAAGCAACCATCAGAGGCTGGAGCAGAGCAGAGCTGCACTGCCCTGGCAGGCAGGCACAGGGCTCTTCATCTCCAGGTTCCCTTTGTTGCCTCAGACTCTGTACAGAAGTCAATTATACACTTACTGCTAATGTGGCTCACCCTGCCAGAAGGGTACTTCCATTAATATTACATTGAGGATGTGAATAAATGCAGAATAAAGGTAGTTCTGTGGTTAAAAACATGATACCTTGAGCCCCACTTCTCTGAAAACAACAGCAAGAGGTACCTGGAGCAATAACAAGGGAAAGAGTCACATGATAGATCTTCAGAAAAAGCCTAAGTGCTTTGAGAAAGATCAATTACTACAGAATAGTAGTGCACTGCTGTCTATCTTCTACCTTTATAGTGAAAAATGAAATATAAATAGCTTTTTGCAGTGGATAGGAACACTCCCAGATTAAGGGAGAGTTTGCAGAGAAGTCTGAGGCCAATTCTGCTGACTTCCATTAGCAGTGCAGTGCTGTATACTGAGTTTTGCAAGGCAGGGATAAATAACTACTCCAACTCCATCACTTCCAGAGGCCAATGCTACTGCTCTGGTCAGCCCTAATCAGAAACTAACCCTCCAATAGCAAAAATGTTTAGCAACCCAAGTCAAAGGTCTATGGAGAAGCCCTTTTTGACAGCTGTTTAAAAGAGGGGGACTTTTTAAGACAAACAGGAGAACACAGGAGAAAAATGAAGTGTTTGACTGTTTTCTTACAATGGCCAAAAAGAGCACGCAAAAATAACAGAAGTCTGAGAAAGAAGAAAAAGGTCATTGAACCACTACTGCCTAAGAAATAGAGATGTCTTATTTGTATTAATGTCAAAGCAAAAAGGCCCAAGTCTCTCAGGCTTTGCAAATGTCACCACTGCTATTATCTAGTTGTTGAATATTATCAGTTTGCTAAAGGTACATATTCTTCTAGACAGCTTTATGCTGAACTTGCAGAGTAAATCCAATGAAGCATGAATAAGGTCTGAATTTATGCCATCATGAAAAGTGCTTATACCTCCTTCTTTCCCTTGATATCTTCATAAAAAGACATTTCATTAAAGGACATTGAAGATACTTTTCCAACTCAAATTCAGCTGTGAAGTGGAACAGGAATTTCATCCCAGGCACTTGGCAAGAGGCAGAACTGAAGTTAAACTGCATGGACACCAGGATAACCTGCAGCCAACTGGCATCCCCAGCAGGAGGGATGAGATCCCATTCTTCTGTGCTGGGGCATCCACCAGAGTGCTGCAATTCAGCAGCATGGCCACAGGAGCTTGAGAAGGAGAGGGTAAGGCACCACAGCCTGCTAATTCTCTGTTCCTGTCTACTCAAAGGCAGAGAGCACATGCACATCCACCGTTAGACATCCACTGGTTTTGTGCAACTGATACTACTTGTTCATCTCCACCTGTGTGATTTTATTTCAGCTGTCTTTGTATAACAATAATAAACTTGCACGCTGGGCAGGATGCAAACTAAAACTGGGTGGTTTGTTAAGAGTGCCAAAAATCACTTGAGATTGATAGCATAAACTAAATTTGATTTTACCATCCTTGTCTTATTCCACATTACTTCAGAATCTCTGCAAACCTAGAAAGAATATTACAGACTGAGGATAAGTGAATGCTAAATTTCATCACAAGAAGGCACACTAAGAAATAAGAGTAATTTTTCTCTTAAACTATCAAAGTAATTTAAAAGCCTTGGTGAGTAGCTTAATAGACAAGAGCACTCTAGCTTCAAATGGATTTTAATGGGAGGGTAAGCACAAGAATAAAATCAGTTAATGAATACTATAAATAGATTAGTGAAAACTCTCAGCTCTTTTCTTTCCAAACTTCCTCCTACCACACCACCCATGGAACTACTTCCAGAATAATATGATAAAACAGCCCACATAAGAAATCAAATACTGCATCCATGTGGAGTTCTCTACATTGAATTTTTAAGAAAGTTTATGCAAGCTTCTACTTCCACAAAAGTGGGGTGTTGTAACTGTGCTAACAATTGAGTCTGGAAAGTACAGAGAATACCAACAGCTCAGTATTTTGGCTGCATTTGGTATGCAGTGAGATAGTGATAGTGAAAGGGTTTGAAACCTTGGTAGTGAAGGGTTTTAGGAGACTTGTTCAGATGAGCTGTTTACAAGCTTTGTCATTTACAGCCTCTGAAAACACTAAATACTTTTGAAAACCTTGGCCATAAGCTACCAGTTGCAATAATCCATAAATGAAACGAGGAAGAATTTTGTACCCTCTGTCATTTACCCCCACACCTACCCCAAGAGAGGGCATTCTACACTTTGCACTTCAGGTGGAAGTCCCACACCTGGGCCTCTTCTAAACTTTGGGAGTGATAAAACCAGAGCATTTGATGATGGATTGATTTAGAAACAAGAGAATATACTTTTTACTTCAACTTCCTAAGAACAAAAGAAAAAGAGCAGACATACAAATGCCACTGCTGACACAGATTATGATGCCAAGAATTAGGTTTGATTTGATATGGACCAATGCCAGATCAATAACCAGCAACTGGGTGTTGCATCCACAGGAATGATAACCCAGACTCATTCCAGCATAATAAAACATGGCTGAAAGATAGATCTGACCTCCTTTTACTGATGTGGTTTTAATTATACAGTCGGCTGAAAAAACAGCCAAAGGTCTTTCTTGGAGTACTTAACCAACAAGCCACAGCTGTATTCCCCTCTGACAGCCTGTGAAGTGTGTTTGAGAAATCTGTAGCCATCCTCAACCTCCTGAGGGTTGCAGTGTGAAAGCAGGAGGTGACATAAGGAGCAAGAATGGTGTGGAGAGCATGCACATGGCCAAGTGCATCAGGCATAGCAGTGTTAGAATTTTGTCATCTGTTGAGGCCACTCGACTCAGATGATGAGCAGGAAACTCCCATTCATAAAAATGTGTGTGTGCTGGAACTCAATAAAATAGCAATTGTAACAAAGCTGTACAATGCAAGAACTAAGCAAAAGCAGGAGATAAGCACAGCTTCCTGAATGCTGTGTCTAAGCAGGGATTTACTTTTCTGGTATCTATGTGATAAAGATGCAACCAGGGAAATAATCTCTGAATGTTTCTCCTTAGAGGTTCTCTGACTGCATGTCATACTTGCTTAAGTTGTGTTCTTAAAAGGTTACAAATAAAGTTGTCCAATTATTCCATATTTGTTCTTTTAATTGCTTCTGTGCTGTTGTATCCTCAGTGACACACGTGGGGCTCTGAAGCGGGAAGGTCAAATCTGAAACAGCAAATGTGCCAACGGAGAAAACTGACCTCACTCTGCTTTTGGTGATGTCTAGATATTAAATTATACTCCTGATCTAAGAGCAAGACACCTAAATTCTCAATAAAGTCAACACAGATAGAAGTGAATATCAAAGTGCATACTGCTCCCCAGGAAGACTCATTACATCAGGAAAAAGATAAGAGATAAGAGATGAGATTCCTCTGAGGTGCTTTTCCACTTCTACTGCTTATAGAAGAGACCCTGATGGGGAACACTCCCACCTGCAATGAAGTCTTTGCAGTGAATATGTCAGAGGAGGTAGAACAATTTGAAGCAAGCATATAGGAAACATTAGACAAAACAGGAAAGCTAAATGCTCATAGCTCAAGTTCAAGTTGAGGAAATAAGTTCAGGTAAACAATCTGTTTGAAAGGCTACAGCAAATCAAATGTCTATAATGAAAAGAAGAAACCTTACCACAAGGAGGAAACAAACATTTGGAATAAATTAAGACTGAAGTCTCACAACACTCTTTTGCCACAGTGTCTGGCTAAATTGCTGCAGAAAAGCATTGCTGCTCTCCTTTGGCATCTGTGTAACTGTCCCTGATTTACACAGAATTTCAATGCCCAGTCAAAGAGAGGATGACAATCACAGACAATAGCAGAAGTATCATTTCAGTAATATGAATAGTCCCACATCCTTGAAGTTAATCATGTAGCTAAGTGCTTTTCCTAGCTCATAACCTAAACAAGTAGCTTAGACAGTGCAGAATTATACTGTCACTAGGACATGACAACTCATTCTCACTGCTAAGACATTCCAGATGAACCTGTTTTCATCTGTCAAGGTACACACTTGTAGCTGTCACATATTTGTGTTCAAAGCTGTTGTGCATGTAACAGCCCTTCTAATTTGAAAAACACCAGATGAATCAGTACATATGAGAAATCAATAAAACATTCAAAATCCATATTTATATGGATTTGCAACTCTTCATTAAAACATGAATTGACCATGAATCAACTCATAATCACTACTTATATATTTTTATGAAGTGTAATATACCTAGTACATGTACATAGACATTTCACAATACATGGAGAAGGGGAGGGAGCAAGATGGGATATTGGAATAATCGATTTAGTGCAAAGGCACAGGCATAATACAAGAAAAAAATCCCCTTTGTTGTGTTAGGCAGCTGCAGACCCTGAGGGTATGGTGGGCTGTGGTTGTTTTTCTCGGGAGGGGGCTGTTTCTGTTGTTTGGGTTTGAGGTGGTGTTTTGTTGGTTGTTTTTTTATTGTTGTTATTTGATGCTTTCTAGTTTTTGTTGTGTCTTTTTAAGCACAGCTTGAGCCTGATCCCACCTGACTCTGCCTGGACCCACCTATTAATGCCAAGCTGCCATGGCACTCCAGTGCAAAGCTTTCTCTGAGAGCATCCTGCTGATCTCTGTGTACTCCTCACCTCTCAGTCTTCCAACTACATCAACATTTAGGCCACAAACTTCATCTCAATCCACTGTGGCTGGAGGACTGGAGTGTCTTCTGGTTCTTACCTGGGGCTTGCTAGCCAAGGGGTTGTTATTCCAGTCTGCTAAACTACTTATTTACAGCAAAGATTACTATCACACAGTAGAAAGGTTGATAAACATGGCACACCTGGCCTCTTTTTTTAGCTCCATTTTGCTGAGTACAGGAAAGAGTTTCAATTATGTGCCAGAGAAATAACAACAAATCTGGCTTGGACACAGAGAGTCATCCATACTGGAGCCAAGAGCAGTGCCAGCCATGGACAGGTATACAGTAAACAAGCAGGTGAAAAATAAATACAGTTGTGAAAAGCTGGAGGATGCTTATCTCATCACAAAGAACATGTGTGTGTCTCTTGTACTGGTTCTGTTTTTACTGCCTGCTTTTACAGATACTGGGTTTGTGGTGGAAGATGCCAGAGGACAATGGGAGATCACACAAAGTTAAGCTTGGAGCCCTCCCCAAGTTTCCAAATTGATGATGACATTTGAACAGAGCTGCCTGTCCCTTCTGAATCTGAAGTGGCTCATTAGATATCTGATTATAGTAATTCCAAAAGTAAAATCCAAAAGAGTAAAAATTGTGCCCTTCAGCCAGTGGAAAAACATATTTAGTGTAACTGTGTTAAAATAAAGATGCTGTTCATTCAGATCTTGCTCTCAATAAAGTCCTGAAGCAGTGAGAGACAGACAGCAAAGGTCTAAGGGTGGTCTTCAGGGTTTAGCTTGCACTATGGCAAGAAGGAATGCATGGGTTGTGGAAGAGCCTGTGATATTATTTCACCAAACCTGCACTATCACACATACTATAGTTGATTTGCTTGACATAAAGGATGCAGTAACCTCAGCTTTACATCTTCTGTGCTTACATTGGGGTTTTGACTTCCCATCAGTATTTTTAGGTCACACACACTTTAGAGAGGAGAAAACAAAAGCAAAGTAGCAGAAAGTCCAATCAGGGAAATACACAGCATCATCAATGAAAGGAGCAGCTACACACTCCAAGTTCTTTAACCATCTAGGGTTCTGTGAAAAGGTAGAGTTGGGTACAGAATGTTTCATATGGGAGTCAAAACAAGCCACCTACATTTTTTTTTTTTTCTGACAGTGCAGTCACTACAGCCAGTTTCACACCAAGAAAAAAGAATGTGCATCCACAGAAGCTGAAGCAGCAGAAGTGAGATGACCATGCAGCCTGCACCAGGAAGTGCACACAAGCTGAGACCTCAGCAGCAGATCAGTTTTCCTTAAAATCCCTGTACTTCCCATTAAGTATAACTAACACAGACCTAAACACAGCAGTTGCCACCTTTTTTTCTCCTATTCACTAAATCCCAGGTTAGGGCATCACAGGCCCATTTTGAAATCTATCCCTGACATTTAATTAAAGAAACCTTTTCCTTCTTGAGTGTAGATTTGTCTCAAGCACAATGAACCATGGATTAAAGTGTAATTACCTTAATAGCTATTATGTGAATTTAATTTTCATAGCTCTTTAGAAAATTTCAAAATGTAGCAACTCAGAAGTCTGGATTTCAGCTGCTCTGGAGAGGCTGACCACCTGCAAGGCTTTTCCTTTCTCACCTACTTGCCTATTTAGCCTTCTCTTTCATCTACACAGGACCTGGCCCAAAGTCTCTCATTTGAAGTCCACAAGCACATCTGTCGTGTAAAGTCAGTTGCTACAACAGGGAAAAAATCATCTTTCCTCATGGTGGTTCATTTCTTGGCCTTTCAGAAGAGGTCAAGTGAGTTCCAGTTCAAAATAAATATGAATATCCACAACCCTAGGAATGGGGTTTGTATTTAAGAGGTCTCACCTACAATCCAGAAGCAGCAGGTCCTGCTCATACCTCAGAATGTTTCTCTCACCTTGGCAGGCAGTACTGCCAAGAAGCCACCAGCTCAGTACAACTCATCTCAAAATGTTATTACTTCTAATAAAAATAAAAATAGTAGTAACAATAGATTATTTACTGACTTTGAGTTTCAGGGCTGTTTAATGTCCTTTAAAGAAAATGCTACTGCTTATTTTCCTTGAGTAAACTTACTCTGCATGTGTATTTAGATAAAAATAGTGCTGCTAGTTTGTAATGCTTTACAGAAAACAAACACAACAAACCAGCACCCCAAAACCTTCTGGGGTAAAAACCTTTCACAAACTTTTAACACTAGGAAATAAACACTGACTCAAAACTCAGGACTCAACCCCAATGTTCCCAAGGACTCGTACTAAATATTTTGGACCAGACTTTTGGAAACTCTCAGTTCTTGGGTAGTGCTGGAGAACACACATGAACCATTCCTTCCCTTGTAAATTCTGAGGCTAGAAACATCATTCCTGTGATTGAAATTCCCACAAGAGAACCTAATAACTGTTAAATTATGTGGGTTGTTTGGTTTTTTTTTAATGCTGTTTTCTTTTATGAGCTTACAGCAGAAAATTTGTTTTGAAAAGCTGAACAAGCAATAGAAAGAACTGGCTGCTTTTCTAAAGTTTTGGAGTTGGAAAGGAGGATAGTTGGAAATTACAGCACTAAATACATGATCCTAGACCAGTCAGTTTTCACTGGCAACATATTATTATGTAAACTAAAATATAACAGGTATTTCATAAATAAAGATGCTTGTGGGATTTATTCCTTTGGGCACACATGCTTCATTTGAGATGTTAAATAAACCGAGGGTAGACTGCAGGAAGATCACAGTCAATCAATAGAATATAAACACAATTTTCTATTTTTCTCCTCTTCCTTTTTGGCAGATATAAGGGTTGAGAAGGGAGGAAATGAACACCATCCCCCTCAAAAAAAAAAATGGGGTTACACGAAATCCCCCAGAAACAAATACTCCATATTTTGTAAGTACTTGTGCAGTGCTATTTTAACAGGCACCAAAGGGTTTCTCTTGCTAAGCAGGTAGTATTTAAGCCTTAATATACAAACTTAAAAGCCAGTTGCATCATATTGCTCAGTAGTGTTAGAACATAGAGGAAAACCATGCTGAAAACTAATGCTCTCTTGTCTACTTTCACCTTTTATGATAAACCTTTGCCAAATTTGAAATCCATACATTTAGATAATAAAGTGAGGGCTGACTGCTTGCAGCTGCTGTTTTCATATGGAAATGATCAGGGTCCAGGGTCTCACTTGGAGACCTGCTTGCTTTAGGTTGTACTGTTATTCAAAATCATGTCACAGTGTTTCCTCAGAAGCCATTTTTAAAAAAATGCCACTTTCTTATCCATACAAATGTAAGTCATATAAAACTACTTCAAAGCTTCTAGGTTTCTAGCTCTTCTAATTGTGTTTGTTCATGGATTTCCTTGGCATTTTAAAGTGGAACTAGAAACAAAAGCAAACAAAAAAAAATCCAACCCAACAAGCACAATGCATGCATTTTTGAAACCTCCCAAGTGCTTTAATAAAATTCAAGGCAATTTTCTCTAAGAAACAAAATAAATGAAATTTGCTTATGGACCCTAAGCTTCACAAACCCTTCACCTAGAAGAAGAGAAATGTGTGGCTGGGAGCCAATCGGCAGCCAAATGTGTGAGATGTGTTCCATTTATTATTAATGTGACAACATTCTATGTAGCAGCAACAGTGCAGGCAAGTAAGAGGTTGCCATGGAGATAAGTTACTCAAGATGCAGCTAAAAATACTCTCTTCTTCCCTCACTGTAATAAATATTGCATTATTTGAAGGCTAATAACGATGATATCAAATGCCATCTCAAAAAAACCTCCAGCTGTGAGCATTATGGCTATCTAATGGGTTGACCAATGGTCACAATATATTTGTTGTTGTTTATGTGCAGCTTCTTCTCTTCCCTTTTTTTTTTTAAATGGTTACATGTTAGAAGACAGCTGCTGACATTATTAGGACAAAATAGTGCTCCCTACTCAAGGTAGATTTCACACCCCACTGTGAGGGGGGGATTAAAATCATGTTCTGTGAGGAGATGCAACTTCAACTGGAAAACAAACATCTGGAAGTACCTTTAGAACAAGATCATGGGGGTGTTATCACCTCATCTCTGGCTACACCTTTCATCTTTCCTGCTTCACTCCAGGTATCTTGAGATTATCAATGACACTAACACCACCTATTAATCAATGGTTAAAAACTCTGTTCAGTTTTTTTTTTTTGGCAGGACTCCTCCTCCCTCCTTTGGCTTTCATGTGGTTTTGCATCTGTCCAAAAAGCAGTAGACTTTTTACATATAGAATTATAAACAGTTAAGTCACAGCACTCCTTGTCTTCAAAGTCTTTAGAAGCCTCAAACTTCAATTTTTTTAGTTTTAGTATTATCCCCACGCTAAAACTTGAGTGATTCTGCTGTGAAGTGCATCTTAATCAACTAATTAAGCTGAGAGAGATTAAAATATTTAATATCCAAGCAAAACATTAAGATTATTGTTAATGTCACAACTACTCTTCATTTCCTCTGCTTACAGTCTTTAAAAGATGGTATTGAGATTAATTTCTCAAGTTATCATCGAATTGAAAGAAGGAATTATTTTTATAGAAAGTCAGATTATACAAAAGGGAAAAGACCTCACCACTCAGATATCTAAGCTGTGCCCTCATTAAAGCCTACAACTGAGTAATAGATTGTGTCTGGGCTGTTTTCAGCCCCAAATTCACCTTCAGTGATGTAACAACACAGCTTCTTGTTGATACCCATAATTATGCATAAATCTCTCATATTTCCAAACGAATTGAAATCTTTCTTGCTTAGAGTGATGCTCCATTGACAGCACGTTTATTTTCCAGCAGAAGAATAAGTGCCATCCTAAAACGTAGAATAACATTTAAACTTTAAAAAAAAAAAGCCAAACTGCTCCTAGGGAAACAGAAGTCAGGGTGTAAGTTTTAATTTATTTCTGCTGTTAGGAAGTAGCACGAAGCACCCATGGGGAAGGAAACAAGTGAATTTAAGAAACTTGGGTGACACTGCACAAACCTCAGAGTGCCCCAGGGGCACAGAGCTCTGTGGGTCAGCACCATTTCTTCCCCCCCAGTGACAAACTTCATTATCACTTGGCCAAGAGCAGTAACCTCCTCTCTTCCCAACATGCACAACCACTTCCTTTAGCAGCACCATCTTTAACTGGCATTTTTCCTCTTTTTTTCTGTGTGTACTATCTTCTTACCCATGATGGTACAAAAATGAGGTGTCTAACACTATTCCTTGCAAGGACACTCATCTGTTGGCTGAGTAAACACAGGAGCCAGTCTCTCTTGAACAGGAGGTGAGCCCACAGTTGAAGAAATGCCTAGGCACTTACTCAAAAGGAAAAGCACTCTTCAAAATAGACCTCCCTACCTTGCCAAATTTCTGCTTCTCCCATTTACCTAAAAAAAACCCAAAACCCAAGCCTTTCTTCTTTTTAAAGAGTTGATTCCCGAGCTGAACCCCACAGGCTCTTTGAGCATGGGCTCTGTGGTTTATTTCCTGTCTATAAAGGACTTAACACACTTTTGGCACTGTTAGGGTATCCCCAGTACCAAGTAATGTACAATAATTTGACTCAGATGTGTCTGTGTCTTTGGAAGCCCTCCATTTCACTCTCCATCATCTGCACGCCTTTGGTTAACACCACATCTGGACACAAAGCTGCAGACCATATCCTATATCCCTTTGAATAAACTTCTTCTTTCACAATTCATCCAGCACAACACAGCTATTTCTGTCTGTTTCCAGAAGCAGGATGTTAGCTCTTTGGAAAGGGAGTTTTAACTTCTCCACTGCTGTTATGTACATTTCCCCAGTGCTTGCTATTTTTTTTTCTTTTTTCTTTTTTAAAGTTGGATGTTATCCTGCTTTTTACAAGCACTACAGCTCTCTTGTGACCCTACAGCTTTCCTCCAAAGGCTCAGCCCCAAGCAGCTCCTGGTCTACACACGTTGCCACTCAGGTGGAATCACAGTGACCTTGGATGATACTTTTGCTAGACAAAACTCCACAGAATTGCAGTATTTCTGAAGCAAGGCTTCCCATCAGATGTTGAAGTACACAGACACCTGTTCCTAACAGACACTTCACTTGGAAAAAGCTTTCTCTTGTTTTTCACCTCCATTACATCGAGGAGAGCTAAGAAAAACAAAACTGCTTTTAACCACCACCTGCTTGTATTTGCTTCCAAAACTCCTTCCCCCCATCTTCTTTCAACTGATTTCTGGCAAACTTGCCAGTTTATGTAAGCCAGTTAAAAAAGCAGAGGTGGTAATATTATGACAAGGTAGTTTGGGTTGGTTTTGTTTTTTTGGGTTTTTCTGTTATGAAAGACCCAAATATCATATCAGATATCTAGGAACTCTGAGAGTTTTAGAAGAGAACTGACTCAAAGCACCATGGCTACACTGCAAATGTACATTTCAAATATGAACACATCAGTGGCTGAAGATGCAGAGCTGTAACAGAAAGGTCTCCCAGAATAACCAGGGTTACATTCTGTATATTAGAGAGACTCCTGTTAGCTGGGTGGAGCAACACCAAGACACTGACAACACTTTCAGAGAACATTAAGAGTGTATCACCTCTTCAAAAGAGAAAAAGAAAACAAAAACGAGCAATGGAAAGCAAAATTGGGTGTTTTGTGGCTTCTTTTTAATAGTTGGGAAGGTGATTGTGTGTTATAAAAAAAAATAAAATATTAGCAAAACCCAGAAGTTTAAAAACTGAAGGCATGAAAAGTCCAAGAGGATAATTAGATAGGGTTGGAACAATGAGAGCAATTAATCATTGCCACACACCTTTAAGCAAAATGGTAGATTGTATCTCTTGAAGACTGGATGACTTTCAGGAAGGAATGCTTTGGCTAACCACAAGTTATGCCTTAAAGACAAGTTACAGGGATGCAATAAGATTTAATGACTCTCATCATACAGGTGCTAGATTAAATTTAATGATCCCTTCCAAATTTAAAGAAACTGTAAAATCATTCATATACTTCATATAAGACAGCTGTTTTTAGCAGAAACCTTTTTCTCTCTAAAGCAAAAAACCCCACAAAAATCCCAAAAGAAAAAAATAATCAACCCCCCCCCCCCAAAAAAAATCCTGTTTTTGAGCATCAGTATTGCTTATACATGGCAAAATTTTAAGCATGGTTTTTCACATCATGTGTGAAGTCCATGACAGTACAGAGTCCACACTACAGATTAAGATATTTCTTAAATGCTTAGAGAACTAGAGGCCATTTCCATAGTCCCCTGAACAGTCACCTCAGAAGTGTCTCTTTCATGAGCAGGAGAGCTGAGGTTAGATGATTTTGTTAGTTCCAGGTCATTGCTTTCCTGTTCTTTTGCTGAAGTTCTGGATTAGACCTTCATCCCATCTGTATTATGCCAAGGATGCCTTAGCACATATTTTCCCTTACAGAAGATAAAGGGCTCACTTATCTTACAGCTAAAGCATCCTAATTAGTTGCTTCCTCACACAGTTTTGCTTGAAAAGTCATACATAGCCAGGCCAAATATACAGAAATAACTACATTTAAAAAGAAAAAGTTTGGTCACCCCTACAGTAAAGTAGACACTGGTTCATGTGTGTAGAAATGCTGTATTAACAATGACAAAACCCATGCCTTGCATATTTAGGGACTGATAAGTGCAGGCCTTAGTTTAGTTTCTCTCTCTTCCATATTTGAGGATTTTTTACAAACATCTAATACGAGTTGAGTAATTAATCAACAAATGTCATTTTCCATTAAAGCATATTTAATCAGCACAAAGATTAGGAGCAACTAACAACCAAAACCAGTATAATTACTTCTGATGTAAATAAGCTAATGTAAATTGTGGAATTCTTCTTTAAGAAAAGTGTGAGTTAATTGGGGTCTGCTCATGAAAGCAAGCTACTAATTGAGCTGGCACGTGCCAGATAGACTACTCCAACAGAAAGAAAGACAACATTTGCAATGTAACATTGATTTTAAAAGTTAACATTTTAATGAAAAAAACCTGCCATCAGGCTCATGCCAGTTCAATTAGTCACTCCTTCCCATGAGCAGACCCCAATTAACACTGTTTTTTGAAAAAAAGAAATAAATATCCTACTGTTCAATTAAAACGTGGAAGCATAGATGATTACACAAGTCTGTTTTGATAATTAGTCTTCCTTGATCTGTCTCAAATGAGTTCTTTCTGAACTGCTGTATCAGCAGAACTTATGGATTATTTTTTTGAAACAAATTGTTTTAATCTGTATTAAGGAGGCACTGTGTGGATAACCTCACCAAAATAGTCCCAGAGTGACAAGTTAGCATCTTGGTGCCTGTTTTAATAACAGCAGAAGCTCAGAGTACATGCACTGTGATAAGATGTAGAGACCAAGTAAACAGACCTGCTGTTGTGTTCATTTTTTTGTGCAATCCTATGACAAATATGAGTAAATAAAAGCATTGAGGGTTCATCCAAAGCCTGAGATCAATGAGAGTCTCTTGTCTTCAGCAAGCGTTGGATTACATCCCCATGTTCTGTGGGAGAAGAGGAATAATTACAGTGCATCAGGCACTGGGAGCT
This sequence comes from Florisuga fusca, assembly GCA_038090715.1. Lineage (NCBI taxonomy): Eukaryota > Metazoa > Chordata > Aves > Apodiformes > Trochilidae > Florisuga > Florisuga fusca. The sequence continues at coordinate 3,382,202 of JAAWXA010000005.1, read as the reverse complement.
AGCAACTTGGTAAATATTGATTTGGCATGGGAACTGCTAGAATATTGATTTTAAACACAACTTCAATATAGATTTATCAACCGTTGTGTAGCTCTGTGTCAATGTGTAATAACGATAGCCTTTGATGGTTCAGTAAAGTAACAACAACCACAAAGAGCTAAGGAAGAGTCATGATCATTGCAAATGTGCACTCAGAAGTATCACAATGTGCCCACCTGGGGGATCTTGCCACCTCACTGAGCTACTGGCAGCAGCAGGCAGCTCTTCCTAATCAGCTATGAGTGATGTCGATCAATAAAGTCACACAGAATTGGGGAATTTTCCCTATATTTAGAACTGTAACATAAAATACAAGGTTTTCTTGTGGAAAGAATTGATCATGCCTACCAGTAAGTTAAAACAATGCTTCTTGCCATTGATCCCCCCAGATCAATGCTATGCTTTTTGCTTGATCATATGAAAGAGGCAGCTCTGAACTCAGAAGCAGAGCTAGATTGAAGGCAGGCATGCCATCACAAAAGCAAGTGGTGTGCAATTACAGTGCCCCTGCAGTCCACTACAAGTAATCCTGGCTTCAGCCCGAGTCTTTCATTTCCTGGTTGGACTAAACTTCTTTTATTACTACTTGTCAAAAGTAGTTATCACTATGATTCCCTGAGGAGACATTCTTACTGATCTAAAATGCCTTCAGAGCTTGTGACATAATCATTCAGTCTGAAAAAGAACATACAAATCTATTTGCCTGAGGATGTTACATGCTTGCTAAACTTGCCACTGCTACACCTAATGGCACCACCTAAAAAAATATGCAGGTATTCTTGGCAACACCAGTTGCTGTTAAAATAAAACTTAAATAAAAACGTAATCATGCTTTGGAAATGTACTTTGGTCAAGTCAGAATTGTTGTCAGGTAGATATCGATTTCTAAAAACATGGGGGTCTCCTCTGAACCTCCATCCTCAGCATTTTTGCTCCTTGCAGTCATTATAGGGGGAAGTGGCTGTTGCTGTGCCAGTTCCACCTACATTCCTAGTATTCAGAAATTATGCCAAACGCCACATGAAAACCAAGTTTGTTGACAGAAACATTTTCAATTCAAATGAGTCTGCCCTCCCTGCTGGAAATCCATAATTCCTGTGCACCAGGACAACCTCAAAGGCTCAGCTTTAACTAGGTGACTGATTGCAAAGGGAATAAAGGATTTGCTAAAGGCCCTCAGAAGCTTTGCTGTATAAGGGCTTCCCTTATGCAAAAGGCTTAAATAAAGGCAGTCTGAGATGGCATGAGGTAAAACTTGTCTTCAGTGAGGGATGCAGTTGGGAGACTGGAGTCCAGAATTGGTCCGAGAACAAAGCACCAGCATCAGTTAGGTTAAAGCAAAGGAGATCACAACTGTCTTTTGTATTCATCATTAGTTTTTTCTGTAGCTGGTGTCTGCCTTCTGCCTTCTCCCTCTGGCACCAATACTAACACTTCTTTAAGCAGTGGACATGTTTTTCCAGCTTGTGCTTTTTTTTGGTTTTTTTCTAGACTTGGAGCAGGAGATATGTCATCCCTTTGATGTCAGTGGAGGTACCTGTCAGTGCAGAATGTGCCTCAATTTTTCTAATCTTTGAGTATGCACAGCTACTCTGAAACATCCCTAAAGAAACTTGGCTGGAGGAAAAAAAAAAATTAGAGACAGAGAGAAGGAATGAGAGAAAACTTGCCTTTCAGGAGGTGCTCTGCAGTCCTGCTACATCTCAGAATCCTCACTTTGCTCACATACATGACAGCTGCTCTGTTCTTCCCTCCAACACAGCTACAGTTACACCTGCTTTTTTTTTTTTTTTTCCTTTTTTTTAAACTGTTTAGATTTTCCTCTTGATTTTGGTGCATTCACTAACACATTGTCACCTGAGTAGCTGTGCTGTCTCAAAGTTTAAATATTTGTCCTCTGACAGTGTAAAACATTTTACATTTTATTCAGAACACCCCCTTTGCAGTTTGGCTGTAAGTCACCAGAAATCTCACATTTAAATTCAAGAATTCAAACCAATCCAATAAACTTCATGTTGAAAGACTTCACACAAGTGTATGAATTATTTTTTCTTAAGCTTGGAAATAAAGAACCTAGAAAACTGAAACAAAGTGCTTCTACATTTCAATCAAATCGTCAAAACCCCAAATATATTACCCTCAATTTTAAATTTTAGGCAATCTTCACAGAAGATTGAATATTTCAACTTCCACTCCAAATCTGGACAAAAACCCGTTATAAAATACTGACGCTTCTTGCATTTCAAATTCTGCTCAAACCTGTTTATCTCCCGAGACAGCAGAAAATGATTTTATAATACATTTCCACAAACATTTAAGGCCTATTTGAATCAGTAGCTCTCAATACATATCTTGACTCAAGTCCTCCTTTAGGGTATCAAACAGGAAAAGAGTGTTTTGTGCTTTTAAAGCACTTCAACATAAACTTCAATTTCAGGCTGAGATGCAACACACGAGTTGAACACAAAGGATGCCCACAAACACACTCATAAGGCTCCCTAACAGCAAGCTTCAGCCAGCAATGCAAGGGGCTCCCTTTCCCCCTGTTTCATGTGAAGCCTCACAGTAATCAGCACACAATTACCTTTTTTTTTACAGAAAACTGAGAGCTGCTATTTGTTAAGCATAAACTTGAAACTCAAGCAAGTTCCTCATCTCCAGAAGCAAACTCAGGTCAACTGATAGTGCCAGATGCACAGGTTATGCAAGGGACAATTTTCTCTTCACACAGCTGCAGTTATTAGCCCTCAAGACATACTTTAAGGTATACAACATATGCATTTATTTGGTCGTGCTTTACAGGGAACTTGTAGATCTTTTTTCAGGTGCAGTCAGAAAACTCACTTATTCAAACACAAACAGAGGCAGAGTATCTCCAAGAAGGACCATTTTAAAATGCTACAAATGCATGCCCACTATAAATAACCACTCACTCTATCTTCTCATTAACCTGTCATGCTGAAGAAAACCTAAACCAGCCAGAACAACTAGTTTCATCTTTGTGTTCTCCAGTCTTTCATCTCCTTAAGTCCCTGACTCAAGAGTGCCACACTCTTGATCTAATGTACACCACAATAAAAAGCAAAGTAATTCCATAAACAGTGACTCACCCTCAGAGTTTCTCCCTGGGGGATGCAGCACCACCAAAGATTGTTCTCAGCTTCACGTGGATCTCCTCTCTGAGCAGGCACTTTTCTAAGAAGAAAAAAAAAAAAAAAGAGGGCATGTAGCAGTGTGCAATTAAAAGGTGCCCCTAGCCTGTCTCATCACAAGAGATCACTAACACCTGAGATGTCCCCTCCACCCTCACCCACTCAGGTGTAGCTCTTTATTTTGTTTATGTCAGAAATTAGTGAGCTTTTCTGTTTCAGAGTGGGGGTTTCAGGTCTCTTCTGCTCTGGTGGCCTTTGCAGAAAGGACCCACATGTCACCTGCAGGCTGACTCCCCCCAACACTTGCACAGGTCACACAGCAGTGTCAGTCATTTTGTCTGGGCAAGGAGAGGAGAGCTGCTGCTGTCCTGTGAGCACCCAGCTGCTCAGCATCTAGCAATGACCATTTACATAATGTTTCCTTTCTCCTTACCACCAATGGTCAGAAGCAGCTATGGCAGGGCTTCAGAAATAGTCAGCTGAGAACTGAGGGAGAGCAGTACTGTCCTTTGCATACTAAGGACAAACAAGTACATCCAGAGCAAAAGGGGAAATGAAGAGAACTTCCAGACCAGAAAGTAGGAAGGTAGCCAAACACGGGGCTTCCCAGGAGACAGAAAGCCCTCCGTGTCCCACCTCTGTCTTTGATGGCTTGCAAAAAAGCCACCCTGTTAGCACAGGCAGACAGGCTCTAAGTGCCTGGATGTTCACCTCTGTCAATGAGAAGAGCCTAAGCCATGACCCCTTCCCTAACCTGCTTTCAGGCTCTGCCTCCTGCACTGTCACAACAGATTGGGCTGTGACAGGTTGGTCAGGAAAACCAGAGATGTTTTACATTTTCTGCTTGACTTGCAGTCCTTTTACCAGACTGAGGTTTGGGACGGTTTTTCCACTGGTATTTTTCTTATGCTTTAGAAGAGAAACAGGTCCAAGGTTGACAGTGTTACAGTTTCAGTACAACGTGCATAAATTTAACTACTTAATTCCACTGAGCATTGGGTAAGTGGGGCAGCTAAAGCCAGGATACTGCATGGAACATTTATCATGAACTACAGTATACAATTCCCTTTGCTGTTTAAGCTTCCACATTTTAGAGCATTTACAAATCATGCTGAATTATAGTGGAATTCCCATTTCAAAGCCCTTCACAAATGTATTGGTTGAATGCTGCCAAACTCATTTTTTTTTTCATCCAGACTTTAAGAGGAACTGAGTTCCTGGGAGGCTGCTTACACGTTCCTGGATCCCAAATAATGCTGGATGTCCGTATTTCACTGAAAAGTTGGTGGAATAAAAAGCAGGCTAAGTGGTATCAACAGATAGAGAACTGATGTAATTGATGTAATTTTTTAAAAAGACAAAACACTGCACTGTAATTATCAGTAAATGCAGATTTCTCACTTGGACCTAATTGATAACAGTTTTTTTTTTATTATTATTAGGAAAGGTCAATGTTTCTTTTTTTTAAGTATGTCCAAGAACCATGTCCCAAGAATTTCTGAGTACCTGCCATGAGATTTCCATAAATATTCAGACCTGGATCAACATCAGCAACAAAAAACTGTCCAGGACCTCTGTGTTTTAGGTTGCTAATAACATTTCAAAAAGCAAGCCAAGGAAACATCTTTCTGGAGCTGCAAGGTGCAGGTGCCCTGGCATGGGGGAGAGGTGGGGACCCTTGTTGGGAAGGGCCCCACGGCTGGGCTGGAGCAGAGATCCCTTCATGGATGTGGTGAGGAGAGCTCAGGGGGGGATCTGGTTGTGTTGGTGCAGTGTGGGGAGCAGGAGGTAGAAATCAGCTCTTGCTTTTAAGTGAGTTGTCCTGTTAGAGAAACTCAGCCAATGGAAGAGCCTCACTTTTCTCTTGCGGAGGTAGAGATGTGCTTGTTGGCACACAGCCATCCTGCCCTTGAAAATCTCACCCTGTGTTTTCTCCTTTTAAACTGGTCTCTCTCTAGAGTGGCAAAATAAGAAAAGTAGACTCAGAAAACTGGTAACTCTCACAAAACAAGTTCTAAAACCTGGAAGGACCTCAATAGGAGTGGGCACACCTGTCCTGCAACTACACTGCTTCTACTTCCTAGTTTTGTGATTTTTTTTGGATATAAAACCACTTCTGATTGAAATCCTGGGTTGTGAGAAGCACACATTTATTGTTCCAGGTCTCCTTAAAAAGAAACAAATCCAGATTTCACTCCCTCTCCTCTGTAAATCCTGCCTATGATCTTCCTCATTGCCTTTCTGTATCTGAAACCCTGAAAATTTAGGAGTAATTTCTCTGGGAGTCAAACACTACTAGAAGTGTATAAAACTCTTCCTTCTCTTTCCCATAGAAAAAAAAGATTCCATTAAAAAATAAGTCTTCTCACTCTGACTTCTGCTGTAGTATAAAACTGTTCTTAAAACAATCATGGATGTGACAAAAACAAAATCAAGAGGTCGGGAGATATTTCTGAGGCAGAAAAAATGTCTAGGCTCTTAAGGCAAGTATTATTAATGCAAGTCTGCTTCCCTGCCTGGGCAAATAGGCCTTGAACATAACATGAAATTTCCACTCATGTTGCTTGTGAAGCCCAGGTGGGGGATGCATGGCTGCCTGAAGCCTGAAGAGACTTTCTTAATGGAGTCCAACAAGATTAGCTTCCTTTACCCACTACATGACTCTGTAAAAATAGCAAATAAATCACTAACAGTCTCTTAACAGACTTAGCTCTTTCCTGTTCTGAATGAATATTGTTTGGATTAAGCTCTACAATGGTTATGTCTGATACTGCCACAGTGGCTTTTTTAATTTCAGGGCTGTTTGAAAGATTTCCAAGTTTTTGAAGATGCTGTCTCTTGTCCCATAGCAATAAGTGTAAAGGGCTGGTAAGCTTGTAGCACATTTACTGGAACTGTTCTCACCTGATCACATTATCCAGATGAACTCTGGAGGGGAAAGGGGAGCTGGAGTTCTCCCACTTCCTGTGAGTACCACAATACATACTTTCTCCAAGCCCTGTGAGTAAGGTTTATTATATACTGGGTGATATCGTGATGCTTCACCCATGACTTAGACATTTTCTAGTGATGCAACCCAGTTCTGACCAGACCAGTTGCATCAAGTAACTACAGGGGTTGGATCAAGGGTTGGACTTGATGAACTCTGAGGTCCCTTCCAACCCAGACAATTCTATGATTCTATGATCAATGGACTGAGCAGGGACAATGGTCATGATTATGCACCCTTTCTCTGGGATTAGTATTTACATTTGGTATTGTAATCCTGGATATATTTTTTATAAACAGTTATTTTTGCCTTCTTTTCTGCGTAAACTCAGTTTGGAGTGTGTTGCAAGATGCTGGGACTGAAAGGTGAATGTGACTTGCTTGTACATCTGATGCAACCTGAGAATTAAAGGTGTGCATTGTCTGCTTCTTTTGTTATCACCCCTTTTCCCCAGAGTAAGTAACCTTCAACTTCTTTCTCTTATCTTGGTAATGTTTTTCCCTGTCATCCATCTTCTCCCTTTCAGATACTCAGCGAAGAGAGGAGCATCTGAGTAGCTGTGAAATTGAGAAGAGCAAGCAGCACAATTCTTGAAGTCGTGTAATAGTCAAAACCTGCTTTTAGGCAAGGCCAGGGAGAAGAGCAGAAGTTACACCAGTTCTTGCTTTGGGCAGGGTATGATTTGCTGACCACATCCTTAGGTGGATGTAGCTGAGCCATCTGGTGTGACACTGCTCTCTGATGGAGCTCTGGAAAAGTTATCCCTTCCATGATACTTCCCCAGGCATCTGCTGTGTTTGATCACTGACTTTGATCATTCAAGACTGGCCTTGAATGATGCTGGCATAGTGGACAATGATTCCAACAGTTCAGGTTGCTTTCTGTAATGGAAAGAGTCTAAATAATCCAATGAAGTGGGAGAAAACAAAAACTGATCAGTGTTTGAATGGCTGCAAAGGCCCTGGGTGAAGCTGTGGTGCAGGAGCTTAGCGTGCCCAGGCAAGGAGACTTGAAACTCTTGCTCAAATAAAAAAGAGGGGTCAAAAAACACCTGCCAAAGGACTCCACAGGATAAGTGCTACCAGATCCAATGTCTGTTCAGGATGGAAAGTCCAGCTCACTAAGGCTGGATCTGAAAAGTTCCTTTTTTTTTCTTCAATAGTTCCAATTTTTCCAGTAATTGTGGCTGACTTGACCTTACAAGAAACCCAAGAGAAACTCAAATTTGCCTTAGCTTGTCTTCAAAGAGCTTTTTGGGGAGTGTGGGATAGGGCCTATCAAGCTGCTAGTTTGGGTGTTAATCAAAAAACCCTACTAAATAAAAATGATTGCTATTTTGGATAGGACTAACATTGTGACTGACAATCAGTGACTGTCTTCTGAAGTTTTATGCCACAGCCATCTGAATCAGTGTGGATGTTTGTGATTTTATTGTTTTATTTTTTACAGAAAGAAGTCCTTGGAAGGTGAAAAACTTAGTACCACAGTCACCAAAGTTAAAGCTGGAAGGGCACCAGGCCCAGATGGATTTGCCACCGACTTGTGTTTTAATAAAGAATATTTTATGTTGAGAACTGCTTGCTTCCAAAGTGGCTTGAGACGTTGCTCTTCAGCCACTCCCAAAGCCAGAAAGGACCCATTTTCTAATCTCACCTGTCAAAACAATTCCAAAATATTATTAGCTAAAAACTTTTTAAAAATGGGATTAATAACATCCTCTCTGAATCCACGTCTACTGGTCTGAGTTAATCTATTTACAAATTGGGATCTAAAACTCTAAAAAAAAGAAATCAAAGGCTCCTCTTTTTCCATACTTCACCATAGGAAAAACGAGTCCCTCTACTATTTTTCTCTTCTATGTTAACCTCTGGTAGCCAATTTATAGCTGGGATTTAACTTTCAAAGGATTCTCTTCAAAGCTGGTTGCTAATTGCATTATTTCTGAACCACTGGGGCCTCACTAATCCCCAGGGGGTTATATTCCCACACCACTGCCACTGCAACAGTGGCTCAGCCTGCAGCTCTGGGCATGGAAAACAGTGGTGCAGGATAATGCAACAGAATACAAAGCCCATGCTTTACTTCTCCAAAAATGCTGTTCACGTTTTCATATATAAATGGAAGATTTTGTTCATAACCTGTTAACACTAATTAATGTTAATTATTGGGCTCATCTCAGAATACAAAATAAATGTGGATGCTATGGAAATTATCGGAAATTGCAAAGATACTCCGTGGGGAATGTATGACAACTGGAGCTTCATCTGGCAACAAAATATTACAGACTATAAAAAATATTAATCCTCAATGAAACAAAGCACTTGCTGAATTCCACTTCAGTCCAGTTAGCAGAAAATTTAGATTGACAGGATAAATGTACAGGTAGGCAGACAGTCAACTCAATCTGTACCCTTAACCTCACAGAGGAATTTAACATGACCAAATGGGGTTCTCAGAGGGATGGCTTAAAACACCTCCACGGACATGTCCCAGTAGATGTGTTTTAATTTCAGGAATGTTAATAAGATACTGAAAGCATTTCTGAAACATATCAATTCCCAACAGCCAGGTTTGGTTTTTTGACCACTGAATGGCTGCAAGAAGAAGGATGGAATGGGGGAAGTGGCCACACTGAGGATTATCTGCTGTTGCTCCTTCTTCCAAGGATGGTTCTTCCTACACCTCCCCTGAGGTTCTAGACATTGAACTCATTAATTTGTAACTTCCTTAACACTACCATCTAGAGTAGATACAAAGCAATACACAATTAAAACTCTTGCCAAACTTACAAAATGACATCTCAATCATAGTTACTAATATTTTCATTTTCTCCTAAACATTATGTAAATTAGAACACACTGAATAGAAAAACAATATAGCAGCCATGCAATTCCAGGGGATGTGTTTGAATATGGAAATGCTAAATATAAATTCTGGAGATGAGAAACAATTCTTTGTCTGAATACTTCTTAAAGGGAAGCAGAAATTCTTATGTTTCTTTAATTAGCCTGGACTTTTCATTTAATAAAAAAAAGGATCGAGTAGTCAGAGGCTTTATTCCTAAAGTACCCATGTATATAAAAGTGCCTGTAATTATTCCTTTAAATTTACTAAAGGCACAAATGAATTTGTAAAAATCTAACATTCTAATGATTATAGTAATACTATTAATGACCATTTGTATCATCAGCATTAACATCAGACCCCACATGATGCATTAGAATATGAGTAGCATCATATTTGATGTCTGTGCTTTCTCTCATTTCTTGCCCAGAAAAGAAAAATTTTATCTACTGAAGAAAATGTCTTTGGCCCACACAGTTCTACCTAATCTCCCATATGGAGGGGTACACAGATTTTTAGGGGAAAAGAAAGCAGCAGAGGAGTGTTCACAAAGGGCTGATAATCATCTCCTTCCTTCTCCCACCTTTCACTATCACCATTCAGAGCAAGAACAGGACTGGGAGTAAGCTAAGTACTGACACTGAGAAAATGGAAGGGGCTATTGGCAGAGCTGGGACAGCACCTGGTAAACCTCAAAGACTGGGTGACTGCCAAATGAGACAGCAATTTGGAGGGAGTGGCAGGGAAAGAAAGTTACAGAAGCTTGAAAACTGTGCTTAATCATGCAATGAGGAACAATAGTTTTCCTCAGATGTTACACTTTTTACAGCATCTGTGATAGATGATATCCTTGTTACTGCTTCCTGTCAGAAAGCTGGATTTCATACCAACTTAGAGACAAGGGAATAGAGAAAGCTGTGACCCCCACACGATGAGCACAGTGGTCCTCAGTGTATGTTTGTTAAAAGTTTGATAGGAAGTGGAGTGTGGGTTTTTTCTGAAAAATGCAAAAATGTGACTAGGTTGGAAGCTGCATGCCACTGGGACCACATCTATCTCCTCCTGAAAATGCAGCCCCTGAGAAGAACTTGATGAGCTGGTTTTCTTGGCACAGGGACTGAATGCTGGCAAGTCTTTCTGCAGGAAGAATTTCAGCTTTGGAATTCTCTCCAGTCCTTCTTATGAAATGTGTTTACTTTTAAACCTTCAGATCTTATTCATCTGGGGGCAGAATCAGCAGGGGAAGGAGAAGTTTTAGATAGTGATGTGACATTTCTTTTTCAGGACTGGATTAGCAGTTTGGAGGGATTTGGAAGCAGCACCTTAAGAAGGTGATTTTTTGAGCACAGGCTGACTTATGCAAGACTACTAAGCATTTTCAATTGTTGCTTTTTTCATTAGATTTCTTTGTTTTTCACATCACCCAGTAGAGTGCTTGGGGTCTTCTACGAATCTCTTATTTCATATTTGATCACAGAAACTGATCTGTAGGAAATGCCACAGCATTACAGCAGCCATTTCTTTTTTGCAAAAACAATGACATTTTCTTCCTATCTTCTTGGCAGTATCTCTACAGAGTAATACAAGAGATATTTTGCTTGGGTGATAATATTTTGATTCTGTTCCGTGTAACAATTTTAGATGAAAATTTAAACATGTCCTCACAATTTTGAATAGTTAATATCTTTTGTGTGGAAGGATTATATGACAACTTTTATCTTACAGATTGGTTTTAAGCATTGTAGTGCTCAGGAACAGAATGGAGAAAATTATTTGTACATGCATGGAATATTGAGGATGTTTAGCAGGCTCCTAATACACTCGCTCAAATTCAAGTGTTAAAATTCTGCCTATAGAACAACATAATTTATATCAACTTTCATAATGATGGTGTTAGAGTTGTACTAAGGAGAAAAGAAATCTTAATATGCTTTGTTTGCAGTATTCTCAGGAAGCAATTAATGCCAATAGCCATGCAGGCTGAAAGTTGGAACATTATAAATTCCATCCCTGGCTCCAGATTACAGAGGCAAATTCTGAACCGATTTATACTTTGCAAAGTGATATTCTTCAGAGATATCCAAAGTAGTTGGTTTAAATATAAAGAATATGATGGATATAATCAGGACAAATGTATGCCCTTTGCTGGGAAATATCTGTTAAATAAGTGAGAGGCTCCCTCAGGAAAAGTAGAAGGATTTTTTGTCTAGTTTTGTACTGGATTTTCTACCTTTTGCTTGGAATATGAATTCTAATGAAGACATTTGTTCATCACATATTTGTAAATAGTGTGTATATACTTTCCTTTAAAGCTCAGGTATATTATTCAGAGTTTACCAGGGCCTTCCATCCTCTGTCCTGTGACAGCACAGAGAGCTAAGCAGTCCTCCTCACTGCAACGAAATGACATTGAGATCTAAAGCCAAGTTGTGCACAGGTACTTACATTGGGAGCAGGAGTGAACTGACAAGTACCAGCCCTGGTGCTAGAACACCATGAGCATAAATGACAATGTCAGTAGCACTTGCTAAGTGACACAGACTCCTTTGTTATACAGATACTGCCATCAATAATTTACAATGCCCCTTTGCTGCTTTTTTTTACCTTAAAAGAGGTGATCTTACCACCAGTGACATGCCAAGGGCTAAGGACTGTTGCAAACCACAGTGTCATGTGATGATGTTGATGAGTTAAGTTTAAACTAGCCAGGGATATGGTAATAAATTCAGCATTTGGTGTAGCTCCTGGGTTCTTCTCAGCTATGCAGGGAAACATCAGTCAAACTTAAGGGGGAGATCTGGGAGGGATTTGTTGTACCTCTTTGTGCCTCAACAAATATTGGGAAGACAGCCTTGCCATATGAAAAATCTCTGCTGACAATGATATCCATTCCTGAGGATGAACTTATTAGCAAGACAAAAAGTGTAGGTGTGCACTTTGGAGAAATAAGCAAGAGAGAGAGAAAACAAAAGCCTTTTATAAAGTCTCAGTTTTGCTTATATGCTTTAGGCAAGGACATTTGCTACCCTAGAGCCTCAGAAGTCAAGTACTTGTGTGTTTTTCTGCAAAATTATCATTCTGCTTTCCCTTGTGCCAAGTTGTTATTTTCTGCAATTACCTGCAACCCATCAAAAAAATCTTATTGTTAGAGCTGCGTGAGAAGATCAGATTGCATTTAAAAGGTGAGGGATAGCAACACTGCTTGGCAAGTCAAAATGGCTTGTAAGCCAAAAGGTGAGATCATGTCTGCATGAGTTTGCAACTGAGAGATTAGTTTTAAAGCTAAAAAAAAAAAAAAAAAAAAAAAAGGATTTCAGAAATGTCCCTTTTAAGTGCCACAAAAACTGCATTTCAGACTTATTTTACATCTTCATTACTTCACTTGGACATTTAAAGGAAGACTAGACAAAATTCTGAGAAGCTGGTTGCACTTGCAGTGAATAACAGCAGTAATCAGTCCAAGAACAAACATCTAAATCATGATGTCGCAGCAAGTTTTTTATACAGGCAGATACTTTGGTGCCCAAACTGTGTGCACACACACATGCTGAGAGTTTGGACACATTCTCCTCTTCCCCATCCTCATTTCTCCCTTATTCTTTCCTTATTTTTCTATTCACATAGAGGTGCAGACTGAGACTGCTTGTCACCCATATATACTGTCTTTCTTCCCAAGCCCTTATTCACACCACACAGCTGTGACAAGAAGCTCCAGTATGGCTCCTAAACCTACATATAGGATTTGATATTGTAGACCCTTCATTTCAAGATTTTCCCCACTATTTTAGAGAGCAAAATCCACCCCAGCAACTCCGAGCTAAGACAATGTAAACCCATCTTCAGCCTGCATGTTACTTTCCTGGCTGGTTTTGTGCAAAGCAAAAGTTCTCTGGCATCTCAGATGTCTCCATCACATAGCAAATCCTTGTCATGTACTTTTACACAACATGAAAAATATGGATTTGAACTCGTGAATCTATTACTGGTTTGTTGACCTTCAGAAAGTCACTTTTCTACGTTGTCTGTGTTTGAGGTTGTCTCGTTTTTGAGGTTATTTGAGATTTATGAATTAGTATTATGCACATGAAGTGACCAATTTTAGCAGCAGTACGGGAACTGTTGTGGACAAAGCAAGAAGGGTTTTTTCCTAAGAATAAGTCAAACAGAAAGAAAAACAACTTTTATGACCAGTTTCTGAAGCTTTTTAGAAACCTGAATGCCATGAATCTTTGGGAGAATTTTTCCATCTGTCTTCTCATTGAATTGCTATTTTGAGTGTGTAAACAAAGCTTTGGCCTTATTTATATATATATTTTACACCAGACCTATTTAAAAAACTGTGCACCAAACCAAATCAACAAACAAACAAACAAAAGGTGTCCCCTCGGATGTTGGTGAAGCTGCCATGGGAAAGCCAGGCCATGGAGAAGTCACTGACCTTGGTTCTCCACCTGTCACTGGTGGCAGGACAATCCCCCAGACCTGGAGAAAAGGTTTTAAGTTTGCTGGAATGTATCAGCACTGACTTTATGGGTGTGGGAGGGGGGCAAAAAACAAAAAGAAAACCTTTTTTTTTTTCAGAAAAAACCCCAACCCAAAACATTTCAAGATAATACTACTTGATGCTCAAGGTTTTTTTTCTATATTCCTAAAGAAACCTAAAAAACCTATTCTCTCAAACCATTTCATTTAGATCTATTCTAGTTATTCACACTCAGAAGTAACAACAGAACAGGTGAAAATTCACATTACTAAATTTTACTCTTGAAATTGTATTCTGTCCAGAAATGTCAAAATATACCTTTTACAACTACATTTTTGTTATTTTAAAATTGTAAAAGAAAAACCCAAAAAGCTTAAAAAAAAAGTCCTTATCTACTTCAGTGGAAATATTAGGAGAATCAAATTGTTTCTGTCTTGGCATTCTTTCTAATAAGAATGTAAAGTGAATTATCTTTAAGGTGAAAGTATTATTCTTGAGGAGTTTAACCTAGTATGTTCAGGATGAAAAAAGTAAAAACTGAAACCCAAGATTCAATATTTGTTGCATAAAAGCAAGAAGGGATGGTCATGAAACGGGATTGGCTGGGAGATATGAGAACAAATGAGAATATTTTTCACTAGAAAATGTTCATTTCAGCAAGGATGAAGCACTTTGAGAAACTGATATCCATAAGCAGTGAGGGAAAAAAAAAAAGAAAAGCACTGAAGCTGCACATGGCCTGAATCAGGGAACTCATCATACAACACAGGGAACTATCCATCATTTTCCTCTTTTGTGCAGATACCTGAGGTAGTCCAGTTAAATGCTTTGCAAGGAAACATATCTTCTGCTAAAAAAGGAAACGTCCAAATATTTATTTTTATTTAATAATGGCCAGATTTACTGCCAAAACAAAATACTACAGCAAGCTAATAAATAAAACATTGTGTTTCTGCTAAATACAAAAGCTTGTATTTTATTTCTCTGGTAATTTAATATACAAATTGGAAAAAATCTTATGCTATCAAGTAAAAAATTTCACTGGGAAATACTATTTTGCTGAAATCAATAAGAGATCTTCCAGTGCTACTTATGCACAAACATTTCCCCTACTGAACTTTAGGGACTGGCAGACAGATTCCTCAGAGTAACTTTTCTTTCTGGATCAGAAGTCCAGTGAAACTATTTTCTTATGCAATATCTGTCTGCTTATTCTTAGCTTTTCCTCATCCAGATTTCATTCCCAAGGGTCAATTATGGTTTTAAGGTACAGAGTCCAAAGGCATAGATAGGGTTTGTGAAATTATGGTGCTTGAAACTGGCTGTGGGGATGGTCTTCTGAATACATCATGTATGTAGAAAGTTTTCAGCGTGATTTAGAATAACAGTGTCAGGAAGAATGAGGAAGAATCAAGCAGAGTGGACACAAGCTCTAGAAATAGCTTCAGCTTCTTCATTACACTTTCCCATCACATCACAAAGCAGCTATGCTTCCATTTTGCTTTGGTCAGAGCAGCACTTTTTCACATTCTTGATAGAATCTGGTTTATTACAGCACTTGACCTCTTTTCCTTCTCAGGAGATGCTTAATTCTTGATATAAGGATGGAAATGTTTAGCCACTTGGGACACACAAAACTGACTTCTATCACCAAATGTGATTGATAAAATGAGGACCCTGGTTTAAATGGGTATGTTGAGGGGGCAGGGAGGCAGGCAGGTGGAGTTTGGATATGGTAAAGCTATTAAAGCAATGGTAGCAACAACATGCCCTAGACAAATACCCAACAGATTGAAAGATCATATGCTGATTAATTGTGATCTTTCATTAATGAATTCAGTTGTGTGCTTCTGCTGCAAAATCACTACAAAGTACATTTAAGCAGCATGTTTTATATGCCATTCTGAATGATTTTCTAAATTAGGGCATTTTTTTTTCCATTTTGCTAAGATGGTATTTAATTATGTGAAATGTTTCCCATTTATTTACTAAAAGCTCATAACTGCAGTGGGATAGTGGGATTTGCTACTGCTCCCAATCCAGTAGTTCATTCAACTCACTAAGTGCCAGATCCTGCCTGCCACTTACACAGGAGTGTGATGGATAATGGAGATGTGAGCAGAGAAAGAAGGGCCTCTCACTCAGAACCCCCTTTCTTCTGACAGGGAGCCCAAACACAGGAAGAAAGCACTTAATTCTGCTCCCAAGGACTCAGCTCTATTGAATGGGTGGTAAACTGAGGGGAGATCACTGTGTGTAAGCAGCAGCAGGCAAATCAAAAGCTTTGAGCAAGAGGTTGGGCAAAGTGACCACTTGAAGTCTCTTCCAACCTGAACAATCCTACTGTAACCCCATGCCTCTGCCCTCCTTTGGGATACTGCCCTTCAGAACCATGTTTTTCCTGAAAACCAAGTGCCAACAGCAAAAAGGCTGCAAGGCACAACAAGGGGGAACAAGTCCTGCTCCTCTACAGCAGATGCAACTCCGGGTTACACTCTGTGTGTTTTCAGTTCTAGGTGGTCCAAAGGATGGCAGGTGGGTAAGCAATCTTCCACATCTGCCCCTGGGAGCCCGGTGCCTGCTTGTGTCCTGCCCCTGGTTTAGCCACTGTAAACATCCTATTAAAATATTGCCTCGTCTTACAAGAAAATCATATTTGCAATTTGGAGAAAAAAAAGGAAATGTCTGCTCACTTCATTTGGGCTTGCCTGCATACAATTACACTGGAATATCAATTTCTCCTTCATTTTTAGTGATTTTCTGTCTGGTCCCTGAACAGCCTACACATGTGGGGCAGACCAGGAGAATGCTTACACTGCTGGAGCAAGCAGACAGCACACATACAAATTATTGGTACTTGGATACAAGAATTAGTTTGAAAATCAGCCAGAGAAAAGACAGAAAGAGCTGCCCCTAACAAGGATTTGCCCCAGCACAATTATCCCTGATCCAAATGAACTGAATAGGAATAATCATATTCTCATGAGCCATATGATACATTATGACCTCACCCATCCCTCATGTGGTCACCTAACCACAGCTTGAGGTATTCAGCCTGCTGTCAGGTCTCCCTCTACCTGCTGCAAACATTAATATTTATACACAAAATAATTCAAAACAGGGTGTGTCTAAGGGCTGGATTTGTAAAATATTCAGGCAAAGCAATGGTTGGCACTACCTGCTGTGATTGAGAGGCAGGAAGAGAAGTCATTTACCATATATACATATTTAAGAGGAACTCACTCACTGTCAACCTTCATTGAGCTTCCAATGATATTATTAAGCTTCTCTCTTTGTAAAAAAGTATTTTTACTTAAAGGATTAAAAGACTACTAACCTCTCTACACTACATTCTTGCAGCTGAAAGGTATCCTTCTGGTCTCATTACCTTCAGCCTCTCATAAATAAGATGCAATATACACTGGGCCATGTTCTGATTGACCCAACACACACACAACCTAACCCACTATGGGTTTAGCACTCCTATCCAAGCTGCAGTGGGCTCACTTGTGGGTTCTGGTACATGGAACTTGTACCCCTGAGAGACCTGCTCCCACCAAAGGATTCAAAGGTGTTCTGGGAGTCTTTGGATAGAATTAATAGAATGAAATTTGGATTTGAAAATTTTTGCAACAGAAAATCTTTTAATTGTTCCCACTATGTCTGGCTAATAAATTCATTTCTCTTCCTATTGACATTTGCTTCAGCTGAAAAACTTAAAGGTGATTATTACAGCATTTAACTGATCAACAGGCAATACAGCCTTAAAATTTGCTTTTGTCCATAAACAGTGTATTAATGGTAGGTGCATCCATGCTTGGTCTACACACAGGAGCAAGCAGGATGCTCCTTGTTCTCTGTCCCTCCTGCTCTTTCTAGATTAAACCTGTGACTGACCCTGGTCCCTAAGAAGTCTCCAGTAGCTGTGAGCTGGCCAGGAGCCCTGCCATCATCTTGCTCTGGTCCTCAGCCCACCTCCTGTGCCAGGGCCACAGCACAGCCCACTGCACTGGGCTGAGAAGCAAGCAGTATTTACCATTCCTGGATGCTCATGAGAAGCACAGATGACAAGCTCTGGGAAAAATTTTACTCAATACTAAAAAAAAAAAAAAAGATTACAAAGTTGGAGAAGCCAGAAGATACGGGAGGGGTGAAAGAAAAGACACAAAACAATATGAAGAAGCCTTTGTAGCCAACTGCCTGTCTTGTAGCCAAGCTCAAAATTGCATGAGAAAAGAAGGTAATGCTCTTGTGAGTTGTTATTTTCAATACAATACAAAAGAAAGCCATAGGTAATATTTAGAGCACATAAAATTACTCTCAGCTCTGGAAGCCAGAGACTAAATCAGTAGGACAAACTGTCTGGACTTGAAAAAAACCAAACAGATAAGACAGAAACATAATTTCTTCTCTCATAAATGAAAATAGATGTCACTGGGAATGTCCTCATTATGCGCAAAAAAAAACCTTCCATAGTCTGTCACCCTAAATAAATGGAGCCTTATTACTATCATTACTGAGGAATTACTCAAAAAAATAAAAATCAAAACATTTGCTTAAATCTCTGAGACATGTATATTGCACACTCCTAGTATCTTTATTTTTCATGAGTGTTATATATGCTGTTTGTTATTTCATTTCTTTGAGTTAATTAGCTGGCTAAATCTCTCCATACTTTGGTCAGACAATATAAAATAGTAAAAGAAATGGAGTTACACAACTGGAAACAGATGAATCACTAATGCAACCTTGCTGACTGCAATATAGATGAATTTTGGCCATACACATAAAAAGTGGATATTTCAAAGAGAAGGAAAAACTTCAGTGATAGGAATCTGCTACGATTATATATCTCGATTGTTCTTTCTTTTGACTGTTTCTTGGGTAGTCTATATAAAACACCACATACAGCAAAAAAGCAACGACCATTTATCAAGATTGAGGTTCTCAATAACAGTAATACAATGGAAAAAATTTTTCTCAACACATTGTATCGAAGTCCAAGGTCCTCTGCAGTCTGAGTGTGAGGAATAGTCCCTCCCAGAGGGGAAGCCTGGATCATAAGGAAGAACCCAAAACACAGCTGCAGGAAGTCAGTGAAGAGACTGAATTTCCCCAGGTTTTAAAAGAGTGTCTCACAAGTGTTAATAAAGAAGCACAAAACTTTTCAAAGTTGTTGGCTATCCTGCCTCCTTTGTTTGACTGATTTTAGAGATTTCAATCCCCAGTGTTGTGGGTTGTTTGAATTGTTTCCTGGCTGTAGTGCAGACATGAAGAAGAGAAAATCACAACGTACTGTACCAGTTAATACTTCAATTTGGGTCAAAGTCAGAAACTTCAAAAAATGTTTTTATAGCTTTCCACCATTAAAGCCCATTATAAGGGCTCCTAGGTCACCCACATGCTTTTAAAAATCCCTTGGGTGAAATCTTAGGAAATCTGCTATTGACTACAATGTGAATGTGATTCTACACCTTGTTTTATGGTGTCAGTTTTATCTTTTCTGTTTTCATCCATCACTTGACTGGAAAATGTCAATGTTCCCCAATTCTGACAGTGTATAACTGACATTTCTATTAAATATAAATCTTGGTGAGTCCAAGTGCCTAAATTAGAAAATGGAGAAAAACAGGGGGGAAAAAAGCTTTTATCCAATTGGAGAAAATAGTTGGTTTTGCTCAAAATCTGAAGACCAACGCGGGTCAGAGTATTCTTTGTTCTGCTTTATCTCATTTTACAATGATACAGTTTCAGATAAAAGATATAGATTGCTTTGCCAGATGTTAAGAGAATGAAAAGACATCTTTGGACACAATAAGCTCATTGCATTAAAAAGGAGTAAGAAAAGCACATCTTAACTAAGACAAAGAGCTGAAACTGATATGTTTTAAAACATATGAAAGTCATCTAAATCATACTTAAAAGACTGATGATATAGCATTAGAGATAACATAGAATCAAGACTAATCTCAACATTTCATTCATGTTCACTCATATCTGTTTGTACTTGTGGGCCTCTTTTGGTCTCTCCTAAATCTTTTAGAAATAGGTGTTGAGTGTGATGCTTTTAGAATGCACTCATCTGGTGCATTTATCTGACATAGAATGGTCATAAGGATAAAGAAAGAAACAATGAAAAGGAATTATTTGACTTGAGCAACTCACAACCTACCTGCCTAGAAAAACTCTTGGGTTTAAAGATCAGAGTTTCATCTCTGGTTCTCTTCAGAACTAAGACACAAGTGGGTTCTTTGTTAAAATATGTCTTCTCAGAACATTTGAGGAAAAGAGAAGAAGAAGAGGGATTTCAGACATAAGGTTGTTGACCTTAAGAGTTCAAAAATGGTTTAAAACTTGAGGGCCACCTTCATTTAGTCTTCCATCCACAGAGACAAAGAAAAGAATGGGTGTTTTGGAGAAGAAAAATTTATTTGTAACTTAGCTGCAGTTCTCCAAGAAGGCAAATTTGTCGGTTCCATTCCTGTTCAGACAGTTCCAACTGGCATATAATTTTCAAATGTATAAATGGTTGGATAAAGTGGTCTTCCTGTGAAATAAAGAATCAGGGAGAGATATTTTGGTCCCTAAATAAGCAATTCAGCAATGACAGACCCTCTTCCAGAGGATGTGATATGATGTGAAAGAGCCCTTCACTGGAGGGAACAGGATTTATCAGCACTTGCAAGACAGTATCCAAGGCTTCCCTTCTTCAGCCCAGGGTGAAGTTAACACCTCAGTTAAGTTATATTCATGATTCTGACAGTCTGCTTTAAAAGAATAGTAAAATGTGGTCTGGTACTCTAACAAATCAAATTTCAGCCATTTGTTTTAATTTCCAACAGCCAAGAAAGAAAATTCATCTTTCTGCAAGTGAAGTTATGAATGATGATTAGACACAAAAATGAGTCAGAAGTGTTGTCTCAGGACCTGGATCAACTTAGTGTCAACTCTATTTGTATTTTTAGTCATGAAAATCAGCAAATTTTTTTCAATCCTCCCTAGGATTTTTTGTGGGCTAGCAACTGGCCCACTTGTGATGATACGCTACCAATTCACTGAGAGACCATGATAAAAAATGTTTCTTCCATGAATTGTAATTAAAGGCAGATCATGAGGGCTTCAGTGTTGTATTTCTCATGCATGATATCCCCCACCTCTGGTAACCTCAGCTTTCTTAAAGATCCTACTTCATGAAATGCCTTCTGAGAGAAAATCTGTCCTGAGGTAACTCACATGCAGCTCAAAATGCCAAGCAGAGCAAAGACACAGGGAGGAGATTTTGGAAGACACAAAAAGTTCATAGTTGGAATCAGAAGAGAGAGATTTTGTGGAAATGCATCATTGGGAAAAGAAGTACTGAAGGCAGGGCACTCCTGATGTGGAGACTCTTTCATAAACCTTTTTTTTTTCTTGCTTGCACATGTGTATAACACGCATGGCTGCTCTCTCTGAATCTCTCTCTAAAATTAATGAAAACAGGAAAAAAAACAACAACTTGCTTTTGTTCATGTTCACATTCTTTAGGTACATAGTCAGATGGTTCACACATTTAGAGACCAGAAGTTGAAATACTTTAAAATTTGCTGCTCTCAAGCAGAGGCTTTTAATTTAAATGTTTTTAGGTTAGGTTTTTAATTTGAGAAAATACACAAGAGGGTCTGCTAGCCTGGCAACTGTTCTATTATTTCCTGTTTGTCTGGAAGCCACAAGCATATCTGACCACATAAAAGTCCTCTGCCAGTAGGATTTCTAATTCTTGTTGGTGCCACCTTTCTATCCTCAAGGATCTGAAGACATGGTACAATATCACAACACATAAGAAAAATATTTAAATCCTAGATCTAAAGCCAAGCCCCATTTTCTGCAGCAGTTTGAACTGAAATCCCTCTAAGCAGCAAGTGATACAGGTGCTGACAATAACCACAGCTGCATCAGGCTGCTCATTAAAAATCCTGACTCAAACGAACAGACCCCACTGGGCTTCAGGAAAATCACTGTCTTCTCTCTCCATTTGCTCACTAACCTCACCCTCAATTTACTTCTGCTTGTTGTCACTTTGCAAAACAGCACCTCTCTCCATGCTGCTGCAAGTGCTGTTCATTCCACGACAGGGTTCTGTATCAAACCCTGCTTGTCTTGAAAGCAGATTTGGGAACTTGGAAAACCACACTGAGCAGGGTGTGTCTGCATCAATTCTTCATGTTCCTGCACCTGGATCTGGTGCTACTGCTGAACAAACACTCCTGAGTGCAAGGACAGTCATTTCCATTTACCTCTCCTTTGCTGATCCTTTGGCAAGGTTCAGTGCAACAGCAAAATGAAAAAAAAAAAAAAAAAAAAAAAAAAAAAAAAAAAAAAAAAAAAAAAAAAAAAAAATCAGCCTCACAGATAACCTAACAGTACATGAAGCAAAATGGGAAGTGCAGCACTTTCCCTGTTTTCTACTGGGGATATGAAATAACTGAGAGGAATAACAAGTTCTCTTGATATGTATGGCAGGAATGCTGCAAAATTTGGACCCAGTTTCCTCTGTCTGTGTGAGGAAATGCATTTGTGAGCATGCTGAAGTTTGGACTGAGACCAATTCACTGAGCTTGATCCAGAGCAGACTGAAATCAGTAGAAATGGAAGCAATCCTATTGCACTCACTGAACTCAAGGCCAAATTTTTATGATCCATGTTCTCTCTCCTCTACTATTCCTCCCCCTGCAAAATCAAAATCACTCCTGTTCCAGGACATGCCTCAAACCCCATTAAGACCTGCACATTTAATTTGATTGAGCAATTCTGAGACAATAAAGGCATCTACCTTTACCTGAGCCACTCACCTAATGTAGGCATGAAAATTACTGCCTTGCAAAGATCTTTGCAGAGTCTCAACAGTGGCTGATAATCCAGAGGCCCTGAACATCATCAAGATAAAACTGGTGAATAACACATGAGTATTTCAGGTATTGATTTACATTGATGGATATCTCAATTTAGTTGTCAGATGTGATAATTTAAGCTACAGTTCCATCCAAAAGACTATGTCCATTCCTTGCTTCATTTTAAAATCAGAGATTTAAACACATATAGAAAAGAATAGTGCAGTAGCTAAAACTTCTAGATACAGAGAATACCCCAGTAAATAAACTCCTCCAACAATTGTCTGATGAGTATTTGCAACCAATATTCAATCTGATATTCCAAGTAAGCAATCTGAAATGAATTTATGTACTCTGTACTTACTGTACTTTAAAAGTACAATTCACCTTGTAGTTATGTGTTAATTTGATACACATATTCATTGATCTCTTACTGGATTATCAGTGAATTAAATACGAAATCAGGGCTTTTCTTCTTGCAGATATGTTTCAACCTGGGGGTTTTTTTGGACTTTCATCTGCTTAACTGGTTTTATATATGAGTGTTAGATACATATATACATAATCTAATTTTACAGTTTCCAAAGCAACTTTATCTTACATATTAACATGTCTGAAAAGAACTATATGAAATGAGAGTCACAGGTACCTTGTGCTCTGACACTACTTTTACTTCTTCACTGTTATATATCCCCACTTAATCAGGAACTTCATGGCCTGCATATATGTGATCATATTTACAGAGATCCCTAGGCAAGCAGACATGGCAATTCACATCTCCCAGATTAGAAATAAATACAGTTTCTCAAAATTAAGCCTACCCCCTATCAACATGCAGATTTCTCTGCAGTCTTTAGGTACAGCTACAGCAATCCAAACTTCCTGTATGTCCCAACTGTCCAGATCAGTTCTATTTTTACCTTTGTCTAGTTGAAATTATTATTTTTTTAAATACTTATAATCTTGTCTTTCTGTCTAATCTTTCCTGTTTACTCCCCACATACTTTTGCAGCTCACAAGATTTGTTCTGGCTTGAGCCTTCGGTGGGTAAACGAGTTACAAATTCACAGAATGTTTTGCATTTCAGAAAAAAAAACCCAAAGAAGGGAGAAGAAACACCCCACTGTTTTGTTCTTGCAAGCTGCCTTAATAGATTCACTGAGAAGGACAAGGCAGTCCATCTTGAAGGCTATAATGCTATTTCACTTTGACATCTGTTCCAAGGTAATGGTATCTATCATTAACAATGTCATTAGTGACCACTTTCAGTCCATTGTTCGCAGTGCCTAAGCTGGCTATAAAGATCTCATTTTAGACACTTAGCTCTCTGCACATGCCCTTTCATGACATGGTACTCCGGGAAAAAAATGTTTTACGAGTGGTCATACTATAATAATTCATTTTCATTTAAAAATACAGCATGTGGGGTTTGAAATGGGAGGGGGGCAAGCTAAAAAGTGATGAGTTTAGATCACTCCTTGCTATAACTCTCAGCATCTTCTAAGGAATTTGCAGCAGAGGAGCATTAGATGTACAAAACGTGAAAGCAAAGAAACACATGAAAAAGTGTAAGCTGTTGTAAGTAAAACTGTGCTTTACCCTTTGGTGTTAATTGTTTTTAAAAATGTGCAAGACACATTCACTAAGGAATTACAATCCTGGGTAAAGGAAAAAAAAAAACCTAACCTAAATATGCAACATCCAATCTAAAATTTCACCCTGATTTTGTAGATGTTACCCTGTGCTTTATCACAAGCCTTGTATTACCTATTTCTGTCACATTATCTACAAGAGTATCTCTGAATAAGCTCTTGGCAAGAGCAGCAAAGCTGCCTCAGAGATTTAAAGCAGAATTGTGAAAGACAATGCTACTCAGAATTTCACCTCCACCTGGAAACTTTTAATTGAAAATTCTGGAATGAAACCAATACCTCTTGACTCTTAGTGCTATAGTTTAACCCTGGTCCCATCCTTTCTCTCCTTGACATTGCAGAGCCAAATCCTGCCCTGTGTCCTACCTTCTGGGTGCTGTTTTTCTTGTAAGCACAAAACCCCACCCTTCCCATTCATTTCCCCAGCATCATGTGAAATTGTTTCAAAGCAGGTTGTAAGAAGTTCTTTTATTGCTTTTCCTCTCCCCTCCTGAAAGAGAAAATTTGCAAGAGAAGATGGAAGAGAGGGGATGTGAGATCTCCACAAACAAATGAGGTATCCACTGGAACACCATACACTAGGAGTACTGCAGATAACAAAAAACCAAAATGAGCTTTTTGTTTATTTGTATTTTAACAGAGAAAATTGTAGAGGCAACCAGGTAAACACAATCAGGTGTTGCCTCTAGAGAAAATTCAGAAGACTAGCAAAGGCTACTTAAAAAAAAAAAAAAAAAAAGGCATTCAAGACAGCTTATTTTCCTTAGAAAGATGGAAATTTAAGAGCACACTTGGTCAAAAGAGGAATGGGACAATATATCTTTAAATTAATAAAAGAAAGACAGCAAGTGTGATGATATTTGTATGTCTGTATAGAATAATCTCCCTGATATTCTAGACTCAAGGCATTTCCATAAAAGACAAAAGCCACGAGGATGAACTTCAGTTACATCAGTATGAGTTTTGCTTGCAGGTTCAATGGGAGTTGATTTTAGCCTGACTATATGAATTTACAATTATAAAAGTACACAGTATTAAAGTACACAATTACTGAGACAAATCCATTTAGACAGGTAGTTATCCCAGTAAGGCTGCAATTTTTTTAATGCCTCTAAGCTCACAAGAATGCCCACTCTGCTACAGGCCTAAACTGGGGTTTATTAAAACTCAATGGAATCTCTGCATTGGCTTCATTGCACTTTGGTCACAGCACATTAGATACAAAATCTGAATCAGCAACAGACTTTGAACAAAGACCAAAACACTCCTCACTGGAGAGAGAAAAATCAGCTGTCTACTACCTGTGTGCAGTCAAAATAGTTGGGCTGATCTTCTCAAGAGATTTTACTTCTCAGCTCTTAAACTTCTGATTCCTGGTGCTTGAAACCAGTTAGTGGACATGTACCTGAAGAAGTGGTTTGTTTTTTTTTTTCCTTGCATTAATGTTATTTCCAAAATTTGAAACAAATGAGAATTTCAGCAATAATTCCTGAAAAATAATACAAATGACCCGATATTCTTTTTGCCACTTTTGTTACTCTTCCTTCCAAATTTTAATTCTGAACCATCATATCAGTTGCTCACAGAGCAGCAGAGTACCTTCCTGCAGATGGGAAGTAAAGGAAGTGAAGAAAGGAAATTCATTATCTGCTACAGTTTGCAGGTACTCGGCTTAGAACAACTGCTGAGTTAATTTTGATGAATAAATGGGACAGACAATATTGACCAGGTGGCTGTTCAGAGATTTTAGGTGCATCTATCTGTATCTTTTCTTTACAGTAAACACAGGAGAAAAAAAACAAAAACCAAAAAACCAAAGGGGCTTTAAATTCTAAGCCTGTGTTTTACCAGAGCACAAATCTCAACACAGAGAAATAAAAGCCCAAGCTGAGGTAATATCTTTCCTGTGATGTTCTTGGCGTGTTCTTGATACTTGGTTTTCAGTTCAGCCTCATGATATTGACAACTTGTGTTGCCACAACTCTACAAAATCCCCTCTGGGTCACTAAGAAAGATTTTTTTTCTGTCATCTCTGAGGGCCAGATCGTTTCTGACAGCTGGTTGTTCATTAATAAGAAATTTATGGCCTAAACACCTAAAAGTGAGGCAGCCACCTCAGTGAGCAAAACCTTATACATGTGTGTGCAGAGCTCTGTGCCCTCATACAGGCACTACCTAAACCTGGAAGTGTTTTTCTTGCCCTGGTTTGATCCATTTGGAAGCCAGAAGTAACTGCAAAAGGTCTGGAAATTTCTGTTTCAGCTGTATAGTTTCAAAGTTTGGATAGACTGGATAATGCTGTGGACATGTTCAGTTGCTCAGACAAACTTTTTGTTGGCTATCCAAGTCTTCCCTCTGAACCAGGGCTGACTGCATAGTTCAAAAGGGTGTTTGCAAATATTCTTCTGCATTCTGAGCAGCTGCTCTCTTCATTCATGGGTTTGCTGCTTTTTATTTACTATTCATGAACATCTGGACTATTAAGATTCTGTTTATATAAATGGTTGATGAATTGTTGTTCCTGATTTTATTACCTGTAGAGCCCTCATGAAGAGTTAAGCAATCAAAGAAAAACAATTTCTTTAAGCATTTGGGAGTGTTTCTCCCCTGAGTATTTTCTTTGACCAATTGGGAAGCAAAAGCAAGAGCACATGATTTGAATGGCAAAGTCCACCTTACAAAAGGAAATCATTAGTGAACAGCTCATGGATATAGTATAGGCTAAAATTATTTATCATGAGCTCTTCATCAAAGGGTTACTAACATATTAACTATTCTAAGAAGCAGCAGAAAGAGAAGTTACATCACTGGCCTGCTTATTCACCAAAAATCTCTTTTGTATTTCTGTAATGACAAACCTCTGAGGTCTGCCTATTCTTAGCTGACTGTGACCTTACTTTGGTGCCTTTGAATTATTCCTGACTTCCCTCTGGGATTTGCTTGTACTTGTTGCCTGGGTTTATATCCTGATGGGTGCCAGATGACAGATTCCTCTGCATTTCAGCAGGTACTTGGAGAATAAGGTGGTTTTTACTGCTTCCTTTTCTCTCCTGCCCAGCTCATCATTTTCAGCCCTGAGACTAAGCAGATGTCCCATGTTCTTCCCAGCTTTGTAAGCAATAAGCATGAACATACTTGAGTTTATGAGATTTGCACACTCATAGCTTTTAGGTTCTTCTACCTAATTACATACGTTTTCTTGGGTTTTAAAAATTATCTTTCTGTACTGTTTTCTCTCATTTTTCCCTGTTGTAGAGTATAAGTACCCAAAAACTGTATCTTCTGTACTGCTGTTTGAAATCTGAGACAGTTGAATTGAGACTATGCTTAATCTATGGAGGAAACTCCTACTATAATTAGCTGCAGAACTGCTTCAGAATAACATGCCCACAAATCTCAAGATGTAACCTCATCTTGCTCCAAATATCCGTATCAGTCAGCTATAGTCAGTGTCCTTTTTCTGACCAAAAAATATCAACAATTTAAATATTGCTACTTATGTATTATTATATTATTTATATTATTAAAATATTATTTTAATATGTTAAAAATTCATCTCCAGAACACACCACTGAGAGAGAAGGAGACAGAGAAGGAAGGATTGTCAGCCACCTGCCCTTCTAGAAAACCCCTTAAACAGTTGCAGTAAAGCCAGAAAGGCAACTGAGGTTTGAGTGCAAACTTGTCAGAAGTAGGACACTCATTTCTAAGATAACAAAACACCCCAGTAAGTATGAGGCTGATACAGAAAAATTCAAGAGCTTTATCATTTGGGGTCTGTGGCACAGTGCCTGGTCAGACCAGCCATCAATGTTTATACACAGTGTGAACCCATGGAAATTGAGGGTTGTGACACCTCTGTTAAGTTTTTCTGAAGTTAAAAATTTAAAGAAGTTACTACAAGAGTCACTTTCAGCATCTTGCTGCACTGAGTTTTGTCCTGCTGCTCAGAGGCACAGTCACTGGGTACTTGCACATGCAGGGAGAACTTGCATCTGAAATGAGACATAGAAGCTTTTCTTGCATTATTATGTGCAGTTGTTTGGCACCAGACATTTTCATTACTCTTGGGAGGGTCAGATTCTCCTAAGAGGCCCTCTAGCACAGTTCTAAATGAGAATCAGAGTTAAAATAAAATGGAATTTGAAAATAATAAATTTACACTGTACAAGAAAATGCATGGATCTAAATCTGCCACTTATTCAGCCCCAGTTCACTCAGCAACATGCAGCATAATTTGAAATAATTATTTTCTAACACTTTGAAAAACATAATTGACACAGAAGCATGAAACATTCAAGTCTTGCAGATAATTAAACTAACACACTACAGAAATGCTTTGCATGTGAATGTTTTTACATATTAATGTCACTTTGGTAAACTGTAGGCTGTTGGGTTTTTTTAGGAAACCTTCAGACTTTCAAGGGCTTTTAAAACATTTATTTGGCATGTCCTCTGATGGCAAACTTTTAACACATTTTCTGCTAGGTCATACTTCCAGTATATCTGGTTATTGTATTTTAGAACCTATAGTGCTTTCATTCACATCCTCACAGCTACTGTAGACAAATTTTTCTCACAAAGTCAGGTAGGCCTAGGTCCTCCAGAATTTGATGACTGTATGGCAATTAATGCCCAGATGTGATGAAGAGCACAGAAAATATGTATTTTTTAATGCAGCAGGTAAAGCACTCACTTCAGATGACAGGATTTTCTCATATTTTACTTGTAGTCTGCTTGCACCTAAATAAAGTAATTTCAAAATCATATTAAATTTTTCAAACCAAGGTATTTGAGATATTTGGTCTTGTTATCCAATTAATATTAATTTTTTACTATGAAATGTGAGATGGAAACAAACGTTAATTTTATTTTAATAATAATTTGCTTTTTTGTAATTATGGGTTTTTAAATGTTATTTCTAACAATCATACCTTGGGAGATCCAGTTAAATGTTGACATTTTGCTATTCTGCTGTCAGCTCAAAGCAAACAAAATTGCCAATCAAACCTGCTTCTAAACATGCATCATTAATATTTATCAATCAATATTAATTAATATTTATTATGTTAATGAGCTCAGGAAGGAACTACTGTCTGGAAAAATCAGAATACCTCTTAAAGCACTCTCAGAACACAAGCAAGAGTAATAGACTTTGTAGTTCAGGATATTATTGAGAAACAATAAAAAAACCCAGCCCTGTTGTGAGCATTGAACTTGTTGAGAGCATTGCTACTTCCAACACCAAGCAATGACTTCAGGAATCAGCACTGTGGGAGAATACAGGGATTTTGGAACAGGAAGAGGTGCACAGGGTACCCCTGTGGAGCAGGGACTGTGCAGGGGCTGAGCAAAGTGTCTCTGAACTGCCTGTGAAGAGTAAATAACTCTTGCCCTCTGCCTGGGGCTGGAGGATTACAATCCCATCCCCCTGTGGCTGAAGCCCATGGCCAAAATCCTAATGAACTCATTAGGAGCAGGAAAAAGTCCCTTAATCTTGCAGTGTCATGAGGTTATTCCTCATTAAAGGACGTATTCTTGTGTTTGCATGCTGGTTTTATTCAGTCTGCACTCAGAAAAATGCCTCTCAGAGCCAAGAAGGTCAGAGCTCTGTAGGTAGACCCAGCTCCTGTTTAGTCTCATTTCTGAACTTATCTGGTCACTTGCAGTTGCAAAGATGCTGGGAGAAATTTTCTCTGGGCTTTTCTGTGCAACACTGGTGTATTTTAGTTCCTAATTTTTTCTCTTGTCTCATCTAACAGTAAAAGCTAAAAAAAAAATATAATTACAATGAAACAATAAACAGGCTTATTTTAAGCTCGTTTGCAGTAAAACTGTAAATTTTTCTCTCAGGCTACTTATTTCCTTGATAAGTACTTTCTGGTAATTCCTTGTTGTTTGTGGTCATACAAAGAAAGCACAGTTATAGATGGCAGAGATAGGAAGAAATGGTTGGTTGATCTAATCCAGACCTCATCCTTTAATGCATAATTATTTCTTGAATTTAATTTTCTATGTATTATTTTTATTAAAAATACAGATAAGAGCTTAAAATGAGAGCTTCCATTAAGTCTTTTACAGCATTTTTCCATGACATAATCATTCAGCCAGAATTTTTTTTCCTCTAAATTACTATTTTCTTGATTTCATCCTATCATCCCCCCCTTTTCAGACAGGTGTATCCCTAAAGGATTATTTATTCTTTCTGATATTTACAAGGCACTGTTCAAATGTTGTAGACAAAAAAACCCTAGCCTCACTAGAAATGAAACATAATCAAGAACATGTTAATTCCATACTTTTTAAAGATAAAAATGTCCTGACCTGCATCAGCTTTTCAAGCAATATTACTTTACAAAATCAGGAGTGGCTTTGCTGCTTGCTGTTACCTGCAGGCCTATTAGAGCTGAGAATACACATATGGGTGAACTGCTGGGGTTTCTCTTCTTTTATTATGTGTAGACAAGAAAACAGTGCTTGATAGAACACGTGTGAATAATCATGCTGGGAAAATGTGGTATTTTACTTGAATACCAGCTTCTGTATCCTCAAGCATATTCTTATTTTAAGATATTCGAAGTGCATCTTTTAGAGGCAAGATGAATATACAGTATGAACTGGCTACAGGAAGAAAAATGTAAAGTTTGCAAATAATGATTGAAATGTAAATCACAAAAATATTTTCTCTCTGGGATTTCTATCTATCAAAGTGCAGCATATATCCAGCATTCCTTTCTACCCTGCAACAGATTCTTTTCCTTAATAAAACTTGACTTTGGCAAGGATCAGTTGACTAATTTGTTCTTCAGCATCCCTGGCTTGAAATCAGAAGAAGACTAATGATGCAGTCAGTCAATACTTCTCAGTTTGTACAGGTTTACCCGAGGCATTGGACATCTGTTTATGAGAGACCATGCTGAGAAAATGCCTACATAGTGTCATCTTTCATCTTAACAAGTAGTGGAAATAACAATTAACGTCTTTGATTTATGAATCTTTTTTTTTTCTGAGATTTTTGTGTCATTTTGTCAGCTATTATTTTCTTTATTAACTGGAATGGATATTGTTTACTATTAATTATCTTTGTTCTTGTGGTTTGAATTTGTACCTTTTCTCTGAGAAGCATGACAGTTTTGCAGCACAGCTAACAAGAAGCATAAAAAGATGTTGTATGAGCAGAAAGAAGGTGGAAAATATTTTCACAAACTGTTCTGACAAAAAAAGAATCTAGAAAAACAACCTGTAAACTTTTATGCTCAAAATTAATGTCTGAAAATAGCTAGCAGAATCCTTTGGTCAAACATTTTGTGATTTTTTTGTTTGTTTGTACTTATGACATTTATTTGATAAATGGAGTTGGCAAAAAACTGAGGAAGTGGGAAAACATATGGCTGTTGTAAACTTTTATTTCATTGGTGTAATAGTATCTCAATAGGAAATAAGAGCTTGCATTACCCTTTTCCCTCTGTTGCTGAGAGCTTCTAAATCAATTTATTGATTGTCTGTAAAATCTATCAATGACCATGTTATTGATATTGATATCATTCTGATAATGATGCATGGCTTTGTATGTATGGGGGAAGGTATGTTTCAGCCCACTGATGGTTATTGCCTGATTACTTCAAAAATCCCTGTGAATAATCTTTGCCAGTGGGTTGTCAGACTGGACAGCAGCACACTCATCTTTCTGGTGTTTGAAAAAAGAGGTTTCTTTGGAAATGACACATTTCTTATGTAAATGTTGTTTTAATCACAAACCAAACTTTTTCTCTTTGTTCATTAAATCATAGCTACAATATGAAATCATGACAAAAAGGATCATTTTTAAAAAGCCTTCAAAGGAAATCTTTATTTTTTCATTGTTATGAGTACTGTCCTAACCCTAATCCAAGACTTTTGCTTCTGTCTGCCACTTACTCATTTTTACTAACTCTCTGTAGGGAAACCTTAATAGTTCATTTAAAAGGGTAATGGCAAAGACAAGTACATATACTTTTTCCCCCACGAACACCTGACCCAACATTGCCATCCTAGTTGTAAAAATTTTACTGGACATTGGAAAGCAAGTGGACTTGCCAGTAAAATGTGAAAAGACATCATTTGTTTTGGTGAACTTAAATAACATGGGCAGAAGTTTGTATGCAACTGAAGATTAAACTCTGCAGAAGTGGTTCAGCTTAATGATTCCACAAAAAAATTCACTAAGATAGTATCACTGCTATATACTACATTTCAAGACCAGAGATTTATTATTATTGATCTTTGGTTAGAAAAAAAAGGAACAATATTCTATTTTCTCCCAGGTATCTTTGTTTATTACCGTGTGCAGTTCCACAAAAAAACCCAAGAAAATGGATAGTGCAAACTGAGAAGCCTCATCTTACTGTTTTCATTCACTGGTCTTAATATCAGGAGAACAAAGTAACTTAATGACTTGCAAGAAGCAGCAAAGCATTACTAAGTCTTTGCATTCTACTTTTATTGATTAATACTAATATAAAATTTTAAATATCCTGCAATAAAACACACTTTGGACCTTTTTGGCTGATTTGCACAGTTTCATTCTTTTAAAATGCATAATTTTAAATTGTCTAATTCACATGCCATCTAGGCAGCTTTATGTTTTTCTGTTGCTACGTATCAAAATGTGTATTAATTACAGCCTGGTAGATAACAAATATTATTCTACTTTGTTATGCAATAGTACTTATGCATCACATTTCCTCAAGCTCCTCCCTCTGTGGTCAAGGGGTTTGTGTGGAAAGCTGCCAACATCCCTGTTTAAACAAAAACTTCCTAGAATATGAATTCCAGTGCTTAAGAATGATATAAACACCTGTGTCTATATTTATTTTACCTTTTCTCCTGCTGAAATAGATACTACTTGCCCTTTGCCTCAACCCTCTCTTCCCAGTCCAAAATTGTATATATTGTTTGTCTTAGTGGAGAAAAAAAGAAAGGAAAAAAAAAGCCCCTTAAATACTTCAAAGAAAGCACCTTCTACCTGTCATGGAAATCACACTTACTTCTTTTTAACACACAAAGCACCAGACAGAAAGTGAAACTGAAGACATGAATGTTGTGAGTGACCATGAGAACATGACAAGAGCCCACAGCCTGGAACTCTGCCGGTCTCTATTTTTGTATCCACATGTAAACATTCCAGCAGCTATGTCAGTATCTTAGTTTTCTTTTCCTCCTAAAGACTCTTAACCAAAGTGTTCTAAATATGTTAAAACCAAAGATGATGGATTGCAAGTTGTACAAAACATGGCAGAGCTCAACTGTCTCATTTTTCAGGAGTTTATTTGTTGTTCTCATTGCAGTGTACCTGCTTTACCTACAGAACTACACTGCACCAAATCAGTGCTCAAGTTTTAGAGATGGACCCCATTAAATAAGTTTTATTTTTTGTTAAGTTTAAAATGTCAAACCAATAGCTTTCACCATGAATAACATAGCTGTGCCTGTTTCTCTCTTGTTTTTCTGGATATGTGTCTAAAAGAGCAGATTTCTAAATGCAGAATTAATACTAAAATTGCTCCATACGACTCACATAATGCACACAGATATCAGCAGTGATCTTATATTCAGATGTGTACAGTTGCAGAAGCAGTAGATGTNATAAAATGGAATTTGAAAATAATAAATTTACACTGTACAAGAAAATGCATGGATCTAAATCTGCCACTTATTCAGCCCCAGTTCACTCAGCAACATGCAGCATAATTTGAAATAATTATTTTCTAACACTTTGAAAAACATAATTGACACAGAAGCATGAAACATTCAAGTCTTGCAGATAATTAAACTAACACACTACAGAAATGCTTTGCATGTGAATGTTTTTACATATTAATGTCACTTTGGTAAACTGTAGGCTGTTGGGTTTTTTTAGGAAACCTTCAGACTTTCAAGGGCTTTTAAAATATTTATTTGGCATTCCTCTGATGACAAACTTTTAACACATTTTCTGCTAGGTCATACTTCCAGTATATCTGGTTATTGTATTTTAGAACCCATAGTGCTTTCATTCACATCCTCACAGCTACTGTAGACAAATTTTTCTCACAAAGCCAGGTAGGCCTAGGTCCTCCAGAATTTGATGACTGTATGGCAATTAATGCCCAGATGTGATGAAGAGTACAGAAAATATGTATTTTTTAATGCAGCAGGTAAAGCACTCACTTCAGATGACAGGATTTTCTCATATTTTACTTGTAGTCTGCTTGCACCTAAATAAAGTAATTTCAAAATCATACTAAATTTTTCAAACCAAGGTATTTGAGATATTTGGTCTTGTTATCCAATTAATATTAATTTTTTACTATGAAATGTGAGATGGAAACAAACGTTAATTTTATTTTAATAATAATTTCCTTTTTTGTAATTATGGGTTTTTAAATGTTATTCTAACAATCATACCTTGGGAGATCCAGTTAAATGTTGACATTTTGCTATTCTGCTGTCAGCTCAAAGCAAACAAAATTGCCAATCAAACCTGCTTCTAAACATGCATCATTAATATTTATCAATTGATATTATTTAATATTTATTATGCTAATGAGCTCAGGAAGGTACTACTGTCTGGAAAAATCAGAATACCTCTTAAAGCACTCTCAGAACACAAGCAAGAGTAATAGACTTTGTAGTTCAGGATATTATTGAGAAACAATAAAAAACCCCAGCCCTGTTGTGAGCATTGAACTTGTTGAGAGCATTGCTACTTCCAACACCAAGCAATGACTTCAGGAATCAGCACTGTGGGAGAATACAGGGATTTTGGAACAGGAAGAGGTGCACAGGGTAGCCCTGTGGAGCAGGGACTGTGCAGGGGCTGAGCAAAGTGTCTCTGAACTGCCTGTGCAGAGTAAATAACTCTTGCCCTCTGCCTGGGGCTGGAGGATTACAATCCCATCCCCCTGTGGCTGAAGCCCATGGCCAAAATCCTAATGAACTCATTAGGAGCAGGAAAAAGTCCCTTAATCTTGCAGTGTCATGAGGTTATTCCTCATTAAAGGACGTATTCTTGTGTTTGCATGCTGGTTTTATTCAGTCTGCACTCAGAAAAATGCCTCTCAGAGCCAAGAAGGTCAGAGCTCTGTAGGTAGACCCAGCTCCTGTTTAGTCTCATTTCTGAACTTATCTGGTCACTTGCAGTTGCAAAGATGCTGGGAGAAATTTTCTCTGGGCTTTTCTGTGCAACGCTGGTTTATTTTAGTTCCTAATTTTTTCTCTTGTCTCATCTAACAGTAAAAGCTAAAAAAAAAATATAATTACAATGAAACAATAAACAGGCTTATTTTAAGCTCGTTTGCAGTAAAACTGTAAATTTTTCTCTCAGGCTACTTATTTCCTTGATAAGTACTTTCTGGTAATTCCTTGTTGTTTGTGGTCATACAAAGAAAGCACAGTTATAGATGGCAGAGATAGGAAGAAATGGTTGGTTGATCTAATCCAGACCTCATCCTTTAATGCATAATTATTTCTTGAATTTAATTTTCTATGTATTATTTTTATTAAAAATACAGATAAGAGCTTAAAATGAGAGCTTCCATTAAGTCTTTTACAGCATTTTTCCATGACATAATCATTCAGCCAGAATTTTTTTTCCTCTAAATTACTATTTTCTTGATTTCATCCTATCATCCCCCCCTTTTCAGACAGGTGTATCCCTAAAGAATTATTTATTTTCTGATATTTACAAGGCACTGTTCAAATGTTGTAGACAAAAAAACCCTAGCCTCACTAGAAATGAAACATAATCAAGAACATGTTAATTCCATACTTTTTAAAGATAAAAATGTCCTGACCTGCATCAGCTTTTCAAGCAATATTACTTTACAAAATCAGGAGTGGCTTTGCTGCTTGCTGTTACCTGCAGGCCTATTAGAGCTGAGAATACACATATGGGTGAACTGCTGGGGTTTCTCTTCTTTTATTAATTTAAAGATATATTGTCCCATTCCTCTTTTGACCAAGTGTGCTCTTAAATTTCCATCTTTCTAAGGAAAATAAGCTGTCTTGAATGCNAGACATTTTTCCCCTCAATTTCTTTTAGGGATGCTGATGTATTTATTAGTTTTCTACAAATCTGTTCTATAATTTTATCTTTTCCTTTTCCATTTTCCTTCTGTTAAATCCATGCAATGTTGCCACCTTCTTGAAGTTTCTCCTTTACAATTACTTTTACTCTCCTGATCACTCTTACAATTCTGTCCCATCTCTAGGACTGGCTTAAGTAGAGATCATAAAGAATTTGTTTTGAAAAAAGAGGTTTCTTTGGAAATGACACATTTCTTATGTAAATGTTGTTTTAATCACAAACCAAACTTTTTCTCTTTGTTCATTAAATCATAGCTACAATATGAAATCATGACAAAAAGGATCATTTTTAAAAAGCCTTCAAAGGAAATCTTTATTTTTTCATTGTTATGAGTACTGTCCTAACCCTAATCCAAGACTTTTGCTTCTGTCTGCCACTTACTCATTTTTACTAACTCTCTGTAGGGAAACCTTAATAGTTCATTTAAAAGGGTAATGGCAAAGACAAGTACATATACTTTTTCCCCCACGAACACCTGACCCAACATTGCCATCCTAGTTGTAAAAATTTTACTGGACATTGGAAAGCAAGTGGACTTGCCAGTAAAATGTGAAAAGACATCATTTGTTTTGGTGAACTTAAATAACATGGGCAGAAGTTTGTATGCAACTGAAGATTAAACTCTGCAGAAGTGGTTCAGCTTAATGATTCCACAAAAAAATTCACTAAGATAGTATCACTGCTATATACTACATTTCAAGACCAGAGATTTATTATTATTGATCTTTGGTTAGAAAAAAAAGGAACAATATTCTATTTTCTCCCAGGTATCTTTGTTTATTACTGTGTGCAGTTCCACAAAAAAACCCAAGAAAATGGATAGTGCAAACTGAGAAGCCTCATCTTACTGTTTTCATTCACTGGTCTTAATATCAGGAGAACAAAGTAACTTAATGACTTGCAAGAAGCAGCAAAGCATTACTAAGTCTTTGCATTCTACTTTTATTGATTAATACTAATATAAAATTTTAAATATCCTGCAATAAAACACACTTTGGACCTTTTTGGCTGATTTGCACAGTTTCATTCTTTTAAAATGCATAATTTTAAATTGTCTAATTCACATGCCATCTAGGCAGCTTTATGTTTTTCTGTTGCTACGTATCAAAATGTGTATTAATTACAGCCTGGTAGATAACAAATATTATTCTACTTTGTTATGCAATAGTACTTATGCATCACATTTCCTCAAGCTCCTCCCTCTGTGGTCAAGGGGTTTGTGTGGAAAGCTGCCAACATCCCTGTTTAAACAAAAACTTCCTAGAATATGAATTCCAGTGCTTAAGAATGATATAAACACCTGTGTCTATATTTATTTTACCTTTTCTCCTGCTGAAATAGATACTACTTGCCCTTTGCCTCAACCCTCTCTTCCCAGTCCAAAATTGTATATATTGTTTGTCTTAGTGGAGAAAAAAAGAAAGGAAAAAAAAAGCCCCTTAAATACTTCAAAGAAAGCACCTTCTACCTGTCATGGAAATCACACTTACTTCTTTTTAACACACAAAGCACCAGACAGAAAGTGAAACTGAAGACATGAATGTTGTGAGTGACCATGAGAACATGACAAGAGCCCACAGCCTGGAACTCTGCCGGTCTCTATTTTTGTATCCACATGTAAACATTCCAGCAGCTATGTCAATATCTTAGTTTTCTTTTCCTCCTAAAGACTCTTAACCAAAGTGTTCTAAATATGTTAAAACCAAAGATGATGGATTGCAAGTTGTACAAAACATGGCAGAGCTCAACTGTCTCATTTTTCAGGAGTTTATTTGTTGTTCTCATTGCAGTGTACCTGCTTTACCTACAGAACTACACTGCACCAAATCAGTGCTCAAGTTTTAGAGATGGACCCCATTAAATAAGTTTTATTTTTTGGTAAGTTTAAAATGTCAAACCAAGAGCTTTCACCATGAATAACATAGCTGTGCCTGTTTCTCTCTTGTTTTTCTGGATATGTGTCTAAAAGAGCAGATTTCTAAATGCAGAATTAATACTAAAATTGCTCCATACGACTCACATAATGCACACAGATATCAGCAGTGATCTTATATTCAGATGTGTACAGTTGCAGAAGCAGTAGATGTTGTATACCAAAATAAAGAGAGGAAATACTATAGGTATGAATGAAAAATAATGTATATTTCAGCATCATAGCTTAAAATAATTTTTAAAAATTACACAAATTCACCGTTTTCTTTTTGTTACTCTCTTCCCTGTATTCCAAGACAGAGATATGTCATGCATACATGTGGATTGGATACCAGCTTTAGAAAAGAGGACTTCATCTCTGAGAAACCAGGTGGTAAAAAAAAAAATAATCTTACCAGTACAAGAAACTTATGAAACTGACAGATGTAAATGGCAGATAATCTAAAACTGTAACCTATCTCCAAAATATCAGTTCAGCATCTCTTTCAAGTATAAATGCTGCATAAAAGGCAATGAAAGAAAGCACAAGATCTCATTCCAGAAACCATGACTTTGAAAGTCACCCAAAGCAACTCAGACAAGGTGGGTGTTGCTCAGACTTGTGAAATGCCTGGAGGGAATACATTATTCCATATTTGTTTGGGGCTTTAAAAGGAAATCTCTGATTGCAAATCATGTTATCCCTTGACTTAATTTCTTAACCACAACTCTATGGTTGTATCAGCCCCACAAGAAGGACAATAAACAGCAATAATCCTAATGTACAGAGGTGAAACAGAAGTCAGTGGGACAGCAGTCACATGGAATTGCTCAAAATCCTGTCATTTCCAAGGATTTTAAAGAGAAGAAAGGCCAATGCTCAGTCAGATCTCTCTTTTTCCATGCTCTTCATGCGTTAGATCCAAAGATTCAAGACTTCATCCCTGCACGTTGTTGCCAACAGGTATTTTTCCACCCTAAATTGCAGGTAGGACTGAGTGCAAAGTGGAGCTGACTCCCCTGTGACAGTACACTGCAAATATTTGGCCTTGCATAGCTAAAAGGCTTTTATGGTGCCAACAGGAATATGGAGACAGGGTAATTACATTTACCTGTTTCATCCATCTTATTTATGCTCACAAATATGAGCAAAACTGCATGGGTTTTGCTTATACTGAGTCATTTCTCTGCTGCTCCAAGAATTTCCAGTTCAGCCAGCTTTGGTGTGGGAGTGCTTTATCTTCTCTCCCACATGCTAAGGCAATTGCTCTTTACTAACCCCATCCACACCACGTCCTGCACTTTTACTGAAGCTCCCTGTCTCTCAATTTTTACTATCAGCTATCCAACTGCTACCCACCTACTCAATATCATTCAGATTTGGCTGTGGATAGAGATATATTAATTTATAGACATATTACAGGTATGAAAGTGCTACCTTGGGCTGCTGCTGTCAGTGGGATATCAAAAGATTTAACCTTTCTGACAGTGATTGTGGAATCAATGGATCATTGATCATCTATGAAAAGTTTTTTTCTACTCTCATTTAGTCACACATTTTTTCTTTTATTGTCTTTTTAGATCCACCAACCTTTTCCTCACGGGGTACCTCATATTCAGTCACAGGAGTTTTATAGCCAAGTGTCAGTTTTTCATGTTTTTTCAGCCGTTAAAATGTTTTTTGTTTTCAGTGCTCTGTTCAGGTAACAAGATCCCTCAAACCCTTCAAATTTTGACTGTAGTAGAGGAATATCATGACCCAAGGGGTTCATGTTTCCTTTCCTCCCTCATATCTCCACAGACAGAAGGACTGCATTTTTAGACAAGTACACACAATGTGTGTACTATTGTTTTCCCACATCCTTTCCTACAACCCCAGCCACTTTACTGTCTGCTTCATGTTCCTTCACTTTGGCCAATCTCCAGTAAGCTCTGAAATGATCTCCTGATGTTTATATTTTAATCTTCAATCTTGCTTTGATTTTCCACTTATTTTAGTGCTCTCCCTTTCACATAATACAATGTTCCTACAAGTTAATCCTCTGTTACAGCCCTCTACACGTTGGCATTATGGTGTAAGGCACTGAATGCTCCTGGCACTTAAGCTGGAACATGATTGCAATTGACTTTAACTTGCTGAATAGAAGTCAATAGCACGGGTACAGCATATACAGCACCACAGATGCTGACTCTGGCTTTGTTAGATCTGTACAAGATCTAACAGTGAGAAGTCAGAAAAATAACTGTATTTACCTTGCCACGAGGAACTCACAGGAAAGGGCATGTGGGGGTGGATCAATGACATGATAGAGGTTTAGATCTTGCTTGCTACAGAGATGGCTTTGACTTCCCTGCCCCCCTGTTGACCCGTGCAGGAGAGAGGTAATTGATGACAGCCTGTTACCAGGAGCAGGTTATAACACTCCTGTTGTCCATCCACACAGGCAACCTAATTTTCTCCTGTGTCTAGAAACCAGTTCATCTCAAACACCTGCGCTCACAGATTAGTTCCACATGTGAGATGTTTGAACACACACTTGTTCAATATTCCTAGAGTGGCAACGTGAAGGAAAATGTCTATCATTATTATTATTATTATCATTATTATTATTACTATTATAGTATTGACTGTACAGTTTTGGCAATGTAGGAAGATTACCTTAGTAGCCCCCATTCTTTGGTTTATTTCAAAGCAATTTCCCAATGATGTAACTCTAAGCCAGATACAGGTTGAGGATATGAACAATATATTAGCTTTTTTTCCTGTCATTATGCAGGACTGGGATCCAGTAGTATATATACATTAGCCAGATGTTTTACAATTAGTTAGACATTTTCCCCCTCAATTTCTTTTAGGGATGCTGATGTACTTATTAGTTTTCTACAAATCTGTTCCATAATTTTATCTTTTCCATTTTCCTTCTGTTAAATCCATGCAATGTTGCCACCTTCTTGAAGTTTCTCCTTTACAATTATTTTTACTCTCCTGATCACTCTTACAATTCTGTCCCATCTCTAGGACTGGCTTAAGTAGAGATCATAAAGAATTTGTTTTGAAAAAAGAGTTTGCAGACAGTCTCTCCAAAGCTCTCAGAAGTCACTCATTACTTTTAAATGTTTACAAAAGAGATCAGCTCGATATATTTCTGCCTACAGGCTGCTTTAATTTCTTAAGACATAAGCAAAGGAAGAGATCTTTACTGAGAAAGAATTTTATAGATTTTCTTTTTATAGATTTATAGTTTTTACTTAAGATCAACATATATGTGTATATTTACACTACATATCATTTACATTACAGCTATACTGGAGACTTACTAATATTTGTCTCAGTTTCTCATTGGAACTGGAAAACATTCTTGTTGCTCCTTTGGCAATGCAGTGTTTATATTCCCTAAATAGCAACTGTGAACTTGTTACTCATACACAGAGAGGCAAGAGAGGTCTTACATAAAATGTCTTTAAAAATATGCTAACTAAGCTAACTAATACACAAAAGGATTAGCAATCACAGGACCCTGGGTCTCTGTGCAGGCATGTTTAAATGTTAGAAAGTTTTGAACTGTAATCTGAACTAAATCCTGTCTTGGAAAAGAATATGGGTTGGCTCTCTACTATATTTATTTGCAGGGCAGACTTTTTTCCCTTTGCAACATTTTATTCTACTGGGGCATGGGGAAGAGTCTGTAAAGAAAGAGAGGCTTTATGTTGCATTACATTATTTTAGAGAATTCAGCTTTACAAACCCCCAGCCACAAGTGTAACCCCTTTTTAAACATTTCCAGATGCTGTCTGGAAACAGTTAGCCCAGGCAGAACATGATATTTAGGTAAATACCACAAGTTTAATTTATTCGTACACGTGTTAGCTCCTAGCCATATTGCCTGTGACAAACCAGGGCATCTCTGGGCACTTCAAGCACATCCCCAACCAAAGGGGCCTGAGCAAAATGCACTTCACTGATGCCTCCATCCAATTCCTGATGGGAATACTGGGCTTAAATTTGGTATCATCTCAACCTTTACACAAAGCCCAGCAGGTGTTTCTCCCAGGTCACTGCTTTGTGCATACCACACAAGCACTTTCTCTTCCCATGCAGCTGAGGAAAGGCAGGCAGGACTGGTCCATTGAAACACACCCAGGTGCATTTTCTCACTCTCTCCCTGCTCTCCCAAAAGCCTTCAGAGAAGGATGAATGGCAATAAGAAGAAAGAATTGAATGTGCTGACTAAAAACTTCAGGGACTTACAGGGAACCCTGGCTTTGTTATTAATGATAGTGTCAAGAAATCAATGAAGATTGCATGTTTCTCCTGATAATATCCTGGACTACATTCCTCACTGGCAGCTTACTGTGTCACTTAATACAATTGGCCCGTACTCAGCTATCATGCCAGCAAAAAAAAAAATAGCAAAACCCTTCAACACCACAAAAGAACATATTAGCATATGCATTGTGCTCTGCTGTAGGCTATCAGGGTTCAAAAATCCCTCATCATTTTCATGTGGCTGCTTGCCAGCTCACACATACACCTATGCCCCGAGAAGCCAATCCAAGCTTTTTTTTTTCCCCCTTTTTTATTTTTTTTAAGGGATAGAGGAGCTGCCAATGAATTGGAGGAAAACCAACTCTGCCTTTCTCATTTTCTTCCTCCATGAACTTGTTACTTCAGAGCTAAAAAGGAAAGGAGAAATAACAAGATGTTTGTCCAGTGGCTTTATGTAATTAATACAGGGAAATTCACAAGGAATATAATTGCTGTAATGAGAAATTTCAGAAGAGGATTACAGGTTGACACTGGTTCTTGAGTTCAGCAGTTTGTGATACTATTGCCCACTAACAAACCCTTTGACATAAATGGCTTTCCTATTAACTCACCCTTGGAGGAAAGTGTCTCACAGTTCCCACTCTGCTTGTCAAGAGGCATTTGCAAGTCTTACAATGCACTTAATGAATTCTCTAGTGCTTGCACATTCAATTTCCATCCTTTTCTTTTAATCTTTAGTGATTTTAGCAGCAATGTCCTGGGAACCATTTTGGTACAAAAACTTTAATAAGGAAAAAAAGCAGGGTGACATTTAATTAACAAAATTAATTAGTACTAAATAGTAAAAGAACATTCTCTAGCCATTTATGAGACAACAGCTGAGAATGGAGCAATGCTGAGGATGACAGCTGGAAATTGAGCTCAATTAAAAATTAAAACATTCTCAGAATATGAGAGAAAAGTAGTTTCTTCACTAATACACTACTATGCACTAATATTTTTCTGTGATCCTAATATTATAATGCTGATTTTCAGCATTTCTGGTGGTGCCACCCCGGTAATTTTCCACTATAGATATGATAACCTATACAGAGAATTTAAGATTGTAATAACAACCCTGCTTTTCTTTTGTGGCCCTTTAGAAAGTATCTGCAGGGCCTGCCCTCCTCTAAGGATTTTGTGGAATGGAGCTTGATATTCTAATCATGTAAATGAATACGAAATTTAATGAAAATAAGCTGAAAAGAATTAGTTGCATACACCATTCCCACTAATTAGATGTTGTATAGTTCTCAGAACACTTTAGTTTTATGAACCAACTGAAAATATGTTCTTAAATGGTAAAACCACAGCAAGCTGGCTTTATGGTTGAGATCTGTTTTATTGTTTTATTATTATTTTTAACTCACTTCTGTTTACTGCTTTTAACTCTCTATGACATGAAATCAGGGAATCAATCCTGCAGTTTAACCTTACTTATGATTTCTTGGTCTATGTCTGATGTTTAGTACTGAACAACCTGAAGTCAACACATTGTAAATGAAGATAAAGCTGCAGCCAAACAATAACTTGTGGTAGGAAGCAGTGATAAATGACCCTAACATATATACTGAGCTCTTCAAAGAGAAAGGGCTACTAAGGAGAAGATGTAGTCTCTACTCATGCCAAATACTTTTATCCCTGTGTTTTAGAAACTAGGCAAAGCAGGTTATCCAGGTGTCCTTGAGCATCCATACAAACCTACTTCTTCTGAGATGGATTCTCATTTTCTCTGTAAGCTTTCTGCCTTTATTGTTGAAGGGAAAGCTGAGGCTTAAATGAGTACTGAAGATACTCTCAACAGAGAGGACACTGTCTAAACAAAAATCCAGTGTCTTAGTATGCAAAGTATTTACAGAAGGATTAGTGAATTCATAAAACAAGGAAGGAAAAACACAGTGAGCTTGGGAGTTGGGGACTTCAGATTGCCACGTGAAATATATATGCAATATTCCCAAATGGGAGCTCTCACATGTTGATGACATGT
Source organism: Florisuga fusca (assembly GCA_038090715.1). Taxonomy (NCBI): domain Eukaryota; kingdom Metazoa; phylum Chordata; class Aves; order Apodiformes; family Trochilidae; genus Florisuga; species Florisuga fusca. The sequence continues at coordinate 3,337,866 of JAAWXA010000005.1, read as the reverse complement.
GCCTTCCAGAAGACAAATACAGAGTCAGTTATAAAGTACCCAAGTAAATGGAGAGTAACATACAAAAAGGAAAATATTGGTAGTTTATGATCCGGCTGCCATGGAAAAAATATTGTCCAGAGTAAAAGAAAGGTAATTTCAAGACTCTGAGCTGCACAGCTTAAATCACATCATACTTGTTGCCTTAAAATTTAATCCAATGTTGGGGTTTTTGTTGAGATGAAAGTACCTGCAGGACTTAGATGTATGTGATGACTAAAATGTTGCACTTGACCTTGCACACATTTATGAACCTGTGAAACAGCATATTTTTAGTGCAGCTAAATGAAGAGATTTAAGAATAATTTACTGTTTGCAGGATAGGTTCTACAGCTACATTTAGATACTTCTGTAGATAGAGGTTCCTATAACGTTTATTTTCTTCAGTGGGAAGGATTCCAAACTTATATGCCCATCTTAAAGCATTTTGTAAGTCAATAAAATTATATTGTACAAGTATATATGCTTTATACTTATTCTGTTTTTACAACTCTGAGTTGTTCAAATCCCTGAAGTGGAAATAAAGTCAAAATCTAATGATGGTTGAGATCAGTGGGGGTCTTTTCACTGCTCTCAGGATTGAGTCACAAAATTGAGAGCTCAGGAACAGTTCTTTTGATTTGTCTACAGATCTAGAACCTCTTCTAATGTCAGTAGTACATTACTCAGATCCCTCCACAGACACTCCCACTTTTCAAATACATTCTATTCTGATACTGAGGAATGATGCAAAAGCATTTCTCCAGTGTAAATGAAATAATGCTGGTAGATAAAGTATTACTTCTTGAGTCACAGTGTTGTTCTCCACATTTTCTCTTATGAGCATTTCTTTCAAAAACCAGAAGTGAACTTTCCTTAGTAAATGCCCATTTATTATTAAATACACACTGGTGAGTTTATTAATAAATATCTGAAAAATGTTAATCATAATTTCAGATGCCTCTTTTATCCTGAAAGAAGTGTTTCCTAATTAGTTAGATGAGCCACCACATATTCTCCCAAGTGCTACCAAAATAATTTAAGATTTACTGTGTTTTCAAAGGCAGAACAGTACACTTTCTTTAAAAAAACAAAAAAACAAACTAAAAAAACCCAAAAGAAAATTAAAACCCACCACCTCTGTTGAAAGTCCAAAGGGAATGGGAAATTCCACTGGGAATGCAGCAGTAAGAGGGTAGGAACAAAACCCAACCCATACATTTAAATGTAGACCTCATTTCTATATTTTTAAGGCCAATGAGGAAGTTTGCTATTAAACAGTACATGAATGTGATCTTAATTAGTTTGTGAAAATCCCTAGGAATTATATTACACATGCACAACAGGTACAAAGGTGCTTGTGATTATATTTTAAATAGCAAGTATTTTTCTATATAATAAACTAATCTCATAGGAGTAATCGAAATAAATAAATCCAATCCCAGATTAGGACTAAAAATCTAAACTCCTACAAATCTTAATGAAAATGTATTGTGAAATAATGAAATTAAAAGTTACCAAAATCATATATCCAGACTGCAGTCTTTGCCTGGCAGAGGGTAAGTAACTGTCCCAGCAACTGCTGATAAAAAGTGACATATAATTTAGCTTGCTTCCTCTGCTGCCAAGTTCACACAGTAAATCATTCAAAATTAATGCAATAACATGTGGTGTTGTGTTTGTTTGCTTTTTTTGTTTGTTTGTTTTTTGGTTTTGTTTTTTTTTTTTAATATAATAAACAGATGATTTGGGGTGGTATTCTTTTTGAGTGTAAAATCCTGAGATATATTTGGTCTGGCACTTAATGGTAAGAATGAATTGGTGTCCACTGCTGAGAAGAAAACTGCAATGGGACTTATACCCCAACACACCTTTTCTTCCTCTCCACAGCATACAAAGTGCTCTAAAGTCTGACTCCACTTGATTGCTTTTTTAATGAATCCTGAATCAGCCATCTCTACGTCAGAGGTTTTAGAGCTGAAAGTATTAACCTGATTCTTCTGAATAACCAATCAGTTAAGTAACTGAATAACCATTTAGAAACTATGTCTCATGGCACTCATCAAAGGGTTCAAAATTGCTTTGATGGTGTCACCTCTGCAGCCCACATCGTGTCAGAAAGGTTTTCAGTGGTCGTAGAGTTTGCCACCATAGAGGTATTAGCCCAGTGCTGCTTTCTTAACCAGTTAATTACATTTACTTAAGGCTACTGCTGGGTTCTTTTGTCAAAGCTAAATTTAGCAAAATTTGAGATGTGAATATATTTTACTTTTGTTCTGTTTATCTGACTAACTCTGACTGCTCCCTCAGAGACTTATCTGAGAAGTTTTCCATCCTTCTCTCTGCCTTTGATCAAAGGCTGTCAGAATTTGCTTCATTTGCATTTCAGACCCACTGATTAAAACCACGTCCTCTGGGTTATGAAGTATTGTTGGATGACAGAACTAAGACAAACTGTTCTTAATTCCCCACTGTGTTGTATTACCTCCAGATTTTTATCACCCTGCTATTACACCTTCCCTATATCTGTCCGCCTGTTTGGGGAAGGAGCTTTCGGATAATCTCTGGGGTTTAGGGCAATGAATGACTCTTGGTCCTAGGAATATCATCACTGCTAAAAGGATTCCCAGTGTAAAGATAACCTGCTGACTGATGGAACCATAATACTTTTCAAGATGTTCTTCGATATGTACAGCAACACCTCTTTTTGGGGGAGACTATGAAGTACCTGCCACACCCATGGCACTTTTAATTTAGAAGGGATCAGCTCTTTGCAGCTGAAAGATACAGAACAGTTTTAATTTAGAAGGGATCAGCCCTGTGCCACTGGTAGACACAAAGCCATTCAGTCAGAATAAAATCTGTAATGAGAATGCACCTTTGGTTGGTCCTACAGCACATTCTTTGTTCTGTGCTAGCAATGAGCAAGGTTCATGAGGTGACGTTTCATCAACTAAATCTGTGTCCCTTGATAACCTCTTCAAATCCTGGGCTTTCACCAGAATTCCCTTTCCCTGAGAAGTGTTCTGCTAAGCTCTTGTTAAACTCATATGATGTCACAGACCACTGACAGAATAAAACCCCAAAGCCTGATTTGCCTTTGTTCTTTCCCTTCCTCCATCTTCTCAAGTGTTTTTCACTAAGAGCCTCAGACTTACACTGGCTTTGACGAATGATAACTTAATATGATAAGCACAAAAATGGAAAAAAATACATAAGTACACACCCTTCTGCAGCACTGGACAGTGTTTGACTAGCATTTAATGAAATTACTTAAAAAACAAACAAACAAACAAACAAAAAAACAACAAAACAAAACAAAACAAAACAAACCAGAGCTTTAGCTGTCACTACCTACAAGGCTACATATTGTAACCTGGTTTTTAAGACTTAAATATTCAGAGGTCCCTTAGGCACTTGATTTCTTTGTTTTACTTCTGCCACTGCATCAACTTTAAGGTTACTGTAGCCAGAATAATTACCTGCTTCTTTTTTGCCTCTTGTGAAAATCTGCTCAAGGATAAAAATTTACTAACAGGAATGAGACTCAAATCTCTCTGATGCTATTATAGTCTACATTTTCCTGGCACTTTTAAGTGAATTTTATCCCTTCAATATTTTTGTATTGTCCTGCTAGTTGTCATCCGTGATAGCCATCATGAATTTTTAAATTGGTTTACTTTAGTTATGGAAACTGAATACTGAATCTGTCTTATGTGTTAAGAAAATAATAATAATAATCTTTTCACTCACATGTCAGGAGACAGGGCCATTGGTTGTCAGATTTCTGTTCATTTATCAAGAATTTTAAATGCTTTTACCTGCTAACAAACGTTTATGGAAGTCATTAGGGTCATCCATAATGTACTCTGCAGGTGCAGATAAAAGGACTGAATATGAGTTTTGAGTTTGCTTTTCTTGCTACTTACATAATAGAAAAAAAAGATTTTAATAAACCTTTATAAAAAAAAAATTAAGAGTTCATTTCTTAGAAGCCATTCAATAGCTACCTCCTTTAATTCCATCTTGAATGAAAATTTGCTTTCTCTGTTAAGTACAGTTAAATAACTATGTTAACAAATACAAATATTAATTAATTATAACTTTGGATAAACAGGGTAATATTTTCATAATTTAAGGTTTTACAAGGAGAACAATGATATATGTTCATACCACACTATGCTGCTAAAGTGTGCCTGTAACATTATGCACAAAATATACATAACCAGTTACAGTATTAGCATCATATCTTGTACTTAAAGGGATTTTGCTAATGCTCTGGTTTGAGCTCGGACAAGACCAATTGTAATTTTGGCAATTTTACTTTTCAGTTAAGTCTCTTCTAAGTGACTGCACTTCCTGAAATTAACAGCATGTTTTCCAGACAGTGTCTGCTTCTAGGACAGATAACACTCCCTGTTCACAGCTATTGCTGGATTAACAGTACGAATGGTTTGCAGAAAGGCTCTTCCTTATACTGACTCCTATAGAAACCCAAATCACTGCTTGGTTCTGCAAAACTTATGCACTGCAAATGCAAAGGCAGAAACGGAGTCACAACTGTGACCCTCCTTGTCTAGAGAAGCAGACTGGGCAGGGCACTCAAAACTTTCACCAGAGCTGTTTTCATGTCTTTCAACCCATAGGTCTCTCTTCCTTCTCCCTCTCTCATCCTCTTCCAGGAAGGGAAAGGGTGAGCAGAGAGTGGACATGTTTAGTGGCCAGCCCAGCCTTACACTGTGACAGCAACAACGGATGCAAATAAGCAATGGACATAATTTTTGCACTGCAGGCTCTAAACAGAGATTAGTTTGCCTTTAATTTATTGGGCAGTAAAGATCAATGCAATCTAGCCCCATGGCATTGACAACATGCATGTAAATATTTCAGAACAATCACTGTTCAGCTTTCAAAGATGAGGAAAAGTTCTCTCCCCGTTTCAGAACTAAAGAAAGACTGTAGTTTTGTTTTGTTTGGGACATTACTCTATGTACCCTTTGGGGCCTAAGAAGCTATGGGCCCTTTTATTTGGGGGATTATTTTATAATTCTTTCTCCTTTCTTTTCAGCCTAATAACCAGAATATTTCACTCTCATGGACAGAGATCTTTATTCTGGTAGCTATAAGAAAAGGGATAAGAAAAGGGAAAAGAGGGATGTGTACAAAACCATATGTACACATGGATGAGTACTGATACCAGCTCATTCTTTCTCTGTGAAAAAAAAAATAATCCAAGAATAAGCTATAACTGCAGTACCCAAAACATATAAAACCTCATGTAACTCAGAACAGTTTAATCAGCAGTACGCACTGTCACAGAGCTCTACCAGACTACACTGCTTAAAAGTGGCACACTTAAAAGTATGCTGGGTGCAGAAGGTGCTGTCAGGAGCGGTCCCAGTTTGGTGGGAAAGCCTCACTGCCTGCCTTTTCTTTTGAACGGGTCAGGTGCATGTGTCAAGTATGAGCAGAAGGAAAAGTGGATACATGACTGCACATTTTGATCATAGACAGCCAGCTATTATTAATTTTTCCATTATTCTAAGCTAAATTAATTAGAAAAGTGACCAATGGATCATGTTCCCTGTACAGAACAGTACAAAGAAGCTGACTTTAATACAGGAGTGAAAAGTTATACTCATTCTAATTTATAGATGGGGCCATTAAATGAGTGAAATAAGAACTTAACCAATATAAACTTGCATTATTTCTCAGTGTATACAAATAGAAAATAAAAGAATGTCACTGCTGAAATACAGCCAGCCAATTTCACTCAGCATAGTCTCAGTTTTGTTGACCAATCAAAATTAAAATGATGCTTAATTGCCAACAACACACAGGGCCACTAACGTGTGAAAATCCTGCTCCTTACTTTCTCTTCAAACTCTTCTTCATTTTTCTTGCTACCATATTGAAAAGGAATTTAGTTAAAATTAAATCCTTGGAAATAAGAAATGCTTAGATTTATCAGTTAAAAAAGGTGAGGGTCCCCTGTGACTGATGAAAGAAATTTCATTTTTTACCTGCTTCCCACACCCTGAGACTAAAGTCTTGCCACTTTTAAATGTTACAGGTTTTGTTTGCTTTAAAATAGCTGCTTTAAGCAGGTGATGTGTGCCAGTTCAGGAAGCAGCAAGTGAACCAAAAATCCCAGGGCAGTGCAGACATTCAAAAACATGAGTAATAAACTCCAGCCACATAAGCTTTGACAAACAGAAGGAAAGATTACTTGAGATGAAAGATATTTTCACAATCTTTTTTTGTTTGTTTGTTTCTGGTTTTCAGAAAATTATCCACTCCTCTTTTTAATATTGTAATTAAACAGTTACTTTCTTTTAGATTGTTAAACTGCTCTTGAGTATCAGTGCTCAAATACAAAGTATTCCCAAGACTTCCAAGACCCCACCTTACAATTTTCTCCTAGTAAGCCATAACCTAACAAGATACAGCAGGGACAATTCAGGAGAAGAAGCTGCTCTACTGCAGCTCTAGGATCTGTTCCTTCCACCTGAGGGACCAGGGTAGGAGCTGTATGCACTCATGCATCCTAGATGAGCAGATCAAACTCCTTTTTCATGAAAGCAATAGTGTGCAGTGCTGATACTGGGTATGAGAAGGTCAGGAAATGCCATTTGCCTCTCTGCACTAAGACTGGATGTTTGGTAAGTGCTCAAGTTGGAAAAAATAAAAATGTTTTCTCCTTCTGAGGAGGTCTTCCTGGCAGCTGCTGAACAAATTCTTTTCCTCATCAAATGGAGCAAGTGGAGAACAGGTACTTACACACATGCAGTTCTATGATGGAAAATGGTTGGTGCTCAGTAGTAAATGACATGGAGCAGGATGGTGACCTCAGGTCTTGAGAACAGGGAGAGAATCTCTATTAGCCTGGCCCTGTCATTTACATAATGACTTAGTTCCTGATTAGACCGAGGGCTTTTTGCATCCCAAGGACAAATTGCATGGCAAGAATCTTTTACCCATGCATGTAACACAACGTACACATCAGAAGCTAGGTGGGAAAACACAGCAGTGGCTTGCAAGTCTGTCATTGTTTCATGTATTGCTTGAATGAAAGAAATACTACTCTTGGGGTTTTCTTGGGGTTTCCTTAATTTGCTATAAACTCCTTCCTACAATGAAGTTCACAGATTATGTTTAATAGCAACATTTGGAAAAGTAGACAATCTTAATTATGAAAAAAATATAGCCATGCATCTCAAGTGCAAATATACTTGGTTACATAATTTAATTCTTAGGAATACTTTCTTCAGTCTGTTTTGTTCAAAACCAAGCCTCCTACTTACAGCTGATCTGTAATAATGCAGTAATGCTTCCACATAACTAAACAAACTGTGCTCAGTGAAGAGCAAATAAAAATAAACCAATGAATGTAGATACAGAAACCAGAAAGAATCCTATTTGACTCTTATAGCAATAAAATTATGTTAAAGACTACTTTTCTTCTAGGTGTTTAAAATAAAAGCCGACCATTAAATCACTCAGGTACAGGATTTTCTCAATCTTTCCTTTGGTTTGTCCTTCCTGCACAATTATTAGACTGGATGCTTGGCTTTTCCCCTCCACAAGAAGGAACATTGCCTCATCCCTAAGCAAAGTCTGCTCCAAGAATAAAACAGTGCAGCACAGGTTTGGTGATTTTTGTCTTTCAGGATAGTTTGAATTGAAATCAAAGGAAATTTGGAAAGAATCAGTTTGTTCAGTCTTGAAAGGAAAAATTGAGCCAAAGAAGTACAAGTCACACACATAAAAGGTTACTCTGTCAAAACTGGTAACAAATTACTTTCTACACCCATCAGGGAATAAGGTGCAAGTGATGTGCATAAAATGCAGTGAAGGAGGTTTAAGGTAGATGCTATGAGAAACTTATCACTGAGAGGATAAATGAGGAATTAAGTTGGCTAAGAAAGTGCAGAAATCTGGAATTTTAAGGGTTAGACTAGCATCAGCCAAGAAGTGTTCAGCTGTAACTGCTCCTGTCCTGAGGTGAATGAATACACTGAAAGACAAGATAAGGTCCTTTTCAGCCTTATTCTCACTTTTACACTCTTCTTGAAATGAAAATATTTTAAGATTTGAACATTTGTGAGGTTCAATGTGTTAGCAAAATATGAAATTATAATATTATAATTTTGTGAAATAACCTTCAAAACAATCAGATAACTCCCAAAATGAACCCTGATCAAACTTTCACTACAAGTTTTTGGTGTGGATGAACCCTCACTTTTCAGACAAATGGATTTGCTCAGCTAGATCTGAAACCAAGTTACCTGCTCATTAATTCTTTCCCAGACAGTTTCTAAAATCCGTACCACAAGTTTCCTTGGTAACAGCAGCCAGCATAATTTTCCATGACACCTAGCCATTCAACCACACAGTAGCACAAATCCTGACCCTCTGTGTCCATCCAGAAAGACAAAGGGAGGCTGGAGGCAAACATATTCCCCCCATGTGCACTGATCCTGCACTGAGCACATGTCAAATGCAGCTGATGGGGATGGTGACTGCATCCTCTGACACACTGGAGAGCAGTTACAAGGTCACTTAATATTTACCACCACCATGCCTTTTCTCCCTGCATATCTCCTGCTCCAAGCTTGCAGGAAGCTGTGGGAGTTGAAGTGTGGCTAAGCACAGCTGCAACTTCAGAAGGAAACTCTTTGCCCCAATGGGTAAAGGTTTTGCTGCCCTGCAAACGCTTAATCCAGACACCATTTCCCAGAAAAAGAAAAATGCTTTCATTTTTTTAGTTTTACACTTTATAGCCATGTCACTGTTCTTTCTGACTAAGGAACAACCCAAAGATTGCATCCATTTTGAGGTGCGTTGTGCTAAATGCTGCACAACAGATAGCAGAGACAAAAAGAGACAATCTGATCTACTAATGCCAGCCTCTGATCCTGTTCCTTATGTACTTCAGTTGCTGACAGTGGGAACTGACTTATTTCTAACTCAACTAAACCATTGTGGCAGGTGTTAATGACCTGAGAGTAGAGACAACACCTGGAAGAACATAAAAATCTCTTTCCTGAAAGTGAAGGTCATTACCTTCCATGCCAGGAATCAGAGAAAGAGTATGCTGACCAAGCAAAGCCCTGCAGGGGAAGGAAGGTGCCTCTCAGGTGATGGGCAAGGGTAAGGTCCTGCTTAGTTTTAAGTAAGAACACACAGGGTGACCAACTACAACTGGTAAAAAGGCAGCTGAATGTCTCTCAGCAACAAGGGAGCAAGAGGGCAGTCTTTATTGATAAACAGCTACATCAGCTAAGAGAAATCAACTGGCTGTGTAACCACCTCTGAGTTAATCAAAGGAATGCAAATATGTGTTTTCCTGAGTTAGCCACACCAATACTGGTAAGTAGAGGTGGCTCAGCCCTGTCTAAGAGTATGAAAACTAAACAAGAAACAAAGAAGTACATTTTGCTTTATACATTAAACCCTCCACATGAGGAATACTGAAAAGAACATGGTGAAAGGCTGTTTGACTCAGGATAAGAGAGGTGGATTTTACCATAGAAGCACAGTGGCCTTCTAATGGAATAAGCACATTCAGTTTATTTTTCCTGACCCTGCTTTTGGGTCAGAAAGCTCCTGCTTTTGGAGTTGTGGAAGTATTCAGTGTCAGATACCACAGACTCATCGAATGACTTGAGTTGGAAGGCACCTTAAAGCTCATCTAGCTCCAACCCCTTTCCATGGGCAGGGACACCTCCCACTCCCCTACCATACAGTTATCAACTACCATACAGTTTAAAAAGTTTATGGTAAAAGTTGTGTAAAACTAAATTTTTACCATTTTTTTCACAGCACAGTCAATTTTCAGCTACAATCAGCTTCTTCAATACTCTTTTTAAAATGAAGCAGAACATCCTGGGATGTGAAAAGTGGTGTTTCCTTGGTTTGATTCTTTCTACTCTGCTGGTATCAACAGCAATATGTGTGTCATTCCACTGTGCTTTCCATGAAGTTAAGAAAGATTAAAAGGAACCTTCCTGATCTCCAATTATGTATATTTAAATATACACTTGGTACAGCATATTAAATGGCAAAAACCTAGAATTGTCAACAGCTGAAAAATGTGATCATCAGAAAAAAGCACTCCCAGTTGCTTTCTTCATTTTCTTTGGGTGCAATCAGACTTCAAAGAGCAAATATGAACTGATGCTGGATTTTATCCTTTTTCTCAGATTCTTTTCTCAGATATGGCTTCTTTTACATTCAACTTTGCACAATGAATTGCAATTTTTACTCATTACTGTCTCAGTTGCTGTGGCCTATATTATTCTCTAACTTCAAAATTATGTTACCTTCTTTTCAATGCCATTCCTAGCCATGGAGACAGAATATGTCAAACTGATTTATGTCTGGACACTTACCTGAAGAGTGAATTATTTTCCCAAGTATGTATGCCAGTATAACATGTAATCTTTTAAAATTTGGAAGCAAAAATGAAATTAATTCAATTAAAACTACTCTGGAGTCTAAGTAAAACAAGTGTCGTGTCCAAATATATACCCTGAATAAAGGATCCTTCAACAATTTCCTCAAAGATGAGAGAGTACCAAAGAAACACAAAAGCCAATTATTTTTAAGCATATGCTGACCACATCAGTTATTCAAACGAATTATTAATTCAAACTGTGCTAACTTAGAGACAAACATTATTCAAATTTCAGCAGTAATCCGGTACAAAAATGGTTCACTCACTGTGCTTAATTGACAAATATCCAAAACATGTGCTCAAAAAAGGAAAATTAGTGAATGTAGGGAATGAAAGTGACCTTTGCATGAAAAGGTCATTTTCTTCACATTTATCAGGGGGATGCTATGGTTGGGGCAAGGAAGGATCAGTGTGAGAAAACAGGGAAGAAAACCATGCCTGAGCTTCCTTGGCCAGCAGGATACCAACCAGATACCAGACTCTATGCTATGACTCTCATAAATAATTCCTATCAAAAGGGTCTTTGAAATGATGGTGAGTGATAGACTCAGGAAAGGTGATGGTGGCTGTCAGGATAAAGAAAATCTGCCTTTATGTTTCCAGGTGTGGAAAAGAAGTACTTCTATTCAAACAATCGATTTTGGTGCCCTTTTTTGATGCCTTAAAAATTAATGAACTTGTACTGCAACTGGCAGGAGACAACTCCACACATTCTCTGAAAGAGGCAGATGTGCAGTTCTCAGATAAAGCAATGTCCTTGATGTTGAACTACTCTGAAGCTGTTCAAACTACAAGAAGGCCTGGGAGGAATAGAGACAAAGCTCAGGAGGTTGGCAAAGCTATCTAAATTATTTTTTATAATAGTGAAGAAACAGGAGGGGTGCACATGGCAACTGTCTAACCACTTTTTCTTCAACAGCAGAAGGGAGGTGTGTGATGCCATTATTCTGCATTTATAAAACTGCTACTTACAGCCTCAGCTACATTTTAGTGTCTCTTAAAGCTTATCTTAGTGTCTTGAAAAAATACAAGTGGACACACAACAGGGACATTGGTAACACATACATGAATTTTTAATGAATCTAGATGTGTCAAGTTTGATGGTCTCCACACTTCCATCATTGGTAGCTGTGTTTTCTAGAGCCAAATTATCTTCCCAGCTATGCTCTGGCAACACAAGATTTCACACCATTTGCTCACACCTGCTAATCTCTTTTCCCTGGAACTTCATAGAATCCTATACCTGAAACACTGTTCAGGTGGAGTCTTCCTGCCCTCCAGGTCATAGTGCAGCTATTACTATTTCTATTAAAGTACACTGAGCAGACAGAGGTTCTGACCTGCTGTTTTCTCTTTTTGTAATTCACATGTGCTGTCTTGCTTATTTAACTCTACCAATAAAATTGCAATGCATTTCATCATTGAATTTCAACCATGTCTTCTTTCCCCAAATGATGCCCCTTCTAAATAAAAATGCCTCCTTTAAATTAAAGTTTCTTGATTCTCATCTGTCTGTGGGTACAAGTAACATCTAAAGTACATATTTTTATTTAGTAAAAACTTAACAAAAATCTCTTTTGTACCTATAGACAGCTTTGTACTGTGTGACTACAGGCCCAGTAGTTAATGATTGATATTCCTATTTATTACAGATCCACCAGATGACTATTACCCTTCCCTTCACTCTGTTATTAATGGCCTCATTAGGAATGCAAATCAATGTCCACTACATAAAACGGAAAACAAAAAAATCAATGTATGTCCTGTTGTGTATGGTTTAGATTCAGATTTTTTTCCACAGTGTCACAGGTTCAAACCAAACCTAGAATACTAGATTAATTTTAGATGTTTTCTTACTTATAAATTATGTCTCTCCTGTAGGTTTTGTTCCCTATATTAACTTTTAATGTAGTGTTTTTACAATACAGACAAGAACAAAAGAGTAGCTTTGTAAAAAAGGCTCACAGATGCTACTTAGAAATACAAAATAAACCACCCAAAAGTAAAGAAAATCAACGGTTGTGTTGGAAAAAAAAAAATTATGATGCTTATTTGTAAGTTATTATTTCAGCCAAAAAGAAAAAAAAAAGAGTCCATGTCCAAATATTCCATAGCTACATTGCCTTCCCCATTTATACATCAGGATCAAAGTCAGTGTCCAGCTGAGTGTTTTCAGCTGACATGTTTTCAGTCACTGCATAACTATGCATTTATTTCTCACATATGCTCCCTGAGATCTTTGCAGCTCCAAGTGACACAATGCATCTCCTTTTCTTTTTCTTTGATAAAGTTTTTATCACCAGGAGTCACCTTGGATGAGAACCCCCTTTTAAATGATCTGTAATCAAAGAAATTGTGGTATTTCAGATCCTCAATTAAACTAATGGTCAAGTTACAGCACTCATATCCTCCTCAAGAATGTGCCAGATTTTAGCCATCCAAATGCAGCCCATCTCTGGTCTTGTTCTAGTAGCTCCATCTTATTTGAGCAGTAAAATTCTGAGGAATAATTTAAAAGAATAGCTGATTTGAATCTTTACCAAGATTTTAAAACCTATTGTTGGGTCTTTTCATGGTCTGTGATTTGAGGTTATGGCTGGGATAAGGGAAAGAGATGCTAAAATATTGCACATTTCCTTATGAGACTCACTGAAAATATTAAGATACCAAATCATTTCAGTACTGTGTTTATCAAATACCAGGACAACTGAGGATCTTGTGTGATAGAGCTGAACCCTCCCAAAATAGATCCCATCCAGATTACCTAATTAGATACTGGTAATCTTTAAAAAATATAGAGTAATAAGACATTCCTCTACTTGGTGAGATCTCTAAGAATTTCTTCTGGATTACAATAAAAACATATCTTTAATTTTCTTAGCACTCTTTAAGGGAATTTTACTCTTCATATTTTATCTGCTTTTCTCTTCTGTCATCCTGTCACATAAAATTCCTTAGGTTTCTACGTAACCACAAAAGTTTTACTACTACATAAATTGTATACAAATTTGTAAATATATTTACATATTTGCCTATGTGTTTTGCATGTGTGTGTGTATTTTGTCTTAAACAGTAGAAAGAACTCTTAAGGTTAAATAATACCTAATCCATCAGTAAAAGGTGTTCAAGTGGAACAGAAAGCAGTGTGGAACTGGAAGTATGCTGTCATTGATGTTTTTATCTCACTTACTAGTAGTGTAGGTGGAGCAAACAAGAGAAGACAAACATGGAACAGCCAAAAGAGGCAAAGAGAAGAAATTATGAGATCTCAGTGATTTACTGCAGTATAATGTGCAGTCACTTATGGCAATAAAGTCACAGAGGAAGTCTAAGCCAGAGCTTTGTAACACATCCTGTGCATCCGTGACTTTATCCCTAGCAATATCATTTAATAAAATACAAGATAAGGGGTTTCACTATGGCTTTCTGAATAGAAATATTCCATTCTCTTTTCCACTTATGTTAATATAAGCATCAGTCAAAAGAGCTAAGTCACTGGTAGATCTTGGTGGATATTTTATGAAGATCTGAATAAAGGATCAATCACCAAATCCAGTAGGAAAGAGGTTTTCTAACTGCTCTATGCTGAATAGTTAAACAAAAGGAGGCCTAATATTTAAGCATGGCAAGGACAGAATGCCAGCAGCCTTCACACAAACATGGAACTCTTTTCTCACACCTGAGAACTGACAGTAGCTGTTATTTTGCATCATTTTTTGGAGATGACAGCTGGATTGCATTCTCCTCTTTTTTTCATTCATTCATTCCATGTACCATTTTTCATTTCCCTTTTGCTTAACTTCTCTGATAGATGAGTGTGTATTGATACAATCACTACTTCACATATTAGTTTTTCAGTTGTGGAAAAAGTGTTGTATATTGCTGTTTACTTTCCTTGAAAAATCTGTGTTTAGTAGTCTCTCAGTCAACAATTTATTAAAATATACAGAATTCCTTCCTAATTCCAGGGAGATTAGAGGCAGTTTCACTGGGAGCTGTACTTTATTTAGGAACCAATGGGATTTTCAAAGGCTTTTTATTAGTCTGGCTCCATTCACTTTGAGGCAGTCATTCCTGACTCCCAACTGCAAGAGGAAAATGGTGCCACTTGTCTAAAATTTCAGTTCCTAAAAATTAGCATTCAGGTTATATGTATAAGCTGCTGAACGTACTGCAACACAATCCCTTTATTTCATGCACTATAAAGCTTATGAAATACAGACATCCACAAGCTATGAAGCAAAGGCTCATAAAAATGCCATGAAATGTGTAATTATCCACTAGGATGACTCTTCAAACTATGCCTGGAATGAACTGAACTGGGGGATTCAGTTGAAAAGCCAAAGTCTTCACAGATCACATTGACAGAAGACAACAATAAAAAGATACATGAAATTCAGAATCAGCAGAGCTCTCTGAATTTAATAAAGTAACCAAACACACTCAAGTAGTTCTATGCCACTGCCTGTGAGAAAAGTAGTTATCTTGAAACTTTCTGCTAGCTGAATGCCAATGACTCCATAAACAATGGATTTAATTAAGGAAAATTATCCCTACCAAACATCTGATTATAGATACTCTCCACTTCTAGCACTCCATAATTTCCTCCCTAAAGCTAACCAAAAATATTGCCTGGAGGACATGAATGCAGTACAAAATGTAAGATAGTTTCTGTTTTTGTCAGAAAGTAGATCTATTATCATAGCATTTTTAAGGAGTAGAAGTTACTCACTACACTTTAATCTTTTCATACCACTAAGGCATTTAGTTTTAATCTCCTTTTATTACTATTCAATTACAAACTCAACAAAACCAGTGGAATGTTATTTTAATTATTTCAAACCCTTAATACAATTTCTGTCTCTCTTCCCCTCCACTCCAATGTTCTCCCTCTGTTCTGTTAACTGAATAGGTCCCCAAGACATGATTGTCTAGAAATTTCTCTTCTCTGCTCTATATAGAGCTGTCTGTCAGAATCTACCATCATGCTCCTACCTATTCCTAAATGTCTCTTCAAAAGAAGGACTAAACAAACTCCTCTAACATCTCATTTTCTGTAACATTTCCCTTTATATTTCACACTAGAAAACCTTCAGCTCAACTGGACGTAGTGTATTAATACCTCAGATTTTTTTTTCCATAGAGTGTTCGTGTCCTTTTCATAGTTTCAAAGCTGCTTCTGAAAGCTCACCTAATTAGAGGCATACAAAGTACGATTGATAAAAAGTCTATAATACCACTCTGATTGCATCTAACAGATAAAAACTAACAGATTTTCAGTCTTTAACAAAAGATGGGGTTTCCAGAGCCGAGTAGAAGGCACTGGGTGCCCTGTTTTCTTTTGTTGTAGCAATGAGTAACACAGAATACCTCTATAAAGCCCAAAGCTCAGTTACTTTTGAGTGGAACAAAGTGAAACGTACTACAGGAAACACCTATAGAGAAGGTAAACTTTACACCCTCACTAATGATTGAGAGTTGTCCCATCAGAAAATCTCATACTACTGAAAATAATTGTCCAAAGAGTGTACAGTCCACTGAAAAATAACAGTTTTTCTGTGCATTCATTTGACCAACATAGATGCTTTCTAAATAAATGTGGAATTCTGTACCCATCAAGTCCTTGCACAGCTTGTTCTTTAACGCCTAAAATTCTCCACGTGTAGAAATTAATTTTAATTAGACTATTCTTATAAATATTCCCACCTGCATATTGTACCAGAGAGGCTCACAACTACAGAAATGAAGTACTAATGTAAGGGTTTAATGCAGCCAAGTGCCAGCCTTATTGCCTTACCTCCACATTTTTATCTTATTACCAGCAAGCACTGTCAGCTGTTAATAAATATGGTTTTGATAATAGAGAAGATAATAGGGAGAGAGAAAGGGACTGGTCTGAAATCTACTCAAACGAGAAAGCACAAATTTACAGTTCTAATTACTCTAAAGCAGATAAAACAGGAACTCAAAAGCATAGCCAATATGCTTTTGTATCTGATTCATGCTACCAATGCCTGGCAGGTCAGTTTGATTCAACGAGGCAGACAAAGCCTGAACAGTTCTCTTTTTCTGGGGGACACAGACACATGGCCACATCCATGCATAGGGACAGTCCTCCCTGCAGAAGAAAGTGCATGCAGCTCCTGGATTACAGGCAATCACAGATGCAAAACAGGATAACCCAGCACATCATGTCACTCCAATTCCTGTCCAATGGAGCATAATCTGATTTGTAGTATTTTAAACTGCATCCTGATTGGATTAATAATGAAGGCTGGCAGTTCTGAGGAGTTTACCAATTGCTGACAGTTTCTGTGAAGCAGCTGGGCAACTACTTTTAAATTGAGAAAGACTATAAAATATATTTACAGCTAAATGCCTTCCTACAAAGAGGGGCCAGATGGTCCCATAGAAATTAGTAAACGAAAGAAGCATTAATGAATCATCTAAGAAACCAGAAATCTTTTAGTGGGTGGTTCAGTCCATTAAAAAGAAAAATCACCCAAAACCCAACACAACCCAACTCTTCATAAAGTGCTTTTTTTGCTTACTGTAATTTAAATGCACTTACAGGCATATTGTATTTCTAAATAATCACAGTGAAGCATAATTTCATAATAGATGAGGTTTGTTTCTGTCATGTTAATAGCTTATTCCATCATCAGTTGATATTTAAAGCTGAATTTTTTTAAAGTTTACTATGAAAAGTCTGAAGTTGAACCTCTTTGTGTTTAGCATATGCATAGGAATCTTTTGTGACAAGGAAGTCTAAAAGGGAGAGAGATTCTCAAATAGGGAAGTGGTTCTGGAAAGAGTTTTGGACTTAGGGGAAGTGCTTCCTGATGATAACTAACACTTCTGGGTTGCCACTGAGTTAAAAACAAAAGAAAGCTCTAAAGTCCTTGTGAACTGAACATCAGAAAGAGAAGTCCACATAAATAACATGTTTGCTTTCTTAAAGGATCCTGTTCTCCAGGACAGGTCTTAGGAACCAATCCTTCTAATAACAAAGTGAAAACTCTGCAATACCTCACTACTGCACAACTAATTGTGGTTTGCTATTAATTTATCCATTTTAATTTTTTTTAATAATGTTCTATTTTTTACTTCTCTTTGGGGAAAAACATAATTTATGTGTCAATTTCTTAAACTACCAATAAACTGTTAAAAAAAAAAAGCAGTATTACTACTCTATTGAATAAGAATTGCACAACTTGAGAACTGATGCTATGAAGCTAATGAAATGAGCAATTAGCCTTGTTAACACACTTACTATTACTGAAGCTCTTGATGCCTTCTTAAGTGCTAATGATCAAGCTCCATGCTGTTGTTATAATTAGTAAAAATCAAACACAAACAATTTGTGTACTTGCAGATTACAGGACTAAAGGATATCACTTGCAGAGTCATAACTGGAGCTTATATGTTATTTAAATGAAAAGATTTTTTTTATGCCTGTTTGGGACACAAACTTAGTTTGTTCGTGATTATGAAAGCCAAGACAATCTATTGTTTTATATATGAGGGAAAAGATTCAGTTTTTCCATTTGTAGGTGTTGACTATCTGTCACATGAGCTCTTGAGTTGGGTCTAGCCTTTTCTGATAGAGAGATCTGTATGGCATCTTCTGATGAAAGAAGCTGCATGTGGGACAAGGACTCCTCAGCTGGGTTTAGCTCTGCTGAGAGGAGTTGGTCAGTCGGACCATTTTGTGCTGCAACTGCCATGTCAACCAGTCTGGAAAAAACATGCTTTGTTCTAACTCTTGTGACCCATCACAAACCAACAGAGTTCAATGTTCATTTTAAATAACCACTAACTCCCTGTTTGGCAATGTTCCTTCCACTGACAGCTGTTTCCTGCCAAATGGAAATATCATTTTTAAAATGTGTGTTAGATCAACCAATTAATCACAGGGACAGAATAAGATCTGAATTCTACACTGGCTTAATTATTTTTATTTCAGCTACAGACACATGTTTTGGAATGTGTGCCACATATTCTTAACTGAAGACACATTTCACTCCTTTTACTGTATTTCTGTTATTATGTACACTGCTCCATTTAAATTTCACTTTCAGTATAATGCTATTATTTATTAAATTAGCTTTTTCTTTCTTGAACTGTTTTCAGACTGTTGAAGTGAAAAACAGAACCTTTCTAGTGATGGGAATTCTTTCCTTTTCAGGAAAGATAGAAACCACGTAACAGATCCTTCAGAAGGTGGAGATTGAAAATTTTTTTTTTTATTGATTAGGCAAGCTTAATCTATAGTCAGTGGTCTGCTTGTTTAGATTCCATCTGTATTATGGAAAACTAACGTTCACACTCCATATTTTGAATATATTTCTGACTTGACTTAGCCTTGGAATATTTTCAAGATTATTTTTATTATATTCAATTTTTTGTCTCCAAGTTGTTTATGTTTTTCTTTCTCTCAAGTTGCCAGCCATCAGCTGAGACTCTAGATTTTCTACTTGAAATATGCAGCATATGAAATGTGAAAAAGGACACGTCACATCCCATCCTCATTAGAAATGGTGAATACTTCAGAAAAACAACCTGTGTATGAACGTTTATTGTAATTTTGAAATTAACTCTGACTGATTGTACCCTTTGTGCTCCCCTTCCATTAACATTCCAGCAAATTAATTTACTACTGGGTATAACTGCTTAAACAGCAAAGTTTAAATGAACATTGCTGAGGATAATGCAAACAATATTAAAACTTCAGGTGACAACCTCTGAATTTTTCTCCCAGTCTGGAGCATCATGGTAGAGCCTTTCTGCCTGCAGGTGCCACCCAGATTTTCAGTGAGGTCTCACCCCAAAGTCAGACTGGCACCTGCCAGGGCTGGGGTGGCACAATTTATTTTCATGTTTTGGGGGCTGTAATTCCTGTTGCTTCAGGCAGTCTCAGATGGCAAAGGACAACTTTGCCTCTATTTTTTCACTCAGGAGGCAACTTACACTGCACTATAGATACTCCTTAAATCTGAAGTAGGGATGCTTTCCTGTGGCTGCTAAATGAGTGGATGTTTGTGAGAGCCAGGCAAGGAGTTTCCAGCATTTCTGAAACTCTCACTCATGACAGTGGGGCAAGGGGGCTGCTTGATGCCTCTCTCATCAGGGAGTTAAAAGATATTTGTATGACTTTTTGAGTCATACAATTGAGTAAGGAGAGCAAAGTGCCACAGAACTCCGTGCAGTGGCAGTTTTTCTCTACTGATGAGAAGATTATCCCAAAAGGGTCTGGATTTTAACTTTGGGGTATCCTAAAGCCTGCCAGCTCATCAGGGATGAAACCTGTAAGCCAGTGTACCACAGGAAACCAAACTCTGCATGGGTCAGTGTTGCCTGAGGGTAGCACTTTTTTTCTTTTTCTTTCATCCTGCCTTGTAAACTAGGACTTAGTTTCTAGTACTGTATATTCTCTTTTTCAAAAGTCCTACAGTAATCAGACTGCTGCTGCTTCAAAATGCAGATGAACATAGCTTCCTTTCAGGTCCAGAGAAACTTCACTACCTCCATGACTTCGGGAAAATAGGGTCTGATGAAATTCTAACTTTTTTTTTTTTTAAATTGAGAATAGAACAAATATATAATTATTTGACTTATAGGAAGGTATATAACTCAAATGAGTATAGCACACTTCTGAGAGCCAATGACAAGTATAGTCATTCAGATTTCAATAAAAATGCATTTATTACCTGTAATTAGTCTACTCCATTATTGTTGGATGCATTAAAAATGTCATTTATTTTAAAGCAGCTTATTATTCACTGAATTTCAAGGAGAAATGATCAGCAAACAGTATCTAGTGTGATTTGTCTCACAATTACTGCACTTATTCATTGTGAAATACAGCTATATTGCCCATTATTTTTAACTAAAGCATAATACACATAATTTAAATGGCATTTGGCTATTACCCAGAAAAAAATATTTCTAGCAGATAGGAGTAGCATTTAGCTTTATCTAAAATACATACCCTGGGCTAATAAAGAAAACACTTTCTGAACAAAATCGAACATTTATTTGAGAGGAGAAAATCATAGATGCATTTCATACCCAACAAGCCCAAACCTATTTTTACTGCACTTAGGTAAAGGGTACGGATGCATAAAGAAAATTCATCTCAATAAGATGCTTTCAGGCACAGTACAGTCTTGCCCTCCTTTCCCAGTGGAATTTTTGTTTTGTAATATGAGTGCAAAACACTTCTGAGCCTTATGTTGTTATTGTTTGCTTTTAGTTTGCTTTCTCCTTTTTTTTGACTTTTTTTTTTTTCTTCTTGCTTTTGTTTCTTTTGTTTCCTATTTCTGCTTCGTATGTTTTTTTTCTAGATCACATCTCCCTTCTCCTTCACTTCCCCTTCCAGTCAAATCTTCCCTCATTTCATGTTATTTTCACTGTAGAATTTACTGTCAGCTCTGCTTCCCATTCACAGTCCTGTGCCAACCCCTCATCTAGCATGGTGGCAGAGGGATGCAGCTGAACAGCCAGGCAGGGACAGGGTCCCAGACACACCTTTACAGCACCCAAGAGGGCAGAAATCCTTCAGGCAGGCACAGCCTGGCAGTGCTGGAGCTGCTCCTGCCACAGGCCTGACCTTGGGGGTGAATACAAGCTCCCCAATGCAGGCTGGGAACTGGCCCCTGCAACTCTTTCTGTCTACCATAATTATACCCAGGAGAAACAATTTCGCCTGGGGAATTTTCTGCAAGGAATTTGTGGTGATTATCTGCACAGGAGCATGCAGAAGAACCTTCTTTTTTTAAAGCAAAACAAACCAAAATTGTAGTAACTTCCCCAGAGTTTCAAGTATCTAAAAGTCTAGCTGCTATCACTTTCTAGCACAAGTTCCTGTTACCCATCACAAAATAACATCATTGTATGCAAAGAACTCCTGTAGCAACTTTAGAGCTTTGAAACATGCAGTTAAATGCTTTCAAAATAAAGTAGGAGGCTGCCATTCTGTATCACATTTAAAAGACTGAGGAAGCAAAAATGTGGAACAAAGATTAAATTCTGCATTAGCAGCTGAATGCTGAGAGCTGCATTTATCAGAGGTTGAGAATCAGGCATTTGGGCTTTCCTTCACTTTGAATCACAGATCACCCTTGCCTTCTCTCCCTCTTGCACACTTTATTGTAAAGCCAGAAAAGAAAGTTAAAAAAAGATTTAGTCAGAATACTAAATTAAGCTATGAAACTTATTCCTCACCTAGGCAGTACAATATATATCTTAGTTATAACATTTTCAAAAGCACTTTTCTGGCAGCCAGCACCATAATGGGGTTGCAGTGGTGGAATAAAGGAGATTACACAGCAGGGGAGAATTCCTGCCACAACCTCAAACACTCTTCCATATTTTTCAAAACAGCAAGATTGTACAATCTGCAATTTCAGATCTTTTAAGCAGAAAGAATACTGACTGACTTCCTCATTTTCAAGCTGATTAAAATTAACATGCTTCTCATGCATTCCCTGGTAACCACAACTTTTGAATAACTGACCTTACCTGGCTTTGTGCACAGAGAAGAAGAGAAGATGATGAAGGGCTCCAAGCAACAGAGTTCCTAGTATCTATAAATAAAAAGAGTAAAAATAATATTAAAATCATTTGAACCAGGCAGCTTCCATAATAAAAAAAATGTTACATTAGCGTGCTTGCATTTTGTTGGCACATAAGGCTGGTATTCATATTTATCCCAGGCCCATGGAAGTGGAGTTTCATGTGATTCCTTAGTCACTCCTTGACCAAGCTGATGTCAGGGCAGTTCTCTAACAGAAAGGTGACCCTAAAAACCACCTCTGACATCTCAGCTCATCTCAGCAAAATGGACTGAGGTGCTGTTGCACTGTTTTGTCACCTACTGACACAGACAAGCTAAAGGGGAAAGTTTTTGCCACTGCTGGTCGTGCAGCAATACTACTAAGAGAGGATGGGAGGCTTCAGAGGTATGGAGTCAGCTCTGTCAAGGAGAAACAATTGCAAAAATATCTGTGGGTCTGGGTGAACTTTTAGTGGAATAAGTAATTCAGTATCAGCCTCCATCATCTGTGCATTACTACCTGTGTAAGACAGCCTCAGCAAGGCAAAATGCATCATTCCTCCATACTACTTTGCCCTGACCACTGCCAGAAGAGGTATTTTTAATCTGCAATTTATTTCTCTCTGTCAAAGGTGAAAAGCATTAAGCAATTAATTACCTGAAGTGATTTAACAGACAGAGTGAAGTCAGAGAGACTTCAAAAAGTACCCGATTATTATTAATTCATGTAGTATTCATTAGTGTGTCACTAATGATGCTGCTTTCATTTGATAGAGAATGCAATACTATTGGAATTTCTCTGTAATTTAACAACTGCTTAAGAGTATTTACTAGAGTCTGAGACCAGTACAGATAATTTTAAAATGAACTTTAACACTTTTATGCTATTTCAGCAGTATTCTGCAGCAGAGTACTCTTCCTTGGCACACATGGACAAATCCATTCTTGCTTCTCTCTCCCCACTCCGACAGCACTATCAAATGCAACATCACTAAGGAAAGAATTTGTCTATAAAACTTAGATCAGGAAACAAACTTCAGTTACAGTCCATAAAAATTGTGGATGCTGACATCTAACATGACAAGAAATTCCCTGGGCAAGCAAATAGTGATCCCAAGGGGATCCTCCAGCTGCAGATGTCTACAATAAAGGTACTGTTTGCTTACTGCACTACACTCTGTCAGTGTTAACTTTGCATCTCAGACTTTTGTGAGATTTTTGTGCATCCTTTACATGCTAGAGCCATTTTAGCAATTCACTTCTCCCCAGTCTCACAAGCATATGTTTACTGTACAAACTACATTCCCCTTCACACCAATATATTTTGTTTAGTAAGGTTGAAGTTCATATACTTACTAATAGCAGATTTTTTTAAATCTAAAGAGGATATACTGGAAGGTTCCCAATGGAGCCTTAAAGATTAAACAACTGCAGCTCTATTTTAAATTGAAAGAGCTTTGAATATAATTTTCTGCTCTTGGGTCTGACCCTACAAAAAACACAAGCCTCACTTGAGAGTTCTCTCAGTACCTTCCAGTACTAGTTTAATACTTCCAGTATTAAAGTACTTAGGTTATCATTAATTTGTCTAAACAAATCTGCAAGTGATGTCTGTGGAGAGGAGCTCTTGCCCACAAAGCTTGCCTGTCCACAGGGCTTCTTGATTCTCTAGCTGACCTTTTAGACTTTTCCATTTATACACAAAGGCTCTGTGGTTGGGCTACACCAGGCTTGCCATTTTACATTCTCCATTCCTCAGGTTAGCAACCCGGGAGAGCATTAGCCACTGCTAAACACTCTGTTGTAGTTCCCCTGTCATAGCCCGGGCTCAGCAGTGCCCCTAAAGATAAGATTATCAGGTCAAAAGATGGATAAAGAGCTCCTGCATTATGAAAAGACACACTGTTCCTGTTGTGTGCCTCACAACTTGAAATGCACAGATACTTTATTTTCTCTAGAAAGGTAATAAAAATTGAACCAGAAACACCACCTAACACAGAAGCGCTGCATTATAGCAGAGTGGGATCATTTGAAATTAATGAGCCTCTTACTTTTCAAAGTCTCCAAATAAGCTTCAAAATGTTCCCCTGCTGTACCTTGGACCTATCATTGCCAAAGAAACCACAAAGATGTTTGAATACATCTCCCACATGTCCTCACTGAAGTGAAAAAGGCTCTGAAGAGCCTCTATATGTTTTCCAATTGATTTCCAATTTAAGTTCAGAAAGAACCCATTCCTGTTGTATTTCTGGATTATCAAAATCCTGAATAATCACTGTGTCCTGGTAATCACACAAGTCCATCACCTGACAGTTTAAAATTTAGGTAAATGGTAAAGATTCTATTACATTCCTGCATTTAAATACTTGGTAAGGTACACCAAGAGAACGACCACCACACTGCTTCTGGAATGCTGTAATACTGTCACCAGAGAAGCTATGTGAAAAGTTTTCAGAAGTCAAAAAAGTTTTCAGTTCCAAAGTGGAATTTATGAGTTAGGAGTATTATTAGAAGGAGACCTACCAAGCACATACATAAGTCTGGGTAGCTGGGGAGAGATCACATGCAAATCCGGCTGGGCAAAAATGTTTTATGTAAGTAAAATAAGCACTCTCTTTTTTGAGTGCATTAGATCTTTTAAGGATACAAGTGTCTTCCAGCTGAAAACCTGCTGGATGAACTTGAAAATCCTAAGATCAAACATGTTTTTCTTCTACATGGTACAAATGGTTTTAGAGAGAAGGTATTTTTTTTTCACCTCCAAAAAGTAAGCAGAGTATTTAATTGGAGTATGATACAGCAAAAAACCTCCAGTACTTATTCAAACTTATTTTCATTGTTATTCTCATAGATCATAGAATTGTATAAATGGAAGACCTGATACTTCTCCCAAAGGCTTTTCTATTGAATGTTAAGTAGGACACAACTAAGCAGTGGGGAGAAGAAAGCAGTGAAATGGGAGCAGAAACAGAAGATAGGCAGCAAATGTGACAGAGGTAAGAATAGAAGGTCACAGGCTAACATTGTGCATAACTTAATGGCTTTCTTGAAATGCTGAAGCCCTTTTGGGGCATATCAAGTATCTGCATAATAACTTTCTAAGACACTGGAAGTTACAAGCACCTTAAAATATGTATGGAATATTAGAAGAATGAAGAAAAACTGCAAAAAATGCCAGCCTGCTTACTATGCCCTACTAGTTTCCCTTTTATTTCAAGCAGACTGTATCTGGATGAATTCTTACTGTCTGAAGGCAAAAGGAATGGTCCCATCTTGACCACAATTTACTTTTAGTACCCTTAGATCTAGGTAGCCTAAATCTTAAGGCTTCACAAATGTATCAAATTGTACATATTACCTCTGGTACAGTTCATAAAGCACAAAAATCACTAGTAGTGTGCTAAAATATTTCAGATTTTTCCAAGACACAGACATGGTGTACTACTTAACCAAGAACAAGGACAGAGCATGTAGGCTTGCTGTTCCAAATGATTGCCTTACAGAAACTTTTTTCCTTGAAATAGTTAATATTTGATAGCCTCCTCCCATGAATAAATCATTAGACTGTATCTATTAAATGGTACGGTACAAAATCTAACTCTCAAGGCAGATGGGCACCTACTATATTCTGTCCAGTTGAGTGTAAGGCTTTAAAAGATAAGGCATCAGTCAAATCTGGATCAGGCTTTCAGACATAGTTCAAGTCATCTCTGCTCTTTATGTTCCCTCTGACATTGAATTGCATGGACACCACAACAGCAGGGTTGCAGGGGTTCAAAAAATGGCATGGTGAGGGTTCTGGGAACAGGCAAAGGAATTTTTTATGCCTTAGAGTGTAACCAAAATTGTTGAGTAGGACCTAAGTTTGACAAAAGACCCAGGAGTGTGTCTATCTCTGGTTTTGTATTTGTTTGTTAGTTTTTACATATATGAGGGAGACACATTTCAAAACAGATACACAGACCTGGGGCATTCAGTAGCTCCACATTTATTCTCTGTCCATAGAAACTGGCATGGCTTTTGAATCGACCTCTCACTCTGTATCACACATCACCATAAAGAGTCATGGTTTGGTCTTTCATCCTCATTACTTTTCCTATTTTCTTTGGGATATCTATATTCTCATATAGCCCCAAAACATATTAATGTAATATAAAGCTGTCTGTAATAACTAGAGACCCCCCTAGCCATCTTATTTCCTTACCAGAAAGGTAAGATGGAAGGAAACCCAACTTGTACCAAAAGTTAATAGACTGAAAATTTAGAGAAAATAAAAGGCTTGTAGTTTTATCTCCTGGAAGTGTCTTTCCAGGGCTACTTTTGGCACTTTAAGTACTCTGAGTTCATTAGTATTTAGTGCTCTACCACAAATTAGCAGGGGGAGGGAGCTGCTCAACACGTACCTGAACAGAGAGGTAGTTGGGATTTCTTGTCACTGAATAAAGTCTATTTAATGGGAATTAAAATATGATCTTATGTAACATACTGAGTACTAAAATAGTCTTTACTGCGATTACATCTGGTCACCTTCAGTTTTAACACTGCATTAACAAGACAAGCAGTGATCTAAAGTCCAATTAGATGCCAAGTTATTCAACTCATTAAGTTTGAATGAAGTAGCACACTGTTCTCCTACAAAGAGACTGCAACAGAGTTCTTGTAAAGTTGGTGAATAGCTCTTTAGCCTTGGCAGAAATATCTGGAAATTCAAAATCATCACTTGAAGCCTTTGAAAACATCCAAAGGAACAAAATAAGTGTGTCACGCAAGTACATATGCAAATTCCATTGAAAGCATTTCTGCTTTCTAAGCATGTGAAATGCTTAACAGCAGAAACTGTTAATTAAGAGACAATGTTTACCCTCAGAAGTGGATTCCCCCCTCTGTGACCTGGCAATTCATACTTCAATGTGAAAGCACATGGGGGGGATTATTCTGGGAACTGCAGGCACTGAGTGTTCTTTTCACCCTCTACTATACCCCCACTTTCCCCTTGCAGCTGAATATATTTTTTTGTTTGAATCAGGATAAGGAAAGTGACTTGACAACAGCACAACAACAAATAAGTCCATGGTATCAGTGGAGTTACATTGGTGAGCAGAGGTGAAATCAAAAGGTGTCCTTTTCTTTGAGCCCAGTGAGTGCTGGTCTTTATCTTGTCTTTGCATAGAGTAATCAGGTTGTCAGTGGGTGCATTACTGCAAAGCAGATGGGTAATAAACTGGTCACAATATCTCTCTGGAAACTCTATATTTGCTTTTGGGAAAGGAAATTATTTTAAACTGCCACATCAAGCTTGGGAGGAAAAGTCCTTCTCAATTTCAAGTTCACAGGATCATATTCACCACCTGTGGTTCTTCAGTACACAGTATTCCTGCAGACTTAAGGGTGGGAAGAATGGTTGTAGTGAAGTTGTACATAAAAAAAAAAAACGGACCTTATTGTGTTAATGTATTTTAAAATTTTAACTTCTAGCTCTGGTTTTATATTGCCTATAAGGGAATACTATTTTGGAAATAATACAGATCTTGCTGTCCTTAGTTTTTCAGGTTCCCATCATTCATACTCACAGCCTTCTTGCATGCTGTAGCATTTCTGTCTTACAGAAGTAATACTAAAAGATAATTTGCCTCTTCCCAACCCCCCCTTTTATTTTTTTTTATTTTTTTTTTTATTTTTTTTTTTTTTTTTAATTTAGGAAGTATCTTAATATTTAAAATAAAATAAAAAAAACAACAAACAACGAATACCAAGAGATAGCATAAGGGGAAACAGCCTCTTGAGAAGAGGTTTAGATTAGATTTTAAGGAAAATTTCTTCACTGAAAGGGTTCTCTGGGCTTCAGGCCCTGGCTGCCCAGGGTGGAGTCCCCATCTCTGGAGGGATTTGAAAGCTGTGCAGATGTGGTGCTGAGGGATGTGGTTTAAGGGTGGACATGGCACTTGGACTCGATGACCTTAAGGGCCTTTTCCAACTTAAATGATTCTATGATCAAATTTTACTAGGACATGACTTTTTCCTGAGATTTTTTTTCCCCTGAATGTTTCTGAGACTTCATTCATTTTTACAAACCAGCCCTCAGGCTTCTTTCCCCAGCCTGTGGGGTGATGGTGAGCCCAGGAGGTGAGTGAGCAGCACTGAGAAGACTGTGGCAGGAACCTTCAGGTATATGAAATGAATAGGTCCCTGGCTCTAGCAAACTGAACAAATACAATGAGAAAGGGCTCTTGACAAAATCATGGATGCTTTTAAGGAAAGAGAAGAAATATCACCCTAGAGTCTGTGAAGAAGGAATGGAATCACATCTAGAAAGACCCTAGAGGGCTGGTGGCCCTCAGAGCTGCTCAGACAGCCCATGAGGTGGCACTGGCAACCAAAGTTAGGATGTTTGCCAGGGCATTTATCAAGTCACATGCTAAATGTTAGCCAAGTGCTGACTTGCTGTCCTGCCCTTGGATGCTTGGTCTCCCTGTCTATATGTTTTGAAGACATATTTATTGAAGATATATTTGAAGACATATTTATTAAACAAGCAGGATAAAGATGTGTGTGTTTCCCATCATTAAAATTGCTAGGAATTTCCATTAACATTTCTGGTTTAGTTTTTCTTCTTTTTAGCAGTTATTGCTGACACTAAAAGTGTGTGCTATAAATACGTTTGCATGACTTATTAGAAATTTCACCAGCTTTGGAGCATCCTTTCAAGCACTTCCTGCAATTACATAGTTTCAGAATATTTTTCATGTGCTCTAAGCAAAACCCAGCTACCCCTTACCTGAACAGTAGCCAATGTTTAACAGAACAAGAAATCCTCATCTGTTACACCTGATATAATCCCATCCACAAAAATGGAATAATAATTTACAAGAGTTTAAGATCAGACTTTGAATTTTAGACCCATACTTAAATTTTAGATGTAAGTAATTTAACATTAAACTTTTAATATCTTCTGTATGCAGGACTCAACAAAATATACAGGAAGTTTTAGAATGGGATGGATACTTTAAGAACAATTTTATTTGTGTGATACTGATTGAGAATCTGGCTCTTATTTACCTGGATATTTATATAGATCTGGAAGGGGAAGAAAGTTTAATTTTGGAGAACTGAAACATCTCTGTAAATACTTCTCTCTAAAAAGGACTGGTTTGATTTTGAAAATTAATTTCATTTCTTTCCTTTCATTACCCACACCTGTACATATGGGTTAGGGATAGTTATAAAGTACAAAATCTTCCCTAGACAAGGAAAATTAGAGCAGATTGGTGTCACCCACTTCAACAGATGTTTACAGCAAATTTCTGTCATGTGAACCTGAAGACAGATCAGTTCTACTTGGAGATTTTTGCATGAAAAATACAAAATTGCTTTGCTATCTCTTCAGTTCTTTTAAAATCCCTCAAAGCTGTTTCAGCAGTCATTCCTCATAAAGTCAAGTAATTTCTTGTTTTCCAAGCCCTCCTGGCTACCTTGGAGTAAAATTTTCCAATTTTATTTCTATTCTATGATATCTTATGCATTTTATTTCCTGGAAGTACACTCCAGACAGCTGGCAAGCTTGCCAGGTTGGATTCTGGGCAATATGATAATTTTCATTGACTTGTACCAAGAATTCTTAGGTTCAAAGAGCCAATATGATTTCCTCTGCTAATACTGCATCTGCATGTACTAATAGGATATTTTATAAGACACAAACAGATGAACAGGTCAGACAGGCTTAGGGACATGAAAACAAATTGTTCTAGTAAGTGACCTATCTTTGCCTGAAGGGTTTAACCCTCCTATAATAAATACAGACTTTCAATGTTTCTCACAATTCTGTGCAAGCAAGAGGATTTTATGTCATTTATGATAAATTTGGCATTTTTTTAAAGTTTTATTATATTGCTCAAAAGTTAATTTCTCACTAACTACTTTCTGGAATGATTTAATCTTTTTTAGACAAATCTCTGCTTACCTTAACTCTATCAGTATGAAAAATATTTGTTTCCATTCCATCCTTCCAAAGGCAGAAAGCCTTGTAAGCTCAGGCAAGCAGCCACTGACAAACAACAAATATTTAATAAATATTTAGTTGCCTTATCACAGTTAATTTCTTAATAGTGATGATATTTCTTATTGTTTTACTGGATCACTATCTGGGGCAGAAAGGATCTGGAGGAACCATTTTCTGAGTCCCAGGCCACTCAAATGGAGCTGATGAAGTGGCAACCAAAGCTGAGACCAGTGGGTGATATCCCATCCAACAGGTGACAGTGGAGCAGTCCAAAGGTGATGCACTAATCAGAACTAATGAGGATGAACTCAGGAGAATAAAATGAAGATGTCTGAAAGGTAATGATGCTGCTTGAAGGGAGGTCTGGAGCAGAGGGAGATGGCTCATGAAAAAGAGAGAGGTATGGGGCACAGATTAGAGGGGACAAGAGGCTTTAGACTTGTGATGGTGGGAGATGAAAAAGACAGACCTGGCAGTGGAGCTGATCAGAGTAGAGGCAAACACGTGGAGAAAGGATTCTGAGGCAAAAGAGAGAAAGAGTCACTCTTGGGACAAAACATTATATAGAATTTAACTATGAAAATCTACCATGACCCTTCTGTTCTCCTGTCTGTTCCTTTCTCTCCAATTTAAAAACAGGACAAGAGGCACTTGGAATTGCTAGGAATAGTTTGAAAATGGAAATGTCTTTTTTTTTTTTTAACTAATTCTTTGCTTGTTTTGTGTGGATTTCTTAATGTACTACTAGAAATAAACTTCTTTGTGATAAAAGTTATTTAAAACTTAAGCAAAGCCCAGCAATCTGCAAGGCTATAAAATCACACAGGTGAATAGGTATCCTTTTTTTCAGACTGAGGAGAAAGCCATTTCGGACAGATGATGTGAAGCAGGTACATGAATACAGAAATCACATAATTTTTCAGGGAAACATTGCTGCTTTCCCTCAGCAGTGGCAGGAGGAGGGTCTCAGCTCCTGACAGATGCATTTCTAAATGGATTTTTGTGAAAGGGAAGAGTAGGATGAGTTCCCTGGAGCATACTGAGCAGACAGGCTTCAAAGAGTGTGTGAATGTCAGAGCCTCCAAGTCACTGTAAGCAATTTGCATCCCTTTGACTTTCCAACAGCCTTAAATCCCTATTTCAGCCAGCTGCCTGCAGGCTTTCCAGGTACACAGCCCCTGGACTAGCAAATCTTAGAGGGAAATGTAATCCTCTTGCACCATCCCTTTTTGTCTTTTGTGGTCAGATGTGACAATAATTCAGAGACAACAGAGTATTTTCAGGATTTCCCTCTATTCAAACAAAGTAAATCCTATTCCTGATACCAGGTAAAATCTGCCTAACCATAAGGCAAAAACATTCACTGTGTTTTCTATTTCCTGACTTAAAGCAGAAAAAAACCCCTTTCTCCCAAATCTTTTTTATTCTTGGTTTACAGTCATTTGCAGCTTAGTTATTCATGCGAGGTTAGACTCAATTATTTACTTTTTTTCCAAGAGTTTGTCTTTCTTTTTTTTTAATAGTCTCACCTGAAATAATCAGAAAATAGCAGAGGAGAATTGTAAAAACAATATTTAAAATTAAGTGAATGGAATTTATGCCTTGTTCTAGAATAGCATGTATTACTGTAACATGCAATTATACTGGGGAAAAAAAAAATCTCAACTCCCCCCAGGTTACAGATTGATTTCATAGTTGTTTTGTAAGCTATTGCTCTGCTTCCTGGGGTATCTCTCAGGCTCCCTTCAACACACAATCCATTATATTCTACACACTCAGATAGATGAAAGGTATAATGGCAAGCTTAACTTTCCTTCTATTTAGTGAATAATGATTTATAATTAGTCCTTTTATGATGCTGAAGTTAGCTGGGCATATGCCTACCAACTCATTGCCTTTTGTTACTGGAGGTGTTGCTTTTTTAACAGCAGTTGCTCTAGACTTCTGTCAGATGGAAGATTTAAATTAGAGCTGTGAGCTCACTGTTGCTGGTCACAGCTTTCATCGAGAGCTTCTCTTCTGTGATTTACAGTCTGTAGTACCCCACTTATTGCTTGAGAAAAGCAAAATCATCAACAGAAAGAGTCAGTCACAAGTTGCTTTTGCTTATAGCATGTGATCTCTATTCTTTACTGGGGAAGCCAAGTGAGAACTAACACAAAACAAAG
This sequence comes from Florisuga fusca, assembly GCA_038090715.1. NCBI lineage: Eukaryota > Metazoa > Chordata > Aves > Apodiformes > Trochilidae > Florisuga > Florisuga fusca. The sequence goes on along the minus strand of JAAWXA010000005.1, from coordinate 3,305,668 downwards.
AAAAAGAAAGAAATTTAAAAGCGAGGGGCATTTAGAAGGAAACTAAATTATAGACATAAAAATTACACGTTATCCTTTTTTTGTTTTTAATATTACCTAATTCACTGTTTAGGAGGCAGCAGATGTGAAGCAGCACAGCTTTTTATCACCAGAACATCACCTGGTTGAGTGCAAGCAATGGATAATAAAAGGTAAATGAGCACAAATAGATATGCAGATGTAGGCAGAATGGTGAGCAAAGGAAAAAGCTCCAGGCAAAGAGTCCTTCCTGATCATTGTTTCTCCTTATTTACCTCTTCCCCACCTTCTGTAAATTATAGTCAGATTACTCTCTATAGTATTTTCATCTTTCTACTGTCAGCAGAAATTTCTGTAATTGTCAAGAGCCTAATTACTCCTCTCTCTCTGTCTCTTTTTTTTTTTTTTTCCCTGTTCTTGTTGGTGTTCTTAAAATGTGCCTCCGTGCATCTCCCTTTCTGCTGCATACAAGCACTTTTTGGTCCCTACAACAGAAATCTTTTGCCATGCCATCCATGTCTTGGCCTTATTAAGAAATAAACTGTTTTTACTCTTTTCTCATTTTCACTAACAGTAATGAGTGGAGCAAAAAGGAACAGTTATAGTGCAAGATTATACTTCCAGAAAAATGGTGGTATAATTTCACAGAGATTTGGCACCACTGCAGAACTACGAAAAACCACCAACTTCATGCAGTTTCTGCTATGGTTACTAATACCACCCACAGCCCAAACTATATCTTTGGGGAATAAAGGTCAGAAATTGATCAAGGAAAAGCAGAGTTTAACTGTAAAATTAGGATTATTAGTTCTTGCTCTGGAATCTTGGCTCCAGACTGAGTTCAGTTACTCCTTCTAGCTAAAGCCTTTTAAAAATGAGAGGATAACCAATAATCATATAGGTCCTCTCATGAGAGGCAGAACTCTAAAATTATGCTGAGACTTAAAGGTATTTGAGAACATACTCCACATGGTGGTAAAAATGGAAAGACATAGTGATGAAGGAAGTATATATAGTAATGATAGAAAGAATATGCCTACAAAGCCCCTTTCACACAAGGATTTAATATCATTCTATGAAGAAGGGAAGTACCATCACTTTACATATTAAAAAAAAAAACAACAAGGCAGAGAGCTGAGTGCCACATGCTCTTTGTATGACCCACTCTTGCAACAGAGCTTCACAGAGTAAAAGGCAGGGCAGGCTGCAGGCCCCACAACTCCATTTCCATGCTGGAAAAGTAGCAAACATCTCTGTAAGGCCAGGGTGACATAATAATGAGTGAGAAGTAAAAACCCTGGTGACTTTGATTGTGTGTGAGTGCTCTTCTGTGCATTTCTGTTAAAATGCTACGTGTTTGTTTTGACTCTGCTTTCTTCTTTCAAACAAAGGATAGCAACAGTTTTAGATTCCAGTGCTTTGCTGTGGTCTATGAACAAATAAGTTGTACTAGGTTTGGCACATTGAAAATTCATAGAATTTGTGAAGACACAGGCTTAAGGCATGCTTCCCATTGCTCACTGCATATTTATAGAAGTTCTCTTAGCCAGGTTACAGCCATTGGCTGCACTCAGGCCAACAGCATCACATAATAATGTTGCTCTGTATTAACTGCATAAATGAGAGGTTCTACCAGTGGATTCCATTTGAGGAATGGGTCAGCACTGTCAAAATTATCCTCAGATCTTCACAGTACAGCTATACTTCAACATTCCAGCTATCTAATGTACTCAGAAAAGCCAGAAGTGCTATGCTGCTATCAGACAAGTAACAAACAACTCTACCTTGAAAAGAAATCTGATTTGTTTTTTCCTTCCTGAAGAAAAACATCAATAGCATTATGATTTCTTTGAGAAAAAATAATTTCAATTCTTGTTTTTTTGCTCTAAATCCATTCTTCTGAGCTGATAGTATTGCACACATAATTAATTGTGAGTGAGATATTCCAGGCAGTCTAGAATGACATAAAATAGCAGCTCTGAAACCATAACTGAATTATAGCTGTTCTAAGATAAATTTCCAACTATTTTTATTCATCCCACCAAGAATGCTAATTCAGAAGTGAGGCCCTTTTAAGGCTCTTGAGGCCCCTTTAAGTGGGATCCTTTAAACTCATCTTCTTTACTTCTGAGAAAACTTCTGATTTCAAAGCAGAACGCAGCACATCTCTATTTCATTCATTGCCTAATGGTTTCAAGAAAGAAATAATAATTGATAATATTACCTCAAATATTGTGTGCACAGCCAGCCTGAGAATTTCTATCCAAATATTTTATAATATAAAATGCAACGGAGAGAGTGGAAAAGAATTGCTCAGATACTGATATTGCCTCCATGATTCTGACTCTGCTGAAATAAATTGACTTCTTCGACTTCACCTCAAAACCTCCTTCAAAAGAAAAGTTTTTCCTTCTTGTTGGAAAAAAAAAGAAATCAAAACATGCCACACCTGGAAATCTAGAATTTTTTCAGTTCAACGCTGACTTTGATTGCAACTAGCACTTTGATTACAGCACCAAACTTCTTACTCTAAGGTAATCCACAAGAATGGTAGACAACACTTTTGTGGTCATTTTCATCCACCACTGTGTTAACATCAAAATTACATTGTTTTGGCATACAACAAATGGAAAACGGCCCCAGATTTCTCTCTCACTCACATTCCTCGGTGTCAATGTCCAGCCTCCCTGAAACCAAGCCCAGTGTGTCAGTGAATTACATGGCAGAGATCCGCTTCCTGATTCTGTTCTCTGGAGACCAAGCAACTTCTTCCTTACAGTTTTTTTTTTCCCCAAAATAGTTCTTCAGCAGAGTGAGCACAGACTTAGGAATCACTCAGCTGAGAGAGGCTGAGGGTCACCCAACCCAGGAGACCCTCAGAAGGAATGAGAGACAGATGTTTTCCATCTTCAGCAACTTAAAGAGTGTTAGTTAAATACTCTCCCATTCAGAGGCTGCAAACTGCAGCCCTTCCTCCTTTGTGATGTGGGCAGGAATTTCAGCAGGCAGATCTAGCAGCTTGTTACTTTGCATTATTGCACATCAGGTCTTTGACCTGCCTCCACCCTACAGCTACAGGTTTTGAGCTGTGCTCCTGACACCTGCCAGTTCTTTCATGAAGGATGAATGGGGTGAGCAAGAAATATGCTGGGCTTTGCCAAAGCCACACATAGCAGTGTGGCTGTGGGACAAGAAGTGGATATGACCTTTCATTTTGTAATGCTTTTGCAACTGAGAAATGACAAGACCTTTTAGCCTTGTATTAAGGGATTGTATGGAAAAAAATACAAAGTATGCAAGTAATTCCCTTTCCTTAGAAGGTTGAGGTCATTAAGAACTCTTTCTGAATTTGTGATAAAGCTGTTTATGTTCACCCTCTGGCTAACAGCATTCTGGAGCTACCCTGAGCCCTTCATCACCAGGCATTATCCAGGCCTTTAATGAGCAAGGGGCTGCTCTCACACTTAGGCAGCCAAGGTATCAAGAGCAAGGTGGAGGTTGATAAACTGAGTTATAGGAGACCCCTGAAAACATATTTTATCTTTATAGTTGAGCACAATCTGCTGAAACAAGGGATAGCCTTTTAACCCATACTAATGTGCTAATCTGCTATTAAAATAACATCCACAGACTCTTCAGAATTAAGACCTCTTGCTTGGACTGAAATACACATCTGCTGAACATATGAAACCTATGTTAAACAATGGGATATAAGAGGCTTTTGATTTTCAAAGTGTATAAACAGAACTCAAAAGGGCTTACACTCTCAGAAGCATAATTTTGTACTTGAATTAATAGTAGGTTAAAATGGCACCACTTACCAACCTGTTTCTCTAATTTGCTCTCCCAAATACATGGCTAAACCTTATGAATCTTACAATGGCTAATAATGAATTAGAGCCCTTTGAAAAATCTGATCCAAAATGCACATTTTACTAACAGTAATTTAGTAGTTCACAAAGCTATACACATCCAAACCACTAATTTTATAGAACAAGTGTAAATAATGTTCCTGTGTCTCGAGCAGAACTTTGCATATGAAACTGGAGATGAATTTTTAAAGATCAGAACACAACTCTCACAGAACAACACTCCCATTTGGGAGGGCAGGATATTTCCCCTCTTCTCAAGTGAAAAGTTCCTTCCAAGAAAAGCAAAACCCTTTTTCTGTCCTCAAAATGAGTCCCCATACATGGTTCTAGCACACCTTCCCACTGAATCATGCGTCCTGATAGGATGCACCCCAGCTAGGTGTTCAGTGACACCAAGTCCTTTTCCACAGAGCTGCTCTCAACCCCTTCATCCTGCCCTGATTATCCTGACCCAGGTGCAGGATATTCACGTGGCCTTGTTGATACTCATGAGGTTCACACAAGCCCACTTCTTGAGCTTGTCCCTCCACACTCAGCTTGGTGACACCTGCAATAGCTTTTAGTAATGAGTATTTTGGCATGGGACATGGATACTGGCATGCAGATCTGCCTGAGAGACAGATTTCCTGAGCTCAGCTGACTCTGAATCAAGCTGAGTTCCAACATAGAATTTTAAAAATTGCCTCTTAATTACCCTAGTTATGCTAAGAATAGAGAAGAGTGGCAAAAACATCATTGCTAATGAAAAGTCATTGAACTAGCAAGACAGATAGATGTTTTTTATTCAACGACTTGAGATGCCAGAAGATTCTCTGATGTAGGCATCTGGGAATTAAAATCTTCCCAAGCATAATTAAAATGTTTATCTGCCCTGACCTATAAAAGTTTTATCCATAATGCCAGTTATCATCTAATGAGGCAGGATATCTGCCAGAGAGAACACCAGTCTATTTTTCTCTTGTACCTTTGCAAAGATGATCATCACAAGTACTTGGAACAAATACAAATAATCAACTTCCTATTATTATAATTGTTTGGATAAAAGGGCTGCAGTTTGAGCTTCATGATATAAATCAACAGTCTATTTATGCTGTTAGTTTTCAGGTGTACAATTACACACATTTGTTCCCTTGAGTGATTGACCCTAGCCTTAAGTGGATGCCCTCTCCATCATGTTTACTTTGCTATTCTTTCTCATCCTCTCAACAAAATAACAGATCTATAAATCAGCCACATTAAAACAGCTTCGGAAAGATGCCAAGCTGTTTTCCAGCCTTCCTGCTCTTGAGACTGCCCGGTTAGCACACTGCTGGGTGACACCTCAAGGGCCATTTAATTTTACTCCATTTTGTCACTGCTGCACCAGCCTTTTTAATTGTCAAGGATGAGTGATTTTTAGGATAACCTGGCCAAGTCTCAAGCTCAGTGTCTATGACAGGAGGTGCAACAGGCCTACTGTGATTATCTAAACCAGGAGAACTTTGTGATACATAGATGGGTCAGCTTTAATACAGCTAAGGTGGCAGGAAATCTGTTTTAGAAGACTAAGCCACTAAATCTACACAAACCTAAATAAATAAGCTAAAATAAGCCACTATGCAGATACATCATCAGTGCTTATGTAGGTACAGAGAGAGAGGAGGCAGGACTTAAAAGGCTTAAAAGTACCCCAGGACAGACAGCTCAATCACAGGAATCGTAAAGAACAACAAAATTATTTTGAAATATAATTTTATAAAGCAGTTGATAGGCTGCATATCATTTAAGATTTAAGACCAAATTAAAAAATAAATTTAAAAAGAGGAAAAATCCTTTCTAAAGTTACATTATTGTAATACTTGGGCCAGTACCACACTGAGGAAAACTGATCTTTCACTCATGCTGCCTGATGGCAGATTTTGAGCACAGCTATAGCTATTGGTTTGCCAGAAACAAGTTCTCAGAGAGCTAGGTAACCACATAGAAAAACTAAACCTTCTGACATTTTCAGAGATATGGTACACTGTACTGAGGATGATGCAGTCTCACAAAGGAGGTTATTAGTTCTCTGAATGCTCAAAAGCTTCCAATCTCCCCACACTTTGAAGCAAGGTCTTATTATGGGTGACAACTTGCTTGTAAGCAATATTACCAGATATTAAAATGTGAAGGACAGGAGTTTGGGCAAGAATTCAACCTCTTTCTTTAACATGAATTTCACATGAGAAACTAGAACTAGACTACTATTTGAATGACTCTATTTTCCTCTTTTATATAAAATTTATACAGCCCTTTATTTATAATGTCTGTTTAGGAATCCTTTCTTCTGGTATTCTCTAGCCACCTGACACCTTATTTCACAAACTCCTTCTTTCCAGTGGTAAAACACTTCTTTTGTTTTTATTCAATCTGATGAATTACTCTTTTCAGAAAAGCCACATAAGTAAGAATAAAGCAGAAGGATGCAGGATATTCAGCAGAGGTGAGACGAGCCTATGCAGGTTGAAAGGATTGACTTCAAAGCCTTTTTAACAGACCCAAAACTTTCCCTATAAGCTGGTGAAACCTGACCTTAGAATGCTGACCTTTGCTAAGGAAATATCAAAAAAGGGGAAGAAAAAAAAAAAAGCCCAGAATTTTTTCAAGACCACATTTCCCCTTTTTTTCCTTTTTCCTAAATTGGAGCAGATGTATATATTTTCCAGTCTTTCAGAAGATACCCTTCCTAAATCAAAAACTCTTTCCTACCCAGAGCAGTTCTTCCTAAGTATCTACACGACAAGAGCCAAGCTAATTTCTGCAGTTCACTTTTCTGGATGGGGGTCTTTCAGCTGTTATAGCAATTAGGTACCTCTCAGACAGTCACTTAATTCATTTTCAGCTGGGGCTCATGATCCCATCTATCAAGACTAACTACCTGCACTTGGAAAAAACAACCCTTGCCTGGCTGGGTCCTTCTCTTACTTTACTATAAGCAGGCAAAATGGTGATATCAAAAGAACAGTTTATAGTAAGCTTCCCACAGCCAGTCCATATGCTTTTGATCTTCAAGAGCCTAAGCATTTCTGTGCTTTTGTTGCAGTTATTTTGATGCTTTGAGGATACCATGATTGTAAGAGCATCTATCAAATGAAGCCATGACATAAGACTGTGTTATATAGGTAATGTTTTCACAAATACAAAGACACTGCTGAAACTGAGTTAAATACCTAAATGTTACACCCAGTTCATATTGAGATTCAGTTTAAAAAAGCACCACAAAATGACACACAATGTTTGGGAGTCCAAGTCCAAAACTGTCAGCCCTCCTTACGGGGGAACACCACCTTGTCTTCAGTTTTCAATATTAAAGATAACAGCCATTATTCTGCACCTGAGCCTGTGCAGAAGCACCTCCATCCTAAAATGCCAGGAAGAAGATCAGCTCCAGCTCAGGTTTCACCCTGGCCAATTTCAAGATGCTTGCCTTAAAGGCTAAGCCCTCCTGGGGTCAGATCTCAGGGAATACTCTTGTATAAAGTTCCTGTATGAAAGTTTACCTACCAAGCCTATTTTGCAGAAAACATAGACCTGTTTGGCTTTGATGTCTTTGGGGAGACAGCTAGAAATTGCTGCTCTCATTTTGTTCTAGCTATGCATCTAGTAAGGTTCCTGTGGGATGTGCATGTAATGATTTCATGGCATCACACCAGATAGACTGTCTCTTAGTTTCTTGCAACTCCCTCTGAGTATCTATTTGTATTTGTTATCTTCTATATATTAGCTGTTATTATTTACATCATACATGTTATCTTCTTATTTTCTTATTCCTTAATCCATGGGAAGATTTGATAAGTAACTTCATCATTAGCTAAAGAGACTTAGTATCTGATTTTCTGTCTGCTATGACTCCAGTGCTGCCATGTCACTCTTTACATCATATCTCTAGGCTTAACTTTAGTTTCTATGTAGTTTTCATAGGCTGAAGAACATTAACTCCTTCAAACAGTTCTTCTAGTCCTAGTCTCCTCCACTCATTCCTTTTGGTTTGCATTGCTTCCTGATTTCATACATTCAAATGCTTTGATTTGTATAAAAGTTCTGTCCTTCAGAAAGTCAGATGTGTTTGGTAATGTTTGTTTTACAAAGTTTTGCCAAATCCCAAGAGTTCAAGATTGACTTGTTCAAGGAACAAGGTAATGATGTTGAAAATTATTCCATTGTGCCAGTTATGAATTACCCTTATTAATCAATCCTCAAATCATGCTAGGAATGTTAAAATGTGTTAATACTTATTCTTTAATTAACATTACTGAATTCATACATTGCCTTCAAACTAAAATAAATTAGCTTTTCTAGTGTTGTGGGGGTTTTGCTGTTTGCAAAATGTCAGCTGAGGTTGTATTTGCAAAAGTACATACTGCATCATCAACATAGGACCAGAGGACATGGCCTCAAGATGAACCAAGAGAGGATTAAGTTAGTTTTTAGGAAAAATTTCAGCATGGAAAGGGTTATCAAGAACTGGGATAGGCTGTCCATGGAAGTGCTGGAGTCACATTATCCCTGGAGGGGTTTAGAAGACGTGTAGATATGGTGCTGAGGGACATGGTTTGGTGAAGGACTTGGCAGTGCTGAGTTAATGGTTGGATATGATGAGTTTAAAGGTCCTTTCTAACCAAAATGATTCTATGACTCTATAACATTATGAATGTGTTTAAAAACATAACAGTGATACACACCCACTGTACACGCCCTGCTTAATCCAATAATTTCTACTGACATCTGTGGGCATTAGGTGACTAAGAGCAACATCTCTGACAAAAAGATTTCCATGCACCACCAGGAAAATGCAAGCTCTTCCAACCCATTAATTTTAAATTTCCCAAACAGAAGACCACCATATTTTCATCACATCAAAAGTGAAGAACTTTTCTATCTCATTGTCAGAAATGAATAAGCCATTTCAATTGAACTAAATAATGCAATTAAAAATGTCCTACAAGAGACATCTGGAATGCCAAATTTAAGTAAAAATTATGAATATTTGGCAAAGTTACTAACAAGTGAATCATCATCTTATTATCAGATGTGTCAAGCAGCCTTAATAGCGGCCTATCAAAACAGCATTAGAAAATAAGTGAAAAATTAGATATTTAAGTCATGCAGAGGATACATTACTGAGTCATTGCAGACATCCTAGGACCAGGTGTTAGCAACTCCAGGGATTTAATATTCAGCTAAAAGAAAAGATCATATATAGAAAGAATCCTTCCCTGCAACTTATGATACCCAAACAAGGACAATATTTCAATCACATTTAAAAAAATATTAAAAAGTCAAAGGTTATGCTTATTACTTTAAAATAAGACGTATATGTTAAACTTAAATGTTTCCTGAAAAATACTTTAGTCCACCAAATATTGCCCTTGAATCAAAGTTCATCCCGGGCACTTTTTTTGTGGAACTTGGCTCTAGTGGATGCAAGTTGAATATTGGAATGAACATGAAAGGTTTGGGGTTTTTTTTCAGAGGTCAGTTTGGAATTAACATACATGTGCACACACATAGCTAAGATTACTACATAGTTATGTAACTGCACCCACATATGAAAGATCTCATATTCCAAGAGATAACAGTTGCACCCACAGGTATATGCAGCTGGAATTTTACAGCTAAATTGGGGCCTGCCTAAAATTCAGCCCAAGTGAAAATGCAGATGGGAGCTGGCTTCCCTGCTGTGTTAATAGTCCTCACCAAAAACTCTTTTATAAAAAAAATAAATGAATGTGATATGTGTATAACTAAAATCTTTGAGCAGCATCCTGGGGAGGCCATAAGACAAGGTGCTTCATTTGAAGTAATTCCTACATAAATACTTCATCTATTATAAATAATTAGAAATCAGTCATTAGTTATACCAACGGTGCACTTAGTTCCATGGCTTATGGTTAATGCCTTCAAAGTACAGCAGTTTCTGCAGCTCGAGGGATATTATTCCATATTATATTGATACACCTTAGAATGGGCTATTGCCCCTGAAAGATGGATGTACTAAACAGAACTGTGTGTTTCACACGTTTAGAGGCAGCACTTAAAAAGCCTGCCTCCTGATAATACAGGCCCTTTGCCAGCAAACCCTAGGACCAGGGTTTCCCCCTCTCTTCCTAAAGGGACAATTTCTGTCAGCCAAAATAAATGAGTAAAAATACAATGCATATTTGGACATACGAATATGTATTAATACCCAAAATATACAACTGAAGTAGGTTCAATGAGATTCTGGATTTTTCAAACCATTTTCAGATTGGTTTGAAATAGGCTGATTATCAATATATATATACACGTACAAGGATGTTTACTTTCACTTCCAAGTCTTTCAACCAGGTAGATTTTCCAGGGAAAGAGTCTGTAGTGTGTGCACTGCCATTCCACACTCAAGGATTTGAGAACAACTTCTGATTCAAAACTGAGACTGATGTTACCTTTCTGTCTCTGGGCTCTAAAATATACCTTTTATGAGAAGAAAGTCAGCCCACAGTTAAACGTGGTAAAGTAATCACTGATTTGGAAAACAGCCACTTGAAATGACTCTGCTTGCTACCCACTGGCTGAGTCATTTGAGGTGGGCGACTCAATGTAATTTTCAAAACATGCATTATGTTGTGGGCTCGCCATGAACATTTTTTATTTCCCTGTTTTTATGGAATTAGGACACAGTTCAGGGACAAAATGTCTCATCTAGGGTAGGAGAGAGAGAAAAAAAAGGGAGAGAAATTCATTAATCTTGTAAGGAAGATTTGAAACAAGAAACAATTGGTACCTGCAAAAGAAAGTATCCCTTTAGAAAATAACATAATAACAGTTATTATAAGCTACTATGGAAGAAGCAATATTTCCTGAAACAAAAGGATGAGACATAATTCCATTCCCCTGCCCACACTGAATAAGAAGAAACTACAAAAGCTGCTTGTGAAAGGTATGGGAAAACTAGTAGCAATTCTCATTTACCTAATTCTGAAGCAATTTTTAGAAGATACATCTCCATGTCTTCTGTCTCCCTGAGTGCTTGTATGCAGATGCTTACACACTTTTAATGAAGGTAATAAACATGTTTCAGATTGCAATGGAAAAAGAGAAATCAGATTGAAAATATTTTATCCACAATATTTTCAGTATGAATCTACTGAACTGCAAAAACAGCCAGTTTCCACAGGTAAGAAAAAAATTAAAAGATTTTTATGTGGATTTCTGGTTTAGATGATAATACAAAAGATTTTTTATCTATATTGAGAAATTATGTACAGTTTGCCACTGACAGTGTTTGGGTTGTACCAGTCACATCAGTAGATTGATATTTATATTCAATCAATATGTAATAGTTCATCAATAGATTAAAGATCAGCCGTAAAAATACGAAAACAACAGTAATGTAATATATTTTTTATATATTCTGATTCCCTTTCCCTACACATCTGGTATCACTGATTCAAATGTTGCCTCTGTGTTAACATTTCCTGTATGTGTCAATTTTAGAGGACAAATCCTCAACTTTCCTTTTTGGGGCAGGAATTATGGATGAAACCCAGATGTATGCAATACAGCAATTCCATATTAAACCTGAAGAATATATTACATACAGTTGCCTGTCTGATGTAAAAAACCAAACATAAGTAACAGAAACAATTGAAAAGCAAAAGAACAGGAAGAGTAATCAAACTTCCATAAGGCACAAAATTTCTACTGGGAAGAAAAAAATGATGGAGATTTCTAGAGCCAAACTAGAACCCAGGCATCCATTTTGGAGTACTCAGCTACAACAAGTATGAGCAAAAACCAGAAAAGCAAGTCTGTACAGATAGATTGCATTCCTTCCTTTTAGAAATGGTTACAAATAAAAAAGTGCTATTTCTCTATTAGACTGAGCCAAACTTGTACTTGAAGCATACATGGAATCTGAATTGAACCCTATCAAGCAGAATTTTCCTTTAAAATAGCTTTTTTCTCCTTCTGTTCAATTTCTCTTCCTCTAGCCTCCACTGCTAAACTATATTTATCTAGTAGGTCATGGTTTGCCCAAGCTTCTAAAGAAAAAAGGAACAATTTTTTTTCTTTTTTTTTTTGTCAGCAACATTCTTGTATGAAAATGCAATGATGGAATTGATTCTGTAAAGATTTCATATTTGTCCTTGGCATTACAATCCAAGCTACCATAGTCCAGTGGTATTTAGGGAAAAACAAATCTTTTGACCCCTTTGTGAGATGCTGAGATAACTACTGATATGAAGATATTTCATCCTTGGTTGACTTAAGTTGCATTTCAGTCTTTCTAAAGAGTAGATGCTAGAAATTCAGAACACACACACCATTATTGCCAACAAATAATAGTATGTATCAACTCATTATGGAAAAAACAAACAAACAAAACCCACAAACAAACACTTACCAAAAATAAAACCCCAACAACAGCAAAAAAACCCCAACCAACAAAAAAACCCCCACCAAACAAACAACAAAAAAAACCCTGAAAATAAAAACACTGAGATATGTGCTGGATAGTATCCAAGGAAACTATATCAATTCATTTCTGTGAGGAAGAGTCATGCATTAAGGGTCTTGTTTCTTTCATCATTCAGATCTATTACCCATGTAACAGCAGATATACATGGAAGCAGCTAGGTCACAGCTAAAAGACAACATAAATATGTCTCCCTAGCTTTTAAAATGGAACTGGGAAGAATGAAACATAATGGTCATTAGTAGAGGTGACAACTATGTAAGAAACACGGAGATGTTCCTCATTTCTTATCTTGTGCATTTCAAAGCAGATTGATCAAGCATCTCAGAAAATAAAAATAGAGAATTGTTCCAGAATGCTCTTCACATCATGAGAATTTAACAGATCACACAAATGATGGAGCTGTCAAAGCTGGGCCCTCTCACTGTACAGACATTGGACAGGATGGGATCAAAGCAGAAAAGATGTTTATTTCATTTGAAGGGTGCTTTTATTTTTTTTTAGTGCATTATATTTGCTGCAGCTACATAACACCTGAAAAAGATGTAAAGTTCTAAAGCCCGCCAGCTTTTTACTAGTGCGGTATTTTATCAAGTTGTCAACCTGCAAGTATATTTTAATTGTCAAAATGACATTGTTGAACCTGCCATGTGACACCAGCTTTTGCATAAGCTGCCACTGATTCAGGAGTGAAGAAATTGAGTGGTTATGGCTTTTATAAACTTCCTTAGTTCCCACAATTTACTATTATTCAGTCAGTCCTGCAGGAAGTAATATTCTGGTGACTGAACTCATTTATCTATGAACCTTCCCCTGACAGACCTCATAATTTATATCCATAAGGTGTCCTTCAAAATGGATAAAGATTGATGGTTGAACAAGAACTGCACTTGCATTACATGCTTTTGCTTTAGGCAAATCCAGGCTCTGATCTCAATTAAGCAAAGTATATCTAAAACTCCCTTAGCACAAATACTGTACGGATGTATGAGCGGGTACACTGAATCATGAGCACAGCAAGAGTGGAGTCAGAGTGACACTGGAGGCTGAAAGCACTCTGTGTACTGCATGTCCTCGTGTACAGCCTCATCATTCACAGGCTGTTCTGCAGAATGATGCCTCATTTTCTCAGATTTAACTGGCACTCTCACAGGACTTTAAAAGGTAGATTTAAATTTACCTACTTCATTTTGGCAGATTGTAAGATCTTTGCAATTCTCTCAGAAGAGTGAAACTGGGGGCAAATATGCTCCTTGTATACCAATGGAAGTTCAGAGTATACAGTTTTTGAGTGGTTGATTTTGCAAAATTAATTTGGATCTGAGGCTGTTTCCTAGTAATTAAGAAATTAAATTTTCAATCCCTTTACTATGTTTACAAAATGGCATGTTTACCAACACCTGCCCTAGCTAGAGATCTGAAAAATTATCATAAACTTATCATTCTTTCTCCTAAAAGACATATCATAAGTAACACTAGAAGGTGTTTCTGCATATTATCTAGTCATTTCCAGAGCCTCAATCATTGACATACTTAAGCAATCCTCCATTTAGTATGAAAATTCAATGTACAGAGAGTGATTCAGAGTGAATTACTTGTAAAAACACCTCCTCTCTATTGAGCACATGGGGAGACTGCAGAACTTATTTCCTTATTTTAGGTCCTTCCAAGTGAAGGATTCTGAGTACTTCTCATTATTTCCAGTTTGTCAATGAGACAACGAACCACAAAGATGAAATAATTTGCTTAGTCACATAAGAACTATGTAAGCAGAATAATTAATAGATATGTGCATGAGGATGTTCATCCTCCAAAGCCCTAATATTTGTCTTTAGTGCATATATACAAATGTCGTGCTCAGAAAAATGTCAGTAAAATGGATTGTCAAAGATTTGCCTTATAAACACCAGCCTGAAGTGCTTGGGTTTCTTTTCTAACTCATTATCTGAAGTACTAGGAATCTAACTTTTCATACATGAAAAAGAAAAATTAGATGGTGGTATATAGAAGTGAAGATAGTAGTGGACTGTTTCTTATTCTTGACAGCATTTGTTGTCTTTTCTGACACTTTTTTAATCATTATCCCTGGTAAAAGTGTTGAGAGTAATGTTTTTTCCGTATCACAGGTGTCTGAGAATTTGCAGCTTTTTCTCATGGCATGGCATTCACAAATATCTAGCATTTCTTTAGACTCAGTTCTGTAATATGCTTTTTTTCAAGCTTTCCTGGAACTAGGGCCATGAAGATTATCAGAGGGCTGGAGCAGCTTCCCTAGACAAACAGACTCAGAGAGATGGGTTTGTTCAGCCCAGTGAAGAGAGGGCTGCAGCCTTCAAGTACCCAAAGGAGGCCTACAGGAAAACTGGGGAGCAACTTTTTACAAGGGCACATAGAGATAGGGTGGGGGGAATTGTTTTAGGCTGAAAGAGGGTAAATGTAGATTGGATATTGTGAAGAAATTCTTTACTGTGTGAATGGTGAGACACCGGCCCAGGTTGCCCAGAGAAGCTGTGGCTGCCCCATCCTTGGCAGTACTCATGACCAGACCGGATGGGACTGGGAGCAACCTGGTCTAGTCAAAGGAGTCCCTGCCCAGGGCAGGGAGTTGGAACTAAATGAGCTCTAAAAACCCTTGTAACCCATACTATTCTGTGATCCTATGATTTACCTAACAGCCTGGGATCTGCAAAACCTCCTGACAGCAACGTCACCAAGAAACATGCAGAATTATTTCTGCAGGGATTTCATTGAGCTCATATTAGTTCTAAGTACTATGACTTACAGATGCTTCTAGGAGACTATAAGTGTGAAAGAAAATCAAAGCAAAGATGCATACTCCTGGAGGTGCAGGTGTTTGGTTTGCCTTCACTATCTTGGTCTTTCTTTCCACATTAAAGATTTTAGTCATCTGTGAGTAAGGTTAGCAGCCCAGGAATGGCTGTCAGGCCCTGCAGTCTAGAGGGTGACTGTCAATTCTTCACTCCTCACCACAAACGCTTTGCTGCTCATGAGTATACGAAGTTTCTGAGTGGCTCAAAGTTCCACTCTCTTTGTCTGAAGGGTTTAATCAAATGTGTAAAAGGGTAATGCACCTTCAAACAGCATTCACTGAAGATGCTCCCTGTATGTACACTATGGTACTTCAGCACTCCACTGGATACAAAAACTAATAAGAGCCTAAAACTGCAATTTTATTGACAAACCACTACAGTGCACAATATCTTTTCTTCCTATTCACTCTATCAGCTGACATCAAAACAGGTCTGGGGATGTGGAGAATTAATGGCTTTACTGGTTTTAGGAAGAACTGTCCCATTTGAAGCACAGCATAACTGAGGGCCCTCAGCTCCATGGTCATCTGCAGAGCAGCAAAATGAATGTTAATGTAACTGATTATAGTGTCTGCTTCACTTAAAAAAATGGGGACGGGTCTCAGTTGGGAGAATTCAATTAAAGCAGTCTTCCAGCAAGATAATTACGTACCTTTTTTTTACCACTGGACCTTCATATTCTTAAACTTCAGTTAATAATAGCACAATAACAAAAGATTTCTACATTTTTGGACAACTGGCAACATGGTGAACCTGAACAGTATATAAAACTAAAGCTTTTCTGAATACTGATTCTTTCAAAACCTGAAATAAAGTTGACTGTTAAGAGTCATTCCTAGTCTTACTGAAAATGAAATATGATACTACCACATGTACAGTAGCAGTTTACTCCTTCATTCACAGGTGTTATTTATTTTTTTTACAAAGGATATAAATATCATTACTGTTGTTTACCTTTGGAAAAACAATCACATGAAACTGAAGAGAGAAGGGAGACCATCCTTTAACAGGGACAGATTCACTGTGTTTCTTCCATTCTCAATCAATATTTTAGGCTGTATATTAGTTCTCTATGTATTTAGGATGTGTAAACTGAAATGGCCTGACATAAAGGTGGGATTTAAAGACTGTGTTATTTATTTACATACAAAATATTAGATTTGCTTACTTTCCTACTTAGCAGATTATATTATCTAACTATTAAAATTTATATGTGCTAACAACCCCTAATACCTTAGAATTGTAATACCTTAGAATTAATCAGGAAAAAAAAAAGTAGTAAAATTATATCTATGGGTACATCAATACAATAATAACTAGCACATTTTTTTTTTTTTTGCATCAGATACCTTACAGAATCGATTCCTAATTCATAAAGATGTTTTGGGGAAGGCGTAACTGTTCCACTTTCCACAGAAATGTATCTAATCTGATTTCACAGGTGTGAAATCAGAAATATGTTTTAAGAGAATAAGTTTCATAATGCCCTTGTGCATAAGATTGTTATTGTCAGAATTATCTCCTATACCAGAGGAAGAGCAGCAATGAGAGGGTGGTTAAGGCTTCCTTCATCACACATGAAGATATGCAAACTAAGATGGGCTGGACCTCTAATAAATAAACTTTTGCTGGAGGCAACCAAACCAACTTTCAATCATCCATATGATCATGAACATTTCATTTAAATTAAAAAGACATCATGTTAGCTCCTCAGGGAAGAGATGGCTTTTGTCTATTGCTGAAGAGATTGCTTTTGTCTATTGCTGAAGAGATTGCTTTTGTCTATTGACAGCACAGATACAAATTGGAGTGTTTTTTTTTACTGTAGTTATTAAATACATTTGGAGGGAGAAACCCCACCAAGTGTCAGTCCTGTCACCTCTTCAGATTTCTTGGATTCCCATTTTACTGACACTTCAATGACGTTTTCATGAACAAAAACATCTCCGACCTCACCCTGTAGAGCTACAGCCTCCTTCATCTTTTCATGGATGTTAGTGATCACAAATGACATTTAGGGGCAACCAAGGGTCACCACATATTTGAGGGGAAAAAGCAAAAATAAGAGAGCTTAGATTCGTGCACTGACAAAAAACTGTTTGCAAAAGCACAGAAATTACAGTAGGGTGTGTATTCAACTTTGTGCACCCTTCATTCAACAGCCTGTCTTCTTTTTCTTTTCAATCAGATGCCATGTCTGTCAGGAATTGGTGTTGAAATAATGCTCTGATATTTTGTGTGTCACAGTGCAATGTTTCTTTTGAAACACACAATTTCCTTATCAAAAAGAATGAAAATCCTCATTCCTTTTTGGAAAGTATATTATAAAATCTTATTTGACATGCATTGTTCTGTAAGTTAGCAATGAATCCTGCATAAAATACCTAAAAAAAAAAAAAAAAAAAAAAAGGTGTACAATATTAGCCTTACATAAGTAGTATTTCTGTTCTTAGTGAGGCATGAAGGCACTGAAAGAAAAACTTTCTATTTTCTAGACATTCTCAGTTTTTTTTCTGCCATAATGAAGCACAGAACATACTTTTACTAACAGGGGACACAGTGTTCCTTAACAAAGCTGTTAGGTTTGGAAACCATTATCCCTCTTTTCCTATGCCTAGTTGTATATAACTTTGTTTGTCAGTGAAGTTTAACACAGTACACAATGCCTCAGGAGACCCTACAGGTTATTTTACCACAAATCATGGCATGGCAAATCATGGCATAAAAAATTGCCTGTCCACATCTAAATTTTATTTTTTTTTAAAACATAGATATGTATTCCAAGTTGACATCACAGGACAAAGGGCTTTTCAAGCATCAGGATATCAGCAGATTCATTGCTACTTTGAACCACATCTTTTCATCTGGCAACTACAATTTGATGGGCATAACCATTTAGGAACACAAAGGATAAATTTACATGAGTAACTCCTTGAGATGTGTAGGTAGATTTCTAAATTCTGTGCTTTGCATCTTTCACTGATTAAGTAGAATTTCCTACCCCATTAGTTGTACCTGCAAATTGCAGGTAGGAACCAGAGATGAGTGTGATCTTGCAACAGGAGACTTAACATGTGCTGTACATATACTAAGTAGAGCCAATTAACAATTTTGCAAGGGCAAACAATCATCATCAACACTTTGCCAGGGGACTGACTTAATATGTATGCTATTAACATTAAAATAGACAAATTGTAAGAACATTGTAAAAAGTATGTGAAGAAAACCTAATCAAGGCTCACGGATATATGCACCTTGTATGAAATTAAATCAGTAGTAATAATTAAAAAGATAACCTTATAAAATATGCAGTAACAGTAAAAATAGCTAGCTGTTCATCAGGAAAATAACTTCTTCCATCCTTTTACTCTGTAAAGAATAGATTATATATTTCCTGAGGAGATTTTTCTCTCAGCTTAAAATGAGGAATGAGAGTGTGGGGTTCACTATTTTGGAACAAACACTCCAGAGCTGAGAAAATTTCATGAAAGGCAGAAGAAATAATAAAATTTTGTAAAAGCATACTGGATTCAGACAGCAAAAAACCTCAATGTTAATTATGACAATCCAGTTGCTGGGAGGCTCATAAAACCCCTTTTGTTCTTGTAGATGAAACAGGAGTATACATATTCTTATTTTTTCCACATAATTACCATCACTGTTTTTTCACAGTGGTAATTTTTCCTAAACAGCTCATCAGCTGACCCTTCTAGGGCCTCAGTACTTCATATACACAAATGTATTTACCTTTCCAACATCAGCTGTACTGTAAATCAGATTATTTAAACGATGAGCTGTACTTTAACTCCAATGTGTTTGTACATTGCCTACGCGTCAGACATTTTGTTTTAGATAATTTTCCCAAAGCTTTCACAGCTATCTTAGTCTCTTCTGCCTGGAAAGACACTGCCCACAGCAATCTTATTTTTGAGCTTGACAGCAACTCAGAATACTTTTTGCAACTTGTTTGCACCTTCCTCATCACAAAGTTGTTTCATGTTGCATCAGCCTACCACAACTCTGTGGGAAATAATGTAGGTTAGCTTGTGCAGGTTTTGAAACCCGAATGACCACCAAATACTGTGAAGAATTACAGAATATTTAGGTGGGAAAAGGACATCCACCTCATCATCTTGCTTAAAACAAGGCCAGGTAGATCAGCCACCATCCCATGGGAATAAATCAAACAAAAGCAAACTTAATAGATGACTTAATAGATGAGTTTGAATCTATACAGAAAAGCCACATACGTCCTGCACTACTATATGTCCAGTTAAATATGAGTGCCCATGTACTTCTCTTTACTCCAAGAAATGTGAAATGAGATGCAATGAGACTACTTAGGAGCCCTAAATTTGTCTGCCTTTGCAATGTTTTTTCTCTTGAAAAAAACTTTCTGAGGGTATGAGCTCAGTTTGCTGCTATGCTGCAGCCCCACGGCTTCTGCTCTCCAAGGGTCAAACAGAGATACCCAAAATCCTATTGCTTTCTCATTTCCTTAAACACTTAGCTTAAAGGAAAACAAGATCAAACCTCCGCTAAAGATGTTTACCACATGGTAACAAAGTATCTATTCGCCCTCCCAAAGGCAAAGGGCTATTCCCATCTCTGGCTCAGCCTCTTTTCCACCCTGGGTTTTCCAGCCTAACAGACTTGCACCTTGAACATTTCTTCCAGGGATAAGGATCCACAGCCTGCTTGGACAATCTTGTTCCAAACACACAAACCCTCACAACACCTTTCCCTTCCCGTCTGAAGCACAGTGCTGCCCGTCATGGAGGACCTTCTTCCTCACCCTCTTCCTCACAGCCCGGGTTGCCTTCCCCACCAACCACCTTTGCCATGGCCACCCCTCCTTCCTCAGAGGTTCCACAGCATCTTAAAAACCACTCCATTTCTTTCTAAGTGTGTCATAATAATAATTAAAATGACCACTCTGCAAAATATTGAAGGCTTTTAAAAAAACCCTTCTGAGGTGAGTAACGCACCGGCTTCCCCACCTTCACAGAAAGTCTTCGTTTGAAAAAAAGCAGATAAATTAAGCATACCCATTTCCGACGCCATTTTTTGAAGAACAAACAACACAAAAATCAGAAATCACCTCAGAAATCAGTCAGAGATGGACCTTGCGAAATATTTCTCCTCACAGAAGAGCTCTCGGATGGAGGCACCACCTACACAGGCAGCGACATCCCTGAAGCGCCCGTTCCCGCCTCACCTCAGCTGCTTCCGGAAGCTTCCCCGGCACCGCTCTCCTCAGGTGCCTGCCGGCTGCTCCCCAGCAGCTTCACCTTAGATCTGATGGCTCAGCGGTTCTCCCGGGGACCAAAGCCGGGTGGGAAGAGCCAAAACTCCCTGGAACATCCTTCCAGCTGTTTCTGCTGGTAGGATTTGTCTTATTCCTGTCAGTTCTGGCTTGATCTTGGCCATCTGCCTCGTCTCCTCCGTGAACTGCAGGCACGGAGACTTTTCCCGCCACAGCACCCCTGAGTAAAATGGCGGTGACTGCTGAGTGATACGCTTCACATTTAACTCCCAGCCTCTGCCAATAAGTAGGTAATTTTATTTATTTTTTTCTCAAAAATAAATAAATCCGATATTGATGTTTAAGGAAACAACATACAAAATGAGACCCCTCAAACAGAAAACCGTATATGGATTCTGACTGCCTGGATTCACCAAGGGTTTTGTCCTTACCCTATGTTGTTTGGTCCATCCTCCAACATTAAAACTCCTCTATTTTTTTTTTTTTTATTAATATTTCAATTATACTAAGATATTTCTTCAAGAAATATGGGCGTTACAGCATAACTGACATAAAAGTAATAAAAACATTAGTGTATTACCTGGTCTGGACAATAACACTCCACATAAAATTGGCATTATTGGGTACATTATGAGGTAAATTATAACCTTTTCCTTATTTTCCCATTTATGAATTACCTATCCATGTACAGGTTCAAGAAGTTTAAGAATAATAAACTCTTTGTAATATACTGATCCAGTAATCTTCAATGTACTCTATTTTAATTTAAAAATATGTATAAAATCTAAAGGGAGTGACAAGCTGCTCAAATACAGAGGAGTTAGCATTACTTAAATCTTTTATTCAGATTTCTTATATTCAAGAATGAGAAGAAAAACTCTAAGAGCAGAATGAGGTAAGCAGCCAGGAGAGAGCATTATTCTGCTTTCACTGTCAACTTCAGAGGTTTGTTAAAGCTACAATTCTATTTCAAGATAGTGTTTGCCTGTGTGAAAGAAAAAAAATAATTCTTTCCTTCTTTCCTTTTTTTTATTTTATTTTTCAAATGTTATTTATGAAGAACCAGGGTTAGCCTTTTGGGAAAACGTAGCTGTGGCCATTATACCTGAGCAATTCCTCTGAGTGTCTGACAGTCCTCTGGTAAATGGATCTATCTCTAGGTGAAGATTTAGATCGTATATATTTATGAATGTATACACTAGTTATGTTATGAACACTGAAAAGATAATAAAAATATGAATTTATAATATTGCTTTAAGCAATGCAAAGAAATAAACTTATACATTTGGTATATTATTTATACTTATTTATATTTTCAGTATATTTATTTCTAAGCCTATTCTTCCCAATTTGAAAACATTTATGTTCCAGTCCAACAGAATTTTAACTAAAACAGGGGGGAAAAAAGAAACTCAGGAGTTTATAGATTCCACACATAATACCAGACAAATCAATTAAAATATATTATGAATGCCAAAGAACATTTATGACTTATTTTAAGATTTTGACAATGGTCAAAGCCAGTTTAGGAATTACTTACAGGGTTATATGCCACATTGGATCTTTATATAGTTCTGAATTTTTTTTTTTTTTTTTTTTTTTTTTCACAGACCTTGTCTAGAAATCACATTGCACCTCAGATTCCTACTTGAAACCACAAGGATGGGATTTCTGTTGGAGCTGGAGCCACAGCAGGGTGCTTAAGGTTTGTTTGCCACCTCCTTGTCTGCTGCTAACAGCTGCAGCCCTGTTAAACCCCTGTCAGCACAGCTCTGCAAATGTTGCCATATTGCACCTTGGCACCCTAAAACCAGCTCCTCCTGATCCTTGCACTGGGCAAGTCACGTCCAGACCAAGTAAACATTTATTTGCTACACACCAGAGCAAGGTGCTGTGGGAGGAAATGGGTTCTTCCCTGACCCCTTCTCAATATACTGTAAAATTCAAGTAGATAATCCAAACCTGTTTATGTGTTGCAATGAGTAACATCCCTCAAAGTGCTGAGTTTTGGGTGATTTCAGTACAGAAGCACTACAGTTCATCTCTGAATTAGCTGAGAATAAGTCTCTCTGGTGCTGCAACATTTTTAACCCTTCCCAATGCATTTGCAGGGATGGTAGAGTAAGTCTGAAGTGCTATTAAGGACATATTATCATGGTTATCTAAATTTAGCTCACATCAAAAGCAAAAAGCCCATGAAAGGGTTTTTAATTGAGTAGGAAATCTATTAGAAATCCCAAGTAAATGACTGATTAGACATTGTGTTCCTTTGTTACCCACAATGATGACCAGTAATCTGACAATAGTTGCAGGAGGAATGTTCCCACAGCTCCTGCTTGTATCAGCACATGACACATGTTGGAAAGGTATTCTTGAGGATAAACTTAAATACTAGGGTTGTAAAAAGGTTTTAGAGCTTGCTAATGAGCACTTTTTTTCCCTTTCTTTTTTCTTTTTCTTGCAGTGACAGCAGATTAAGACTTGTGTATTTAAATAACATTCAAGCTTCCATAATTTTTATAGACTTTAAATAGCAAAGACATCAGCAGGCACAAAAAAGCACACAAGTGAACATTTCAGACAATGACTTGCAGGCTGTTCTTTTACAAGTCATCTGTCACAGGCTGTTTTCAAGGTTGTGTCATCGATCAAAACTTTAAAAAATTGTTTGAAATAGTTATGGGGCTACAGATAGGTACAGCAGGGCTGTGCTATCCTCTTAACAGTAAACAAGAGCCTGTTGTTGACTTTGTAGAGCTGTGATTATATTCTAATGCCCCTATTAACAGGTATCTTGAGCTTCCTTAATCCTTCGTGAACATTTCCACCTATTCTGAATGTGTGTGTTTGTGTGCATCATCAGCACATAAACATGTGCATACCTGGTGCCTTTCTTTTCCCTTCAGTCCCACTGCATTGAAGAAAATTGCCTGACTAAACATTCCTTTGCTTTTAAATCTCTCTAAAGCAGATAAATACATGCTGAATACTTTGTGTCCTTTTGTTACAACTGGTCTCCCTTAATCATTGCACATGTTTGTAGAAAAAAAGTGAACTACTTGCAAAAAAGAATGTTGTTTTAGAATAGGGAAGGATTGAGACAAATTCAAAGTTCCTGTGAAACTGATTCAGACAAAACTTCTTCCATTTGCTAATAGTTACACAGTCCCAATATATCTGAAGAGAATTATTAGACTAGGGAGGAGGTAGATGTTGGAATGAGATGCTAATGAGAATAAGGATTTTTACTGAATTTTTAGGAGACTGCATGATACAAAATAGTAAAATCTGGAAGCTGGTACTCTGATTTTTCCTGACTCCACCCTAAGGTGGGAAGAAAATTATCTCCTATAAGAATAATGAGACAAGAAGATTAGTATCTCTGTTCTGAGAGTCCTGAAGGAAGATTTTTCCTTCACACATGACATCTTCATAAATGAGCAAAGCACACAGAGATCTGGATAAAGACAGCACAATACTCTTTTTCCCTCCACTTCTAGGAGTCAGTCACAAAAACTAATGAAGTTAGAAACTACATTTCCAAGTATCTTTCTTTCTCCTTTTTCAGCTGAGTATCTCCACTGATGGATCTACAAGGGCTGCCCTTAGCTAAGAAAGTCCTCATGGTTTGGGTTAAAGGCAAAGTGCAGGAGGTAATAATAGTTCCAGCATTTCAGAGTGGGAATGTGGGAACATATCTGGAGCCTTCTGATGAAACCACTGTTTGGGGAACTGAGCTCCAGCCTTTCAGTATCGATCTACCAGGGTAAATCCAACTCTCACCTTTGTCTGAAAACATGTAAAGGAAATTCTCCCTGAAGGTATTTCTTTCCCATGAAGCCTTGATACAAAAGTTTCCCCACAGAACACAAGTTATTAGGTCTAGGCACTTAAAAAGAACTAGTTTCTTCTTACAAGGCTTTATTAGAAACAAAAGTTGAGCAGCTTCGTATTTTTTAAAAATTAAGTTGCCCTTGCTGGAAGCCACCAAAATTCATTTTGTGTGACATCTACTGGAATAGTTGAAAATTTGGAGACTACCTGGTTGCTCACACAACTCTGGATATTACAGGTACAAATCAGAGAATCAACTGAACAGGCACACTGTGATCATTTTCATGTGCATTACTTTGGAATGTGTCAGTTCTCATCGTACCAGAAAATACTCAGTAAGTGAAAAGAAATGCTCCTCTGAAAGATTGCACTTCCTAATGATATGCAAATACCTAGTTTCAGGAAAACCTGAAGCTGCAATTTCTGTTTGGCCAGCTGTCATAAGTAATGTGTAGGTATATATACAATTCTCACAGAGAGGTCCAGGAAGGTTTTCAAATGGCATCTAATATTCTGTCTTTACAAAAAAAAAATCCCTATATCCATAGCAAAGTTACTTATTCCCTCAGACATGATTTCAAAGAAACAACGTATCTGTTTCTTCTGTTAAAAAATTGCAAATGGAACCTCTCCAGAGATTAAAAACTAAAGGCAGTGATGCAGCAAAAGGGACAATATTCAAATTTGTAACAGATGTTTCACAAAACAGCATAACGTGATATTTATTTACCCTTTCCTTTCATAAAAAAATAACACAGACATAAATAATTTCCATGCCTTTGTGACACATGAAAACTTTAGACTGCTGAGTTCTTTAACCAATTCTTAATTTTTTAACCAAAACCCCCTCAAAAATTGTATAAATAGTGGCACACAGTTCACATGCAGTTCAGATCAATCATCACTCCTCCAGACAACTGCTTATGTTTTATCATTCAGATAATGCTTTGGTAAAATATATCCAAACCTTGAAATAAATTAATAGCCACTAAGCAAAAAAAAAAAGAAAAGAAAAAATAAAAAGAGTGATTCTCCTACCCTATACCTTGCATGGCTGAATGAGTAAAATATCACACACTACAGCCTGACTACTTGACTACAAACACTTCCCATGGAGGCTGTTACAGTGTTCCTAGCCAACAAGTTATCTAAGCTGTAATTAATCTGTGTTCTTTTAGATTTATAAAATGCTCAAAACATACATAACTTCTACTTTATAGATTTTTTTATCTTCCTCAGGAGTCCTCAAAATCACAAATCAGTCTCACAAACTAAATAAATTACCATGATTTTGTTATGAGCTAGAACTGTAAGCCAGAGATATTAAACTGAAATTTTGAAAGTAAATCCTTAAAGATACTTGCACTCATTTTCCTTGAACTTTGGCATGATGTTTCTTCCCCTGGGAATTCAGACAAGTAAAAGAAATCTGAAGAAGTAACTTCCAAGTAATTGCCTCACAGGTGGTAGTTTTCACATGCTGTCCCACTTGACAGGAATTGATTGCCCAAATTCTTCGTCACAAATAAGAAGAAATTAAATGAGACAAGGCAGGATGTGATTACCTTTGATAATAAAATCAGATATGCTGTGTAGACAAAGTTTCTTCTTAATAAATGGAAAATACCTGGCCTCCTTTGTCCTCAGTATGAAATATAATTCAATTAAAGAGAAGTGTGTGCTAAACCACACCTTTTTTTTCTTGGCTGCCCAGCAGCAGGAGGCTCAGAGTAGTCTCTATGTGGGTAAGAGTCCCTGTAGGTGTTTTCTCTGATATTGTGGACCACATGGATAATAAGACACCAAACTGCCTGAGTGCCACTGCCTCAGGTGCAAAACTGCACCCTGCATTTTTAGCTGTGCAGCTCTGGGGCCCATGGCCAGGTGATTTGATGAAAACTTCAACTCTGGGCACAGGCAGGCAAAGCCCCATCTTTGCTAACAGACCATTCATGATCACCTGAGGCCAGGTATGGGGTTACCAAACCACTCAGGGGCTTTTTATTTCCATAAACATCTGCTAAGATCATTGGAGGAAAGTTATTCAGTAAATGCAAAATGGATTTAATTTGGTTCCCTTCAGAATAACAATAAATTAAGAATTTCTAGTTCCTACCAGTGATTATTCTCATTGTTTTGCACTGGAGAAAACTAGCTTTATATTTACCTTACCAAGTACTGACTTGAAAATTAAATTTTAGATATTTTAGTAAATATCAATTAAGAAATAAAATATATGCAAGAGAATGGCCATTGCCTTTCTCAATTTTGGTACAGTAAATATTATTTGCTTCCATTTTTTCCACTCAAGTTAAACAAAATAACAGAATGTATGATTATATATAAAGAAGGGACCAGCTAGGTGGAAATGGAAAGTAGAATTGTGTCGATGGTTTAGGACTGTTCTATAAAGATAATCTGCTAGGAGGAAAGCTGGGAACACTATCTCAGTCCTTGAGCATGGATAGAAAACTGCATTTCAACTGTGATACATTTCAGGCATTTGTAAAGAACAAAGTAGTTATGGAGGCATCATTATAAAGATAACGACCAGGTCATTGCTGACCTTTTAGGAAGAGCATATAGAGAAAGGAAAGCAGATAGAAAGATTAAAAAGTGAAATAAAACTACCCCTCAAAACCCAATAAAAACCACAACCCCCTAAAGAAACCAACAACAAACAAATGTGGACAACTTCAATAAAACCGTGTCATATTTGGCAAGCATCATACTGTTATCAAAAGCAAGAAATAATTTTAAATCACTTTCTCCCTACTGGTCATTGTTCATAGTATTTCTCTGGTAATTTCCCCCATTTTGTAAGCTGAACCATAGCTGTATCTCCACAATTGGTCTAGAACAGCTGGAGAGAATTAGAACATCATTCAAACTCCTGAAATAACTTTTCAATCCAAGCCACCAGAGGTGACATTCTGCACCTGTTCTCAGTTTGTCTCTATCCTTCTATATGAGGATTTTCTAGTCACCACACTATTTTTAAAACTAGCAAGTCTTTAAAATGTGAAACCTTAAAAATACTTACTGTAACTAGATACAGTACCTCACACAGAATAACATTAGATACTTGTTAATAATTAATAAAACAGAGACTGAGGAAATTTTTTGCATAAAGAAAGACATTCTTGAGTAGTTCATAAATCATAATATCCTCTGTGGAAAATCTGCAATGCCTGGACTGGTGAGTGGAGTGCAACCCAACATTTAGCAATTGCTCTAACCCAACCCATCTGAACTGGAAAAGAGAGCCTCTGACTTGGTGCATATGAAGAATGACCTTCAAAGCCACTACCTGAAGGCAGAAATGGTGACTGGGATCTCAGGGTGTGGTTTTGTGGGCTGGCAATCCCTTCACTCTCATGTTCTCTGACTGACACTCTCCTACAGCACATTAACATAAACTCTGGCACCAGTATCTCAACTTGCTAATTTTGAGGAATGTGTCGCTTTAAAAAATTCTGGAATTACAGTGAAATGTGCAATAAAATGACACACTCAAGAAGGAAATGAATGACTGGCTATTATAATTAAATATTGTATTTTACCAGTGTAGCCCTGAAAATATATTTGTTGTCATATACATTATTAGATGTGTTGCTGGTAAATGCCAATCAAAAATTTACATCATTGATCTTGGATTTTATTGGATCAATACAGTTTGTCTTTGATGAGTGCTACCAGCAATTCTCTGTTTCAAGCTATGTTTTTGGAGCTCCTAAAACTGGCAGAGAATACGCTTGGGGAGAAAAAAAAAAAAGGACAAATGGTAAAAATATACACACACATATACATTTACACACATAAGAGTGATTCACATTGCCTACATTTGTCAAGATGAAACATCATCTTCAGAATACATCTGACTGAAAACAGAGCATCGATCCATGTTTTATGAACTACACTAAATCCTACAGAGGAAGGGATAGCAGTTTAAAACCCAAGAAGAAACTAACAAAAAAGAAAACAAAAGGATGTTCTGTAACCCAAATAAACTTATGAAATAGTTAACACGAATGAAGAGGTGCCCATTATCTAAAATCCAAATCAATTGTGAGCTATTAGTCCTCAAAGTCTGAAAATTACTGATTGACTTCTACAAAACAATATTTTTCATGTGTGCTCCCTTAACCTCACAACTTTCCCAACAAGCATCCAGTGACATCCTCATATAGAAAGGTTCAGGACTTGTTCTGGCAGCATTGCTAACCTTGCAGAAAACATTGTGTATGCTGCAACCAAAGATAACTTTTGATTCTAATACTGCTAAGGTTCAAACATTTGCAAATTTTATACAAATGATCTGCAACTGGATTTGCATCTTTGGCAAGGATGGCTTTAGTTTGCATAAATGACAGAAGGTGACTCAATATTAAGATGCCAGGATTTGTTGCACTGCACCCACTCCCTAACATTTTAATTCTCTTTATATTTATTTGGCTCCACCTCCAGTGCAGGATCTGTGATCTCTATTTGCAAAGAGGGGCAGCACGAATGTGACTTTAACACACGGGAAAAACAGGAAGGCAAGGCCAATTCCTCTATAGCCTGTTCCTGTAAAAAGATGTAACTTGGATGAGAACTATGTCTCTACTCATGTCTACTTTTCACTGTCTCTTTAGAGCTATACTCTCCCATTGATACAGTTCCCTCTTGCACCCACCCACGCTTTAAACCTAGTTTTTGAGAAACTGGTAAATTGAAAAAACATGGAAGGTTATTAAAAGCTGTTTTTTTTCTCACAGCTTCCTCCACTTTTACAGATCCAACTTTTGTGAATCCAAATAGATTGTCAATCTAACGTGTTAACAACACATTCTAGAAGGTAATTAAAAATACCTGTGTTTTAAGAATACCTTTTCAATAATGTCAAATGTGCTGTCACTTCATGCAAAGAGGTGCAAAGATATTTTCCTAGTGCTAAATTTGACTCACCCTCTCTTGATAAGTAGGCACCACAGAGAGTATTTGTGATAGGCATATGCTATATACACACTCCCCACAGAGATTTCAGCCCCCTTCCAATATGCTGAAAAGGACAGCTCATCCTTTCATTTCCCCACCACCCTCCATGTTAAATTTGCAGTTCCCTCACAAAATAAGATAAAAATGTATAAACTTTCAATTTTGGACAAAGACTAAGCTGACATGTAGTGCGTAGAATTGAGCTACAATTTAGAAATCAAATGGTTGAACGGGTGGCATTCTCTTTTATGACTAGTTTACTGTTGCAAAAGACACTCACAAGCTTTTATTTATGTACACAGTCCAGTCAAAACCAAAGCAAAGCAGCAATAAATTCTCAGTCACCAGGTCATTGAAGCTTATAAGCAGCTTAAAATTGTCTTCTTTTCTGCTTGCTTTCCACCTCATTTCATATTGCTTAGCAGATTTATCTTTACATTAACATGTTAAACCTGTTTTGTATCTTTAAGCAGTTTTATCCCAACTTATTTTTGATGCTTTTACTTAGTCATCTGTGATTTATCAAGATCTGTGTGAGGGCAGAATCACATGAAGAACATGAGTAGGATGTGAACAATCAGCAAGAAGTCAGGTGCATGTATCTGACAAAACAAACAATATATACTGGAATATAGGCAAAAGTCCATATTTTCCCTCCTGTTTCCTGCAAACTGCCCCTTGGAAAAAAGTGATGGTAGCAATTTTCTCTGATGGAACAGACAGTTTTATATATCTTTCTTCAGTCCTTACTTTATCTGAGGCTATTACATGGGGTGCACCTCATCTGATTTTCAGGAAGACATTCTGTTTATAAAAACCATTTAATAAAGAGAAAAGCTTTAATGAAGCTGTCAAAGCTGCTTAACAGTCATGTCTGCACACACCTTGGGAGCGTTATTATCCTTTCTCATTTCCATCATTCTGATTATTTGAATGGCTGCTGACATTAATGTAGGGGTGATTCAGAACACTGAGAATATGATAGAAGGTTAGAATACAAGCCTAGGACACTGCTACGAAGTCAAACAAAAATGATTACCAAAATGTTACTACTATCCCTTTCTTATTAAGTCAGAAACCTCAATCCTCTTACCTGCGTTTAAAGTTTAAATCATATTTTTTTCCCTCCCAGTTGCCAGCTTCGTACTGAAGAGGATAGAGTGTTCTGAGTTAGGAGGCAGAAATCCTTCACGTTATGCAAACTGCAGCAGAGGGTCTGGCCTTGCCATTGCCTACGTGGTGCTTGTCAGGTCGACAGAGAACATCACTGCTCCTCAAGGCAGCCAGCATCAAGCCAACTGTAAGTAAGAACTTCAGGAGTCTTGATTTAATTAACTTTACTGGTGAGAAGCCCCAAGTGCAGGATGTGGAAATGACTTAGAAGAATTTGTGATTGCAGCATGTGGTCCACCTATTGGGATAGTTTCAGGATTACTGGGTTTTGGAGATGTATAGTGGTTGAGCTGCTTAGCACAGCTACTAGGAAAACTAAGAAGGAGGAGAAGCAGTAGCATCACAAAATACTTTTCTACTAAACTGTGCACACAGAGGTAACAATGTCTGAGAAGGAGGGCCATGTGAGACAGAGCTGCTTGCAAGGCTCAGAGCAATGTGGAACATACTGCACATGCCCCAAGCACTAGAAGACAAGTCCAGTATAACCTTCTCTATTGTTTATTTGTCTAATGGTTTAGCATCTTTCTTTCTTTTTGTACTTCTTTCCCTGCCCTGCAATCCCCCTATGCTCCTCTCCCCCCCAGTAGTGGTGTCACAACCAATTATTAGCTTTATGAGTTGGTAACCTTATTAGCCACCAGCTGCAAATTCTGAAAGGAAAGACTGAACAAACAGCCAAGCCAGACAGGTAAGTGACACCAAGGCAAAAAAGGAAGTGTTTCCTTGGACCTGGCCACACATTGGCTAATCTAGGGATGGGAATTTTCCTGAGGAAAGATAAAGGTGAAAAGGCAAAAGTACCAAAAGATGACAGCTAGCTGCCAAATAGTAATATGACCTCTGAAAAATATTTAATGATATTCTCCATCTGCAGATGTTAGGATCCAGGTAGCTCTGGGTGATACAAATCAATAAGTTAATGATAAAGCATTCCTCATTTGTGGTACTGGTCTGAAATAATAACAAAAAGATACCTATTTTAGTCTGAGTTTTGCTTGTGTGATTAACATTTAAATCTGATTAAACTGAGCCGGTCTGGTTTTATAACCTGTCACTATGACAAAGGAACTTTGACACATTTGTCTCCTGACACATTATTTTGCACCTTACAATTATATCTGTATTAAAACGACTGAGCACACTGAACATGAAAAGAGTGATTCATAGTAATGTTTTAAAAGCAATAAAGAGTTAAGGACACTATGAAGGAAATGAAGCAGAAAGGTAAAAGGGGCTTCATATAAAGGCAGGGAAAGATATATCTCTTTGCTCTTACCTCTTTATTGTAAGTCTAAATAAAAAAAGATGTAAATGGAAGGGCTTTCTGCCTAAATATCAATACCAAAGTAAAAAACCACCTAGAAATAGTTTTCAATCTCACAATCTCATTTTGCACTGAACACAGTGTATCCTGGGGTGGACATATGAATTGAATTTAAATACAAATAGAAAGTTGAGTTGCAACAGGTGGGACTTCATACTTATGTCCCTTTTTGCATTTATTTCAATCATTATTTTGACTTTTTTGTTTTACTACAGCTAACTATTGGACAAAATGCTATTCTTAACATCATAATACCTCATTTCCAAAATTAAACTTTATTTGTATATGTGAATGAATAATTTTTTTCAGGCTTTGGGAAAGCCAAGGTTGAGATTAAAAATCTCTCAAAACTGGACCCTTTTTATTGGTGTGCATAAAAATAATTTTCCCATATAAACATCTTTGTGTATGCAGGTGTGTGCAGGTTTTCATTTGTTTACATTGTTAACAAAAGCCTTTCATTTTCCCTGAAGAAAACTCTACTTGGAAAACTGTAAGAATATAGAAAAAACTGTAACTGGAGCTGAGCCTGTCCCTGTACAAAACTGTTATGCAGGCAGACAATATACAAAGCATAGCTTTGGTTCCCATTTTGGGGAAAAATCAATCACAACCAACAGACCTGAAGAAATATATAGCAGCTGAGAATCTGTCCCACTGATCTTTAACCTGAGCAAATAACTAATGCTATCAGATTCTGCTTATTAAAATGTGCAGTACTATTAAATCTTTAAACTCTGGGTTTGTAAATTCCCTGTAAGATGCAATGCAAATGTTTGCTGTCCTTTGTGTTCACCTTGAGCTTTCTCCTAAAACAACTGTACATTTATTCAAAAGCAAAACCAAAGTCAACACATCTAAGAGGCTAAATGAAATTAGAATTATTTTATATAATATTTGCATGGCATTTAAAATCTCAAGTCAAGGTATAAATTCAGTATTTGAAGATAACTGAAAGGATATAATCTGAAGAGCAGTCCATTGCTCAAGAAAGCACCAAGCCAGGGCACTCTCAATGAAGATACATGAGTCATAAAACACAGCAAAGTGAAGGGAGCTCTAAATAAGAAAATAAAGCTGTAGTCGGCAGTTAAAATTCTTGCTGCTTGCAGTACATCACTCTATTCCTAAGTGTCTGTTGCTGGGCTAGGGTTTCTAAAATTAACATTGCAATAGCCTACACAGGCACCAAAACACACACAAGAAAACATTACTGAACTGGTTATTCTCAGTGCTAACATATGTTTGTGGTTTTTTCCCCAATGTGTTTCCACCCCTTGAAAATATTTATCAGGATAAAATTTTGAATTGACTCTTTCAGTAGTTCATGTGCAAATGCTAGGGCAGAAGTGTGCAGTTTTTTGTGAAAACTGAAATACTGATGAGTTTAGCAGTTTTCAAGAATTTATAGACATAATTTTTATGCTTGCTAGGGTCAGCATCACTTAAAAAAATTAAAACAGATTAATGCACATGCATCCAACAATAATATTAGGAAAGCAAGCTTAATTGGCTTATCACCCTATGAATTTAGAAATGAAAAATAAAATCCTAGTTTCCACTTAACAGAGAAATTTTAAATGTGTTGCTGACACTTGCTGTGTGTAAAGCCCCAGTGTTTTATGTGCTCACTCAGTGCATTCTGGTGCACAAGAGCAGCTATCCTCTAAACACTGCCTTTCTGTATAGCTAGGTGTGTAAGAAGGACAAGGCTCGATGCCTAGCTGATTAGGAAAAGATAAGTAGGTTCCATTAAAAATAAATTGTGGGATAGAAGATAAAGTGACCAAGAAATAGGGCAACTGCCACTCACAGCACAGCAAGTGGCAGCAAGATTCATGGTCCTCCACAATACCTCATTAGAAGCCTTCCATGGAGCTTTCTCCAGTAATCCCTTTCAGCTCTGAGCCCAACATCTGAGGAACACCAGAATTTCGATGAGCATAGCCAGAAATTCTTGGGACTGACAAAACCAGAGCCCAACTTGAGGTGTGCTGCTTCTGATCTGTACAGCAGGTTTGGGAAAACATATTGTGCCATGACAACAGAAAAGATCAAACTGGCAGGGTACAAAGTGGCACTGAACTTCCCTTTTGACAACAGTCCACACAGGTGTGTGGATTATTCTTCTTTCTTGTGAAGTCCACATGCACTCCTCTCAAATGACTACTAAACCAACAGATATGGAAATATTTGGCTGAGGCTTTCCTGTGGCTTTTTCTTTGGCATCTTTATATATTGCATTTCAACAAGAAACTAGAAACATATTAAAGTGCTATACTTCCTTTTGGTTTTGTTTTGTTTTTTTTTGTTGTTGTCTGGGCTGACTATTGGTCTAATGTTAGCAGAGAGGTGTAAACTCGACTGCATACATTTGAGTTGCAACACAACTTCTCTTGGTTACATCTGGGAAAATCCAGTGATAACATGGGATATAGAGTCTAATGCAAAGGCCAGACCAGCTGTACACTTTGGCTCAGTAAAAAAGTAACAGCAGAAGTCAGAACACCTTGGAAAAATGCATAAAGGTGAGAGCTGAGTCTAAAACAGATTCTATGTATTTCACCTTACATACAAAATAAGAGCAGCTGGTGACAGAAAAATTGTCTTGTAGTTTGCTTGGTATTTATTGGGCAGCTCTCAGTTTCTGAATACTGAGATGCATTACATCTTTCTTTATTCAATATCTGCAACTCTGCTCTTTCAGAGATAGTATTTGAATTATTGTGACTGTCCCAAAGGTTAATACTCCTTTTTTTGTTGTTTAAAGCATTAGCTAGAATATCAGAAGGCAAGTCAACCTCATGGCATCCCAGTAGCTCTAGAAAACATCACTAGTTCTGCACAATGTCTTCTATCATAATCTCTTCTCTTTCCCTGAGCCACAACTGTGGTTTTGTGATGTTTTTTGGGTTTTGTTGGGTTTGGGTTTTTTTGGTTTTGTTTTTGTTTTTTTTCTGTCTTCCAACAATCTAGTTACTCTCTGCCTGACTTCCAGGTCAATATTTAGAAGCTTCTTCAACCAGGAGATGTCATAGCCTCCAGAAAAAGAGGGTAGCTTTTTTAGACCTTTCTCTGTGTGTTTCTGAGAGCTCAGAGGCAAATACTCTCCCACCCTGACACTGCAGGGCTGTGTTCTGCTCCATTCAGTTACCAGATGTAATGTCTTCATTCTATTTGCAAAAACCCCGCACTTCCCAAGCCACACACCTCAAACCCCATTCACTGATGAAAGAAATCCCATATTAGTACCTCGTAACTTGGCAGTTTGTGGGCTTATTTACAAGGAAGATTCAGCTAAAAAGCCATAGAGAAGGTAAGCACTACTGAACTAGTGTGGATCTTCCCATCTCCCAGAAACCCTGCATATTTATCTGGAAAAACATAAGTTAACCGCCTAATAGGAAATTGTTTAGTTGCTGGTAGATGAATTTTCTGGAAGCCAGAAAAAGTATTATTATTATTATTAAAATGGGCACTTACCCTCCCACCAGGAGTTCTAACTGTGGCTATGGTCCAGTTTATAAGCATCAAACTGTGCATGATAAAAATGTGTAAATGAAAGGATGGAAAATAGCTCTCAGGTTTCACGGCTGCAAAATCAAGGATCGTAAAGAGACCTCTCAAATTGGAAACTTCAAATTGCAAGATTATTTTTCTCTGTGGAGCTGTCTCATAAGGGAATTATTTAAAACATTCCTTTTCACATGATATTTTCATGTAATGTATTTGGTATGGAAAAGCACAAGACTGCAAATCACTTTTGACCTTGTTGAGTGCACAATAAGTAAATGATCTCATGGTAACTCTGCAATTGCTTGCTATACAGATATTCACAAGTCTGAGAAGGATAAGATTTTAGCCTTCTCATATTTATTCTCACACGTAATATAGAAACACCCAGAGGCCCTCATGAAACATAGAAACTGTATATATATATGTATATATACATAATAAAGCCCTGACCCTGAAAAGCTGACAGTCTAATGTAACCAGTTTCAATAAACACCATGAGAAGACAGGCAATATCATGTTGCAGACAGGAGAAATGAAACACATCAACCCACTTAAGTGACTCCATTGTGCAGAAAAATTTTTGACCAGTAAAAGAGAGTATAAGGGCAATTATAAATCTGTAACCCCAGGTTTAGTCTCATGTCTGGGAGTATTTTTTTTTTTTATTCAGTATCATTTGGTGACTGACTCTTGTGAAAAGCTAAGTCAGAAGCTGGGTGCCTGTGCTTCCAGCTTTGTCCCAGCTCTTCAAAACAGTGCTCAAACCAAGCCACTATAAACACTGCTTTAAAAGCCATCAGATAAAACCCTCCCCAGGACATGACTGACTTATACATGAA
Organism: Florisuga fusca; assembly: GCA_038090715.1. Taxonomy (NCBI): domain Eukaryota; kingdom Metazoa; phylum Chordata; class Aves; order Apodiformes; family Trochilidae; genus Florisuga; species Florisuga fusca. Next base: position 3,269,536 of record JAAWXA010000005.1, on the reverse strand, counting down.
ATATTTGCCAAGGTATTCAGGCAGGGGAAGAACCGAGCTCAAACAGATATATATGTTACAAGATATATTAAATTTTCCAATCTGAGAAGTTGTAGCAACATCCAGTACCCATAAAAGCCCTGACTCTTCTCTTGTCAGTGGCTGAGTGGTTTTTCAGAGATGCAATCCAGTGCCTTCTCCCAGATGACATGCCCAAAGTCTCCCAAGACAACCTTCTGCCCAAATCCTGCCTTTCCACTATATTTAGAGCTACAAAATAAATGAGAATGGAAATAAGTCTAGTGATTCAAAGTCATACAACATTTTATGTACACTGAATTACGAGTGCTGTGTGACACAATTTGGGACAGTATCTCAAGAGCTCAGTGCCCAGAGGAAAAATATAAGAGGCCCAGCTTAACTTTCTGCTGGAGACCAAGGCAGCCAGTCTCAGCCAGCCACAGTATACATAACCACTTGTTCTGAGTCAATCTATACTTCAGCTTAAATCTTTCCCAATTCTCAGTCCTTAAAACCCTGAAAAAATAGCTTCCTGATTTAAAACAAACACCACAAAACCTTCATCAGGCATGTAAAATGCTGGGTTAATATGCAAATAGCCACAGGAACCACCTGGTTTTCATGGGACCTGCTCAAAATCATTTCTGGTTGGTTTTTGCTGATGAAGCTGCCAGTGTCACCACAGCAGACTCTGACCAAGGGTCACACCTTGGCTGGTTGTTAACCACACACTTTGTCACCTTCCCTGGAGAAAAAACTGACAAATGAGGAGGCAGCAAAAGTGGTGGAGGGATGAGCCTCACGCTGGCAGCAGCCACCTCCTGTCAGTGCCCTGTCACCCCTCTCTCTGACCACCAGCACTGTAGGGACATTAAGAGGGACCCACTGGAAAAGGCACACGGCCAGAGTGAGAGGCACAGGGTGGCAAAGAGAAGGGCATGGATCTTACACAGGTAACAGTGCATGTGGCACAGAGCTCTGTGGATATGGGAAGAGAGATGAACTGATTTTGAAGTCTGCTGCCTTAAGACTGCGGTGGAAAAATTAATTTTCCATTTCTGCTACCCAAAAGATATGCTTAAAAAAAAAAAAAAAAAAAAAAAGGCAACGTCTACCAGACTACAGATCTTTGGAACAGTGAATTAAACTTGTCCAAACAGGGATCCTGAATTTCACAACCCATGATGCTTCTAAATGGCATATGCTGTTAAAAGGAAAACCAAGTGAGCAAGCACAAAATGCCTGAGTGCAGAGCCTGGGGATGAATGATGGGTATTTTCTAGCATATGCTATTGTTGTGACACTGTGCCATGTTGTGCCAGACAGCAACCAGGTCACAGTCAGGAAGGAGAAGAACGTCAGAGGAGCCTGTTCTGAGCAACACTAGAGGCATAGTAAAGCCCAAACTTTCCAAGCAGCAGGGAACACTGGTCGCCTTTGGAAGAAACAAGGCTGGAAAACATAATTTTCTTCTCCCACCCTTTTCACTATAGGTTGTGCTAAGTCTCATGTGGTCTTGGAGGTGCCAGGAGAGGGCTTGTGGATATTCACAGCAGTTCAGGGCCTGACTAGCTATTTTGTGAAGGAAAAAAGTTATCCAGGAGTTATTCTTACATGTGAAACACCTCTCTTTCCCTTAAAATTTCTTTCTGTGAAAACAGCTGCTAACTTATACACAAATCCCCTTAATCAGAGGGAAAGAAACAAAGGGTTTTAAACCTCTGAGTATTATTATGATTATTACTACTATTATAATTAGTGTTTAACAACAGAGATGGAACTGGTGTGTTTTTTGTACACCATTTTCTCATCTAGAGCATCTAATTATTCTGCAAGTAAGTCAATTTATCCCAATTCACCATTACCAGAGTTCAGCACCAGTGAAGACTTGCTAGGGAACTGCTGGCACGTAAATGCCCATTTTCATCTAGGACAGCACCTACAGCAATCAAGCAGTTATTTAGTAGATGAGGACACACTCTTTCTCTACCAATGATATTATCAGAATAAATCAAATTACTGCAATGCTTTACATGCCAGTTGTCATAGCTCTAAAATTCATGCTAAGCAGCTAAGTAAATAGGCTAAAAAAACACATTACAAGTGCAGGAGCCAGGCCTTCAAAACTGCAGAAAAGGCATGTGGTAATACTTGGTAATTGCCTTAGAGCTTGCTTAATATCTCTGCCCATTTGCAAATTACCTCATCATTTTATGTTCCACAAAGGGGAGGGTTGGTGGTTTGTTTGTTTTGTAAACAAATCAATAGCCACTATATTAACTTTTCAAGGAATGAGAATTCATACCCATAATCCTTTCTTCAATTATTTTCAAAATGCTGGGTGTTAGGCACCTTCTGACAGAAACCCCAATCATATACTTGAGTAATTTATCATAAGCATCAGAAAAACAGCTTTAAAAAAAAAAACAAAAAACAAACCAACAGTTTCCTGAACAATCCAGCCAAACAAATTTCTAAGAGGGAAATGCAAACTGAAACAAAGAAATCATTATTAAATATCTATATTTTTGTCTGCCCCTCCTTTTAATAGGACAGGTAACCTTAAAAGCCACAAACACTCACACAGAACACCCCACAGCCTAGACTTTGTAAGTAGGAAGAGCTGCATTTTCAGTGTTTGTACAGCTTGTGTGACGTATCTGTCAGGTTGCCTGCTCTCCTGAAAGATATCAAGGTGTGCTCATGTTGTCTCTTTCTTCACTGTAAATTATTATCTTCCATTGCCTCCCACTTTCCTTTGCTTTCCACATGGAGAATTTGAAACAAAGAAGTGAGACTTAGCTTGCTTTCTTTCACCCTCCTCTCTAAGGCAAGAATAAAAGCAGGATATTTAAGAGGATTTAAAATGGTGAAAAAGTCATTGCTTACATCCCAAGGTACTAGCTGAGAAGATGAAGATGACAGCAAACACCATATGAAATGTGCATGTGCCCACTTCAATAGTAAAAAAAAAAAAAAAAAAAATTACCCCAGTTTATTTCTGTCATAACATACAAGCAAATTCAGACAATTCTTCCTATGCAGCATCTCCAAGTCCAACCATCTTCCTCACCACCCCTACTGCTAAACCCTATCATCTCACACACCAAATGTGGTACCCTGCTGGTCCCTTGGCTTCTCACACTTACACCTTCCTCTCCTTCTGCTTTGCTGACATATGAAACGTCTCGCTGTCAGAATAACTTTCCTCACTTCTTGTTGATTTCACTCCCTTTTCCAAACCCTTCCACTTCATACCCCCGGGCCTTCCATGGAAAAGGTTTTAATTTCTGCAATCACATTATAGAAGAATTGGCTACGTACACCCCAAATAGCAACCCTACCACTGAGAGCTGGAAAACACTGCCTCTGTGAACACCTATAGCAGCTATTGGTGATAAACAAGAGCCCTATGGACTGCAGAGGCAGAAAGACAGATTGCAGTAACAGAGATTTTGAAGGTGGCACCATGAAGGCAACTGCATGCAAAAGGCTGCAAAAAGATAGATACACACCTTCAGAGTAGTTCTCTGAAATAAAGAGAAAATGCATCTGCCAAAAAGGGGCTCCTCTTCTGGTCTTACTTTGTAGATGTTCCCACAAAATGAATATTAAAAGACAGACAGCTTGAAATCAGATGGTTTTATTTGAGAGAAAGAGAAGAAATATTTTCTTCTAAAGCAGACTGTGCTTGGTCAGAATAGATTTATGAGCAACACAATAGATACTGTCTCCCTTTTACAAATTCAGCTTGCTTAGAAACATGTATATTTTTACTGGACAAAGACAAAAATAACTACTTCAAATACATAATGGTATCTTTCATCTTCTGTAATGGATGTCCTACATCCACTGGCAAATATTGGTGACATATTGGTAAAAGAAGACTGAGTAGCTTAAATCCTATTTCTGAAAGGCTAAAAGGTGGAGGTATCTGAAATTTTTGTTCACTGAACAAAAGCACTAAGAACGTGAGTTTACCAGGTGCTGACCTAAAAAGCCACTGTACTTTTAATGCTGAATATAAGGAAGTTCATCCAGTAGGAAACCTACATGGAATTCATCCCAAGTCTATGAACACGGAATTTCTGAAGCTCTGTCAATAAACAGCTGTGGGGAAATGCTAAATTAGTAAAGACACCTCATGATGGGACAAATAAAATTCTTAAAAGTGCAAATTGAGTCGAAATTTGGCTCAACACATTTATTTTGATTTTTTTTTTTCTGCAAGCTTAACACTGGATCACACATCTCTAAGTGTGCAAAATGTAAATATGAAAAGTGAAGCTGGCATATTGCTTCTCATGCCTAATGTGGATCAAATTTATCCTGGAAGAAGCTCCAAGACTACAGAGGTCTTATAATAAAACATAAACCATATGTTAATTGACACATAATTAAGAAAATAAACATGCTTATATCCACTGAATAGCTTGAAAATGCTGTGCATGTAAGTGCTTTCAGCCTCTGTATCAGAACTGCAACATATTTATGTACTTTTAGCAGTCAGTAGCCCTCAAGAGGCCCCTAATTACAAAATGGTTTGACACCTATGCTGTTAAAATAGAAAGTGATGCTAGAATTTTCAGTGAATTTATGCTGGAGATGGCAACTCCTCCAAGAAAGGCTATAAGCTTATTGTTATTTACCAGTATGACTGATGATACTTTAAACACGCCTTTGAATTATTCCAAAATAATGAAGGAATTATGCACATATTTCTAGTCATTACAATGAGGCATATGGGAATCAGGGAGTTGTGAGGAGGGCAAAAAGCAAGAGAAACAATGAGTCTTGCTGTCATCACGAGAAATGGAGAACCCTCTGCACACGTGGTGGCTGTTGGTCTGTTTTAACACAGATGTTAAAGTACTTTCCCCTGTCATGGTTACCTTTACTTATGAGAAGAATGAATTTAGATAGAGAACACTATTTCTCTAAGATCATTCAACGTGTCTTTCAAATATCACTGCTGATTTAAAGAGATGAATGAAAAATATATCTGGAAGGTAAACACCAGGACAGAAAATATATAAGTTTTATATACATATATATATATACACATATATATATATATATATAAAAATATAAAATATTTGTAGAAAGGCCCAGTCAGCTTCCAGACCTGTATTTGGCCACTTGGATGTTTTGGAGAGGGTGCTGGAAATGTGCTTTCTGTTTTGGGTACCTGAGCACTGTACCTCTCTCTTCCAGCTCACTAGCAAGAAGTGTTTTGGAAGGGCACACCTGGTTCCCCACCAGACAGACAGGCCCAGCTCTTTGCATGCTGCATTCCTAGAGGGTAGGGTGAAGGAATTTCTGGGGGGAGTATGGGACATGAATTTTTCATTTTCTGAAAAGGAGGAAAAGAAAAGAAGAAGCAGGAGTCAGAACAACCAATAATGTGTTGTGAGAGGCTGCAGTTTCAGTCTTGGAACTCACTCTGCTCTCCCTTGCTGCCACCATCTGCTCTTCCAGCCTCCCCATCTGCCTCTCCTGCCACTTCTAAATACTCTCTTGACTTTCTGCATACACTTGGTGTCCCTGCTGCATGCTTCTCCTGCCTCTCCACTGTGTAAAATTTGCCAAGGCTCTTTCCAACGCACCTTGGCTTTTGAAGCTGTTGAACTGGACTGCTCCAAAGCACCACTGCCCTTCCAAACTCCTTCCCCTAACCCTGGGAGCACCAGAGCTCCACAGCTGTCCTACCACAACTACTCGAGCTCTTCCTTAAGCTAGAACTTCCCCTGCTCTGTAAACATTCCACGTGGTTATTCTTTCTGTGTCATTTTCTAGCCTCCTTTGGGGTTATTTCTTATCTTCAGGCCTCCTGGTCCTTTTGGCTGTTTCTAACCCTCCCTTTTATTTTCAGCCATGAGATTCTTGTCCACAGCTCCCTGCTCTTCATCACTTGCTGCCCATGCAGTGAGACACAGGCAACACTCAGGCTTTACTTTCACTTTACTTTTTCAGTTCAGGTGAAGCTATACATTTTCTTTCCACAGATATATTTTTTTCCTTCTGTTTTGTAACCAAGCTTGAACATGAATTTTTAAACAAAGAGGGACACTACAAAAACCTTATGTAAGCTATCACTTGGAAAACATTCTTGATAATATTCTAATAATACCAGTATTTTCTGTTGCTTGCAAAACCATGGATGCCACAGCATCACAAGTGTAAATGAAATTCAAAATACCACAGGGATAGATGTTCAGTTACAAGTTATGTAATATTTTTACTCTCCTGATAGAAGTACATTGCCACTAAACCTTTTGTTGGACACAATACACAGAAATCTGTCTCTGTCAACCACTTACCTTTAAGCCTTTTATTTTTCTCCCCCAAATGCCTTAATTTATTACAAATAAGCTGCTGATGTATAGTTCTGTGAATCACTTATTTCAAAGTCTCCTTAAGCACTGCTTGTGTTACTGGGAAGTAACTAGCTTTGCTTTTACTGTAAAATTATAGCAAGAGTGGCCCCTATGCATTTAAGGACAGAATTAACTTGCAGACAACAGGGCAGCTCCTGTGGAAGTGCTTCTGGATTTAAGTACAGCTGGAAAAGTAGCCCAGGGTGCCTTCCACTTTTACATCACAAAATCTCTGCAGCTGGGAGAAAATGAGATGCCACGCTTCTTGTTGTATCATTTAAGTTGGTATTTAAACCATTCTGGAGACACAGAGCAGAGAAATTTGAAACTGTAAATAAGGATTGAAACTAAAAGAGCTAAAGAGGGGAGGAGATATTCACTATCAGGGACACGATTTCATTATGAGCTCCAACACCTTTGTAATTGGTTTGAGGATTAATATTAATTAAAAAAAATTACAAAGTGCAGACTCCTTAAAGGCTACTTCCTTTCACTCCTAAATTTCTTCTCACTACCATTAACTTAATTTCTAGAATTAAAACAGATCTACTGGAGCTATTTCTCTCTAAGTTCCTAACAGCTGAAATTTATTTCTGTGAGATGGGGTAGCAAGAGATGGGGCACCTCTGGAATTAAAGGCAGGTCTCCACCTCAATAAACAGAGTGCTTGCAGTCAGAGTAGACATAATCCTGCCTTAAACTACCTGGCTTGGAAACACAGCAAAAATGAGACACGGCACTAAAAGAGCTTGAAACAAGGATGTTGGGTGCACTCCCCAGGCCCCTTGCATTTTGCAACTTGTAGTAGTGCAGCAGCAATGTTCTGGGTGACCAAGGCTGGTTTGTACATCATGCAGATGTGCATCAATGAGCTGCTGAGCAATGGCTCTTTGAAGCATTCTGATGGATGCACTTTCTACCCTCTCCTCATACTGAGGTGAATCCCACCCAAGGAATATACTTCTTTTTATAACAATACTGACAGCACTAATTTTTTTGTCATGTTTGGCTCCAGGATGTTACTTTTCTCCAGTACTGTGGTAGCTGAAGTGAAGTGATGGTGCTATATGGTGGTAGTACTAACCAGGGCTTTGTTCTTGAGTTTGGCAAAAAAATATATAGGAAACAATAAAACAAAGAAAATGAGCTTATTTCTTATTGATGAAATTTTGATTTATTTTCTACAGCTAGAATGCTTAAAGCTTCCTGGAAACCAGAGGAATTGGTTTAAGCATTCTAAATATCAACAAATTGTTTATTCCCTTGCAAGTCAGGCTGCTGGAGAACATATTTAGCTTACATCATTTGCACAGTTATCCTTTGCATCAAAGAGATGATTATTTATGCAACAAGACGCAACTGGGGAAACAGTTTTTCTGAGATAATGACACCCCTGGGACATTGCAAGGCTCAGGGTTGAGAGGAAAAGTGTATTTTGTTCTGGATTTCTCAATTGCAAACTGCAGTTTCACGTGGGTTATTATATCCCTTTGGGTAACTCACCTCACCTCTCAATCAGCCCAAAGTAAATTTCTTAACTCCTTACTTACCACAATGCAAAATGGTCACAGTCTTGAAAAGTCAAGTCTGTTAATTTAATTTCAATGACAACAGATGAGCAAAATATACCTAAAGGTTATGCTAGGGAATAATCTACAGGAAATGCCCAGGCAATACTGAATTACTCATATGACAAGTTTGCATATTTAACTCAAGGGTTTAATAAAATGAACATTGATAAATACAAGTACTTCTTGCCAATTACCTAAAGTATTAAAAGAAATATGTGTATTTTGTTTTGAACAAAGCACTCTTGTAATTTGATGGTATCCCAGGACCAGCCAGGATGAAACAGCCATTTTCAGCATGTAGTCTCACATAATTTGCAAGGACACCAGGCCACCTAACTCCTCATGAAAGTGAAATGCACTAAGCTCACCCAGAAAACTTTTAATGCTTTACTGTGTGGTCTTAGAAGTGCAGTCACAGAAGCCTCTAACTATTTTTCTCTCAAGAAAGAGCTCCTCAGTCTGATCATTTTGATAAGCAGACTCTCCAGCAGAAACACTTGCAGCCCCTTGCAGTTTGAAGCATGAAGCTAAACCAACAAAGAAAAAGAATGTAAAGAAACCAATGCAATACTTCGGGTGAAAAAAATCCACAACCCAATGTTATTTTCTTCCCTGTTTGTTGAAATAGAAAGTGAAATAAATATTATCAGCTGTCTACACGGATGCTCATTCTACCCTGAGGTAATAGATGTGAGATCTCTATGGAAGTGACATGTAATGACTATGCAGACACTTATCTTCCTCCCAGTGGGATAATTGTTGCTGCTCCAGACTTTCCATGCTTTCTCCTTTTTATATGTTACAGACATAGCTTCCATCTGCTCCATAAGCTAAATCTCATTTTCAGCATAAAGAGTGATTAGAAATATTACTTCTCCCGTTTCTGAAATAAACAGTTTGAAACTCTCATCTCTCTGGTCTGTCTGCTTATGCATCAAGTTTTTCCTTTGGTCTAAGGCAGCATTTTCCTTTCATAGATTTTCTCATGCTTTAGATTTACATAGCTTCTTTCAATTCTAATTTTTTAAAATTAGCTGCTCATTCATTAACTCTGTGCTTTCATTTCCTCCCTCTTCTCTGATCCATTTCTTTTTTTTTTTTTTTTTTTTTTTTTTAACCTGAACCACAAGCAATTATCATTTCTCAAATTCAAGAGCTGAAGGCTTCCTGTAACACCCTCCTATGATGAATTTTACTCAAAAATAAGCTATCAAAGAGGAGATACAATTTCTGAATATTACATCTTCCAATAAGTCCATTTTAAGCCTCTAATTTCTTATGCTACTGTAATTAACATACTACTACAAAGACACACAAAGGACAAACAATCCATGGAGGGCAGGAGCGATGGGAAGAATTTCAGGAAGAGATTTCATCTCTTGGAGTCTAAGTATATTAAATCTAGTACCAAAAAAATTGTCAGTTCTTAAAATAATTGCCAAAGACAGACCAACAGAATGAGGATCATTCAACACCACCACACTGTGCTCCCCATGTCTCTGGAAGTTTATTCATTTATTGCATCAATTAATGCACTTGCTGCCTTTGGAAGATCTAAAGGACAAGTGATGCAACTTTGCATTTAATATATTACCAAATTACCTCTACCAGATGATTAAAATACTTAATGCACTTTAACCACCAGTTCTTAAAAATTATATTTTTTCCTGCATTTTAACATGGTAATAGGAGCAGGATTCTCAGCTGGCAGAAATAAGGACAAACATTGGCCTTCTGGCACAAAAAGTATCACTTTGCCCACTTCATCATTATAAATAGTAGAAAAAGGGATTGATCTACAGCCTTGCCTCTATTTAAAATGAGAACACTCAGCTTCTAAATACCAGCCCCCTAAATGCCAGGCAGTTGGACTTTACAGCCAGTTCCAATGGAACTGATGCTTTGAGTTGTCTCATACAGCTACAATTTTCCACAATACGAGGAAATACAAACACAATAGAAAATGAATGTTCCAAATAAATTATGTATCAACCTATTTCCAAAGGAGCCACAGACTTAAAAATAGCTACCCCTTCCCACTGAAAAATCCCAACACATACACAGCATGTCCAATGGGAAGAGAATTTTATAGGTATTAGCATTAGACTTTAAGCTTTTCTTGAACAGGGAGAACCATTTTTCTTTTATGGGTTTGCAAAGTAGAGCACATAGGGGTCCAGTTTAGTGACCTTGCCCTTCTCTCACTCTTTCCAAGGATAATAGTACCCATGAATCCCTTATGCTTTTTTTTATTGAGTATTAAAAGCAAGGTGTTTATAATTAAGATACCACTGGCAGTTTATGAGAAGACATGAAAACATGGAAGAACCCCATCAATAAATGGTTAGGAAACAGCTTCAAGATAGAAATAAAATCAGGACATTAAACATTGAGTGTATTTCTCTAGGCCTTTGAATGAGCTGTAAAAAATATGTCTGGTTTACCCGTCTGTACTCCTTGTGTCACCTGATTTTTAGAATATTCTCCCTTGTGCACTACTGAATAACCAATATATTGATTTTCTCCATCAGCTGTTGGTTTTCTCTTTTTCCCCTGCTGTCAAAACACAAGAACCCTTCTAAGCAGAACACCTCTTCCTTAGATTGCATAACTGAGCCACACAATGCTTCTCCATGGAAAGGACACTCAAAGGATCCTATTTATATGTAGATAAATGTGAAGAGACAACACTGACCCAGGTCCATGTACTCACTGTACTTCTCATTTTTCCCTCTCATCTTTAAAAGCAGCAGCATGCACTAAACTTCCAGGGTTACAAATTTTAGTTTGCTCTGATAGTACCATGAGTAGCAGGAGTGAGTACTACAGTTACTTCAAGCCCTGTCTCCAAAGTCAGGTACCACAAACAATTTTGCAGATTGAGACAATTTACAAAGGGAAGTGCTTAAAACTGCCAAAGCCACAGAGAAAGAGGGTGTATTTCATAGCTGCTATCAGATCTAAATGTGACTTGAATCAGGTGGTCACTGGGATGGGTACATATTATAAGGAAGGGAGAAAGATCTGAGAACTTTCTCATTTTAATTAGCAGGATAGGAGTCTCATCAGAGAGTTCTGAGGTTAGCCAAGTGACTGTACAAAGCTCCTGGTGTTTGCATGAGAGTCAAAATAACCTTGATGAAAACAATCCTTTTGTGAAGCAGGAGAAAGTACTTCCCTACTTTCCTACTCCTTGTCTATGGCTGTGTGGACAAATGAAGCATAAGAATAACATAAGAGTGATTTCTAACAACTCTACCAAAAAAAAAGAGCTTGGTCGGTTTGAATGTCTCAACCTCCTCCTGTGGATCACCTTTTTCTGGTCATTTAGAACAACCCTACAAACCTGTTCTTCATGCTGACGTGTTCCTACTGCTATGACTTTCATAGCCTCTAATAGAGGAGAGCACACCAGGTCCACTGACTGACTGCTGCTCTGAATTTCCCTTTTCACACACCTATGTATCCACTACTGCAGCTCCTTTCAGATGTGCAACTTCTGTGTCTGGTGACTCCATCTCCCCTGTTGGTATCTGACTGACTTACACAGATTAACATTGTGAACACCACAGTAGCCAGGTCCCTGCCAGCTTTCAAACTGTGTCAGTTAACTTTAAATGAAAATGTGCAAAAAACATTTATTCAGCATTCATATATTCCAGAAGAAAAAACCCCAAAACTTTCCTTCTGCCTCCTAGCATTATATTAATATATATACTAACTCCTAGCATCATATTAATAACAAGACTTATTGGGGAAAAACTGATTATATCAAAACAAAATATCTCTGTTTGAGTCAACAAAACAATTGCAGCCATTAAGAAATTCTTAACCTACCTTTGGGTAGGCTGGGTTGTTTTTTTGTTTTTATTGGTGTTTTTTTACATACTAGTAATAAAAAGTAAGGCATTACAATGCATTTTCAAAGGAAAAATCAAAGATTAGAGCAACTACATACTCTTTTGGGATTTGTGGTTGTAGTTAGGCTCATAATTTTTGCAATTAATTCCACAGTTACTTCCTATTTGAGGAGTACATGTCATATAGAAACATATATATTAGATGTAGATATTCTAGAAGTAGATGACTTGTGTCATATAGAAGCCATAGGCTGCTATAGCCCCAACCATGGACACCCCCTGAAATTGCTGAAATGTTCTCTTCCTGTCTTTGTGCAGGCAAACACTGTGACTGAAAGAAATGTGAGATTATTTAGAAATTTTTATTAGAAAATACCACTTGTTGATATTTTATGTTACTCCTTTCTTTCACACGAAGAAGAAGAAACAAAGATTTAAAAATAAATCTCTTTTGCCCAAGTCATTGCTGATAACTTTAGGTTACTCACTGGGTCTGTTGATGGTGCACTGGAATAAACAGACTTTACAGGAGTTCAGCAGCATATTTAATTAATTACCTTCAATGAATCAAGTAAATAATAGCTCAAAAAGACAAGATATAAGCAGTAAAAATTGGTCATAATACCCTGGACTGTCTTCAAGGAAGACTCATTTAACATCAAAGCACATTTTGATCAGATAGGCTTCCCAAGTTATCATAACCAGATAATGTGAACAATTTGTTTAATTGTTAAATGAAGAGTAAAGCCTGGAATGTGTGAGCTAATTGCCAGATCATCTGGGAGCTGTTGCTGTCTCATTTGGCTGGAGCCTGACAGAAATGATATTTGTGAGTTGTACCTGCTTGTTTTACATCATCACAAGTGAAGCCCACATCCAAGGAAAGAGATGTAGAAGGAAATGCTGCTTTGATTCTGAAAATATTTGTGCTTTCCTTAAGGCTGTCGTAAAACAAAAATACACCAATAGGGTGGTTTATCTGAAAACAAACCTCATTTAAACAAGGATAATCCATATGAAAGGGATGCAGGGGGAGTTTCTTAGTAGAAGGCAGCAAGGCAAGGATCTGCAGCTGATTTAACACATCATGTCAATAAAAAGTCAAATGAATTCAGGAAATTTGGAGCATTATGAACACCAGAACTGTCTGTGGAACTCTCAGCTACACACAGGGCAGAATGCTGTCCCCAGATATGAAAAAGAAAAAAAAAAAAGAAGTTTGATGACTCATGTAAATGGAACCAAATATGTTCTGGTACTCACTGGATGAAAAGATGAAAAGGGCAGCAGATTTGGCTGGAATGAGTTATGAAAGTGTTTAACAGAAAAGAAAACCAGACAGGTAAAGGTGTGCAGGAACTGACTGTACTACTAGCAGAGAGGACTCAGTGAAACTGAGCCAGTCCCTAACTTCCCAGTTGATGTGAAAGTCCCATCAGTGTGCTTTACACATTTCTGTGTCTATATTCTGCTGATACAAAGCACTGTCTTTGGTTCCTTATTTTTCAGAGTTGCTGCACCTCTCTGCAATGCTTTTCACTTTATTTCACGGTCTATGATACATTCTATAATTTTAATAACTCTTCTGGTTTAAACAGAGAGTATAGATGTCAAATTAGTATTCAAAATGTCAAGTAAAGGAAGAAAAAGACATTTATATCCTTAGGTATGGCTCCTCTAGGGAAAATTATTTCTGAGCATTCTGTGGATGGATTTTGAAACCTTCTGTTTGGTTTTATTCTCGTGATTCCATGTGCAGCAAAACTTGGTTTTGGCAAGGCACAAAGAGCAGAATCCAGTCAACAGCTTTTTGCTAAATACTTGGGTTTGCTCAAGTAACAAGAAGGAAGCAGGGCATGAAAAAAAACAAAACAACTCTGTAGATGGTGGAAGTGATTGATGACAAGTGTATACAGAAACACCTTTGGTTCAGTAGGATGCCACACTCACAAATTCCCCTTGCTGTTGAATAACAGCTCCTGGCTGCCACAAGAAAGCCTCCCTTTCCCTCCCCCACCAGGAAATTCTGAAGCCAGGCATAAAAGTTCTGTCTCTCTCTACACAGAAAATTTATATCCGAAATGACAGCTATGACTACACCTTTGAGATAGCTTTCAGGGAAAGGAAATAAGAGTGCACCTGGGTGTCAGTGCATGAAATAGCATGAGAAATGCATACTGTTATTAATACAAGGTCCTAAATACTTTAATGGGAAGAAAAATTTACCATCCATGGATGCATGTTTCACTTTATTAGAAGCTTTATTGCTTCAAGGACGGAGGGAAACTCCTGTTACAATCTGTCTCAAATGTGCTTCTCAATGTTCAGCAAAACCATCCCCAACCAGAAAAGGAACCTGTCTGCTGCTTCATTAGATGGTTGCCATTCTCATCATCTCCTAAATCCAGGAATACATCCAGGGCAGGAATTGCAGGAACAGCTCCATATATGAAGTATGGCCTTTTGATTATCTTTCACTCTATAAAGACATTTCCTACCTGAGTTGTTAACTGACTTGACAATTATTTTGGCTAAACTGGATGAGAATGTGTTCATTCAACAATAACTTTCATCTTCCATAGAAGGCAAAAAGAACCCATTGCTGGAGTGGGAGACCTTTAGAAAAGTATGTGGATAATTAAATCCATCACTAGCTAAAAGGAAAAGATGTAATTGAAGGAAGAAGGAGATGCAAAGCTAGATCACATGGAAGACTTCAGAAAGTACAGTCCGAGGAGTGTGTTCTGCCACATAAGTCTGAGAATGCACAAAATTCATCAAACAGCTATAAAAATCTTCAGTGAATTATAAAAAGCTACCAGATGGAAAAAGGCTGGATGAGAAAGGACCGAGTTACTCAAGAGCGTAACAACTTCAAAGCAAGGAACAGCAGGAACTAAGGTGAAATTTTAAAATAAAAATAAATTTTCTGAAGATGAGACGATGAACTTTTGTTCAAAAACAGAAAAAAAAAAAAAAAAGAA
>JAAWXA010000005.1:3235854-3254725 GCA_038090715.1 Florisuga fusca | reverse complement strand
AGAAAAAAAAAAAAAAAAAGACATTACCACATTCAGAACTTCAGAGGGAAAACTAAAATAGACCACAGTTAATGTAGACATGAAGGAAGGAAATTATTCTTCGTGCCAGATGGCCAATAAAAGGTCTGTATCTCTTCACATCCGAGATATGAGATATAAAAAGCTAGAAGGCCCTTTAACATCTATCATGAGCAAAGTCAGAGAGCACAGGACCTGCTGCCTTGCAGTGACTCAGAGCAATGTATAGAAGCAGGATTTTAGCAAACCTCCTTGAGCTGCTCAAAATGCTCAAAATGCTCCTGGCCAACAGCAAAGGTGCTGGAACCCCCACCACTGCCCAAAGCTCTGACAGTGCTGGCATCACTCTAGGGCTTTGCTCTTCATTAGTGTATTTTACACGAGGTGATCCTCTGCAGCTACACAATTAACACCATTTGCACAACTCCTTCTGGTACAGCAGAAGTTTCTTTGGAGTCAGAGCCCTGCCAGAGCTGTGTTGATGATCTGGGAGGCAACTGATCCAGCCTGTCAGTTTGCTGAACAGATTCAGCAGCAACGAGCACATCAGAAGCTCTGCTGCAGCACTGCCAGCTTCTCACCACATCATTTTTAACTAAGAGGATTCATTTGGTCTTGCAATGACATCCACTGGAAAGCAGTGGGGTATGGATAGGGCTTTAGAGGAAACTCGCACGTTTCCCTTTGTGTATCTCTTAGAATCATCAGCTTCCCTACAAAACAGCAGCATGAGAGGTGGCTTTTCCCCGACTGTGCATCAGATAAAAGTAAAAAGGTCACTGATGTGACTTCACAACAGCAACAGAAAGGGAGAGAACACTGAGGATATTCACCTTCTAGTTATTTCCAACTACAGTTCTGTACCCAGTAATAACAGCCCATTTTCCTTAACTATTAATGTGCTACTTGGGTCTTCTAGTTATCTGTTATGCTTACAAAAAAAAAAGCCTTCCAAGAACCATGGGGATTTCAAACTGTGCAACATACAGCAGCTACAAGATAACAGAAAGGTTATGCAGCCAGTGCTTGAAAGATTTTAGTCTGGAAACTAAATCTTACAGAATGCTCTATATGAGCAATATGGGTTAATTAACCTGCTTTCATCAAAATGACTGCCCATTCTGAACTGAGTATATTAGGACATGGAATAATATTTCAAATATTACAGACAGTACCAAAGAGGTTATTTACCTCGATTTGTCACACGAGGTCTTTTATCTTAGAAACATTGTGAGATCTGGAGCTTAGAGATGGAAAATATCTCTTAAATCACTGTTCAAAAAAATCATGACAATCATTTCTTAGGTGTTGAATTTATACTCTAGGTAAGACATTTTATATTTTTACATGAAATGACAGTGATATTAAATGTCTGCACACTTTTGCAATCTCTTTCACCCTTTCATTATCAATCCTCTTATCTCCTACGGCTGTTGAACACAGTTGCTGTTACAGCCTGATATGCACAACTTCAAAATCCATCCAAGAGGGACAATCAAATCTCTATAGTCTTATTTTGTGGTGTAGTCATCTCTCTGCAGCCCTGAGCACCCTGCAGGGCAATTCTTCTGCTCCAGTTACTGGGGAAAGCTTTGCAGAAGAGGTGAGTCTTGCACACCAACCTGATGATGGCAGGGATTTGTGGGTTGCATTTTTTAAAATCTTCTTTCAAAGGGGGAGATGGTCCTGAACTTAAATGTTAATATCATCACAGGATGGGCCTAGCAGAGTAGATTTAGTGAAACACAATTTCCACCCTGTCTGGCAACTCCATTAAGAACTGAAAGGCAGTACTGTATCTGTTTCCACATTTTGTCTTTCAGAAGGAGCCAGTTCTTTCACATTCCATACTCTGAAGTCATCTGACATCAGGCAGATCTCCCAAATCTGAAGGAGAACATAGCTTGGCCTTTTCTGGTTAATACAACAGATATGTAGCTACAGAAAAACTGAGTTTTCACATTAGAAGTTTCAAGATCACAATATGACTTACATTTACACAAAGACAAGTATGAAAGTCAGAAAGAAATCCCTGCATTGCATGGTGCCAGTGAAAAGGGAATTCCTGGGCAGAAAGATATTTCAACTTCATGTAATTAGGAAAAAATGAAACTCCAGAAAACAATTATTTTCTTACAGAATTACTACAGAGTTCTTCCTGTGAAGCATCAAGAGCAGAATATTGCAGAAATGACAGGCATCTTAGGTCAAGGTAAATAAATTGTTCAAATGAAAGTGGAAAGAACTGAGAGAAGATCCAAGGCAAACAAGTTTATTTTAGAAAAATCTTTTATAAGCTTACAGATGGACCTGGGGCTCTTAAAACCAACGAGGAATTTTAAAGACACAACAATGAAATCTGTGAGATTTCTCTGTTTGTTTTATCTTTAAACCAAAACCACAAACCATGGACTACAAACCCTGAGCCACTGAAACACCAGAATTCCCAAGAAAATGTAAGACCAGGACTACAGTTTGCATAATTCACTGAAAGTCAATAAAAAGGTATAAAAAAAGGATAGGTATTATGAAACTCACAGGAAATGTAATTTAAGCAGTTCTGCTGAATATTTGAATCACTCTTACATACAATGGCAGTTATTGATGGCTTTATATAGTGTCAAATTTCAGTACTTACAGATTTACTTGTATTTTTTTCTATTTTAAGTATAAGGCTGTCTAGATCGTGAGGCTTTCATCAAGTTTTTACCAAGATTTTGGTGTCTTTCAAATGTAAATCTGATTCAAATTAATCACAAGCGAGCGTCATCTATTTTGTCAATTGATGCCCACTACTCAGTGTATTGCTGAAGGCAGAGAAAGAAACAGCTGCAGGGATGAGAATCAAGACACTTTATCAACCCGTGCATTGTTGCCAAGTTAAAATCATTCATGTTTTTTTTTCCTTATAGATCGTTTTCATCTCTATTTGTTCCAATGAGGTATTTAAGGAGCTACACTGTACATATAATACAATAGCTAATTACCATCAGCCTGCACACTAGAAAAAAGATACAAGTAATCATGTTTCTGTGTTTCTATATAACCTTAAACATCATCTAGACCCAGCCCCCAGCTTAGATTAATCTCATTAAAAACAACTGTTTGCTACAACTCCAGCATTGCAAAGAAACTCTGACATAGCTGTGGGAGATCAGAGGATATTTTGGCTGACATAGTTGCATGCATGTAGAAGCAAGGAAAGACCCCAAAGCCCACAGTTCCTATCAGAGGGGGAGAGAGGGCTTCATCTCCTGAAGGCAACTTCATCTGCTTCCTTATGTTTTCATAGGCTGAGGCTCCCAAATGTACAATAAACTTACACTTATTTCTGAATTTACTTACACTTACACTTTCCTTTCCCTCCTCCCCCTTCTAAGACAGTTTTCAAATCTCTATACAAATTGCAGCAAAAGACATCTTTGTCTGTAGTCTGAGCAGACAGACTTGTAAGGGAAGAGATACTCAGAAACTAAAGCCATCTCCCACTCTAATGAAAATTCAAGATATTGACCATGGATGGAAATCTTCCAGCTCACTTGGGAGAGTGGAGCCCCTGAGTCTCCCAAGAGCTGCACCATGCCCCAGATACAGGCAAGAGCTGGTGGGAGAGCAACAACCACAGCTACAAGAAGCAGCTAGTGTGCAAAATCATTTTCCTCATTGCAAATTACAACAGGGAGAGGGCTGTATACAGGCTTCCTGCAAGTCAGGTTAATCATTATGGCTGGAACAAATGTTGACACCATTCTTGAGCAGAAGCTTGACATGAAGAGGCCCAAACATGCACCCCAATTGCAGCAACCTCCAGAGCAAAGTCAAAGTCAATGCCTATCCAATTACATCCCTGCAACAGTGGCCACTGAGCTCTGTATGCAAAAATACCATCAACACAGACATACTAATTGGAATTGGTCCACATATTGCTTTGTATTCAGCACTATTATCAGTCACTGACTAACAAGTAAAATCAAATCCCATTCTGATTCGTTTGGCACTTCTTCCTTTCTGGGTTTGAATACCCTAAGTGGTCTCTGTGTTGCTCAAACAAGCTCTGAACTTCTGGTCCTGTGAATTGCCTGCCTTAAGTCAAATTGCTAAAAGCCCTGGGTAACTGGCAACTACTAGCAAGGCTTTAAAAAGCCCAAGTATTACAAAATCACCAGAGCCTGCCTTTCCAAAGGCAGACTTGCTTGTTGCTCTTCCCATTTTATATCCCTCAGCTGGGTCAGGACAACTCCAATGAGACTGCAGGATGCTTTCTGGTTGAGGTATCTGAAAACAAAGATTCCTCTATAGAACATTTTTTTGCATTCATCCATCCATAAATGTCCCACACACTTGTAGTTACATTATAAAGTATAATAACCCAACAGAACATTCTACACAAAGAGGTTTTTAAGATACCTCTTCAAATTAAAAAGATCTGAGCATTTTCTTTCTCAGACCACATAACTTTGGACTTAAAAGCCACAAGGGCACAAAGTCAGGTTTTCAAAAGCAGAGCCCCCTGAATGGGACCCACCAGGTACTGAGAAAAGACCTGAACAACTTTAGAGAAAAACAAGTTTGTGACATGGCTGTTTGCACAACATATATTATTTCTTTCTTGCTGTGTATCTTTCATTTGTATCACAATATCTAGAAGAGAAACCCTGATCTTTGTTCATTACTTCTCATCAGTCATTTACACCAGCATCAAATTCATTCAAGATGGTAAAAAAAAATTTGTTTTGGTTTTTTATATTAACCAGCATCATATTTTTAACTGCAATTACCCTATTTAATCTCTTCAGCATTAAAGCAGGAGAACAGCCACTCCTTTATCAATATACAGGCAATTTGGGAAGCCTGTTTAAATACCCACAAATAAAAGGCACTAAGCAAAAACTGGACAATATAGTAACTGAAAGCCAGCTTGTTTAATCTGGTTTGGGTTTTTTTGAAGGGTGGGGCAGCACAGTGAGGAAGCAAGGTGGTATTTTAGATGAGAACTATTTTTTCACAAAAGCCTTGATTTTAAACTTGTGTATGACATTGCAGAGAACTTGAAGTTCAATAAAGGAAAATACATGCACACAGGAGCATTTTCTTAATTGGACTCTTGAGCTGAACACTCAGATATATTTCTGGTAGATGAAATGCTTCATATTAAATGTCAAGATGCAGTAAAGGACTGACACTTAAAATGAACTGAAGGAAGAAGCAAAGCGGAAGAAATTTAAGCCAGTCTTTATTAGCCAAGGATATTATGCACAGAGCAATTCACCTTTTTAAACTAATTTTTGCCTATCTGGGGTAATGATTAGGTATCAGGAGTCAGGAAACCAACCCATAGCCAGTATCAGAGGGGAGAAGGAAACTACTATGGATATAACTAGAAAAATTCATAACACTGCTTAGAGGAAGATTACTATCTTCAGCCAGTCTAATTAGCACCAATTGTATACCATTTCTGCTCTATAAATATACCCTCAGGAACATTTTACCAGAAATACATCTCTGGAGCCTTATTCATGTTTGTAGTTAATGCCTGGCCCAAGCAGAAAACCTCCACAAGAAGAATGTTTTCCCTCCTGCCACTGGCACCCAGCTGGCTCCCTCCACCCACCCACTGAAGGACCTTTGTGTTTTGGCAGCTTCAGCCCAGCTCAGCACCCACCCTTTCCTCATGGCTTCCCTCACCACTTGATGGCTTCTGGCTCCTCTCTCCCCTTGCAGACCTCTCATCTTACTAGGACCCCTCATTTTGTATAGTGACCCCAGGAGGTCAGTTATTCTCAGCTCACTTTTCCACCTTTTTTTTATTGCTTCACAGTTCCTATCTGTTCAGTGTACCGTTTCTCTCTTGCTACGGTCCCCTCCAAACCCTTACGTTTGTTGATTTCCCTTCTCATCACCTCTTTGAATTCAGATTCACCAGATTTCTCTTTTCATTCTGTCAGACATCTTTCACATCCATCTTTCACAATCCTCCCTTTTTAAAATGATATAATTTCTCCTGCCACCTCTGAAACCCCATGCTTTCTGTTACTGACATCATGACACCATCACATCCTCACGTCTGGCCCTCCTCCTTCTTCTGTCACAGAGGAGCGACAGTGTCAAGTGTGTGTGAGAAAGTGCTCTGATTCCACAGGTTTCCTGCACTTTACATGGATTCTCCCTTTTCTCATCTTTATCCCTTTTCTTTTGGAACACCTCAGGTTGATCCTTCCTCTGTCAGGCCTCGTTACCACCACCTCTCCCTCTTACCTGCCACCATGCACATGCTGCTCCTCAAGCACTTGCTAACATTTAGTCTGAAAAACTGACAATGTTCCCTATTTCTTGTGAGTCTAGAACTGACCTTAAAAATCTTACCCAGCCCTGATCTGAAAAAAAATCCTCAGAGTTATTATTTACTTGCCTAGCCTAGATTTCTCAGTCTTTAACATTCACGTTCTTTTTATATCTGCTTGGTAGAACTGATGCAGATTAATAGCTCTTCTTTGACAGTCCTTGATTTATTTTTTTTCTTTCTATTTTCAATATATCCATCATCTGAGGAACTTTGCATTTGTTTCTAGTTCTTCTCAGCTCATCAGTGCTTAGGAAAATCAAGGAAAGCCAAAACTAGAACTACTACTGTTAAAAGTAGTAAAGAAAATAAGACATATCTAAGTGTGGATATACACTCCTATTAAAGGAAATGACAAAGAGCAGGAAAAGGAATAAGGAGAAAGTCTCTATTATGACTGTATCATGCTCTTAAGATGATGGTGCCAACAGGAAGGTTCAAGAGAAGAAAGATTACACCGAAGCTATTGGATAAAGCAGATTATTTTTCCATGTAAAAATAATAACCTGCTAAATTCATCTATTTCATAGATGTCCACCCCAACCAGCTGGAAGTAAAACAACAGTCATCTGGGTGGTAGCAACCTGCAGAACAATGTTACACGAGGATATTTGTCACAATTTATTTCCAACACAGGTGTGTATTAATTATGCATCTGCTGGAAAGCAGCCAGCAGTCAGACTTGCAGGGAAGCACTCATTCCATGGGCTTCTACACAACGACTTAAAAAATAGGAAGCCCACAGTTCTCCTTCTCTCCTCATCATATTAATTCTCCACCTCCATGCTGGAAGAGCAATTGAAAATCTGGATGCTGAGATCATCCTGGATCACTTTTCAGGATTAAAACTTTTCAGGTAGGTCTTTGACCTACCACAACAATGTACCTACTACAACAAATTTTTTAGGCACACTATTTTCTCTTCAGGCCAAACTGAAATCCTCTTTCCAGATCTGGAACTATTTTGTTCACAGAAAGACACAAACACTTCTAGAAAATGTCAGCAGGGACATAACATATACGTAACTGGAACAGGAACAATAAATCTGCTTGGCATTAACCTCACTAAATCACTTCTGGTCCAGTTCTACTACAGAACAGCAGTTTTAAAGAGGACCTACAACAATGATCTCTTAAAAGATATATTTACTTATTGGTAAAACTCTCCCTTGTCTAAAAGCTTCAAAAAGTTGGAAGAAATTAGAATAGACAACACAAAATGCTGCTTTTGTAAAAGCAAGTGACTGACACTGAAAAGAAAACAGAAGTTGTTCTTATTTTTCAGGACATGGGTATCAAAAAGCCATTCTGAAAAGGCAATAATTATATCTCAAATAATAACCAGCCAGGAGCATGTAACGTCATAGTTAAACAATTTAATCTTGAGCTTAACAGCTTTTACCAATGCTGCAGCATGTTGCGAGTACAAAACATTGTTGCTTTGGGGAGAAATTCCCTGCAGCTGGTCACTGTGTGCACAGCACCATGGAACCCAATCTCTCTGCAGGTAACACCCCAGGTTAGGTACAGCTCTGAACTCACCTGGGGTGGGAATTTAACTCTGCTGGAAAATACACTTTGAAATTTCTCTTACTTCATATGGTAGTTCAAACCCCCTTTTTTAAAAAAAACAAATCCAAAAAACCCACACAGTTTATATTTCTTTCCAGACATTTTAAAATAAATATGGGCTATTGCTATTTATTCCAAACTAATGTTTGTGTTTGAATCAGAAAGAAATAGAAAACTTGATACATGATCATCCAGTTTGTATTGTTATAACATTTCCCTTCTCGACAGATTATTAACTAAAAGCCACTCCTGTAGTATTCATGTATTATGTTCTTAAAAAGGTATCTAGCTTTTTCAAAATGTGTATTTTAAATGGAGTGTTAAACAGAACCACTCTATACCCATAGCAAGGCACATTTGCCCAGGGCATCACATGTCCAAGTAAGAGATAGATGAGGAAGAACTTTTTTCTAGCTCTGTCATCTGTTTGTTGTGCATCAGCACCCATGTTGATGACATTTGTACGTGTAGGTAGTATGAAAGCTGTCACAATAATTACACTTTTTCAGAGGAAAACACAAGGAAATTTGCAGGTTTGCTTGCCAGAAAGGTTACACTGTAAGGGAAGGGCTGCTTTTGGAAGGTGCAGGGAGGGAGGTTGCTTCTCCTTGGCAGTGGGAGAGCAGAGGCAAGGACAGATTTGTCTTCTCAGTGGCTGCCTTCAGCCAACAAACCACTGGAAATAACAGAGGCTGAAGATTCCTCCGATGCCATTGGCTTGTAGGATCTCTGAACTTTCATGCAGGGGCCTTGTTTGGCTGTTCCTTCAGAAGTAAAAGGCTCACAGTCCTTTCTCTCTTTCCTGCTACAACAGGCTTGCACAGGGTTAAGCTTTTGTGAAAGGAAAACCTAATTAGCTCCCTCTGTGACACTTTATAATTGAGATCTTTTCTGAGCTGATCTTCGAGACTGCCCAATAATATTTCATTCCTATTTATCAGTAGCACGTTCACTAATGCATTACATGGCACCATTAGCATCTATATACTCCCAGATCAGTCAGTGTTTCCATTAGGGAATTATAACTCATCCTTACAATTTCATTCCAGACAGGACTGTAGCTTTCAACGTCAGAGCCCAGAGTGATTTAAATAATGGAACTGGGCTATAAAATCTGTTTAGTTTCCAGTTTATATCTTGTATTCCAAACAAAAATCCAGAAATATGGAAAGAGTTAAAATAGTGTTATTGTAAAGTACATTCAAGATGCAGTTTTACTCATATTAAAGGTTGCTGCTTTCGTGCATTTATCTTTTTAAAATAACATTATTTCTCTGTTGAGTATTCTACAAATACTTTCCCCAAAATGAAATTTCACAAGGATACTTACAGTAGAGATTTGCACATCCATCTATCACTGTACAGATAACTAACACCATGACATGGGTAGTTGATAAAAGAACATTTTGAACACATAATGGCTATGAAAGCCTGAAGAATGTATAAAGAGCTCTGGTATTTTTCAGTCAGCAGTCCTACACCATCACATTGTATCAAAGACAGAGTTTTACATTCAAGAAACAGCTTTCTGCAGAAGAAAGATGAGAGTGCCAGGAAACTCATTTAAAAAATGAACAGCAATCTTTGACTGAGGTTTTCAAAACTGTATGCTTAAATACAGGCTTTAAGTGCCCAGATATACATCATTCTTTATTAACCAGTCACTGCACACGATGGGTAAGACACAAGGTCTGGAGTCCCAGGGAGAATTCCAGATGTTTTTGCTGCTCCTGTCAGTAAATGCTGGTATCTACTGGTAAACTCTCCTTTGATTTATAATTAACTCTGATTCTATGACCTAGTTAATACAATGTATACAACAAAAACCTTCCTTGGTGGTTTTATTCCTTTTATTCTGGTTTCAATCAAGTTTTACACAATTACTATTTTACTACATCACTGAATTTCAATAAGTTAATTTTATATTTGTTTTTTATCAGGGAATCACAAAGTCTGGAAGTGCCTCCAGAGGTCATTTAGTCCAACCTCATGCTCAAAGCAGGGCCACTCAGATCAGTTTGCTCAGGGATGCACCTATGCAAGTACTGAAACCCTCAAAGGATGTAAAATACCACCTCTCAGAAACCATAGCCAACCTCATACTGAAAATACTTTTTTTCTAAAGCCTGATTAGATTTTACCATGTCTACTGCCTTTGTTCCTACTATTGAGCATTTCTGAGGAGAGCCTGGTTCTGTCTTCTCAATTCTTAGGCAGCTGAATACAGCAATACATCCTTGAACATTACATCTTTCAGATCTGAGTACCCTCATTAACCCTCAGCTGGACTCACTCAGTTATATCAAAGTCCTCCTTGTATTGGGCAGCCCAAAACAGGACACCACAGTCCCAAGAGTAACCCTGCCCACAAAAAAAAATGCTATATTGATTTTTATTTTATTTTTCTAGATCATCTGTACTTATACCTAGAATGTAGTATACTTAGAATGCACACCTATAGCAATGTTATAATACATTTTTTAAAAAATAGACCTTGTATTTCAGATTTGATAAATGCAGCATTTTACTAAAAAAGTGAAATCTTTGCTAGAACACTAGCAAGCAAAATGATAATTGAGACTTCTTCCAAGGGGAAGTATGTTTGACACTCTCACTAAAAAATTTTAATGCAGCATTAGAAACAATTATGTTTTAACTTTGGAATAGAGTGCTAAAGAATAAATGTGCACTGATCTGGTCCAAATAGAATTAAATGGGGAAAAAAAAAGTTGCTAATATTACAGTTCAGACTCACAACATTTAATTTGTTTGTTTTTCCAAAAATCTAATACACACACAAATACTAAAATTGCAAAGGTAGAAATTATTACCAAAGTATCACAACAATTATGGGCTGAAGACAAACATGACAATCATATTATGCCACTGAGATTATTCTTCAAGAATAGGATGAGAAAGTCCCCAAGACTGTTATGTCAAAGCAAAGGATGAGATGCAAACATGAAAAGATGTGTTCTATCCATTTGACAAAAGCAGGAGACAGGATGCTCAACTCTGAAATCAATTGCCTGAGGCAACACGTGAAGATCCATGTGCTGAAACCAAATGTTCTGAAGCCCAGACCTCAGTCCCATGGCAATTCAAGAGCTCTGGTTTCAGTTCCTGTGCATTAAGCCCTCTCTGAACACTCAGGATTCTTCTTCCACCAAATGGAATGACAAAACTTGCACAGACTTAGCAGTGTAGGGGGAGACCAAGAGCCACCCAACCACAAAGGGCTCCTCATTTGGACCTCAACTGTGTTTCTTGCTGCTCCATTCCCTCCCCCTCCTTGAGCCACCCATACAAGGTTGTGATTTTCCTCCTTTCTCCAATGTGTTTCTCAGTCTCCCTGGATGTGCTGTTTACCACACAATGTATACACATTTAGGTAAACATACACACAAACCACAGCAACAAAACCTACGGCATACAAAACAAACAATAAATTGGATACCAGGCTATGCCCACAAAACCTCAAATATTCTACTATGTCATAACATTTTCAAACTGGAAAATCCTACATTTTCCTTTCAATTTGTTTAAAGGCTCTACATATTCTTTAGGATACCTTTCTATATCCTGTAACTGCAAGTGGATGCAAAAAAACCCCATTACTCTAACACCTCCTACTATTTAATGTTTATATCAAGGAAGATGCAAAATTAAAAAAAAAAACAAAAACAAAAAACACACTGATTTTAAGCATAGGGTATGAAAATAAGCAGTTTCTATTTAAACTCTGATGCCATATTACAGGAGTCAGGTACTTAGACTTGTTTACCAAAACTTAAGAGTCTGGTTCAAGGTGAAGCCCTCCGCAGAGGGTTAGAAAATGGATGGCTGCACAGCCCAGGGAAAGTCTCCTCTCAACCCACAACCAAGTGAAACTGCTGCATTTGAGACACGTGCAATGACTGCACCTTTGATTGCTCACTGTTCAGCAACACCCAGAGAAAGCACTGCAGAACAGCTTTGCTTCCAAGAAGTATGAAAGGAGAGATGAAAAAGCAAGTTTCAAGGAACAAAAGCAGCACAATAATACTTACCAGTACCCCTGCTTTCCCACTGCTGTCCCAATTCGGACAGCAAGACCTCTACAAGTATTTAATGGGATTCCACTGGCTACAGATGTTGCCTTTTAATCTTAAATGTCTTCAAAATTAAAACTATCATCACATCTAAATGGTCAGAGTATTATCACAGGGGTGTTAGAATTAAGCTACAAAGTTCAGACTTCATCTACTGCTCTGGTCATGGCACAACAGACACCAACACAACTCACTCATTTCAGGAGCAGCAGTGGCTGCTGGATGCTGAAAGACCTCATGGAATTTCTTGTGAGCTGACTAAAGGGAGCATACAGCACGACTTTGTTCCCAGCTTTCTCTACTTTTCCCATTTTGCCAAGGATTTGAAAACAAATGGAGAAAATACGATGCTTTCTCTAGCCACAGTAGTAAAACCTCATTTTAATTGTAATCTAACCACAGTAATAAAATACTTCTCTTTGTGGAAAAATTTTGGTGCAATGTTTGCATTAGCTATAATGTTCTTTTCTCTCATAAATGGATTTAATTTTCCTGAGTGCTCAATTAAAATTTTAAGCCTAGAGGAAACTCTCACCATTCAAAGCCTCCATTATACGAGGCAACATTTTTTGTGGCAGCTCATTCAGTGACCTGAAACACTCTCACATTTCCAAAAAGTGATGCTGCAACAGAACTGAAGCATCCGGAAGAGTTCCAATTGTGCTGTGATGGGCAATGCTGAGCAGGAAGCTGGGGGGAGAGAGAGAGGGCTGACTGGCAGATAGAGACCCATATGCTAACAAGTTCTGGGACATCATAAACATCTTCTTTCTCTGGATTTCAGAGAATTTTGGGGTGTTAGAGGGTACTCATGTAATCCTGTGGCATTTACCACAGCCATCCCTGGGAGGAGACTTCAGTGGCAGAACATGGCAAATGCAGGATGCAGATGTATAACTGAGTTTTTTTCTGCATTAATTACTTCTACATAAATGAATACCATTTATCTTATTTCTTAAAGAAGGTGTCACCTCATCTTCAGCAGTATTAAACAGTCATCTAAGCCTTTTTTTATTAGTTGCATGATGGTACTTACCTAAAACAACCATGGATGCAAACAAAGCTAGAAATTGGACAAGAACTAATGAGACTTAAAAGAATAAGTAAAATGCCTCATAAAAATACTTCAGAACTGTCATTATCTTATCAAAGATAGTTGCTTATCTGTGTCTATGACAGATGTTTAAAGTAACTGCTTAACAGCAAGCCAGCTGATTATTAGGTAAAATTTGCTTTACCAATTACATTCTCTGCATGCATAGAAAATATATGAGGAGATCCTGCTAACAGTGACCAGAAAACAGATCCTTCAAAGGAAGGTCTGAAAAAGCAAAGAGTAGACATCAAAATTTGCTTTCAACTTACAAATGAAAATTATGCCTTTCAACTAAGTAACAGAAAAATACAGCAGTGACCCAGAATGCTCATAGAGTCCTCCCCATTTCAGAGGCAGGGTGAACAACCCCTCCCCAACACAACCCTGCTGGCCAGAGTGCCATACCCCTCTTCATAGGGACCAAATAACCCAATACATCAGCTCCGAGATCCATGGAGAGTCTTATTCTAAAATATTCAGGGTTCAAGTGCCTTAGCTAGTCTGGGATGCAAAACCTCCCTGAACAAAGCCAACCAGAAACTCTATCCTAAAATAACCCCAACAAACAACCCCAAAACCCCCTCAAAGCCCAAAAAGACTTCCTTCCCCTTTTTGCTGGACCAACTCCACACCAACACCCCAACAGATCTGCTCCTGCATCCTAAAGGTTTTGGCAACACATTTTTGTTTTTCCTCCCTTCTTTTTACCTCAGTTTACTCCAAATAATTCCTACAGAGGTAGTAGAGAAATAGTTACCCACCAAGAATTAATTACCTATAAACTAAATATTGCCAAGAACGTGCAAATAAGTTTTAGCTAAGATTAGTGACATTAAAATTATTATAAATCATGTGGTAGGCTGCAGAGCACTAAGTAGCATCGGAACATAAGGCTATTTAGCATATTGCCACAGACAAATAAAAGGTTTTGTTTAAACAAGTGTATGTTACCTTCACTTGGGCAAACTCCTAGTGAATTGGAGTGAGAACTCAGTACTTATTGGGATTTTTGGCCAAGGATTGGCAGAACAGGCCCATAAAGCAAAGGACAGTTAATTTATGACGTGGTACATCTAACATACATTTAGCTCAACCAGCTTACAGGGAAAATAAGTGACAGAAGTGATTAGTTTTGTTTGCATTCAAGTTGATAAACAAAAGTTACATGTGTATTTGAATAAATCATAGCTCATGAATTATGAAATTCTACAACATTGGAACGATGAAAACCACTGATTTCTGTGTCTGCCTAGGGGCAAACAGAAAGAACAAAAGAATGAGATTTATCAAGTATTCACTAGGAATACCTCAAAAGCAATGTACATTTTTCCTGCCAGAGCAGATCAATACAATAATTTTATTTTTAAGCTAAGACAGGGATATGGCTAGGCCAGCCTTATCTCTTATTCCATCTAGTCTCACACATATGCAATGAAATTCACATGATGTCTGCACCAGCAGGACACGAGTTTTGAAAATATCACACTTCGCTGGGAGCTCCTGGCAGCAGAGATCACATTTTTTCCTCTACATCTTGCACTTAGCACAAGCATCCTGGGGCTAAGTGACATTTGCCTTCTTCACTCTACAAAAGAAAATGCTACTTCACTTCAACCAATTAATGGCATGTTGTGAAGGTCTGATTGAAAAATATAGGTTTCCAATTTTATACACAATATGGAATAAGATGGAAAAGCACTTACGGAACAGTCTAAGCCCTTCCCTAGGAGGAAAATATGCATCAAAGTCGATGTGTTAGGGTTTTAGGGTTTGGTTTTGGGGTTTTTTGTTTTGCTTTCTGTTGTGTTTCTTTTTTTTAATGGCTAATAGCTTGTAAACAGGCCAGCAGGAGAACCTGTCAGTAGGTTTGTCTGTCTCGTGGTGCCCAGCCCTGGGTAAACCCACCACTGATGCTGCACACCACAGGCAGACGGGGCACCCAAATTCTCCTTGGGGTGTGCAGTCCTCTTGTTGCTGCCTCCAGGAGAGCTCCAATGGGAAGATGTGGAGCACTGAGGGTAATATGGGGTGAGTTTGTGCTGCAGGGTCAGGGAGAGGCATGAGGAGAACATGCCAGCTTTCCAGCTGGGCAGAGTGATAAGTCTGTTCTTGCTGATAATGCACTTGCAGACATCACAGCCTCAGGACAGGACTGAGTCAAAGTTTGCAGGGGAAGGAATATCTTTCCTTGGATCAACTAATGCAACTGAATAATAGACAAGCTGACAGATACACCAGAATTTTTCAGCTTCTATTGGATACCAAAGTCACAGACTCAGAACAGATGCTATTCTTATGGAAATTTATAATCTCCCCTATCTTGATCCTTTCACCACAATCCCTTCAATGTTCCTTAGGAGATAATTCACCTGTTTCTCTCTCCTCTACAAATAATTGCTTTCCCTGCAACCTCACTCTCCCTCCCTTTAGTTAATTATTCACTCAGCAGCATCTTTTTTTCTCTCTGACTAACTTAGTGACTTAAGACTAACATCCAATTTGTTCTCAACTCCTATTTAGCTTTGAAGTTTACTGCTCCTGTTTCAGATGAGTCTGCTATGCCTGAAAGCTCATCCACTTTTTTTGTTGCTGTTTTTTGTTTTTTTTTCCAGGTATCCAAGATTCCAGTCAAAAAAACAGCTGCCAAAGAGCCTGGAGATGCTTTTGCTGTCCACTCTTCACTGCTCCCCAAAGAAACTGTTACAGTGAGGCATGGATTTGGGAATGCTGCAGATGGTAAATGAATATTTTCTTCTCAGGAAGTTACTCGGTAAGGGCCACATATTGTTAATAATTAATTGGCTGTTTAAAGAATGTTTAGCAGTTGCTAGAAACTCTTTATAAATGTAATGAGGCTCCTTAGACAGAAGATATAAATATGCAATTAACCATATAGACAGACAGGATGCCTCAGAATGCTTGAGACTGGAGAGAAGATGCAAAGAGTGACCACTGAAAACTTTGGCTGGCCCTAACCCTCACATGCCACCCTACCCACAGCACCACCAACAATCGGGCTACGGCTTTGCATTTGACCAGAAACCTGGAATATACCACCCCTCGACGGCCACAGCCCATTTTCCTCAATACAGCTCCCAAACTCCGAATGCTTGAAACTGGAGAAAAGATGCAAAGAGGGACCACTGAAAACTTGGGCTGGCCCAAGTTTTCAGTGGTCACTCTTTGCATCTTTTCTCCAGTCTCAAGCATTCGGAGTTTGGGAGCTATGTTGAGGAAAATGGGCTGTGGCCGTCGAGGGGTGGTATATTCCAGGTTTCTGCTCAAATGCAAACTTGTAGCCCGATTGTTGGTGGTGCTGTGGGTAGGGTGGCATGTGAGGGTTAGGGCCAGGCCAAGTTTTCAGTGGTCACTCTTTGCATCTTTTCTCCAGTCTCAAGCATTCGTAGTTTGGGAGCTGTATTGGGGAAAATGGTCTGTGGCCGTCGAGGGGTGGTATATTCCAGGTTTCTGGCCAAATGCAAACCAGTAGCCCGATTGTTGGTGGTGCTGTGGGTAGGGTGGCATGTGAGGGTTAGGGCCAGCCCAAGTTTTCAGTGGTCACTCTTTGCATCTTTTCTCCAGTCTCAAGCATTCGGAGTTTGGGAGCTGTATTGGGGAAAATGGTCTGTGGCCGTCGAGGGGTGGTATATTCCAGGTTTCTGGCCAAATGCAAAGCAGTAGCCCGATTGTTGGTCGTGCTGTGGGTAGGGTGGCATGTGAGGGTTAGGGCCAGGCCAAGTTTTCAGTGGTCACTCTTTGCATCTTTTCTCCAGTCTGAAACATTCGGAGTTTGGGAGCTGTATTGGGGAAAATGGTCTGTGGCCGTCGAGGGGTGGTATATTCCAGGTTTCTGGTCAAATGCAAACCTGTCGCCCGATTGTTGGTGGTGCTGTGGGTAGGGTGGCATGTGAGGGTTAGGGCCAGCCAAAGTTTTCAGTGCTCACTCTTTGCATCTTTTCTCCAGTCTCAACAATCGGGCTACGGGTTTGCATTTGACCAGAAACCTGGAATATACCACCCCTCGACGGCCACAGCCCATTTTCCTCAATACAGCTCCCAAACTCCGAATGCTTGAAACTGGAGAAAAGATGCAAAGAGTGACCACTGAAAACTTGGGCTGGCCCTAACCCTCACATGCCACCCTACCCACAGCACCACCAACAATCGGGCTACGGCTTTGCATTTCACCAGAAACCTGGAATATACCACCCCTCGACGGCCACAGCCCATTTTCCTCAATACAGCTCCCAAACTCCGAATGCTTGAGACTGGAGAAAAGATGCAAAGAGTGACCACTGAAAACTTGGCCTGGCCCTAACCCTCACATGCCACCCTACCCACAGCACCACCAACAATCGGGCTATGGCTTTGCATTTGACCAGAAACCTGGAATATACCACCCCTCGACGGCCACAGCCCATTTTCCTCAATACAGCTCCCAAACTCCGAATGCTTGAGACTGGAGAAAAGATGCAAAGAGTGACCAATGAAAACTTGGCCTGGCCCTAACCCTCACATGCCACCCTACCCACAGCACCACCAACAATCGGGCTACAAGTTTGCATTTGACCAGAAACCTGGAATATACCACCCCTCGACGGCCACAGCCCATTTTCCTCAATACAGCTCCCAAACTCCGAATGCTTGAGACTGGAGAAAAGATGCAAAGAGGGACCACTGAAAACTTGGGCTGGCCCTAACCCTCACATGCCACCCTACCCACAGCACCACCAACAATCGGGCTACGGGTTTGCATTTGACCAGAAACCTGGAATATACCACCCCTCGACGGCCACAGCCCATTTTCCTCAACATAGCTCCCAAACTCCGAATGCTTGAGACTGGAGAAAAGATGCAAAGAGGGACCAATGAAAACTTTGGCTGGCCCTAACCCTCACATGCCACCCTACCCACAGCACCACCAACAATCGGGCTACGGGTTTGCATTTTAGGAGGAACCCCGAATATACCGCCCCTCGACGGCCACAGCCCATTTTCCTAAATACAGCTCCCAAACTCCAAATGCTTGAGACCGGAGAAAAAATGCAAAGAGTGACCAATGAAAACTTGGCCTGGCCCTAACCCTCACATGCCACCCTACCCACAGCACCACCAACAATCGGGATACGGCTTTGCATTTGACCAGAAACCTGGAATATACCACACCTCGACGGCCACAGCCCATTTTCCTCAATAGTGCTCCCAAACTCCGAATGCTTGAGACTGGAGAAAAGATGCAAAGAGGGACCACTGAAAACTTGGCCTGGCCCTAACCCTCACATGCCACCCTACCCACAGCACCACCAACAATCGGGCTACGGCTTTGCATTTGACCAGAAACCTGGAATATACCACCCCTTAACGGCCACAGCCCATTTTCCTCAATAGAGCTCCCAAACTCCGAATGCTTGAGACTGGAGAAAAGATGCAAAGAGGGACCACTGAAAATTTGGCCTGGCCCTAACCCTCACATGCCACCCTACCCACAGCACCACCAACAATCGGGCTACGGCTTTGCATTTGACCAGAAACCTGGAATATACCACCCCTCGACGGCCACAGCCCATTTTCCTCAATAGTGCTCCCAAACTCCGAATGCTTGAGACTGGAGAAAAGATGAAAAGAGTGACCAATGAAAACTTGGCCTGGCCCTAACCCTCACATGCCACCCTACCCACAGCACCACCAACAATCGGGCTACGGCTTTGCATTTGAGCAGAAACCTGGAATATACCACCCGTCGACGGCCACAGA
>JAAWXA010000005.1:2764750-3225326 GCA_038090715.1 Florisuga fusca | reverse complement strand
TTCATTTATTTTCCCCCCCCCCCCAAATACAAATATGCCATTAAATTCAGAGTCAAAAGCAGCTGGATATTGCAAGCCTTCCATGGAAACAAATGTGCAGATTTTTGGATGTCTTCCAGATACTGTCTCATGCTAGACTGGTGGAAAGCAGGCTGGAAACTGGTGATGCCTGCCAGGATCAGTGCAGGATTTTTCTCTCGTGTGGCTAGAATAAAATCTCTCAAACAGCTGAATGGAATATGTGTGAAAGACACAGGTTTAAGTGATGAGTGCTGGCCCTATCCTTAGCTTCAGAGCAGCACGTTGGTAGCAAATACAATCCAAAAAATCCCTCACCCTTCCTCTTGCAAACCTGACCAGAGTGAATTATTTTACACCATAGGACTCTGAAACTTTTCCACAGTTGCTTGACCTGAGAGCAAGGTGGCAAAGCCAAGGTGACTAACACCAAGGTCCATAGCTAAAGAAGGATTTTGTGTGATATATCTCAGAGTAGCTCTCTACAACATGAATTCCAGTGAGTTTAAGAGAAGTCTGGATCAACAACAAGATTTTGTTGCTAATCCATAAAATCTTTCACATCAAGAATTAATTCCTTATTCCTCCAGATTCAAGGGACAAGAGAGGTGGGGTAGAATTTCACAAAATCCAACTCTGTTGTTAGAAGCATAATCAGAAATGTGACTCCTACAGCTAAAAGCTCTGTTGAAATGGTCTGTTCTGGACAGTTTTGTTACTAGCTGGATGAAAATTTTTAAGATGAATAGTTCAGTTGCTGAAAAAAAAAGTTTGGATGCCTAGCACTCAAGCTTAAATTTGGCAGGTTTTATTGGATAAGGGAACTCAAAATATTCAACTTTTTTCTTTTAAAATGAGGAACTTCTGCTTTTTCATTTTGCAAGAGTGTTTTCAGACTACACCTATCTCCATTATTTTTAGAAAAAAAGATCTAAGCGAAGAGTATTTCACTCCAGATCAGGCCAATATTTCACATTAGCTATTTTTAAACTTTCAAACACCAACACAAACTACAGACTTTTTCCACGTATCTCTAATTATTATGACCTGGTTTTCTGCTGCTGCATTGTTGTGTTGTACATTCATTCACCATTCAGTTCTCTCAGCATTTCCTTCTAACAAGCCCTTGTTCAGTCCATGGAGAACATAAACAATTAGCTCAAGCAGCAATGTTCAGTAACACCTGAAATGTCTTCCAGTGCCCCATATTAATTTAAAAGTAATAACAACGAGAATGTCAACGCATCTTAAAAAGAAGTTATTGCCACTTTATATGTGCAGCAGTTTATGATTCATGTGTTGGCACAAAGAAAATCTTTTGCTGAAATACTAAGCAGGTTATAAAACATCATTTGTGTGTTCCTTTCACAGCGGTTTTAATCTGTCATTATAAAACCATCCAATTAGGACAACAAAAAAGAAGGCCATATTTTTTTTAAGTGCTGTTTCTGCCCAAATTAACTGCTTCATTTTGATATACCACATTTGACTCAGCCTTATAATTTCTCTGAAGTGTTACATTTGATTTTTATGTCAAAGAACTCCACGACATATTTTATTTTTGTTTTAAATGGGAGCGATGGGAAATCTGCCCTGATTTACTTGGAACTTGGAATCTTGTGCACAGACTTTTTAAGCAAACACAGTATTTTAACCTCCATACACCACACCAGAAGACAGCAACCAGAATGCAGGAGCTTTGCCCCAACTGTAATTGCATTCTGGGGGGGTTGAAAAAGGGCACTTTGACTTCAGGCTTTTTATGAATTTGTGTTAGACCACTAATTATCTTACTAGATTTCATTAAGTACTAAAAAAAAAGGATATCTTGGTCTATGTTTGAGGCAAACATCTGCTTTTGTAGTAAAGTGCCTGTGCCTGCAGCAGGGAGAACCTCACTTTATAATGGCAGAAATAGCAATAGATCTCAGGGTCTGCAGTGCAGCTTCTGGTTTGCATTAGAAATATATTCACTCACTCACTGGGTGGAGGCTTTTTTTCAGCCCACAAGAAAGGTGAATGCAGCACATGCTTTTTCAGTAAGGAGTTGCTTGGTGAACTCCTGAGATGGCAGTATGTTTTGGTGCAATAGTTGTTCCTTTGTTCTAAATTATACAAAACCAACATTTTAGACATGTACCCATATGGTTTTCTCTCTCACCCTTTTACCAACTCTGTTGGGAAAAGAGATTTTTCTTTACAGTGCCTCAGGACTACTTACAAATCAACCCAGACCTCTCTCCAAGATTCCTTGGGGATGATCTCCTACTAGAAAGTATTCCTCAGAGCTCCAACAAAACATGGATATATCTCAAATACAAATCATGTCTGACAAAGTAACATCATGTATTTTTGTTGTAGCTATATATTTTTGGCAGGCTGCTACTCCCACATTGCACCAATGGAGATTTTTCTAGTCCTCTCACTCCTTTCTTTCCTGCCTAAGAGTCTTCACCTTAATGATTCAAAAATAGAAAACTAAATAAGAGTAGGAATAAGTTCTAGACTGATGAGCACACTTTCCTTTCGTATGAAAGAAGTAGCAGAAAGTCTGTTGAAGCCAAGCTAGCAGCTAAGGTGCACCATAGCAACAAAGCACACAAAAACCAAATTATTCTAAAATGGCACAGACATAATGACATCCTTGTACAGATCCCTGGACTTACTCTGTGCACATGCAACACATTTTCCACTCTCTTTTCTTGTTAACATTACATTTTCTTCTTTTGCTTTTTCAAGTTTATAACTGTCCTAACCACCTGGTCCATGGGATGAAACTGTTTTCCCAGGGAGAACACAGCTCTAATTAGCCTCTACATGGTATTTATCCTGCTTATTTCCTTGCCAGTTAGAGAAGTAAATAATCTGACAAAGACATCCCAAATGTGTTTCAGTTTAAATTCAGATGTGCCTCTCTCACACACAAATTTCAGGCTGAGGCTCATACTTGCACAAAGCTCTTCTCCTGTCAATCTTGGCCACAGCAGAAGCAACAGGAAACTGGAGATCTAACAAGTTTTCTGTGATACAGAAGCACACTCACCCACCTCCTTGTTCTCTTTCTTTATTCTAGTTTTTGGATCCACTTACATTGCTATAACAGTATTTCTGCTTCCCAGTTAAAATATGTTTGGTCACTATATCCACAAGAGTTTTTTTCAGATAACAGATCAATGCTACAGACCTCAGGACATTAAGGACAAACATATATTTAAAGGATTTATGCCTAACTGATAATCACTGAATTAATACCAAGCCAGCAGTAACATTTTTTGTGCCTTCACATAATTTCTTGCACTCTATAATAATAACAAAAAACATTCTTAGAGAAGAAATGGTAGGTGTCAATGTTAAGTCCTCCAGGGTTCAGAAACAGAAGGCATTGTTTTTTCACTAATGTCATTAGATTTCTTTCAGGGAATGATTTTGCAGTGCATCTGGACCAAGATGTTGATCTCCTTTCAGGATATTACATTGATAATATGACAGAAGCTATCCTTTTTCCCTGCTCTGAAACATTTTCGAGCAATTTTTAAATATATTAACTTCCTATATGATTTTTGTTATTTTGAAGCTAAAACTACCTGAAGAGTTTATAGTGGAAGAAACCTTATGGAAATCCATATGTTACAGTCCAATAACTTCTCTAAGAAGGTTGGGAATAAAGTGAACATAAAAGGTTTGAGGCAGTGGAATAATATCAGAATACTTTTCCTAGTAAAAGGCAATTTAAAATGTTCATAATACCTCTATATTTTTGCTCTGAGTGCTCCAATTTGGGTAACAGTCATAGCACAGTTCAGGACAACCTGAACTTATTTACAAATATAACCATCAAAAAGGAAAATAAAAAGATAGGTCAGAACGGCCAGCTGGGGAAGAATAACACTCCAAAAATAAAAAAAAAAACAGTTTTGGTTGAATAAAAAGCAGCAATCAGAATTGCTTGTGGACAGCTATGGATATTATGCTGAGATGAGAGAAAGAAAAGTGAGAGTCTGTCACCATGAAAATAAACAGAAAGAAATGAAGCTATAAAATCTCAGCAATAGCTGGATATTTCATTCCAGTTGGTAACATTCTCTTTCCAGAATGATTTCTCATGTGCAGGTGTCTGCATACACAGACTTTTTTTCAAATGGCAATGCAGCACTAGACAGATTTTTGAAGGGGGCTACTGCATTTTTCCAGGTTGCTAAGGAGAAAGGAGGTGGGTGTCACACCTTCCCCAAGTCCCCTTCCCTCTGCAGGGCAGCAGCCAGGAAAAACAGGACAAAGCAAGCTGGCCCATCCCAGTCTTTAACCCAGTTACCCTCCTTGCCCACTCTGCACCTCCTACAGCCATCTGAAGTATCCTGGTTCTTCAATATCCAGAGACATTTCATAACATCTTGGACAACCTGACACTCCCTCATGCTGCTAGTTTTATCCCTTGCTGTCCCAGAACCTTCTCACACTCCTACAGCTCTCTTGAATCTCCAAGAGTGGTGACCTACTCCACTTTTCTGGTAGTTCCCTGCTGCCAAAAATGCTTCCTTCCATTAGAACAGTTACCACTAATTTGCACATTCCCTTAGGCAAATAACTATTGAGTTTAAAATACAGATTTATTTGCTTCTCTGTAATTTAGCAAAAGAAGCAGTTGCCAGCAGCAAAAGCCAGCTTATGCTCTGGGAACCTCAGAACAGTAATGGGACAAAAACCTGGATTTTGTTTGCATGTGGCATATATTAACCCTGAACCCAATATTATCAAGTTAAAACCTCAAATTATAAAAGAAATAATCTACCCTATTAAGACAGTTACAAAAGAATTACCCTTTAGCTAACTACAGCAATGAAAGAAGGCACTGGTGACATTCTCACTCATGCTGACTTTAGCATGAAGGGAATTTATTTTTCACCCTGGAAATGGTGGCCACAAGTGTGTAGAGATTTAGCAGAGGAAGGGCTTCCCCCAGGAGAAGTTTGCTACAGCAGCAACAACCTCTTACAAGAGGGAAAACATAATTCAAAAATGCCATTTGGTCTAGAGGTTTTGGGGTTTTTTTTTCTGAAAAGGCCTTTTAAAGTTTATCTATTCACTTTTGTTAATTAACTTATCTGTCCTTGGCTACCTAAAAATTTCTTTCTGATAGGTTCATCACTTAGGAAAAAGTTTTTGAATGTGGGTAGGAAAGAGCAACAAAACCAACAGGAAAAAACAAAGCTCTTGCCTCTCACACATCCCCTACATCTCAAATGTTGGAGCCCTATTTCAGGGACTGGCACCAGGCCTCCTGTTGGTACTAGGTAGAATTTCCCTCCCACCAGCAGCAACACATTCACAATCTGTGCCCCAGACGTGCTTCACCTTTGCACTGTGCCTGCATGACATTTTCAGACTTTCCTGGAAAATAATGGGAGTGCCACACGTCAGTTTGGGGTTTATTTCTGTATCGTGCATTCCTTTCTGTGACTGTGTTTGGTTACCTAAGAAACAGGCACTGAGTAAAATTTGACTGATTATATTGTCAGGTTGATTGTCAGGACCGTGGGTAGAGTTTCATGGGGTGTGTGTGTGGGGGATGTAAAAAAAAAAAGAAAAAAATATAAAATAAATACTTGACAATGTTAGTTCTTTTTAATAGTATTCCGGACAAAAGTATATGAAAAAATGGGAGAAATTACACTTTTTAAGAAGTTTTTAGGAGCCAAATTACGTTTTGATTTGGGCAAAGAAAGAAAAATGAGAATAAACCTTTGAACAGAAAAGGATATTTTTAGAAAAGCAATCTGTATTTGCTGGTTAGTAACAGAATAACTTTAGAAAGATTTTAATAAGTATTGAAGGTATTTTTCAAATAACAGCAGTGCTCAATTCTTTCTTTTGTCATTGCCTTAAACAAAAGATGGAAGCAGAGCAGCCTTATTCAGTGACTCTCCTGTGTCACAATCTCTGCATGCATCATTCTTTGGGCAGTGGGAATCTGTGCAGCCCACATTATTTGGGTTAAAAGAACTTTTTAAACAAACAAACAAAAAAAAAACCAAACCCAAAACTGGTTGAGAGATGGGCATCATCTTAGAGCTATCCACATGCAGGATGGATTTTCTATAACTGCTGCCCCACCAAAAAGAGGTATTCTGATACTGTGGCAGTGAGAAATATAAGAACAGGAAGGGAAAAACATCACTTTCATTAGCACAGAACTAATAAAACAGAATTTTACCAAGGCTCTGATAACACTGCAGAGATTTGTTTGCACTGAAACGTGTACTTTCTTGTGAGTTTTTCAGTAAGCTGCAGTAAAAGTGTGCAGATTTTTGTGTGCAGTCCAAAGGCATTTTCCCTCACTCTTACCTCCCCAATATTTTTCCTTCCCCTTATTATAGTTCTAATTAAAATGTGGGTTTTGCTGAGCAAAGTTATGCCACATTAGCCCTTCAGGTTGGGTGAGCCCCCTAGCACAGAAAGCAACATGAGCTGCTATCATTAATAACACTTATAAAATATGGGCTGGGGGAGGGAAGGGGGATTGTTTTCAAGTATTTCAACATCAGCTCTACCATGGGTGCAGAATGTTGTAACCAAGGAGAGAACAGCAAGTAGTGCAAACATTTCCTCTGGGGAACAAGCAGTCACTGGTGGCTCTGTAAAACTGGCAAAGAAAAACCACGACACACTTGCTCCTAAGTGCTCTTCTGGCTGGATAGTAGCCAGAGGTTTCTGGGTGCAAGTCCTTACAAGGTCAGATTTTTTTTTTTCTCTCATTAAAAAATAATGTCAGAACCACTGTAGCATGGTGGCTCGACAGCCTAATGTATCCTGGTTAGTGCACTGGCCTTCTGCTCTCAAATACCAGTTGGGGATCAAAATGCACAGCAAAAACTCAATGAATTTCCAGGTCTGTTGCACTGGAACAGAAAGGGGGCTTGGGTTTTGGATATTATGAAGACATTTTGCTTTGGGGAAGGTAAACAGACCATATGTTTGGAGAGATGACTGACTTCTGCAGGGATTTGAAAGAGCACAGATCTATTTGGTTGATTATTTCTATAATGATGATAGAGTGAATAAACACATTACCAAAAACTCAGTGTACTGGAAGAGTGCTCCAAATGAGAGTATAACTCCATGTAGTACAGCACTTACTGCTAGACATGATAATTTAATGGACAGATTACCTGAAAAGAAAGGAAGAATCTTGTTTTTTAAAACACGTTAACATTTCAGCATTTTCCCCTCCTACTCTGCAACAACAAAGAGATTTTTTCAGGCTTTTTTTTTTTTTAAATTGCATTTGTATCAGGGAAGATCGAGTTTGGGGACAAAGAGTTTAAAAAAAAAACAAACCAAAAAACACACCACAACCCAAAGCCTTCTTTCTGTATAGTAAGCCCAGTGGCCTTTGTGCTTCTCCTGCAAGGTAGAAGACACAATTTTAATCTCACCCTCTATAAAGCAAGAGCCTGACCCTGGTTTCAGACATCTGTCTTACAGTAGTCTTCAATATTTAATCAGTTTTAATAAGCAGAACAGAAATTTTGCAAGACTGAGCCTAGGTCTGCTAAACAACAGTTTCCATCTGGTTTCTGGTATCACTACCAGTGAAACCAAGTTGCTCAGCACAAACCAGAGAAGCAGACAAGTGCTTTGACAAAGAGAAGTATTAGGAGCTGAAAAAGTGCTTTGGCTGATGAAGCCTGGGAGAAGAAGAAGGGATCCCAGGTTATATTTTGACATCTTCTATCATATGGTGCCCAGCAGACACTGGGCTTATGGAAGAGGAACCTACTGCCTGGAAGAAGAGAATCCTGCTCCAGGGCAGTGTCTGGGCAGGAGGGGATCTCTCCTACAGTGCTCTGGAGGGGACTGAGAGTTTTAAGAACATCACCATAACTGAGAGAAGCATTATGGTGTATTAAACTATTTGCTTATATGATTATCACAATGAAATCCTGCATTTCTCCAAGCCTTCACACATAGGCACTGCCATTGCCTTGGATTTTGCCTTTTAAATCACAGTCTTTGGACATTTGTCTTACCTACTAGCAAAATTTTCTTTACAGAGGCCTAAAAAAAATTTTTCTACCATTCAGGAATGATGTACTAAGGGCATAAATATGGTCTGAATGAGAAAAGTTGGTGCCACAGACTGAGAGACTCGGTGTCTGCTGAGGTATGGGGACTAGATCAGACAGGTTCACCTTGGAGGGTTCTCCTGTACAGATCACCT
Source organism: Florisuga fusca (assembly GCA_038090715.1). NCBI lineage: Eukaryota > Metazoa > Chordata > Aves > Apodiformes > Trochilidae > Florisuga > Florisuga fusca. Next base: position 3,217,090 of record JAAWXA010000005.1, on the reverse strand, counting down.
GAGGAGCAGCATAAAGGAATAAAAGCAAGTTGAAAAGTGTAAGAGTCCCACCCTGAAGAAGAAATATTTGATACTGTTAGCATGTAAGAAACAACAGGGACAGTATATTTATGCATTTTTCACTACAGCTGCAAGACAGACTGTGGCCTTGGTTTATATCAACTGCAAATTATATTTACAATAAGAAAATGCAAATGAACAAAAATCGCACGCTGCTGTTTCAACACAATTAGCTGCATCACTGTGTTATGCAAAAGTAACTTAAGAGCTAAATTCAAATTCTTCAAAAGACAGCAAGGCTGCATCTTTAGGTGTTTCACTTCTATTCCCTCACCCACTCCATGCTACATGGAGGGAGATTCTGGTGTTGAAAGTGTCCAGATCACTGTTTGCCAACTGTTTTGTACCTCTCTAGAGGAGGACCTCATAACCTCCCCAGTAAAGACTGAAGGGGGAGATCAGTTAAACCTTTCTCCACGATGCTGGGTCCATTTTGTACTGCTGTTTTATTTCTACAGCTGATGATTAAATAACCCACCATGCAGTTGCCTTTTGGCAGTCAGTAGAAAATTAAATATTTCCCCATGCAGAGTTCATTAGACATCAGAGTTTCCTAGTTAATTAGTTAGGCCTCTATGAATTCCTAGGGAATATTATAAAATTATAATTTTGGTCTATTCTCCTCCAACCTATTATGGAATACATTTCATTTTCTCATATCTAAAGCATAGTGAATGAAACTATTAGAGGAGAAAACACATCTGGATCCCATTTACATTTCTTTTCATGCAGATCAACATAACAGGATGAATTCAGCTCTTCAATATTCTTTATTCCGAGAAGAAAAAAATTAAAATTAAAGAACTACTATATTGCCCCTCCTACTACATAGCAGTAATGATTTTTTACTTTTTTACACTTCATTCCATGCTGCTTTTAAGGCATGAGTCCTGTTTCAAATTACACAGCTCCTCCTGGAGAAGGGAGAGAGCATCTGGAGGAATAAAGAAGCTGCCAACTCCAATTCACGCCTTAAAGCTCCAGATATGTCTCTTCAGCACTGCCTTGAGTGTTCAGCTGAATGAATTTCAACTGCTTTCCCTGTGAAAAGTGATATCTTCACCTACACACTGTCAAAAGTTTAGACATGGCAAGTTGACTCATGGGGCTAATATCAAGACCAGGCAAGTAAGAGACAAGTGGCCTTCTGAACCTTAATGAACCCTATTGAGTAGTGAAAAAAAGTTTCATCTACAGTAGAACATGAACTTTTTAGGTTATTTTGGATTTAGCAACAATCCCCCAAACTGTTTAGTAGAGGCAGGAGAGTGGGATGAAGAAAAGCCCATGAAGATCTAAAAAAATGCCCATCATGCCTGTGGGGAAGGGGTAGACAGAAAGGAAAGGGCAGGACTCATAATGAACTCCTGCACCCCGCAGGTTCCACGGGGCTATCAGGAGGACACATGCCCTCTCTTTTCTGAGCAGTTAACTTTCTTCAGTAAGTTTGGCATATCACAACCCCGTGTATTGCTTCCTGTTCACCTCCCTCCTCCCTTCAGGGAAAAAAAAAAAAAAAAAAAAAAAAAAAAATTTAAAAAAATTAAAAAAAAAAATGAAAGGAGGTAAATCTGGACAAAATTATTGTCAGAAAACAATATTGTGCAAATATAATTAGAAACCATCATGGGAATAAACTGCTTACCATTGAATTGGATAGGGTGGGGGGAAGGCTGCACTCTGCTTTAATGGAGATAAGATCTCAAAGAAGATTTAGCTGAGAGTCTTGTGCACATCCTGACTTCACACACACCTTTTAGAGACCTGCACAGATGCATAGTGCACTTTGGGCAAAATCCTAGGCCTCCCAAAATGTGACTGAAATTATTTTTGGCACAAAAAATGAAGTTGTTGATTTTCCTTACTGTCAGTACTATCACAACTGCTTCATTTAGAGATAAGGGCCTAAAGTATTGGATTGACTGCTGAGCTTGTTTGCAGACCAAGCTCACTANAGTCCTGTTTCAAATTACACAGCTCCTCCTGGAGAAGGGAGAGAGCATCTGGAGGAATAAAGAAGCTGCCAACTCCAATTCACGCCTTAAAGCTCCAGATATGTCTCTTCAGCACTGCCTTGAGTGTTCAGCTGAATGAATTTCAACTGCTTTCCCTGTGAAAAGTGATATCTTCACCTACACACTGTCAAAAGTTTAGACATGGCAAGTTGACTCATGGGGCTAATATCAAGACCAGGCAAGTAAGAGACAAGTGGCCTTCTGAACCTTAATGAACCCTATTGAGTAGTGAAAAAAAGTTTCATCTACAGTAGAACATGAACTTTTTAGGTTATTTTGGATTTAGCAACAATCCCCCAAACTGTTTAGTAGAGGCAGGAGAGTGGGATGAAGAAAAGCCCATGAAGATCTAAAAAAATGCCCATCATGCCTGTGGGGAAAGGGTAGGCAGAAAGGAAAGGGCAGGACTCATAATGAACTCCTGCACCTCCCTCCTCCCTTCAGGAAAAAAAAAAAAAAAGAAAAAAAAAAAAAAATTAAAAAAATTAAAAAAAAAAATGAAAGGAGGTAAATCTGGACAAAATTATTGTCAGAAAACAATATTGTGCAAATATAATTAGAAACCATCATGGGAATAAACTGCTTACCATTGAATTGGATAGGGTGGGGGGAAGGCTGCACTCTGCCTTAATGGAGATAAGATCTCAAAGAAGATTTAGCTGAGAGTCTTGTGCACATCCTGCCTTCACACACACCTTTTAGAGACCTGCACAGATGCATAGTGCACTTTGGGCAAAATCCTAGGCCTCCCAAAATGTGACTGAAATTATTTTTGGCACAAAAAATGAAGTTGTTGATTTTCCTTACTGTCAGTACTATCACAACTGCTTCATTTAGAGATAAGGGCCTAAAGTATTGGATTGACTGCTGAGCTTGTTTGCAGACCAAGCTCACTAGCAGTTGTTCAGTCACTTGTCTGTCCTAATCAGGTAACTGCTCTACCATCAGTGATGCACTTTACTGCCAGAGCAGTAACTATTTCCCAAAGCCATCCAGCATGTTTTCATAAATCAGATAGATTTACCCAAGTGGCAATTCTCTTTTGGCAAAGGCTTAGAAGCAAGAGAGGTGGTCTTAAAACTGATCATTCATGTTAAACTGAGGTGAGTGGCTTCTCTCCCAAGTGCCCACTAAAAAAAACCTGTTGGACTGAACCTGGCATGTTGATCTGGCTGTTCATACATATCACCCTGAATGCTCATGTATTCAAGTGATGTTACACATGCACAGAAGTACGTATAAATGTATGTGTATGTACAGACCTGTGTGTGTCCCGGGCATGGTCACTCATTCAGATGTCTGTTTCTACACTGATAAGAAATATAAAGCAACAAAAGCTAATTTCTTTTTAAAAATAAAAGAAATAAAACACCTCTAAATATACCAGAACACTGGATAACTGAATTAATGATTAAGGTACACTAAGCTCTCTGGAATCTGATTTAGATTAATTCAGACAATTCAGTTGCTTAGTATTTTGTTTAACTTCAGCAGTCCTCATTACAAAAGTAATTTATTACAAATTACAGATAAAGGCATCTTACCACGTGCTACATAAACTTGCCTAAATCCCAGACAGAAAGCATTAGGTAGTCATGAGTACTCTGTCTTTTTACTGAGTTCTCTGTAATCACCAAAGTCTGCAGCAGCAAACCACACCATTTCCAAAGTTCAGGGAGCAAGGCTGTTCCATGGAGCAGCACTGCTGACTGTTAATGTTAGGCTTTCCAACTGGTATTGCCCAATTTACACTGTAAGTACTGTTGGGCAAAGAAAATATTAGCACAGCTGACCTTGTACCACGACAAAGTGAAAGCTGGAGAAAAAATAATAATAAAAAAATCACACGTCATTTGTTTCAAATATAAAGTGCCAAATACTTTCTGACCCTCACATGGATGTGCCAGACACATGAAAAATGGAGTGTACATTCCCATTTTTCCCCACTTGCTTTTCCACAGGTCACAAAAGGCCTCGTGCTAGACTACTGTGTCCTATAAAATAGTGTGGAGCACCCAGAGGCATGCACCAGCACACTGCATAATGCAGAACAACAAACATGGGAGGGGGGGGTCCCACAAAACCAAGGACCTGTTCCTTGCAACCTTGAGATCTGATCCACTAACCATGGCATACAGAGTGTTCTGCATACAAGGATGTGATATCCAGGTTTCTGTGTGTCAGGAGAGTCCTGACTCCCCAAAGCAGATTTCAGAATCCACTCAGATGTCTCTGAAGGGAACCCAAAGTGCTCAGTTTTAATATAGCTCTGGTTTTTTTTTTCTCCTGAAATCGTATCTTTTGCACAGACCTGAGATACTGACAAGAAAATATGCACTATTTTGTCTTCAGCATCTGATCTTGATATAATTATAACAATCTCAATTAGAAGATTTTGATGGCTCTGTTATGGAATGATCTCTTTGTAGCTCCCCTCAAATTTATGCTCTTCATCATTCCTGACTCCTCTATGCCTTTGTTCTTCTTTTGTGATGAAGAGAACAATAACAGTGGAATATACTGACAGAAATTAGAACAGCTTATTCTCATTAACTTCTCTAACAAAGACAACAGAGACTGCACAGTACCCACAACAGCTCTGTCAAACCTTGATTTATGGCACGGGATCGCAGTTCATGAAAAACGTGAGCGTGAGACTGCTTGCACAAAAGTAAACTTAAAACAACTGACTGGGTGAAACCTATTCCTTTGCCATCTTGTACTAAAGGCTAAAAACATGTGATGGGTACTACCACATGCTGTGCATCCAAACCCTGCTCCCTCCTCCTCTCCAGGACTAATTTGCAGCAGGGACATCTCTGCTTTACATACGGCACCATCCATACTGCCAGCGCAGGGCTGGTGGTTTGGTTTAGGAAGGACACATGGCCAGTAGAAACCAGTTTGATTTTACGGGTGCCTGTTACCATAAAGCAGTTCACAGGGCACAATCAAAGCTCAGTTTCACCTTATATTTACAGCTGGAAGGTGGTGGGAACCTGAAACATTCCCAGGTTGTGGACATCTCAAATGTGCTCAGCCAAACAAAGCCGTGAAATCTCCAAGATTTGTTTCCAGGTTTCCTTCCCTTTCACCATAAGCAACTGTTGGCAGGTTTCTCAGATCTGTTTGCCTTGAATTGCTTTCCTAATCTGCATATGCAAATCAAAGCAATTCAAATGTAAGTGTCAATTTCCATAAACACTGCAATATCCGGCTGGATAATATACACGTGCGTGGGACACACTGAGCTTTAGGAGACCCCAGCAATAGAGATAAAGAACTTTTGTTGGGTTTCCAGTTTGAAACTAAGCTTTCAGGCACTTGGAACTCCAAGAACAAAGGTTTATTGGTCATCCTGTGAGATAAATCCTGCTTCTGGCCCTCCAACACCAGCAGTACACCTCTAATCAGGACCACACTCATTTCAACTAACTTCTAGAATGAAATAATTTCTCAAGACTTCCCCACTCTCTGGGTCATTTTGGTTATTTAGGACTAAGAATAACATATGAGTACAAAATATAGTTTTCTGCTGGCAACTTCAGGTCTGTGTGGTAGAATTTAATGAGTAGGGCTCATATATTATGTCAGGGAAGTATATGCTGGTTTGCTAAGCAGCAATACTTCTGGTTTTAATAATGAGAACTTTTTGTGAACCCCAGCCTTTGTTACAGGTAGATAAAAATATGAAAAGGAAATAAAGAGACTTAGATCTGGTTCTGCACTGTGCATAATAAGAATAAACTTGTTTGCTACAATTGCAGAAAACATGATTCTTACCTCCAAGTTTATATCAGATTCAACTCTAATGAAAGCAAAGTGAGAGCCATGTCAAGTTTGATCTCTCTCAAACAAAACTTATTCCCAGTTTTAGAATGACAACTCCTTTTTTCCCCCAAGGTTTTAAGTGGCAACACAAAAATCTGGTCACACCCATCACACCATTCTGACAACTTTATGGTATATATATTTTTCTTTCCATCAATAAGAAAAGGCATATGCAGACATAAAGTAAAAATAAAAGCTGGGGAATTGGAGAAATGCACAGGATTTACCAATATGTCATGTTTGTATCTCTGTTGTTTCTAATTGTATTTTTACATTTAAAGGAATGTTTGCAGAGAGTGAATACATAATATATAGTTGAAAATTAATATTCTAGTCATACATGAACAAATAGTCTTGAAACAGGAGAGGTTTAGTGCTTGAAGAACAATCTGGTAAAGGCATGCATGGAGTGGAAACTCACTGAGAAAAGAAAAGAACGTAGAAGAAGGCAGGAAAGGAAAAAATGTTTTACATAAGGGTGTTCTGGCAAGTCAAAATTACCTCAGTGGTACCTCTGACAGCACCACTTTCCATCTGTATGATGGATACACTTGCAAAAAATCTTAGATTTCACGTTTTAATGGGGGGCCGGTAGAAAATGAGGTGAAGTCATGCCTTTAGCAACGTTTTCTTAGTTCCATTTTCTGGACTAGGCTGGCTGGGACCTTCACAGAGCTCTGATGCATCCGTGTTTCACAACAAACCACAGCTCAGCTCACCTGACAGACAGGAAATATGACAATTTTAAAAATAGCAGCAGAGCTAAACTGCAATTTTCCCCTCTAACCAGCATGTCCTAATCTCTCAGCTTTGATCTCCTCTTCATCTGGGAAACTTGACACTAAACACTGCAGGCAAATTTGCTTCACCTCACTGCAAGTTTTTCCCTTGAGACAATGCAGGGAGGAGGTTGGGGATTTATCTTTCTCCAGGTGCCAAGTTTGAAGTGGTGCAGCAGAAGGGCACCTGCTTCCCAACCTTGGAACTTTTAAAAGGTATCTCCAAGGTCTTGAAATACACTTTTCCCCCCCACCCCACACATAGCTTTTTTTTTTCTTTTCTATTAACTGGGGATGAGACCTCAGAAGCTATGCTGTACTTGGGCATTATTGGAATGCCTCCCCCCAGAATCCATGAGTTTTACAATCATCTCCTGAGAGGCCAGAAATCTATTCACCAAGTCTGAACTTCAGCTAGTGCCCAGTGGAATCTCTCTACCATGAGACAGAGACAAATATTTGACTATCTAAGGGCTAATTAAGGACTTGTGTGTAATTAGTGTTATAATGGATTTTTTTAACACTTGAAGAAATAATTAGACCAGGTATCAAGATACAGCAACCATGGACATGGCTTCCACACTGAGGATAAATTCCAAATCAACACCTCCCTGCAGTTACCTGACACTTCATAAAAACTGGAATTATTGGCACGTCCTTGGACTCACCACTATCACTGGCTTTGCTTTTTTACAAGTTAGTTTTTAGTCTTCTGTCTAAGTGGGGCAGTTCCTCTTTAATTAATAGCACATTGGCATATTTTAAAACCACAAGATACTGTATTTCAACCCAGTATAGAAGAGCTTATCTCCAGAAGTACTCTGATATATTAAAGCAGAAGAAAGCATAATAACAGAAAGAAGCAAAACTGTACAAATTTGTTCTTGAAATCACATTATAGGGACCTTACTGGAATCCACCTCTCTAATCTCACAGCCACTAAATGAATTAATCAGGTTTTACTTCTTTTAGTGACTGGGTGGTTGTTTTGCACATTATGACTTTTTCAAGTTTAAAAATACTCAAATCAAAGCTAAGTGACATTTTAGAAATACACCAGTCCAACTCAATGCACTATATTTAATTATTAATTTGACTCAAAGTACAATATCACAGCACAAAGAATGAGAAAGTGTTTTCTTTTGTTAAATACCCAACAAAAAAAAAAGTCTTGTATTCAAATGTTTCTAGTGCCATACCTATAATTTCACTCTCTCCCTCCATGAGCAATTCAGAGCTGACAACCTTAAAAACTGCCTGGGTCATTCTGCTTAAACAATACCCAAAAATTCTCATTGCTGATGCCTCCAGATTTACTAAATATCATCATTCCACTCTTGAGGAATTCTTCAGTATTCCTCAATGAAAACTACTGTTCTGAACACTCCTAATGTGGAGGATTCTTTACCATCTTCTTGATTATTACAGAAATGAAACGTTATATATTCATAGAAGTATTTCAAAGGCATAGAATAGAAAAAATTATAGAGAAATGGCAATTTCTGCATCTCATAATGGAAAACTACACTATCAGTATTTTTTTTTTTTTTTCAAAACTAATCTCAGGCTCTTATTACACAAATTATGACAGCCATAGATTTATATTTTTTTTTAAATGATTGCCCACTTCTGGTTTACATTCTCTTTTTTCACCTTATGTGCTATTTTTAAATTGATACAGTAAAAAAATACAACTAGGGATTTTGTTTTTAAAATTATTCATACTGTCTCTATATTTATTTTACATATATGTAAAATGTGAGTCTATATGTGAGTGCACACTTATAGACTCATTATACCCATCTACCCAAATTCTGCCTATTATGACATAATTTTTTTTGTTTTTCTTAAACTCATGGGTTCTCTCCCACCAAACTTGTTGGGTTTTAGGTTTGCATGAGTCTTGTTGACTTGTTTTTAACAATCCTCTCATTGTAGCACGGAATATAGAACCAGAAATATGAAACAGCTTGAAAAGATGATGGGGGAAAAAAATTGGGGTTTTTTTTAGGTAAAAGTGAATTTCATGCTTTAAAATTGAATTAGAATATAAATCCACAGCTTTCAGCTTCCCATATATTTAGATGTAGTTTCAAATATTAAGTTCAATTATGCGTAATTTGAGACTAGATTGTCTCCTTATTACTTTGAGAGCTTTTGTTGTCTTTCATAACCTGTGGTGACAAGGCAGAAAAACCCATATTTTTTGTGAGCTAGTAGCAGACACTTTTTCTACTTTAATTAAAAGTCATAATTACATTTTTCATTAACCCAGAATGAACAATAAAACATCCATACATAAAAAGGAACTACAGATTTCAGGGTAGCTAAAGACATAACTGATACTATTTTTCTCCAAAATATATTGCTACCAATCACCTCCTGATCAGTAAGATTCAGATTATTTTCAAAGAATGGTAATACTTCCCTAATTCAGTACCTGCTCACATTGTTGGAACTTTGCAGACATGAAAGAAAATTTTTTTATTTTTTTTTTTATTAGCCAGAAAAGCTATTTTAGTGTTAAAGGAAATCTAAGAAGTCACAGGAAAGAATCAAATGTAAAATGGTTCAAAATGTGAAAACAAGAAGGTAGCCAGGGCAGCCTTGGAGGAAATTCCTGCAAGATTCCTTAGGTCAGCCCCTGCCAGAAAACTCCAGCATAAAACCCATTGGAAACATTTCAGCTATGGAAAGTCTTTAGAGAACATTTTAGTAACTGAAATCATGCCACAATTTTTATGTACACAAATAAAAACCCAAGAGTTATACATCCTCCAAACTTAGATGGCATTAAATTATCATTAAACTTTGGGAGTTGAATCAAGGGTGAAATCCAATTCAAATTTACAGAGCAGGCTGAGAGCTAAAATGAGCATTTTAAATTCCTATGGCACTCTAAAAATCCCAGAAGTCTTTATAGAAAGAGGGGGGGAAGCTTCATGTTTTTACAGCCTTGTGAGGTGTTAGAGATCTAGTGGTGTGGGTTTCACATTCTACTGAAAAGCAATGACCTCTGGGGTGAAAACTGGGTTAGGGCTATGGAAAGTTCCAAGGCTCAACTCACAGAGTAAATCACTTTTGTATGGAGCATATGAAAGAATCAGAGTTCCTGATACTTGACTTTGACAAAATTATCAGAGGAACTATACCTATATGGTTATTCCCAACTTCTCTTTTGTAACTTCCAACTTCTGACCACAAATTTGCCCACAGCATGGTTTTGTTTGGGGTATGGGAAGGGGAAGCAAAGAAAAAACAACTGTTTATATCATTGCTAAAAGTAAAAAAATATACTAGCCCAGTGTTCATAACTAGATGCTGAGAGATCCATGCATTCATTTAAAAACCAGTGTTCTGGGATTTATTGACATTGACCTGAACAAGAAATTTTCCACATTGACTTTGTCTGGAATTTGATTCTACTTGTGCATTGGGCAAGAAAAATATAAAATTATTAATCTCTTATGAGTCTGCTGGAAGAACCTTTACTGTGTTTAGAGTTTAAAATAATAGCTTTAAATGTGATCAAGCAAAGGCCAGATGCACCTCTAATTACTTTAGATACCTTTTAAAATTCTATTAATGCTGTCATGAAATAGAAAGCATCTATATTTGGAATACCCAGAAGAGAATTAACAGAAAATCTACATAAGACTTAACAGGTTATGGAGAAATTACAAACTATTGAGGTTGCACGTGATACCTATATCTTGTAATCTTCCTCTTAAAAGTAAAGCTTCTACAATTCAGTTATAAAATTATAGATGTCTTAGGGGTTTTCAACATGTTGCCTCATTTATTTACATCTAAACCTAGTTAACAGTATTTTTGTGCATATATGAAGTAGTGCTCTTGCAAAACAAAAGCAAAGCATATATGTGAACAAACCCAGCTTGTATTAACCACAGACAGGTAATTCCAGAGATAAAGAAACAGGGGAAACCTCTTCCTTTCCCCCCAGCCCCCTCAATAAATTTCCTACCTTCGAAAATGAAGGAAAAACAGATTTAAAATATTCCTTAGCAATTGCCTGGGAAAACTGGCTGAGCTCCCCAACAGGCTAGAAATACATAAGAAGAGAGACAACCAGAAAGAGAGAGGTGACATTTTTCATGTTCAGCAACATGAAAGCAGACGGCATAATTGAGAGAGGATGAGATCAGAAAGGGTTTAATTTTGAGGGATCAAAAAGAAAAGGGCAGAGGAAAAGGTACTTCTGAGAACCTCTAAGAGACTCCTCCAAAGACAGGGTTAGTCTCACATTGGTGTAATGGGTCAACACAGGTCAAGCTTTTCTCTTTGCCCATCATTAAGGAAACCAACGTGCTGCTACTGATGAATGAGGATTTGAATTGCACTTTGAGGATGTCAGCCATCCATCTCTTTTCCTTCGCTATCCTGGCAGATAGAAAAGTCTCTCAAACAATTTGTATCTTACAAAATGTGTTGGTGTATGTAAAAAATAAGTGAATCTGAACTTCTTAAAAGTGCACTCCAGTTTAACTGGTGTTGGGAGAATTCCCTAGCCATGTCATCCTCTGAACATAAAACCACGTGTGACAAATCACTGTCTTATTCAAGAATTTTTGGAGAACTCTCCTTGTAATTCATCACTCTTACTTGGCAACTAATATTTCCTAATAAAAGAAAACCCTTTCAAAATATTTTTATTTCCTACATTAAAGAACACAGCTGAACAAAGTGGTTGCAAACTAGTTACTGTTATCCACTAATAACCTCCACCTTCCACTGGGTGCCCTGAAAACACACACACACATAACTCCTGCTTTGCAATGACATGAATATCATCAGTAATTAAGTAGTAGAGGAGATAGAAATTTTTCCTCTGTATTAAAAATCAACTCTAATTTCTAAAGTATTCACCTTACACAGTGGCTCTCTTGATAGAGTTCTTTCTCCAGTACTAATTCTGAGCACTTTAACTTCCAGTAACATGTAATCTTTTTCTCTTAACCCTCAGCAATTGCTGTATTTTCCTCTATATGTACAAGATGAACAATCACAAATCATCTCAAAATCTGCAATGGTTAGGTACACAGCCTATTGCCATGCTCAGCTCTCACAATACTTGTGATGATCACAGAAAACTAATACTTATTTCTGCTTCATGGGCAGACATGAATATGAGTATGTCTCCTACCATATCAACATAATCCCAGAGAATACAAATGTCAGGGAGCAGACACTGTATCTGCAATTCTGTTTCAGGGAACAGATCTAAAGAGAAAGTGTGGCTTTTATTTTCCCCTATTATTTTTAATGTAAAAAGTCTTCCAGGCAGCTCAAAGTTAGAGAGGTGTCATTATACTCAACAGAAAGTTTAAAGCAAAAAAGAAAGCTATGCAAAATGGATCAGAGCCAGAGCTCTGAATAACTCCCAGCACATCCTGAAATCTGGAATGAATTCCCCCAAAACAAAGGGGAAAAGTCTTAGGATTTGGGAGGAAAACCCAAACCTATGGGTTTTAGAAAACAATTCTGCAGTGGCAAAGGCAGAAGCCTGGAAGAAAAGTCCTAACCTCTCCACTTCTAATATTAAGATTGCTGATCACTGTGGCATCAAGCACATTTCATTTCTTTCTGAAGATGTCATCATCTATCTCCTTTGGTCCTAAAAAATACTTTTTGGTGTCACTTTCCTCTGCAATAAATATGAATGAATAGGTGTTCACTAAGTTACGCACTTCTGTTCTATTTTATTTTTATTTTTTCAGTTATGGTGTCCATTGTGCTACTGCAGATAGAGAGACTAAATAAGATCTAGAAAAATGTCTTTGATAAAGCTGAAAGAGAATGAATGCTTAGAAACATGGTGCTTAAATGAAAGAGAAATCTGAATGGGTTTGGGATTTTTGCTTTCCAAACACAGAGAATATAGCTGAGGAACTATATAATTTCCAACCAATATATATAATTGCTTAAGTTTTACAATATGTGGAAATCACAATAAAATAAACGAAGAAATGCATCTTCCAGAAAGCATAATTCTGAAGCCTTTGTGTTCTGCCAATATAGTTAATGACAAAACTCTCAGAAGGAAATTTCATAAATTAAGGGTTCCTCACCTACCATTCCCTCAGCAACCATTTACCTCCTTGTTCAATGCATTCACTTCAGGAAAATAACAGTAGGTGGACCAAAATGAAATCATAGAGTGAATTCATTTCCCTTGCAGTGTAGCCTCAATTTAGCTTGAAATCTTTGTTAGCTCTTTTGTTAGGTATAGCAATCTTTTTACTTAGAGGTTAAGTTTACATTCTGTTTCCCTTTTGAAATGCTGGTTTATTACAGTACTCTGCTCACTGCTGCATTCTCCTTATCACACTCAGCCAAATGTGGTTTTACCTCATTTTACTTGAAAGTGACTTGGAAATTACTCTAATTTTATATACTCTTTACCAGAGATGTTCTGAAACAGCTATTTCTCTTACAAGACCAGAAGTTTCTGGATGAACTATGCTCTGCAATGGCCCCTGATGGTTAAACTACTTGCTAATTCCTACTTTGCAGCATTTCTCAAGCTCAGTTGATTTCCCCTCAGTTCCTTTCTTCTTTCCAGTTCCTCTCTCTCCCCAGTTTCTTCAAGTGAGCCAGAAGCTGTGCAGGCCATAGGTAGGGGTTTCATTAATTAAGAGTTAAAAATAATATTAAAAAAAAACAAAAACAAACCACACACACAGAAGGTGAGAGAGTAACATATGAAATAGAGTTTTAAGAATTAAAATTATTATGGAAGGCTATGGACCCCAAACAATATGATAAATCATGGTAAAAGAGGATACTCCATTTCCATTACATTTAAAAGTATGAATTAATAAATTTCTATGAAAAGAGAAGGTTACAATCCTATGATAAACTAATGGGATAAGTGGAAGGTGAATTTCAATACCACTTGATGTCAATTCTGTCATTCACAGACACAAATAATAGCTGATTAAAAGCTTAATTAAGTATAAAATATTTTCTACTTCTCACTCTGGCTTTGTACACACATCTGCCTTTTTCCACTTGATTTATAACTGGAGACAAGACAAAAATCAGCCTGTCACCTTTGCCTTTATCATATCCATTAAATCTTCTTGAAACTGATATTAACAGCTGCCTCTTATTTGCCACTTAGCACTGCCCAAGACAAAATACTGCCTCAGCTAGGAGACTATTAGTAACTACCACTCTGGTGCAAGAGACTATTAGTAACTCCCAAACTCAAGGCAATTATGAGCTGATACATGAGAAGGAAAGAAAATAAAGAGTACTGAAAAGCCCAGAAGAACAGAGTACAGAATCCAAAGTAGAAACTAAACGTGGCTGGGAAGACTTTGATAACAAAAATGCCTGAAACAGAGAGAGATCCTTGGGCTGAGTGCTGCTAAAAACTTCCATAGGGAAGAAAAAAATTCCTCCAAGTCCCTTCTACTTTTCTCAAAGAATTGCCTACAACAACAGTCTTGAAGATCACAGACTGGCTTGGGTTGGAAGGGACCTTTAAGAATCATCTAGTTCCAAGGCCTTGCTATGTGCAGGGACACCTCCCACCAGCCCAGGTTGCTCCCAGACCCATCCAACCTGGGCTTGAACTCTGCCAGGGATGGGGCACCCACAGCTTCTCTGAGCAACCCGGGCCAGGGGCTCATCAATAGATAAGTAAAAAATAAATAATTAGTAAAATATTTTCCTTTAATTCTATTTCTTGGAGTTGAAAACCATCAATGATTCAATAAATCATTACAATATTAAACTTCACCTTCAAACCCCCCGCATTCTGTGATGTGTCACAGAATCCATCATCCAGGATGACTGGATACCATGTGTCACATCAGGACCAAAAAAAAAAAAAAAAAAAGGTTTCATAGACTTCATGTTTTCCAAGCAGGAATTCTAAATGAGAAGCACACACTCTTTTATCATCACTGAACACTTTCCAGCATGCTGGAAGGCTTCTCATGGGAGATATTTGCTGATATCATAGAAGGCTTTTCTGAAGATTTCCAGCATTCTTATGAGGATTCTAAAGTTCAGCAGTGCTTTAGCAAAGTCAGTCTGTAAATTCCAAGGTTTCTGGGATAAATAAGGGCTTCTGAGGTCTGGAGAGCTGCGGAACTCGTGGGAGAAACCAATAAAACTTACAGAATGCCTTATGATCTTTTTATTCCTTGCACAAATGTCTGGCCTTATTTTAGAGAAGTCAAGAAGGTAGCTGGAAGAATACAGGCTTAGCAGATCTGTGGAAACCCTCACGTGTGAGCCAAGGGGGGATGAGGAAGGCTGCAGTGGGTGACAAGTGACAGCATAGTTTCTCAGATATACAATCTCTTTAGGCTTGTCAAAATTGCCAAGTCCAAACTTTAATACAAAACATATTAATAACATAAGCTTCTGTCACGCAGACATAGTGAAAGGCAGCAGAACAGGTCAGAAAAAAAAGGGAAACCTGAACCTCTGGTCTTCCAGCAGAATGACCAAACAACAGAGGGACTTTGCCCAATTCCCTGGACAAATTAGAAACCTCCCTCAAAATGTTTCTCTGAGATTCTTCTCACATCTACCAAAAGAGTTATTCCTGGAGATGCACTTTTACAGAAATAACTAATCTAATGAATCATTATCTTAATACTACATGGAACTTGATTAAAGACCAATGGGCTCTGTACACTGCTGAGCATGACTGCCCACAAAGACACCATTTAAATGTGGACCTGGATTCAGAATCAACTATTTCTTGATTGAATTACTTTAGTGAATACAAAATTCTGTCATTCTGCAAGGAAACACTCACAATACAATAGAGACCATGACATCTCTCTGCTGGATTCCATACAACCAAAGGAATGTGAAAAAAATTCACCAATTGAAGCTTACATACTACCCAAGTCTAAATGCTCAGATACTTGCATTTTTTCTCAAAATGTGGAGCCATGATACTATGGAGACAGACAACACCAAAAAAATTAAACACATACTAAGGTGGTAAATAAATATTAGTTATGAGTAAGCCTATATATTTATATATTATTTAGATATTTATATTTTTATACATTTATTTTGCTTTTATAGGGTTTCCTGATGTCTAATTTCTTCTTTGCCTTGCCTGAATAACACTTATTGCAAAGATAATTATGTTAGAAATGAGGAAATGAATCTGAAAAACATTTTTGAATCTCAGATGACATTTGCACACCTTACTGTGAATTCTCAAGAGTTAATCTTTTAAGGTAAAGTCTGCTTCAGAAGAAGATGACAAACACGAAACAACTTGAAAGTAGTTTTCTCAAATGCAATATCTCACTCTAAAAGTTATTTTGATCTTCCTGTGCCATGCAGCAACCTGAAGATCAAATTGAGGTCGGGTCTTTAACACAAAGTTCTGCCAGTGGAGTGGTATTGAGCTTAAAAAGAAAAAAATCCTTAAAAATCACAAATCTAATGGACATACACAAAGAGCAATCTGTTCTCCTCTGCCTTTACTAAAGTACTTCAAGAGGCAGTTTTCACAGACTGCAATGAACTCTTGAAAGCAAACTGGAGAGGCAATATTGGGCTATAGCTGCTGCACATGTT
Organism: Florisuga fusca; assembly: GCA_038090715.1. Lineage (NCBI taxonomy): Eukaryota > Metazoa > Chordata > Aves > Apodiformes > Trochilidae > Florisuga > Florisuga fusca. The sequence goes on along the minus strand of JAAWXA010000005.1, from coordinate 3,200,823 downwards.
GCTTCTCTAAAAGTGCTCTGAGGGGTAGAATGGTGTTAGATACCCCGTAAATATTTTATTCGATGTCATAATTCAAGCTAAGTAAAGTAAAAATCATCTACTACTGTCAAATACAGTCATTTCTGCAATAATTTCTTGGCAGGAAGAAGAGCAGATGCCCTTTTGTCATGCCCAAATTAGTGTTTGCTGTGGATATGTGAGACTTGCAGCTTACTTGCCTATCAAAATAGTGACAGTATTACACTGGACATGGGGAAAATTCAAATTGGAGCTGGCCAGGTTCCAAATGGTAAGAGGTTCACACTGAAACATTCTTAATGAGTAGCCAGAACGAGTGGCCAGTAATTGGCAGCTCTGCTCCTGCTATAACAAATGCTCATTAGGAAGAAAGACTGACTACCCAGCTCCTTCATTTAGTCAGTTTTTGACCCGTAATTTAAACACACCAAATCAGTCCACTTTGAATTATAGGAAAAAAAAAAAAAAAAAAAAAAAAAANAAAAAAAAAAAAAAAAAAAAAAAAAAAAAAAAAAAAAAAAAAAAAAAAGACTGTATGAACTCAGGTAAGGAGGTGGCAGTTCCCAAAATATTTCCAGGTGAAGCAGTCAGTTAATATACTTCACCATGCTTTCAATCATCTGAATTATATCTGACACTAAATAAACAACAACGATAAATAGTAATGAGAAGCTACGTGTTTCAGGGCATATTTGAGCTAGAGGAAGTTTTGCCATTTCCCTAAAACCTGTTGGTGAATGTTTTTCTTCAGAAAGGGAGTTGGAAGCAGTGTGTTCACCCAGTGCCCCACGGGGTGCATCCTTCACATGGGACCAAGGAAATATAACACAGGGCAGACATGCCACATCATCTTTACCAAAAGCCAGATGCAACCAAACCCTTTACCATTCAAAAAACCCACTGAATCTGGTGAATTCAGAGCCCTTATCTAGTGGCATTTAGAAAATACAGTTCAGTCCCAAAGCAACCAGATCTCATATACTCAACAGACAGCAAATTCAGGCCACTTGTCAAGTGGGTTTCTTGTTTCTTTTACACAAAACAGAAAATTTACCCCTACAGTTGATGGGGATGCAGAGAATAACAGCAATTTCTATGCCAGGACCAAGACAGTGCTGAGAAGGGATTTGGAACCAGTTGGTAGTAAAGCAAAGCATGAAAGTTCCATAAAATTAAATAGCTAGAGCATAGTAACAATTCTGTTACCAAAATCCTTCAGTGATAAAATGCACATGGATCACATGCATAGATTATTTCCCTGTGTGGGTCCATCAATAAACGCTCTCTTGAAGAGCCTACCCACAGCTTGCATCCCAAACCTTTCCCAAATGCATTTCTGTGACAGCTTTGGAAAAGCTGCTCTCCTAAAAAATGTTTATGCATGTGCTAAAATCCACTTTACTATCAGTAAACACACAGTAAGTTTAGAGTCTAAATCTATGCCAAAGAGTGCTTCATCAGCACTGTATAAACTGCATTTCATTGCTCACAGACCAAACTTCACAATGAGGTGAAATGTAGCTCGAAGAACTGCAGATGGGCTGTACTCAAATGTATGAATTTCTGATGCTTCCCACGAGCTGATCAGATCTACGGGCTGCTATCCAACAGGTTTAGCCCAGCACAAAGCATAAAAAATTGAATCAAGAGACTGGATCTGTAGCCACTTCAGCTTGAGCTATAGCAAATGCCATCCTCATCACCACAGGAAAAAAAAAACAAAAAACAAAAACAAAAACAACAAAAAAAATCACCTCCAAAGCCCCCAACACATCAGAAGGGCCAAAGATTTGTTCTGTTGAGCTGCTGTAGACCATGTTATAGCCCAGCAGGGACCTTCAGGAGACAGACAAACCCAAGAACATCACAAAAGGCCTGTCATTCTGACACCCTCCTCCACATATTCAAATTGTTCAAAATCTTGGTCAAACTGCTCACGTCAACACGCACTCCTGCTTAAATCTAAGCTCTCTGAAAGCTCCTTATTTTCAGTTCAAAGAAGAGAGAATGACAGTCACCACCAAACACAGATGCTGGTAGTACAGGTTGCAAACCAGCCCACGTCAGGCATCTGCTTGTGACACATGACTTGAGGGATTGTACTTCCAAAAATCTGTGTGGAAAGACTGGGGTTTGGTTCTGTTGTTTGGTATTTTGTTTGTTTATTTTAATAAACAGCCAGAGTAATTATCAGTATTTAAACGGGTTTATACCAGTCCTTCCTCAGTGAAATCCTCTGATCTTGATCTGTGTAGAAACCTAACACCTACTCTTGGATGAGAGCTTCCCAGAGCTTAATGCTTCTGGGAAAGTGACTTTCTTTGCAAGGATAAACTACATCAGCACTGAAAAACTCCAAGGATAACTTCTAAAGGATAACTACAGCATTAATTATGTTTGTGTGATTCACAGGTCCTTTGAAATCAAACAAAGCCAGCATTTGATTCAAAGAAAAATAAGCACTTTACTGAGCATATAATAGGTGTATAGAAAGCAAAACAATAACTATAATACTACACAACATATCATCTTCTAAATGCAGCAAGGAGAGACACTAATGACAATAACTAACACCTGAAATAGTATCTCTGGCTGAAAGAAAGCAATGAAAACCCAAACTTGTTCACCTGATTCTGCACCAACTTCTCTAAAGGAGTAGCTGGGTGTCTGCAGACCTACTAGTTATAAATACAAGTCCAATAAAAACACAGAACAAACTCTCAGTAAAATAAATCGTACGCAGAGCTCTCTCTGTAGGCCAGGTGGTTTTTTAGACTAACATTAGGTCACGTTTTCTTTTGTGAAATTAAACTTCTTTTCCCTTAAGCTGGTGACACAGAACTCAGACTACTGAATTTCAGTAACTTATCTTTTGTAATTTTAAAAAAGATTAAATAAGTTTGCACCACCAGAAGCAGAAAAACAAACCATTCTGTTAACACTTTTTGATTAGGGGAAAAAAACATTGTAACAATTTCTATTGACCTTTTATATTGAGAGACACCGACAAAGTACTTTCATCTTGATTTACTACCACTTGGCGTTCTAACTGACAGAAGTACTATTAGCTAAAAAATAGTTTTTCAGATATTTCCACATGACAGTGTAAATGTGTATACTCACATAACTTCTCTATTTTGGTCTGTGTAACGTATTAAACATTGTATTTTCAGATGTAGAACTGACAGGCCAAAGAAATTAAAAACCTTTCTTCAGCAATGAATCCAAGGGCAGGTATCTGGGTCCCTATGTGCTTATTTCACTCCAGCAACTTCTTTTGCAATGACACTTACCACTCCCCTTTTTCAATCTTCAATGCATGATCCCCAAAAAGAAAATGTTTTTAAAAAATGACTGGAGAGGTTTAAAGAGTTTGTATTTTTTGTAGCTTCATTATCAAAATAATCATGAAACAAGTAGTCACCAAGCACAACTGACCAGAGGTATGACAGCAATGACATCCAGACCTGATCTGTATCAGAAGCTTTTGCCTGAATAGTATCCTGCTGTTCAGATTTTGTCCTTTTACTAAGAAATTTTTATGAACTAGGAAACAGGAAACATTTTGGCTGGCATATTTTTTACTTGAAACCTTAGGTTATTCTTCAGAACAGGAACTAATTTTCTAATCAAATGATAAATAAGTGAAGATAAATGTTAGTTCTAACTCTCCAGATTCATTGACAAAGATTCTTCCAACACAGAGAATAGTTTTGTACTAAACCCTTCCCTAACTCTGATTTGCTCTATCATTTAAATGTACATGCTTTTTTTTTTTTTTTTCCCTGAAATTTGTGGCTAATGATCTACCCTTTGTACACAGAAATTACATGAAATTACAGGTTGCTCTGAAAGACCCTTTTGCTTGTCTATCTAAAGCAATTCCTACTATATTTAAATCTCACATGTAACACCCCTGGCTTACTAAGCATTTCTATTGCCTCAGCTGAATTGTCCTGTGCAGTCTTGAGCTGCTGTGGATGAAACACAAGAGTGCAATGGAAAGAAATAAGAAAAGGCAAGGGTCTAGAATGCATCTTCTATGGTGCTTTAAAAAGAGCCAGGGTGACTAATTCAAAAAACCCCAAACAGAAAAGGCAAACCCCTAAGCAATGACTATATAAGACAAAAACAAAACAAAAAATAAGGTGGAGCAAGCAGGTACAGTGGTATTTTTTTAAGCACAAAAAAGGCTTTGACAGAGAAGAAGAAAATTATGTTTCCTATACTGTAGCAGGTAAAAGAACAAGTCATGAGCTTCAGTTCCAGCATGAAAGATTCAGATTAGTCCTTGGAAAACACACATTAATGGCTATTCCAGGAAGCAGCAGAACAGCCTGCAGCTATTACATCCATCCTCCTCTGCTTTACCCTCCCAGCACTCCCACTCTGCCAAGCAGCCCTTGCAAGAACTGCAGCTGAGACTGTGACCATCCTGCTCAGTACAGCCCTGCTGCAGTCAGAAAGCAAAGCCACCCACAAATGGTGGTCAAAAGCAAACTCCCACCTGTGTCAAAGGGCTTGGATTTATGTAGCTGGTCTCTAACTTTTCAGTTTGGGCATTTGTATTTTTTTTTTTCGTTGTTGTTACATCACTAAAGGCCAAGTATTCAAATATCAGAGTACAATTAACTTTTTTTCCCAACTATGGTTCAGATGCTCTTAAAGGAATTATATTATTGTGGTATTTGGCTGTTATTTCCTTGGGATGTATGCAACTTTGAATATATTTCAGCCTAACAAATTAATATTCCTTTAGTCAACACTCTTTACAGCTTGTTCATGTCTTCCTACAAATTTTGTATGCATTTAGAAGTTTCCTTCTTCATTGTACCCTCAGAACTTTTTCTTCAAAATATCCATCAGTCATACCAAGATAGTATTAATTCAGAAGGCTTAGGGACACTATTTTTGGAAAATTTCAGCCTGGATTTCTTTTACATGCCCCATCATATTCAAAAAACAGCAGCAGCTTGGGTTCAGATTATAAACATAATGAATAAAACTGTTCTGACTACAGGCAGGAATGATTGTGAATAATCTTAAATTTACACATTATACCATAAGTCACTGCCACCTTTTATTCACGTAAGCCTCTACACATTTATTCTTTTATAAAAAGCAGTTCTTAAAAAATTATTCTGATAATGCTGCAATATTGCTTCACAAGGAAATTTCCCTTTGATCTGTATAAATCTACATCTTCATGATATCATCTTTAATCTAAAAATCATTCTCCTCTTTATCACCTGCCGAGAGTTTTCAATTAATAAGTTGAGTTACTGGGGGAAAAAAACCAAACTGAGTTGAGAGAAAGAGACTTTATATTTAAGAAATTTTGGGGAAAGAGTTTTAACAATTTCCTCCAACAGAGGCATAATTTGAGAGTCTATTCTTGTTATGAACACATTAAAACAGTTAACCTAACGAATATTTCCCCTATTATAATTAATAGCAATAATTAGCTAATAACTATTCACTGCAATTACATGCTGAGAAATTAAAGCACATTTTAAACTAATCTTTTAAAGATCAGTGGGTTTTTTTGAAGCAACGTAGATCCATCCTCTTGTAGCAATGGAGAAAACACCCTTGAATTTCATTAAGCTTATATTAAATTTTTTTCTGAACAAAAATGTAAAAGAGCACATATTATATTTGCCATATAACAGGCTTGTGCTTTACTATTCTATCCCTATTTTTTTTTCTTTTGCTCACTGAAAACTGCATATGCAGCAGCCACACAGCAGTTTCACTGAAAAGCATCTGAAGTTACCAAAGGTCACTCTCAGGAGGACGTATTACTTAGTGCTTGCAAACAAGATTTCCACTTAGTGTTACTCTGTGTGAATTTGATCCTAAGAAGTTTGGTCACAATTCAGCAAAACCTCTAAAGAACATGCATTATCCTCCTGCCCTTGGTGGGGGCTAAGAGGTTACTGGACCCCACTGAGTAAATCTGGTTTTGTCTTTCAGCCTGAGTGAGGAGGTAATCCTGCAGGAACTGCCTCATAAATATCAGGATATGGAAAAGAAAGAGAATGACTTTGTTGAGCTAGATCCAGCAAGATGGAGGAACACCTGGCATTAAGCTTAATGTGATGATGTTCTTTTAAAGAAATAATCATTATTTCATTGCCTTTTAGCTTCTGGCCCTCTTATACACACAGAAACCATTGTCAGGTTTTTTTATACAGCCACAAGAGTCAGAATTTTCCTTCATGAGTGACACCTGCCCCTATCAGGTAACCATCTGAGAGGCCAGAACTGAAGAGAAAGAGTTGACATCCCAAAGTCCATCACAAAAAATGACTGGAGTTTGAACTAGCTGTTTACCAAGAGCCATAGCAGAATTCAGCCCTAATCAAATTCTATCATTTATTCAAATGCAGTACAAATCCACTTAAGGAATGTTTCTCTAATCAATGGATTGACAAGGCCCCAAGGAAGATGCAAAAGGCAATCAGCACATGCTGGCAGGGAATGGGAAATGTAATTACAACCTGAGAAAAGAAAATTTCACTCTATCCTTTAAAATGAAGCAAATTCTTGTCTCTCTCTACCAACACAAGTCAGAATTCACTGTTCTTGTGTGTTTTCATGTTAGCTGCCTGGTAAATCCACAAACGTGTGGAATGGAGATAAAAAAAACAAAACCACAAATAAGTTTTGAATTATGGACTTGGAGCTACATTTGTGAGTTCATAACCAATCTCCTGGAAATTCTACCATATAACTTGAACACTTGCAAAATACTTTTTAATTGGGCCACTGCTCTGAATGATACAATATTTTTATTTTTTAAAAAAATGAAGCTTCTTCACGATGATATTGACTTTCAGTAACTCAGATCCTCTGTATTGAAATATTTTTTTTCCCTTTTTATTCCTGATTATTGCGTGGATCATTAATGGAAGCAAAACCCAACATGACATGAAAGTCACTTTAGTCTGACAAAATGAAGTAAAGCAGCAGAAGCAGCTTAGCTTGCTTCTAAGTGAGAAGCTGAACAGTGATTACTTTATTACAAAACCTATTTTATGATTGTAATGTGTTTTCAAAAATTACATCCCTGAGCAAGAGGAGTACCTTCCTTCCTTTATTTAGAATTTTCCTTCATGCTGACATTGCAGACTTTTTAGGACAACTAAGCTTTCAATTCACTTCCCATTCAAAACTTAAATCTAAGTGAAACAGCCTACAAACTGGAAATTATTAGACAGGGAACCAGCAAATGAAACTGGGGGTGGAGGTGTGCTGTGAAAAATACACTTTCTTTCACCTAGTTGCTTATATGTTGTAGCTGTATTTCTGGAGTTAACTTCTAGCTACGTGGATTAAGAATTAAATCTTTTACTGAGAAGTCACTGAAAAACTCAGTATCAAAAATACAGAGGGTTTATATATAAGGTTTCAGGAAATAACTGAAGAAAATAATCAGATACTCAGGCGTTCAGAGAGCACTGGGGATGCTTTAACAGCAAGATATTTTATGCCAAAACTGTCTGGGTCTATAAAGCCACAGAATCCTGCCCTGGCCTCCAAAAACTGACTCTTTTGTTGTTGTTTTTTTTCATGTCCCATGCTTCCAGGATTAGCAGCCCTTCTCAACAACCTGGTCACCTTCTTTTAGCTCCAGGTGCTGCTAGGATGATTTCAGCTTTCAGTCACTCTCTCAGCACCCACACCCAGCACCCTTTACATTCTGCTGCTACCTGAAAGTGTCATCTAGTTGAAAGTTTAACCCAGACCTCTTCATCACTGCAAAAACGAGGCGTGAGAGACAAACTTCCCAGTCCAAACCTGTCAACCACTGTGGAATGATGGGGAACCCACAAAAACCTCCTACAGGAGGTAGATCTCACCTACAGGAGCCATAGTGAGAACCTCAAAAGCTCTTGTGGGTCAAAGTTATACTCCAAGCCTTCGTAGAAAGCTTCTGAAGCAGCCTGAAAGGCAACTGCTGATGAAAATGCCAGTTCTTGGCAGCTTCCCTGAAAATAATAAGCCACAGCCAATTTCTTTTTCAACGGCCAGAAAGAAGAAGTCTGATTGCAAAATACCCTGGTGTTGTTTGACTAGAAATGAGATTTTTGTATAAATTAAGTGCTGGTGAGCAAAGAACCAATTTCATTCCCTCAACCCCTCATTTTATGTAAATCGGGAATCTTGCTAAGTTTTGCACTTCTACTTTTCTTTAATAAAAACTTAAAAAAAGAACACCCCCTCCCCACACATGCACATTTTAATGGCAACAAGCAGATTTTGGAACTTGGCTCCCAATTTGTTACCAGGGAAACTGCACTGACTTAGAGAGATTCAGATGCAAATTATTTCCTAATCTGCTTGGTCATAAAAACACAATCTAGCACTCAACTAGTACTATGCATTAAAATGCAAAACCCAGGATTATCAGTGAGCTCAGTCTTAATTTTGACTGTGTTTGCTTCTCATAGGCACAGCAGTTCCCTGCTAGAAAACTGCTGCTAAACCACTCTGGTTTGGTGAACAAAAGGCCTTGTTTTTTTCACCATGCCATGAACCAGTGCGGACCAAATCACAGAGAAGACTCTCCTGCCTTCAGAGTCAGCCTGGGCAGGTGCATCCAGCCCTTGGGTCCCTGCACCACATAACCCAGCTCCTCCAGTCACTCAACTGGGACCTGAACCCACCCTGCTGAAGGTCACTGCTCTGTCTGCCTTAACTTTTGGGGTTTGCTCAAATGGAAACCCCGACTGGCAACATGTTGATCACTGAGAGGGAAACTGAAGTCCTACAAGCCCAAGATGAGCAGTGCTATTTAATCAGCTTTACTGAAGGAGAGCTGCCCTTCACTCAGGCTTGTTACTCCAGGTCCAGTCACTCCCACAGTGCCTTAAATTAGTTAATCCATGGACCAGTAGAGACAGAGGCCTGGGGGCAGAGCCTGCAGCTGCTGGCAGAAGTTTGAACCACCTGAAAGCACCTTGCAGCTCTGCTGCTTCCCAGCTGCAGCAGCCTCAGCTCTGCTTTGTGCCCAAGCTAGCAAGAGCAGCAAACTTCACACCCCACCAAATGCAGCAGAAACACCGAAGACCTTCAGGGAATGGGATATTTACATTAGAGAGTGACAAAGGAAGATTACTTCATGTCACAACACGATTAGAGAAACCTGCCTGCTCCTCACTCTTTCCACTCACTGGAGAGAGGCTGTGTTATCAGGCTGTGCTGCTGGGTAAGTGATGCTCCATCTTCCCTTCCATAAAAACTTGTCAGAACCTGACAATGTGCATTTAGCATTTGATTACATCACCCAGTGGTCATTAAGGAAACCACAGTTGCATCTTCCTGTTACAGTCTATCTGATTAAGTTACACGATACATCCTCCAGCATTATTCATGTCCATATACACCAGGAGCTAATTTCCTTTGCTGCATGTCATCCGGTTTTTATTAATGCCTCCTCTGAAATGAACTTTTGGAGTTCTATTTTTTGCCTTCTTGTACCTGCTCACAGTTCAGTCTAGTTACCACTGACAGGTTTATATTAATTTCTCCGAAGAATACAGCAGAACTGAGGTATATTAACATATTTTATTTCATACTTCATTACGAAATTTAACCTGGGCTTAACTGCTGCTTCTCCCTTTTTTTTCCGGGGTGTTTAATTCACAAGTACTGAGCAAATTCAGTTTTGAGCAGCAAATGATTGATGCAAATTTTACACCATACTAATTTGCATGAATATAGCTGCTGATATTAGGAGGGGGAAGATTAGCCAACCGTTCAGAGTATTGACTGGGAACATGAATTCTGTCACTGTAATGTGCACAGGCTGTAGAAAAATATAACAAGTGCAGGGTTTTCACTATAAATCTAATACTTTAAAGGCACAAAACATACACAAAGACAGAAAATTGGTATTTCCAATTCAATTAATCTAGTAATTATTTAAATACACCTGAAAATGTTCAAAAACTTGAAACTGCATCTTCAGTTGTCAGTACTGCAGAACAGCCCTGTAAAATTGATGACCTGATGCAATATATTTACTTTTCTTGCAGTTTAATCTGATTCCTACTCACAGGAGTGGCAAAACCAAGATCCCTCCCCAGGAGGCTTTGGATGCAAGTAGTGAAACCAGCACCCAAAAGGTTAAATCATCCCTGATGAGCTCTTGAGAAGACAATTTAACTGAGATATTTGCTCTGGAGGTAGGACTGTTGTCTCTGCTTTCAATGCGTACTAAACACAGGCAAAATCAAGAAGTTTACACAGAATGAGACTAATAGATACAATTTTTTAAACATTTGCCCTTGCCTAACCATAAATGCTATTAATGAGTGCCTGCACACTTGCAAATGCATCTGTATGTATGCATATATAAAAAACTTATTTTGAAGAGTCCTAAATTTTGTCTCTCTTGAGTTTTAAGTTAGACTTGGAGCAGATTCCCTCTGTTAATTTGATAACCTCATCTCACAAAATGGCAGAAATCAGCTGTCAGAAAAAGCAGACTTTATGGTAAAATATTAAAAAACTTGGTCAAGAAGCTGATCTGTCTGTGTCCATTATGGATAGAAGTGAACAGGAGACCAAGACAAGCTCAAAAGGATCTAGAAAAAGAACTTAATAAAAGATAAAAATGCTCTGAAGTGAGTTAAGACTTTCAGGATATTTAAACATCATCTTGGATGTGAATATAGATCAATTAATTCTTCCTTCCATAAACATACACTTGACAGAGATCTTCATAATGCCATTGCTATCCAGTTATTTTGGCTAATTCCAAATGTACTAAGATACACCTACAAAACCCATTCCTAGTTGCCACTACAACCACAGACAAAAGTAATAATAGCCAGCAAAAAACACATTATCTTACAACTTTCATATGATGTTTTTGCAATTTCACTAAAGCTTCCTACACTACCCTATTTATAGACTTCTGCAGGGTTAAAAAATAATTTTACATGACAAAAATGAACAATCACTCCAAGAGAACTGTGAGGGAATAGGGTCTCTTCAGTGAAGAAAACTGTCTGAATGTACTTCATCTCATTAGTGTTTAATTAATTGGGCTTTATTTATTCATATGACATTAATAACTATATAGAGCCTACAACTGTCAAAGTTTCAGAAACTCTTGATGCACTTTAGCAGGGGGGGAGGAGTTTAATAGCCCTCTAAGAGTGAATAATAAAGTTTGCAGTCTCACTTTAAAACACCACACTAATTTTTATTCTCATCCTGAACTTTTAGATTCATAAAAGCTTCAGCCTTATTTTTCCCCCTACAGTCATAGAAGGGTTCAGTTTGAAGCACAAAAAGCACATCCATTATGAAAGGCTTCCAAAAGAATTATGCGTTCTCCAACTGCATGATTGCTGGATGATTCATTATGTTCAAACCCAAAAGCAGATATTACGAGGATACCATTTATTGTATGATTACTATTATTGAATTCTTGGTATTTAATCTTTGCACATTTAGTACTCCACTTTTTATTTAGCACCTTTCTAAAGAAATACTGCTTGCATGTTACAACAAAAGGAAAAAGAAGGGGAGGTACAAGATTAACACTTCTTGGGAATGTGTGCTATTACTTTGATTTGTGAATGCATATGAATTTAAAAAAAATAATCTTCAGGTACTTTTGTCTGTTGGGTACCTGTCTTAGAGTTTAGCCTAAAGAAGGAAATTAAAAATAAGGTATGATAATTAAATATGCTTTCAAAATGGCTTTTTTTAGATAGTCTATGTGAATTATATTTTATGCAGTATAAAATATCTTTGTGAGATGTTTGAATGCCAGCTAATTCCTCCAAGAAATAATATGATGATGCTTAAACAGAATGGAGAAAAAGAAAACTGAGTTTGATGAGCAAAACTGATGGTTCTGGAGATGTGTTTTAGAAAGGGATTGAGGGAACAGTCTTATCACTGCAAATAAGAGCAGGTGACCCAGCAGTGCTCTGGTATGTTAGCTCAAGCACCTGTGCTGTCTCTTATACGAGAAGTACTGGGACAAACCAGGTGTCCCTTAATTAAATTTCCATTTTGACCCTTGAGGGGGTCTGAAAAATTGACAAAATGGTATCACGCTTGGTGGTTTTTTGTTGTTTTTTTTTAAATCTAACAAGTCAATCTCATGAGAGCGCCACCAGCACCAGATGTTTCATTACATGTAGAAGCACATTAAACCACCTGACAAAAGACTGGCAAAGGGTCTAAGGGTGAGCATGAGCCACGCAAGAGCCCTTTTTTTTTTTCTTTCCTTTTCTTTGGTTTTAGTAGCTGAAGCAACTGAAAAGCAGAATAGATGTTACCACTTGTATACTATTCATCACCAAGCAAGACTGCTGAATATTATAAATCTTTCTCGAAGTACCACAAAACAGAAACTCAAAAAAGCACAACCTAAAAAAAGAACAGCACCTTGGTTTTCTGGCAAGTTCTGCTTACAAAGCACAAGTTGGTGAACAGAACAATACATTGCATTATTCCTTAAACCTTCTAGGCAATGTTACATATTCTCAGAGGTACCTTTCACCACATTACCATTCATCAGCAAGGATATACATATATATGTATGGAAGTCTGATAACATTCCTGAATGGTTTCTTTGTAATGAAACAAGCAGCAATGTATCAAAATAAGATGACAACAAAACTAAAACTTCTTTTCCACTCTTTGGTCTGATTTGGAGCAGAAAGATATGTCCTCAGAAGTGCTTTTCAAGTAAAAAAGATTCTGTTCAAATAACCTCCACCTAAGAACTCAAATATTCCATATAATTTAACTCTTTTTCCCTGATTCCCTTGCATTTCAAAATGAGACCTGTAAAATGTTGTGGGTTGTTTTTCTTCAAACAACAGGAAAAGCAGGAAAGATACTCACCCAAAAAACATCAGATACAATGTGGAGGACTAAAGAATTTGTAAATTGAGGAAAACACTGAAACTGATCTTTCATTAGGCATGGTTTCAGAGAATTGGCAGGTTTCTGTGAAAACGTGTCCCAAAGTTCTAGCCAGCTTAAAGCAAAAAAAATCCATAGCAAATAAGGATTGAACTGTATGACTTCTCAGCTTCAGAGCTGAGGAAGAGACAGAGAAAAAGGAGAAGCAGTACACAGAAGGTTCTGTTTGATAACATTTCTGGAGCAACCGATGGATTTGTTTCTCACAGTAATGAGGGGATTGCAAAGTCTCCAAGATGTAGGCTGTCTGGCTGAGTTCCTGTTAAAATAATTAATTCAACACTGCTGGGATGGCATTGTTATTGATGTGGTGGGGCACCAGGAGACTTGGACAGGCGTTCTTTAATTATTTATCATCTAAGCAAAGAAATAGAATTAAGTAATATGTAGCTGTATGAAATTCAAATTGAATCTCAGAGGTACGTAAGATCACCTTTGCTTAAAGTTGATCTTTGCTTACTAAACTGATGACTTTGATAAACTTTTAAAGATCCACTAACATCTTGTTGAAGGCAAAAAAGTTTTAACTGTAGGAACCTGGAAAATACCAGCACAATGTTTCAATTGGTATAAAACCCCAATTTTGTCCAGAGAAAGTCGGGCAAGTCCTTTGACAATGAGCTGACAGTGAAAATAAAGAAGAGACATCTAAAGGCTGAGAAATCTGGAGTTTGAATGACGAATTTAAAATGTATGGAATTTCTTCTTTCTCCTTCTTGGAAGTTTTTGGGGCATGTTTTGGCACAGTGAAGAGATGACTCCACCCTGACTTGGGTGCTTTACACAGCTATATTTATCACTGCAGAGACACAGACATGATTCCCACACTACATCCTGAAAAGCAACAGCATGGAGAAGGTACCCAGAAGCACAAGCACAGCAAGACCATTTCCAGCTTTTTCCAGAATGAAGTACAAGTATTTGCTGCCCTGACTCTGCTGCCTCAAAGCTGCAAGGTTGACTTAGAGATCATTATTTATTTCACTTGTTTGATGAGTGGGTATTTTAAAATCTTTTACTGCTCATATCTGCTAGTTCCTTTGGGTATTCTCAAGACCAAGAAATATATTTTATTTTTAAATGACAGCTAAAGCTCTTACATTACAACCTGACCCCAGGACATGAAACTTGCTGGAGAACATTAAGCACTGGGAGATCACAAATGAGTTGGCCAAATATTGCAATTTTTTTAAGGTTTCTTCAAACACATTTAGCTAAGCAAACTGTTAAAGCTTTTCTTCAGCTTCTGTAGAATTTGAATCCAGATTCTATTGAGGCAATTGAAAGAGATTTAAAATACAATACATATAAATACTTCCTCATTTCTCCAACCATTTCTATTCTGCTCAAAGTCCCCCTGGTAACACTTTGTGTATCAGAGTTGACAGGGGAATTACAGCAAGAAAGGGCCTATTTAGAAAGCTGCAGTGGTGGTATATGTATCTTCTCAAGCCAAGGCAGAGATGACAACTTAACACTGACATGCATTTCCAATCTGGTTAGGCATGAGCTGAAGAAAAGCAAACAGAGAAAAGACCAAACTAGAGAGGGAATTAAGGCTGTCTCAAAAAAAAAAAAGCAACTTAGCAAAAAATACACAAATCAATCGCATTAACAGCACAGAAGATATTCTCATTAGGGGATATCCAGCAATTTCATGCTGCTGCTTTGAAGTGAGCTTGCTATGCAATGTACTCATTCAAACAAGAGGCATCACATGCAGTTCCAGCTGCATCCCTTGTCCTTCCTCAGGGTGAAGGGGGTGACCTCTTTAGGACATCCACCTCCCCAGGACCTCTGCTGCTTAGGCTAGCTAGGAGCAGCCTAAATCAGCATTTGCAATCAGGGTGCCTTGCCCAGCCGTGGAGGGAGGTCAGCAATGATGACAATTTGTAACTGTGACATCTGCAGTGGGTGAGCAGCATAAACGCTAACAAGAATAATGACAGTTTATGGAGAAATAAATGGAGATCTATAACAGTACGAAGTGAGGCATCTCAGGGAAAATAAAGGCAAAGGAAGCAATTTGAAAACATTGCCCAATTTGTGGGGGCAGAGACAGGAACTGAAAGCCCCGATGGAGAGATTCTTGATTCTAGAGGCACCTCTTGGTGGTTTATTAAAAGCATCATGTCCAGATGGAGTAGCTCATTTATAAGGATATTTTTCTCGAGCAGTTGACCAACAAAGTGGAGATGGAATCTCTTCTTCATGTCCTGTCTTACCCCTGAGACATGAAACTTTCTACTGCAAATGCTATTCAATAGTTTTGTCCAAGCTGAGATTGAATATACAAGTATGATTTGGGGTTTCTGCTGATCTACACTACGTTTTGGAAGTTTCTACAGGCTGACACATCAGATTTTTAAAAATTTAACCTCACCAGAATTTAGGAAAGCTTTATATATCTCTTTCCTAGACATGGTGCTTTTAGTTACCAAAATATTTTTTGTAACATCGATATAGAGGGTTAAACTTTCAAAACCAGCTCAGAACTAAAGATTAAAAGCCATCTGTTGCCCTGACCTTGTGGCTGCTCTCCTACTAAACTGATGGAGCAGAGAGGCATAACATATTCCTATCTCCAGTGCAATAGGAACCATATACAAGCACCAGTTTAGCACACAGTATGATTTTTCATAGCACATATATCAGCTATATCACTCTTGAGGACCCTTTTGTGGTCGTATGATACAAGGCAGGCACACCAATGGGTCAGAGCCATTACTCTGCCTTGGCTTTCTCACTATGAAAGCAAGAGGGTAAAACTGTCATTTCATTCCTCTGAGCTTCTCCCTTTCCATTTCTACCTCAGTTTTCAGTACTCTTCTGTATCATATCTTTTGAGATATTAGCTGATGAGATTTTTAAACTTTGGAAGATGTAACACCATCACCTCAGTGCTGAGGAATGTTAGCAGCACCCTCAGCCTTAGCAGCCAAGAAGCAGATGAGTTGTCAGCTCCTCTTGCTTGCTCAAATGTCATGTCAGTTCTCCTCCAGGACAGATATTCCAGCAGTAGTGCCTTCATGCCACTCTACCAGACAAAATCTTTTTAAAAGATTCTCTTTGATGTGTAACCAAGGGAGAGAACAAGCTCCAAGTTGAGCTAAGCACGTTTGAAACATTATCAGGTTTAGCCAGGGGAAGCAAACACACAAGTGAGAGCCTGTAAGTCAAGGGATCAGTTTGGAAGGGTTGCTGCAAGAAAAATACTTGTGAGACTGGCAAACTATAGATAGGGTGGATTCTTCAAGCAAATATTGGCAGCTGCTGAACAGCACCACTGCCCAAAGCTTTGCTGATAACAGGAGAGGTATTAACAACACGTGCTTTGCACATCGTGTCCCCCAGACACAACTCCCTGCTGAACACAGGTCCACCTGGGTGAGTAAATTGGAGTAAGTTGTGGTCACCTGTTAAGCCGATAAAAATCAGCAGGAATTAACAAGAATACTGTCCAGGAGACAGTATGCAGGCTTTTCTGAAAACTGCAGGTCCTTCATTTTCAGGTTTTCAAAAGGAGTTTTGAACTCTATGAAGGATTCATACACGGTTTGAAGTCCAACCAGAACTTCTTAGGCCCATGGTGAGAACAGCAGCATAGCAAAATTGCTGTTACTGCTGATTTAAGTGCCTCATTTACCCCTTCCACATGAAAAGCTGTTAAATAAACTATATTTAACTAATGACTTAACACTGGAGAGGGCAGAAATTCTCCTTTTACATGGAGATAGACTATTACTGCACACTGTCCCCCAAGCAACTATTTCATGCAGTTGGATCACTGTCAATACAGTCAGTGTATCTGTAAATATATAAAAATGAAGCCACATCATGGCAAATTAAAAAAACAAAACAAACAACCACACAAACATTTTCCACTGCTCTGGGATGAAACACAAGATCAGTGTGAAGCTGCTGCACACTAATTCTGGGAGAAGTCAATTTTTAAAACTTAGTCCTTTGTTTTCAAGTGCTGGTAGAAATATATGCTTTAAATACAGGAGGAATGACTTAACCACATTAGTACTCAGTGCAAACAGAGTAATAGGTGTATGACAAGGAAATCATCTACTGTGTTATTCAGGTCTGTATTTTTCACATGTGCAATCTATGTACTAATTTACAGAGCTCAAGTTTTATAGAACAAACAAGATATTATTTACATAGATAATGGATGCATGTTTACATACATTACTGCAGTTTTTCTAAAACTGCACTACACATAAGAGGAAAAAAACGAGCACTACACACAAGAGGAAAAGAGAAGGGAGCTGTCTGCTACTTCCTCCTCATTCCTAGCTGGCATCTTGTTCCACCTTTTCTTAATCTCTGCAGCTCTCCTAGGCTGTGTCCTGCAGCATCACACTTACCAGCAGAAGGTTGGGTTTGCTGGGGTGTTTTTCAGGAATGGTATAATTGCTTACTGTTTGCAATTTAACTTGTCTTGTGAGCCTTAAACACAGAAACAAACTATTTTCTTCCTCTTTGCACCAGCCTTTCACTTGAGAACTGTTCCACTGTCTGCCCACGAGTTTCTCTTCAAAGGGTCATAAAACTGCAGTTCTTCCCATCTCCGTTCTGGGTTGCTCTTCTCTGGAAGCCAACCAATAAATCTATAACCTTCTTGAAGAAAAATCATTGTATTTTTACACAGGATCACTTTGTGCATTTTTGCAGTATGCTCTGTTTATAGAGCCTAATGAGGCATTTACCCTTCTCAGCAGCACCACACTCTTGACTCACGTTTTGCTTGTTGAGCAGGAATTGCAGTTCTGCCCCTTCACTGACCCAGAGGGCACTGGGCTTACACAGCTGAACTTCACATCAGAGATATGCATGGAAATAAGCAGAAGATTGCAAGCTCTAGACCTCACAATGTTTTCTTCAGGTTTTAGTTTCAAATGCAACCTTTGCCAGGAGAAAAGGCAATTTCTTGCACATAGAGAATGAAGAGAGGAGAGAATCGGGGAAAATCAGACAGATAGGTAAGCAGAGCCCTGATAATTCTTGGTTTTCCAGCCAGGTAATTTTTTTCCATCCATCAGCCAAAATGAAACAACTCCTTGTTGGTCCTGGCTGCATCAATACCTTTGGATGGGCAGCATTCCCAAGTGAGCACATCCTACTGCAGAATCTGGCCATACATGGAACCCTAACAGGGAAGGGGAAAATATGAATAAACTAAATGCTGCTCCTCGTTCAGGAAGGAAAAAGGAAACCTGGTGAAAACTTTATTGGCATAGAAATTTGTATTTATGCAAATAGACATTTTCAGAAAGAGCACTAAGAAAGAGAAAGGTGCCCTCAAGGTGGCACTGGTTGTCAGAGGGAATTACGTGATTTATAGGAGCTCTAATAGCTGGGGCAGGTGGCACGAGGATATTTATAGCCATCCTCCCAGCAGAACAGGTGTGCCTGGTGAATAAAGTTAATTTCACACAATTTCATTAAGCAAATCATCACAGATAGGACCATGCTTCATCAGATCACTTTTTCTAGGATTATATGTACCTAAATGGCTCACCGAAGCAGGTTACCAAGTCTGGAGTCAAGCTGAAGGCTGCAGCCAATGGCAACTCTGTCATTGCCTTCACTGGGAAAGAATTTCACATGATTTCTTCTGAGACCTATTCAAATATTGTCTCAAAACACAGATGCAGCTGTTAAACTTTGGTCTTGGAAGTATAAGTGTTTTTTATTTTGGTTCTGGTAATTTTATTCATCACACTCCCTGACTAAATGAAATGTTAGGTACAGGGTTAGATGGAAGTCACTTCTATAAGCAATCAGGTTAATTTATTAACTTCTGGGCGATATTTATACTTGGATCTGGCAGTAAACAGGGTATTTTTAGCAGTTTAAGAAACCCAAGAGAGCTTGGAATTTGCTTTATAGCATTGCTATGGTTGGTGCCCTGCATATTTGCTCTGTTGCCACCTGTGTTCAAAACCCTAACACAAATTGCCTGTATCTCAAGAAGGGCTGCTCCAAAAATGAGTGAATCTGAAGGTAGAGTTGACCACCTCAGGTCACACGTGAGGGAGGGGAAAAAAAGGCAAAGCATTTTTGGTTTCCACACTGCTACAACCAGACGTTCTTAGGAACAATGCAGATTGAAAGGATAAAATCACTACTTAGTGCTGCTTCCTATTCTTCCTTGTAAAATAATCTGAGCTGTCAAAAAAACCCCAGCTGCCTTGGACAGACACACCAATAACCCTGACATTTTAAAAGTTAAAAATGGTTCTGAAGATTTTAATAGTAATTTCCAATTTATTAATAAATTTCATCTTAAAATATTCCTTTCAGATTTCTTCTGACTTCTTACTTATTTGAAAGGTAACAGGGAAGTCATCCTTTCCTCCAAATATTTCCAGCTCCTTACCCACCCAAATGATCTTAAAGCAGTCCTGATAGTTTGTTAAATTCTTTTCTTTTCCATGAGCAGAGAGCTGATATTATAAAGAATATCTCAATATATATCCCCTCCAAAATTATTTTGACTCTGATAAAGTTGCACAAGACACTGGAAAACTTAAATGTTTAAGCTACTGTCCTAATTTATTTCTCATAAATTCAGATATGATACACAGAGATAAAACTAGATCTCAGATATTACTAGTTCAGGTCTTTCCCACCCTTGTTTCATTACAACAGAATTCACAGAACCAAAAATGTTGGCTGGCTGATATTATCCATTCCCCTGGAAGGATAGCAGTCCACTCTTCATTGATCTAAACACACATTTTACAAATATTTTTTTTTTTCAGAATACTACCCACCTGCTTTCAGATAGTCTGCCTTGCATGTAATCCCTTCAGATGTGGTCTATAAAGTCTATTACTGTTATTGAATGCAGATAAGAACAACCTGTAAGCATAATTACATCTGTCCCAGGCTAGTCAAGCCTGACATGAGGCATTCTCAGACACATTCAGATGTATTTTCCACTTCAAATATATATATATAATATGTATATACACATATATATAATGTATATACACACACACATTTTATAAAGTCAGATTTTTTCCATTGCTTAAAATTCCATTCTTTTTCTCAACCAGGAACAAGACAAATGTTCCATCAAGACAGAGAGTCATGGAGAGAGAATGAGCACAGAGGGATTCTTAGATACAGTGAAAATTGTGCTTACAACAGGCCATAAATCTCACTACACGTGGCAGCTTTACACCTCAAGGTAAGCACGGCCACAAGTTTGCATTTACAGTTCCAATGCAAACTTATTCCACTAACAGTCTTACTTTTTCCAAGTATTTCATGGCACTCCAATGCTTTTTAAAATAGCAAATACTAAAGCTTAGAGCTTTCCAGTTGTGCAGTTTATCCCAAGTGAAAAGACATTCTTGCTACACCAGACTATCTCAAAAGGAATGAAGTAATTTCCTTATCTATACCAAACAGTAAAATGATAGAGTCACACAACTAATGGAAGAGCTACAAAACAACTGCAGTTTTTAGAGTGTAGATATGGGCTCCTGCACCACAAACTTACCAATTTGTTTATGTCACTGGAAGTGCTAAATAAAACTCCATAAGGGATCAGAGGTGATCTCTATTATTTCTGTATCTTCTGTTCTATTTTTATATATATATATATAAACACAAAAATCTATCGGTTAAATCCAGTTTCTAAGACTCTCACAAGTCTTCAGGATTACTTCAACAGTATCTTGCATAAATAAAATTTTTCACAAGGAAAATGGACTTATTGTTACTTCTTAGAATAAAAGATATGGGGTGACATCTATTGAATGACATTATGTGACATTATGAATTCCTTTCTGAATCTAGAAGATCTCAGAAATAATTATTTGAAAGAGAAAATAAAAACAAGCACACGCAAAAACAAACTGAAGAGGTATGAAAGATCAGCTTTTTTAGGGAAATCTCTCTTGTAAGATGATAATTAAAAGAATTTTCCAGGCCAGCAATCATGAAGCTCACATTCAGATTTCCCCAAAGAAATAACATGCTTTGATTTTTATTTTCCAAAAATCTGATATGTTGTTTTATAAGCTAAACCACATCTTCAAGGGAGATTTCAAGGATAAGTGAGGATAGGGTGTCTCTACCTTGATGCACTTCACTTTTTACATAACTGCTGTGACAACAGCACTGACTATTGTAGCAATAACTGCAATTCAGTTAAGGCAAAAAGGTGACTGCAGTCATTGTACATGAGCAATCTCCTACATTCATTCTAAGGTTTTTTTGTCATATGCTTTAGTGTCAGAATTTCCTATTTTCTTTACCCATTCTTACAATTATTTTTTTTTGTTGTTGCCCAGTCCCCAAGATATTTCTTCAGCTTCCAAGAATGAATATCACTGTTTCCAGAAGCTTGGACTCCAGTCCATTTCACTTTGTTCCATATTTTCCCTTTTTGTCTATTTATTCTCCTGTTTAAGTACATCAGTACTGAGAATTATCAGGTATGTCTTCGAATCCATGTGAATCTTTCACTGGTCTCTTCTGGTCTAAAAATCCCAAACCAAATCAAAAGCTCAAGTAATGATGCTTTCAGAGTTTTTGATCCCCTTTTTCCAGATGAAGGCATGGAGTCAAAGAGCTCAATTTTATCACTTCTGTTTAATTTTATCATATTTATGTAGCCAGTGTAATAAACTGATCTAATGACAAGGTTCCAAATTTATTATTTCATTTCAGATGATATTTGGCATATGTGTTTTCTCACTGATTTTATAAGCCAGTTCTTGCTTCAAGTTGATGGCAGATTTCTAGATACAACACACATTCCAGCTGCATATAGAACACAAGAATTGCAGAGGAGTACTTTCTGTTGACAGAAAAGTGGTTTTTCACTATGCACTACGAGCAGACACAAAAATTTCATCCAAACCTTTTAGCTATAATCATCAAAAATCAGCTTTTGCAAGTGAAAAATTGCCTTTGTCTCTCAAAGCCCTATTTTTTCCTCACTCTGCAGTTGAAGGTCAAAGGTGAAATACATCTTGTTGTGTAATGAAGGCGTAATAAAAATGTGAAGTCATGAAGGAAAGTGATTACAACTGCTATAATAGATGCCCTGTTTACTCTGCAGATTGCATTACATCAGTGCTAAGCCACTGCTACCCACAGCAGATAATTTTGATATCTCATGGGAAATGACATCTTCAAGAATGTTGTATTTATGAACAATATGGTGCCAAGACTGGTTGTTAGTCTCATAGTGTTAAATATAAAAACTCTTCTTCTTTTACTAGAAAAAATGTTGATGAAAACAACTCACAGTGCAAATAAGCCAAAAGGTTTATAGGCAGTCTGTCTTTGTAGTCAGGTACAGGAGAAAATGGATAACATCCTGCCCGAGGTGAAAAGGAAATGCTAAAGGAAAAACTAAGGGAAGCACTAGTACCCGTGCAAAAGTGAGGGGGTTTAGTACAAAGGAACACAGCCTTAAGCAAACAGGGTTTAAAAAGAATTATTACATTTCAGAGAGGTTATAATGGTTTTAAATTCCAAAGTTGTATGATAGAGGAATGCATTTTTAAGCCACTCATATGTCTATGGGTTCAGGTGATGGGATGTACACGTGTGTTTACATTCAGGGAAGAAAGGAAACTGGAACTCCTTCCTTACACAGGTTTGGAGAATTGCAGAAGTGCTCAGTGACACAGAGTGCCCACACACACCAGGTCTTAGTCCCACCCCTAACACCCCATGTTTTCCAACACCTTCTGAAGGGGCTGGATGCCATTTCAATGTGAACAAGCATTTCAAACACTGCCTGGATCAGCTGTTTGTGCTGCTGGGGAACAGAGAGGATTTGAGAAGATAGATAATTCTATAGCACAGCTTGAGTAATTTCTTCTCTCCTCACTGGTTTTAACTTCACACTGCTCATGCTGAGACCCTTCCCTGCTCTAGGGAGGGTTTATTCTGTACAAACACACAGGTAGGCAGTCAATGCTCTTAACTAATCCTGTTGCCTGGGGTTGCTTGGCCAGTGGGAAAGTTTAGCAGTGAGGCATCCCCAGAGCCATTTGTTAAGGTAATGTTTTTAGTAGATACAAGCAAGAACCTAATGTTTGGGTTCTGATCTGCCAAAGTGACACTGTCACTACAGCATTTAGCATTTCATACAAAGCTTTGCTTATTAAATAGCAAATAGTGTGTTTATGCATTCATCTTTTTTTGTTCTCACTGATTCTCCGTGGCTTCTCCCTGCCACAGTGTATGAAGCATCTCAGAGCTGCTGATTTATTCAGGTCTGCACTGTTCTCCCTGTGCCCCTTTTCAGCCTCTGCATTCTGGTCAGAAACAAACTCTTTTCCCTCTCCTTGTATTACCCATCTGCTGGGCAGCACTTTGCCAAGAGATGGTCTAAGGGATTATTCCTTTTACTAACCTCACTTGCAGTTCACACAAGGAATTCCATTTTATATATAAATAATAATTTTTAAAAAATAAATAACACCTTACGTTTCGGAATGCAGCAAACCACTTTCTACTGAAAATTGGCCATGAATGTTGTTTAAGAACATAAGATACTCACTGGTCCATCTTGTCCTCTGTTCTGCTGAGGAATACTACTCAGGAAAGTCTGGTGGGAATTTATTTTTAAATAAGTCCTCTGGACTTATTTATAGAAGGGAAGTCTGGACTATGTTTATGGGAATCCTTTCCATTCACACGTTGCTTGACTTGCATAACAATTCAGTAGTACATCATGTCCCTCCACAGAAACCCTGCTGACTCTCTCCTAACAGGCTGTATTTACTCTCAAAGATTTTGTCATTTTATTTTCTACCAGCCTCAGAAAGCACTCAGCCTGGAGTTCCCCACGGAGCCTCTTTTCTGAGGAGGAGATGACTGGCACCAGCAACCTGCCAGTCCTCCAACTGGGGCTCTTTGCAAGAGTCAGGGAGAAGCCTTGGCCAGCCACCCTGCAATTTCATGTTTGAGCTGTATTTCTATTTGAGCATGTATTTCACCTGACCTGCTGAATAACTGAACAGTAATTTATCTATTAGGTCCAACACTTTCTGTGTATTTACACAAACTCATTTAGCCCACCTGACCCCTACCCCTTTTACTAGAAAGAGTGGCTCAGGTGGAGAAACCTCCCCAATGTCTTCAACAGCAAAAAGCAATGAAAGGAACCAACTGAACCTCTCTGCTATGGGTTTACAGCTCCTGAGTCCTTCCTTACAGTTTGGTCACTAAGTGCTCCCACTTACCCCTGACTTCCTGCTTTTGATTTAAGAACCTTTGACTGAGCACCCCATGTAAGGTGTCTTCAAATCCTTCTCTATTTCCTGTCCACGTTTGACCTGCTGTGATTTATGGGTTTGCTATTTCTTATTTGGGCAAGCTTTGTACTTTTTTAAAGGAATTTTTTAAAACCTTCCCATCCTGTAGCTTCCTTGCAGTCACGCTCCCAGGAGCTGGATCACTTTGATGGCCTTGTTTTGGTTTGCTTTTATTTCTTTTGAAATGTGGAGGCTTTACCTGGACTAAGGCACATCTGAACACTGCGGGCTATTTGCAGACACCAATACTATTCAGACTGCTAATATATTTATTTTACTAGCTGCTTCCTTTAAAACTAACAAAAATAATGTAGTTATGCTTCTTTACATTAAGTATTTTCACAAAATTTATTCAGCTTGTTCTCTCACAACATGCATCTTCATTGTACTGTGAACACTGTTACCTTCAGGTAGGCCTTGTATATCACTTAAGACAAAATCCAGAATTTTTTATTTTTATTTTTTTTTAAATCTTGCCATTACCCTTCAGTCTTTTGCAGTGTTCAAAAATTTTCTCTCTACAGATCATCCTGATGAAACATTGTCTTGGTCTGACCACGTGTAGAAAAAGTCTGTTTCTATCACCCAGTGTTCTAAATTCACAACTTATAATTTCTCCTCACCTTGACTGCTGTTGTGGTCCTAAACAAGACTCTGCAGTACAGCCCCAGTTATTTTTATTAGTTAATTTGTATTATTTGAGGTGGCAGAAAGTCTGTGCAAGGCCTTTGCAGTGCTTCTCTGTTTCTGCAGTCTTTTTCAAGTGCTACACATTTCATGCTGTGACACTCTCCTGCCTGTATATATTATTCTCTCATTCCTGCAAAGCTGGTAGCCTGGCAACTCTGCATCCCATTGATCACTAACCCATTGATCATCCTCCTTCTCCTGCACCCAAGACATGTATCAGAGCTGGTTGTCATCTGACAGACAGCATTCCTCCTCTCTGTTGCACTTTTTAGGCTTCCAGCACTGGCACAGAAGCACTTGCAGGCTCCAGCATTCCCCTGCAGTTTAATGATGGAGTTAACTGAAGGTCCTCCTCAATCACTGATACTTTGGGTTTTCCCCCTCCTTGGCCTTTTCAGAATTGAAGGAGGTGTTGGCCACATCCACCCTGTAGGCAGCACCAGCAAAAGCAAGCTGCTCCTCCCTGCATATTGGTTTCCAGTTAAAGCATCCATGGCCTTGTCCCTAAGAACATCCTTCCCAGAAAAACCCATCTTTACCACCACAGCAGTCACCTACACTTCCCAATAATTTCTGTAGGTTCTGCTGCTTTTCCATGGCCAGGCAAGTCAGCCTGTGGCCCTCTCAGATGTCACCTACACACAAACAAATCAAATCTACCTGCACCACCAGCTCCCCTCCTGGAAAGTTTCCCTTTTGTAGGAACATTCTCAGCACAACACTGTTGGGAAACTCGGGTGTTCCCTGATGCTCCGGAGACACCTTTGATTCTCCACACTGCTTCAGGCCAGCCACATCCCATTTTTCTCAACACTAGGATGCACAAACACACTTACAAACCCCACCCAAGCAGGGAGTTGCCCACGCTGCCCACTGCACAACGTTCTGGGCATCTGTGGCATCAGAAGCAGAAAGCTGCTCGTGTTTTGAATTACAGGTTCACTTCTTCAGTCAGATGACATCCTCCTTACCCTGAGGAGGTAAGCTACCCTGGTAGTGAGATAAAGCTAAGTGAATTAGGGTACACATGTGCAGGGAGAAAAAAAACCTCATAAGCACAGAGAAAAAAACCCCAAACCAAATCAGCAAGCTGGCACAAATGGATTTCTGCATTGTCACTGGAGATCCCTAGCTGTCCCCACACCCTATGGCCTCTGGTCATTCAGAGACAACCTTCTTGTCCTCTCCTGAACCTGGGCAAGCCCCAGACTCCAGCCAGACCCCCCTGCATTCACCCTTTTCAGCCCTGCCTGAGGAGCATCCTCCAAGGGGCCACTCACTCCTGGCTGCTCAGGTTGGACACTGGGAGGGTCAGAGGCAAGGGAAGAGGGAAGAAGTTACATCCTCTCCAGCTGCAGGTTGACTTCTAAGGTACCTGAGGACTTGGAAGAGACTGCTGCCACAGGTGGGCAACTGGGAAGAGAAGTCTTAATGCTATGGGTGTTGCAGCTCTCTCTCTCCTAAACCAGTGCAGCTAGCTGGCTTTTTTCAATCAAGCAAATCACCCTCCCTCAGGAGCCTAAGAGGTATTGAGCAAGGCAGAGAAGGCAGCAGAGATGTCTTATTACCACTGCAATGAAGTCAGAGTAAGGCACTGAATAGAACACTTACTTTGCTATTACACTTGGGTATTTAATGCAAATTTTTAGGACCAGATTCTTTCATCCAGTGCCTTCTATTTAGGGTTTAGTTGAGATTAATTATCATTGCCCCTTTGCATCTGCGTGCCATTTTTTCCTCCCGATTTTCATCATACATCATAACCCACAAACTGAGTATCTTTTTATGATTAATTTATTATCTTAAAGACACTAAAAGAACTGACATGCACTACATACAAACAAACATTAGCATTTACTTTCAAGCATGCCACTGACAGCAAAAGTAGAATTCTCATATTTCTTCTCATTTTTTTTTTTCCCTCCAGACATTTGCTTCATACTTTTGGAACTACCAGGACTTAAAAACAAACAAATAAGCTTAATGCATCTGCAGGCTTACCAGCATTGCTTGTACTTGAGCTACTTTTGCCATCATTCTTCCTGGATCTTGTATTTCAATCATCATTATACAGGCTTTGTTGATTCAATATTGTCTTTTATGCACTATGTTCGTAAAGCCTTATTAAAGTTTAATGAAGACATGAAATTGGATAATATTTGCATGTAAAATAAATCTGTAGTCTAAGCAATGTGAAGTATCTACAATCATCAAAACAAATCATTCAGCACAATAGATAATAAAAAAGAGAATGGAAAGCAGGGAAGGAGAATTTAAACACAGTCTCCTCCTGGAAATCAACTACTGAAGGTTCACTCGCCATAATAATTTAACACACAAAGCTTTATTTTTCAAATTGAATTGCCATTTATATAATCCATATTTTCCTCTACCTTAAAAAAAACCACCCTGATATCTGTAGACTCAAAATATAGTAAGTGCTTGTCCTAGTTCTTAATTATTTCTAAGAATACAACTGCAGAATGGATCAGTAATGGATAAACTATGATGTATGTGGGCTAAGTGGCAGATGGAAGATCCCCTTACTGAAATACTCCCCATATTATGGGATAACAGGAAGGAAAGAATCCACTTTAATATACCTTAAAAAAAAATAAAAAAAGGTAATGAAAAGAGAGGATGGTGGATTTACTTTTTTCCTGTACTATCTTCAGGAGATCTAAGCAACTTAAGACATAATTTATTCTAAGATCAAAGTTGTCCTAGTTCAAGTCTCTCTGCTGGCAGAAAAGATTCTACACCAGCAAATTATTTTCCTGGTTTTGTAGGAATCCTCAGGAGATGTGTTTTTATGTTCTCTCAATGCAGGAGGCAATTACTGAAGACCAGGGAAATATTTTGGCCGAGTCAAAGCTAGATCAGAAGCCTGCTTCTCCTTGAACACAGGTAAAAGAACCCCTGTTTTTAACCATCATAAACAAAAATGATACCTCCAGTAGCCAAGGCAGGAGAAGACAGCATATCCCCAGTGAATTGCCAGCAGAATTGAGCCAATGCTGCAAAATATTAGCTATGAATATTCATTTGAATTTTACAACACATTTGCTTTGATTTCAATTTTACATCCTTTTTGTGTTTGCTTTTGGCATGTTCTAGTAAATTAATTACAAGCAGAAATGTTTGCTGAAGCTGTAGATTTTAAGCAAATAGTACAAAATATTTACTGGAAGTATCCTTTGAATTTACAGTTGTGGTTATAGCCAGAAGCAACCTGATACTTCAGGTTAATTTGGATCTGTCAATGGAGAAGAAAAGAGCAGGTAATGCACATCTTCACATTCCTGCTATTAAACCCAGCAAGGAACCATGTGTGTCTATTTACTGTACAGCATCGATAGAGTAATTTTGGATTTTAATTACTTCAGAACGTGCATAGAGTCCTCCCAAAATGTACTACAAGGTAAAGAGGTCCCAACCTTTGTCACTTGTTATGCACAAGGCTTTGTCACATTCCTCCTGCAGGAATAGAAGCTTCTGCCATCAGCCATTTTACTGCTTTACCAAAATCAGAAGGTTTTATCCTAAGCTTTCATCTGAACACAAGTGGAAAACAAAAAAATCAAACAAAACAGCAACAACAAAACCTCAAACCCACCAAACCACCAGCACGTAACCTGAACATCCAAGTATTATTCAGAAAAGCTGAACATGCCATCTTGAAATACAAGACTGAAATAGTGAGGAAGATTTAGCTGAAGGATTCAGCAAAGGGAGAAAGTGTTTGGCTCTGTCTTTGTGCATGGATGCAGAACACTGCAGGAAAATCATGAAGCAAAGAATGGGACTACATATGAGATTATTTCTACTTTTGAAGTTACAGCACATAAGGTTTTGGCTTCCCTCGTCTAAAGCTATCTTATGACTCTAAATGAATATTTAGATTTTTATTGGGATGGTTACACAAGCAAAAAATTAAACTCTTCATCTTTGCAAACAAGCCTCACAGGAACTCTTCAACATTACAGTTTTGTCAAACCTTTTGGTTGTGACAAAACTGTAAACAGAGCAACTAAAATAGTAATAAAGATAATCCAAAAAACAACCGTACTGCACAAAGGTGAACTCACATTTTCCATTTCTGAATATTGAAAAATATAGCCACAGATTTCCATCAGGGGAAAAAAAAGAAAAAAGACAGAAATCTGTACTTCCATTGGTGTTTAAACACATGAGAAAACATCGAAGCCTTACCATTCTGATTTCATTTCTGTAAGGAGCAAAGTGTATCCTGTTCAAAAGAGAGTAGGAAGAGTCTAGACTATTTTTATTAAGCTCCTAGTTTTCAGCAAAAATGCATCTCCCTCTGTGGAAAAGGCAGGAGTGGAAGGGCAGATTTCAGCAGGATGAGGAGCACAGTGGTTTGTCCTATCCAAGTGCAGTCCTGCCAACACCTTTCCCTCAGACACACCCCATGTGCCAGGCTGTCCTTGGGCCACGTGTCCCTCTACCTGCAAGAATGTTCCCATCAGCCAGCCCGGGCAGACACAGTCAGGACTCCAGAGCAAGATGTCAGCTGCTATCTGTGCCTCCAGACAGTGAATAAGGTCAACTTCTGCATCATTTGTTTCTGATTTCTTCTTGTTTACAAGTGAGTCATTACTGAAGAAATGAGGACTGATCCTCTTGAGGTAAGATGAGATGCCAGGAGAGAATCTACAGCTGGTAGTAGTGACTCTATGCTTGCTTTAATATATTATTATTAAATAATATGTATTTGTCCTATATTAAAACATTAACATATTAGATTATATTAATATTTTAATATTAAGGTAATATGTTAAAAACAATTGGTAACAGGGGTTAAGCCATTACTACTATTCTCTTTGGGCTCATTTTTCCAGGGTAGCTTCTGCTACAAAATCCACCTGAGCAGCAGCACTAGAAATACCTGGAAGGCATCTACTGGCCATCATGAAGGAGTGCTGAAGGACAACCCGAGGTAACCACAGCTTACAAATACTTGTTCTGATTCATAGATTTTGTCAGCTCTCTAGTAAACTTAACAGTAGTTGAGAACAGCTCTACACTTGACCTTTGTATTTAATTTTGCACCACATACCCCCAAACATTCTATTAATAATCACTAAAGCACATTTTTAGATGTTTTCATTTTCATCTTGGACTCTGACAAGATTTTTAAATATAAGCCTGATAAACACTTCACTTTTTTCTTGTAATTCTGTACTCCATATAAAAAATACTTACTACGTTATTGGATATGTAAGAGACTTTACTGTCTCCAGTGAATGGGGGTGGATATACCATCAGATATTAAAAATAATGGATGACTCAACTTGAAAGAGTACATTACAATGAGAAAATCAGTTTCCCAAGGTATCTTCAGAAATAGAAGAATTCACAAGTGGCCTACAAACAAAATGATGAGAACACAGAGTTTCATAACATCTCCTGTTCACCTGCCATTCCTAATGTCACAACCAAAAATAACCACTAGCCCAGTAAATAGTTTTGTTCAAGTAGTTAACATGTTGCTTTCTGAAGTCCTGTAAGATACAGCACTAGGACAATCAAGACAACCAACAACTTCATAAGCAAAAGGAGAATTTACAGCTATTGACAAAGAACCTAGAGGAATAGCTTGGTGTTTTCTAGGCATGCACAGCTGAAAAACTGCTATGGAAATTTACTTCAGGGTAAATTTACACTCAGTCATTCCCAACTGCAAGAGAGCTAAGGGGCTGCAGGGGCACTCAATTTACGTGGGGAGGCAGAGAAGATGTACACAAAGCTCCTTTTGCAAAGATATTCAAGAACTCCAGAACCTGAGTTTACATTTGGATTTGTTGCCTTGATCTCTCCAAGGAAGTTGTTGTTTACACACTGTGTAACAACCGCCCAACAATTGATGTTTTGGGCTGTTTACAGGACCCAGAATGGTGACAGGGAGGTGGCACAGCTGGTCATGGAAAATAACTACACAGCTTCAGGTCTGGAATCAACAGGGCAATGCAGGTAACAAGGGCACTGGTCTCTCATTCTATTTTTGCAAAACTGAGCTCAAATCATGAAAGGAAAGCACTGGGACAAGAAACTAAAGCAGAATGCTAAATCATAGCAAATCAATGTAGAAATTACAACAGAAAGACAAACAACCCTCCAGCTTACTAAATATTTAAAGCGAACATCCTCAAGTATTGACATATTTCTTAAATATAGCTAACTTGTCACAGCCTTTTCTTGGAAACATATGGAAAATTGTCCTCCTTTCTTTCCTGCTAAAATTAAAGTGCCCAGGAGGAGAGAACAAAGAATCACTGTGCAGCCCATGCTGAAAGAGCAAATGTCTGGGCAAGATACTCCATGAAGAGATGAAGAAAAGTAATTACTCCCTGGAGCAAGCCTGGTTGGGAAATGCAGTCCTGTGCACACAAGGAAGATGGAGAGAAATACAAATGAGCTCAAATATATTTCAAGTATTTATTTTACTGAAAGAAAAATACTGCCAAATCTTAGGACTGGTCAGGACACTGAAGCATGGAAAATACTGATTCCTCCTGAGGCTTATTCTTAGAGAGAGAGAAACTTCTGCTGGACAAATAGAAGTCAGCTGAATTGAAAGTTTTTGGTTAAAATTGCCAAATGCTAAAGCCAAGTACTAGACCAGTTCATGTGCTCAGTGGTGTGTAAGAACTTTAGGATTTAGCTATAAGAATCCAGGTTTTCTTCACTTAAAAAAAAAAACCAACAACCTAAAACCAAAACCCTAACCCACCAAACCACAAAACAAAACAAAAAACCCAAAAGAAAAAACCCACACAAGAAAAAAACCAAAACACCACAGCCAACAAATCAATGAAAAAATTGATCAGATAAGCAAGGATTAAAAACAAAAAAGTCCTGAGGATTTTTAGTCACATTTTTTAAAATTCCACAAACCGAATATATAGATTACAAGTTAGCACAAATGAAAAGGTCCAACATTGTTAGATGCAATAATCACAAAGTTCTTATTGCTTATTCAGTTATGTGAAAGTATTTGGAAATTAAAAAAAAAAAAAAAACAAAACAGTAAAAATGGCAAAAAAAGGTGGCGGGGGATTGGGTTAGGTGCATATTCCCTCTTGGATACATTTCCTTGCAGAGAGACATTATTCTAATTACGTCTTTAGTTCTGCTATGTTTAGCAAAAACTTCTCCAGGTTTTTTTCCAATTATAAGATGCTCTACAGGTTGCTTGGAGATGTTTTAAGCACTGCATGGACTATCATAATTCCCTGGAGCTTCAACTTGGCCACGAATTCTGGCGTGCTCTATGTTGCACAACTGCAAAAAACCTGTCATTCCAATATTAAATATATTTTTTTACAGCTTAAACATTTTTTATTCCACTTCTAATACCTAATAATCAATGCTAGGTCACAGGTACCTTCCCAATTCTACTTTAATTTCTTGAGTGCATTCAGATATGATCTCAGAGGATGAATAGAACTGAAAAGGTAAAACTAACATGCATTCTACAGCAGCAGAGTACCAGGTTAAAATAACAATATCCTGACTGTACAAGAGAGAAATCCAACATTTTAACAATAAATATATCTACCTTAAATAAAAATGTCTTCTGCTACCAGCTTGAAATTTGAGACTTTCTTCTCTTTAAATAGTTATCAAGATAAAATAACATAGGTATGGATAATCAATTATTATTACTGGAGAGCAGCCACAACTTTAGCACAGCAAAACCCTTTAGTTCTTATTGGTTTTCCTTTAATTTTTAAAAATCTTTCCAAGGGGATTCACATCTGCATAGGAAGTACTTTCTACACCACCTGTGTCTGGTTTGTCTTATTCATATTTATCATGGTGAGACCTCTGTCTGCATCAATGCTATCTGCAGTTATCAGACCTTGTAAATCTTCAAGCTGTTACATTTCCTCACAAACTTTCTAGAAGCTAAAGAGCCACAGTATAATAATTTAAAATATAATACAATAATTCTGAAATTCCAGAATTTACTTCTATCTCTCAGCTCATATACCTGGATTCCATCAGCACTGTAAACCAAATAACCTCACCAGAAAGCAATGCATGCACCTGCTCAAATGTTTAATGGGGATAATAATGTTCATTTAGATGGTATTATTCATCAGAAACAGAGCAATTTTTTTCCCTGTGGTTAGAAATACAGATTTGCAAATGTTCATAATGGAAGAAAAAAGGTACCAAAGACAAGTTGATCAGCTTAGTGTGAGATGACACCTGTATATTATGAACAGAAAACAAAACTACCAATAAGTAGTAAGGAAATGAAAACACCCCACTAGAAGATGAAACTAGGGAAATATGTATTTTTTTTTCCAAGGGGAGAAGGGAAAGTCCTTGCACTGTCTGACTGTGCAGCCAGCAGAGTTGTCTAAGGCACTGCAGAGAGCCCTATCAATACCAGAGACATTGCCCCAAAGGAGACTCAAAATACCCAACTTAGCAGCACACCAAACTTAATTCTTCCCTTACCACTTTAGTAATCAGCTTAAGTGCAGTTTACACACAGAATTGATTATTTCTGCTTTGAGTTACACCATGAGCCCAAGAGTCCCTGCTACACTGCTTTATTCTTGGCCACAGGATGGCTGAAATGGGCTTCTCCAAAAGAAGTCTCTCCACGTTTCATTTTTCACTTGCTCTAAGAGAACGTATACATAAAAATACTAAAAAGGGCAACAAAACAAAACACTACATGGATGATAGAAATATCACCCTAGGCACAGGAGAAATAGTGAGCCAGACATGACAGATGTGGGTTGCATCACTTAGTGTGTAGCTGCCAGGCTCCTGGATACTGAAATGGTGAAAGAAGCCTAACAGAATATAGCTAGAAAGGTGGTGGAAAGCAGACATGAACCTCCAGTCCACTAACTGCAGACTTCAGAAAGGATAAGAATATTTAATTCTTCCTTTAAATGGTGCTGAAAGACCAGTGTCCAACTCAATTCAGAGTTATCATTGTAGCTAATTGCAGTCACACTTTGTAAATTACCACAGCTGGGGAGGGGGGGGGAATGGAAATTAAATTTGTGTAGGGAAGCATGGCAGTTAAACAGTGATTATGAGGGAAAATTATGTGGCTTCTGGGAAGGACTGAAAGCATTGATCCCAAATAACTTCCCATTCGTGGGTAAAAGCCTCTGCACATTTTATAGTTCCACAGAGGACTGCTTCAGTGAGAGAGGAGGTAGAGCCCTCACCATCTCACAGGAAGATCCACACATCCTGCAGTAATGAGCAGATTACAAAGAATGAGCACGAGAAGCTTGAGCCTCCCCTCCATCAGATGATGCCTTTATGCAAAATTATGCAGAGTGACTCTCATGACTGCTATTGAGATCAGTGAAATCTTATTTTCCTCTTCAGATGACAGTGGCTGCAGCTACAGACAGCACAGTACACCAGGAGCAGAACTGCAGAGCAATGCATCAGGTGCTGAGAGCTCAGTGCTGACAGGAGATGCATTTTGGGACCTTGCCCTTCAAATTCTCTGCTCCATAGCACTGCCTGAATGGGCACTTGTGGTGAGATGCACAAGCTGGCCTCATGGAGCCATCATCCTCTTACTTTGGTACTAGGTCCAGAAGAGTACCTGCTGAGCCCAACAGATACTCAGTCCACAGAAGCAGGGCAGAGTTAATGACTGATACACTTAGATAGTATAAATTTAATATATTTCAATTGTACCCTCACTACCAATTGTCCTCCTCCAAAGATCTACTGCTCCCACTGGGCCACCTGCAGTGGTAAATGTGGTCCCAGGCAATGCACTTGCCTCAGGCTGGCACTGCTTTCTCTATATGGCACTCAAAAGTTATAAAAGAGGAAATGAAAAGGAATAAAAACTGAATTGCAGCAGACATCGAGCAACCTTTACCAGTTCTGAGAAGATGTTTCTGCAGATTCCACTCATTCTAATATTTAAACCAATGCCATGGAACATGCAAGACAGACACAGCCTGTGGAGAAGAATGTGGACATATTTAACAAAAAAGCCACAACAAACTTTTAAAGTGACTTTTGGAGCAGAAAATAGGTTTTTCAGCTATATTGTTTAATTGCAGAACCAAGCTGATGGCAAAGGTTTTCAAAAGGAAATATAACTAGCACTGAGTCAAAAGGCAAATCACTTGTGTTGCCCTCTCACCGTGTAAGCTATAGATTTAAAGCTATGCTTAAGCTTTAATAAAGCCATTTCTCAACCTGAATTTTATAGTGAAAAAACTCACCAATTAAATTGAAGGCAGGGCATAATATGTTCTTAAACAAGAGCTAAAAATCCAGTTGGATCTAACAATCTCCTTCTTAAGAGATGTTGTGTTCTCACAGTGCTTAGTCCCATTCTTCAGGTTCCTCCCTGAATTCCACTCATCTTTTCCAAAAATGTGCCAAAACATGTGAGAAGACAGACACCACCTTTTAACCGTGCAAATGGCACCTGTGTGCCTTCCAAAAAAACGTCTGCTGCTAAAAATCTCCCATTTCTCACCTTATTCTCACTTTTGAGGTAACAGGAATAAAGCAAGAGCTGTGTCATGCAATCATATTCTGGTGTCAGAAACTGAATGAGCATTGATGTGGAGCAGAACAGCTGCCACCATCTCTCTCTGACTTAATGTCACCAAATAAACTGTGAAGCAAAAGGTTTCTGGGGACACAACAACGTTGGAATTACTGTCAGCTCTGACTTTGAAGGTGTATACAGCCTTCCAAGCCAAACTGATGGCATGGAAGAACTAAAATTAATGACTAGTTAGAATCAAGACTGTCTAAAAACATCAGATCCATCCTAAAAACACCCATCCTAATCCTCTACACAGGTCTCCAAGAAAATATATGGATATTTGAAGAGCCACAAGTAGTATATTACAAATGAAAAGCTTTTGGTTTCCCAGACAAACTGTTCCAAAGCACAAACCCCTTTTTCATTTATTTTTCCTTTCCTTCAGTTCTGTTCACATCTTGGTGCTCTTAAAAAGATAACCAAGAACTGCCTTTTGTCAGCTGATAAGTAGATACCACCACAGGAATGGATCTTAAATAACTGCTAGGAAAAATTAATCCTTCAGGGAACGCTGGTTTTCCTTCTTTTCACTAAAATACAGAAAGAGAAGCTAAATTTTGTTCTATTGGTTTTTGGGTTACTATGGTTGTGGGTTTTTTGGAGGTTTTTGGGTTTTTTGTTTGTTTTTGTTTTCCTGTGGGGTGTTTTTGGGGTCTTTTAAATAGCTTCAAATATTATTATACCACTGATTAATTCTTAGCAGACAATACATTGTTAGTCATGCTTACAAGTATTTCCATGAAAATTTCATTGAGAAACCTCAATTCCCTAGTTATGCATTTCAGCCCCAAAATATTTACTCTGTATTATTTTCATGTAACTTTTAAGCTTCTTTTCATCATTCTATTACAAAAACAAAAACCACAACAAACCTTTGCAAAAATTAGCCCTTTTAAATTCATTTTTTAAGTAGAAGACTACAGAATGATGCAAGCTTATGGAAGGACTTCTCTGAGATTGTTCCTGCATTCATTGGGAACCTGAAAGTTTTTAGTTTCAGGGTAAATGTACCAGCTTCAGGAAACAACCAAACAAAATTCTACAGTTCCCAGTCACCCTGCAAGAAAACCAGGACTGAGCAAATGAAGCTTGACCACTACTGAGGAAAGATGTGCAGCTTTTAATTAGATAGCACAGGGGTGATGGCTAAAGACCTTCTGGATGGATCCCATTTATTGTGCTGTTCAACCTTTCAAATAGATAGCAGTTTTGTGAAAGAGAATAAAAAAAAATCCTCTTCCAATTATAAAAAGCATTTTATCCTAAAGGTTCTTGTAGTGTTTTGGGGACTTCACAGGGAAAGTAAATATCCATCTGCAAGAGAGGAACCAGTGGAGTCAAACTGCCTAACAAAGGAGAGGAAGGTACAAAGTAAGGCAGCTCTGTTTCCACATTTCCTGAAACTGTACCAGATGGCCCAATGCTTGCCTTTCATTAACTGGTGTGCTGGGATAAAGCTGTGTTAATTAAATCACTAAACTACCACTAATTCTCTGCTATTTACTAATTCAACAAATTTAATTTTTTTTCTGTTTCGTTCAATACAGCAAATTCTAATTAAGTCTTGGGAAGTTGAAAGGATCAATAATTAAATAAAATAGATGAATAACGATATGGAGTTGTCTGCTGTAACATTAGCAACAAAATACAAGTTGAAGACACAAACCAGCTTACGTGGAAGGAACATTTTGCACTAAAAAAGAGCCCACAGGACAAAATATTGAAGCCAGAACTTTACCACAGCCTTACCAGAGCATTGCAAATGCTGCCAACATCCTAACAGAGACGGAGGCTGTTCACCAGGGAGCTGTGCAGCTTTTCCCTGAGACAGAACTGTACAATCTTTTCCAAACCTGACTTTGGGGCCACCCCAAGCTACTGAGCTTCAGCTTCCCCAGTTCCCTGGACTGGCCAGAGGTAAACACAGAGCACTCTGAAGGTAGAAAGAGAAACTCATCCCTTCACCACTAAGTCAAATCTTGTCAGAAAAGCAGCTGAAGTGCCAGGCAGCCTCCTTACTCTTTCCTCCCACAGGGACTCTTGGAGCAAAGAGCCATCTGGGTGAGCCAGAGCAAGCCACCAGCTCTCCTGATTGTCCCCAGCAGGACCAGCAATTCCCACTCTTAGCTCCATGCTTCCCTTCATTTTGCTCTCCTCTTGCAACAAGTGAGGCCAGGAGTGCAGAATCTTGTTTGTGAGGAACTAATTCACACTGCTTAGTAAAAAAAATAAAATAACAGCCTAGTTCAGGGTCCATGCTTAAGGCATGTATTAAAATTCCCCAGACATGCAAGCAGGACAATTTCCTAGTTGGAGTGTCAGCCTACTTCACAGCATATGAAATCTGCCAATGAAAATATTTGTGAGGTCAGAAGAAATGCCAGGAAATTTTATATCACTGTATACTTCTTTTTTTGAAGGATGTTATTCCACAGGAAATGGATACTGTAAGAACAAAATTTAAAAAGAGTAAAAATAATCATAATTATTACAACCGGCAGTGTTTGGATTCCAGATCCACCCAAAGCCAATCCCCTTCTCCTATGCCCAACATGAATGGGAAGAGACTAGCTGCTACTTCAATGCCTTTAAGACTGACAGATTCATGTAACCAATACAGACCAAACCAAATTTACCACCAGTACAAGTGAATCTTCTGTCAGGAGACTGGAAATACCCTAGGCAAAAAACCCTAGCCTAAAAACCAGATTTTTCTGAAATACTGGGCTGTACTGGAGACTTGAATAGATGGTGGGGGTAGTACCCAGGGTAAATTGCTAATGTTACTCTTTACCTTAGCCATTATTAGCAGCACAGCAAATGGATAACATCCTTCCTGAGATAAAGCTGTGGTGCTGGTACTCTTATAAATTTGGCAAAGAAGGCTCCATCAAATATTCATGCCAAATACTCAGCTGCATGGATGACAGGTGTAACTAACCCAGTTTTCAATTCTCTCCATATTTTCTATTTATGATTTTTAATTGTCTCTTGACACACTCACCTGTGACTTAAGCCAGTGCCAAAGAACCAGAAACTGGGCTTGTCCATTTGCATCCTTACAACCAATGATTGTATGACTCCTAAGAAATGGGGAGATTCTAGCACAGGTATTGTCTTAGTTGTGCCACTGGCTTTTCTTAAGGTGACAGGGAGGTACAGGACACATTGGCACCATCTGAAGAATTGTGAAAGGTCTGAATTGAAAGGTTAATTTCTTTGGATGGCTTCTCAAGTGATTGGTTCAACAATTAGAAAAACCTCTGAGGCCCAGAGCCTTCTCCTGGAGATGGGCAGCATGCTGAACCCTCAGGATGTCCATCCCTTGGGTGAAACAGATGGCACTCCTGCCTCCATCCATCCTTCTGAAACTCTGCTTTGAAAGCAGAGTTCTACACTCCAGGTGCAGACTTAGAAATGCCTGAAGCACTGATGAAATGTCTAATGTCACCCCTCAAGCCTTTGAGGGCAAGACACCAGCCCAGACATCATTCGCCACCCACCTCCAAGCCTGATCAAGTTGGGTTTGGGTGGGATCACCCTCCTGCCCCCAGCAGCACCCCAGGCTCACTCTCACACAAATACACAAAAGCTTTTACTTGGCTGTGGGCTGTGCAGACACCTGATGCTGAAGTGCATCCATCCTCAGAGCTAATGCACAAAACTCCTTTAATACACAGATTCCTTTAGAAAAAAATTGGAGGTAAATACAGCATGAACTCTGACAGCTTTTACACCTGCTCCAGAGAAATAGGAGCTGTATCCAGTTCTAGTTATGTAAAGCTGGCATTTCCCAGGCATTTTTGTTTCCTCTCTCCCTAATTAAGCAAAGCTTCACCAGAAATTCCCCATTTTCACGCTTACCAATTGCTCTTTAGAAAGAATTTCTTAACAAATGCATACAAGCAAAGGACTAAGTTTGGTGACAAAACTCCATTCCTGGCCAGGCAGCCCTTCTAAGAGCAGACAGCTGATGCACACAAAGTGTGCAGAGACCTATATGCAAAAACCAGATCACCTCAGCTGCAGCCTGCATCCAAACCACAGCACCCAAAGCAAAACCAATTCCACATGCACCTAATCCAGCAGACAACAACAACCAACCCAAGTCCATCTCCATTGCCTTCTGCCTGCTGACACTCGTGTTCAGCTTCTCTGGGAAAATGACTAGCCTGGATGTGTTCCTCTCTTGGGAAGGAATTGTGGAAGGTGGTGAAGTGTGTAGAATTACACTTTGTTCCAATTGTTTGTCAAGCTGAAGCTAAACTGTACCCCTGTTAACTAAGGAGCTTAGGAAGGTCTCAGTCTTCAAGGGATTATGCTCTACTGAATATTGAACAGGAGGGCTAAAATATTCTTCATCTGTACCAATGCCTCAGAAGTCAAGCTTAAAATATTTCAAAGACTGATTTTTAAAACAGGGGGGTTGTTTGTGGGTTGCTGGGTGGCAGCTTTTTTCAATTACCTTTGAGGTGTTCTTTGTGCAAAAATAAGAGGTCTATATTGAATGTATTTACTTCGTACCATTATTCTGGAGTTGGGAATATCAAGAAACTAAAATGCTGGAGAATGTTTGAAACAAGCTTTGAAGAAAAAGTGTGCGTTCCTGTGCAGAAAAAAAAATATATAGGGAAAGGGAAAATACTTCAGAAGAACGACAACAAACTTGGCAAAGTACTGAATATTTCTTGCACAAGATATGAGGAAGAATGAAAAAGTGAACAGGAGAGGGGAAACCCCACATACTCTCTGACTGAAGGACAATCAGGCCAGAGATATAATGAAATAAATAAAAAATAAAGCAATTAGCTTGAGAAAATAATTGTATTGAATCTATGTTTGAATGCCTATGCACTCTAAATGCCACAACACAGACCAGTCATAAACATATTCCTGAATAAATTAAATATCAGATTTCCTTTTGCAGTCTTTTATGTTCTGGCATCTCTTACAAATCTCAACTCCTCAAATCTGCTGTACCCGGTCTGGAGATGGTTACAGTCCCTGTTAATTGCATTTCCTTCTCAGTTGTTATCAATGCAAACTTCCTATCAGCCCATCTGTGCTTGGGAACACCCACAAATTAATTCTAAACCTACCCCCAGCACTGGGAATGCATTTGATTACTGATTAATTAATGTATCAGGTATCAGATTTGATCTATACAAAATTGGAGAGAGAGCTCTGCTCTTCTTTAAAACACATGTGGAAATACTTTCTCACAATTATCCAAAGTGATTTCTCCTAGACCAGAAATGACCTTTTAACCCTGAACTGCCTGGATTCTCCTTTCTTCTTCATCTTAGATAAAGCTTTTCAACTTGTTCATCTCTAGTGAACAGGTAAAGACTTCAGAGGCCTAGCTAAATTATTTAAATCATATCATTTAAATGTTCAAACCCTCCAGTTTATCAAGGCCTAAAGGTCTGTAAAGAAATAATGAATAAATCTGCCTTAATCAGAAAGTAGCCCACTCTCTCAGCTTGACATTTTCTGCTGTCTTTTTGCCATGTGATTTTTGAAAGGAATAATTATGTTTTTACTATTATCAGAAAACTGATAATATTTAAAACTCCATTGTATGCACTGAGGTCTACAGCCTGCACCAAGAACTCCACAGATGTGAAGCACTCTGGGTACTCTAAACTCTCAATGCATTCCACATCTTTTTAGAAATAGAAAGTTTTAATTAAAACCAACTTTTTCCTACCCTGTAACAATCTCACTTATTAATCTTTGACCCTATACACCCCAACTTTCGCTTGCTAAATTAGCTGTCTGCAGTATCATTCTAATCAGATTTTAATACGTATGCTCACTGCAGTCCCAAATATCTGCTTTACAGCATTGCTCTGCTTTTTTTCAAACAAAGAAGGGTTATTCCGACATATGCATTTATTTTCTGATTGTGCCAAAGGAGGAATGACAGAAGGATTCACTGTGTACCTTATTACCTTGCTACTAAGTCACTAGACATGTAAAACTCCTTGGTAGTCAAGGAATAGCAGCTTGATCAAAAATTTCAAATTTCTTCACAGCAAATCTTACATTATATACTGTCTAAACAGCAAGTAAAAATTCTAATTCAAACCCATCACAACTATTTTTTGCATTTCCAGAGTTATAATTCTAATCCATAAACTCTCTCCCACTTTCAAATATTAAATGAATGCACATGACCAAGGAAGAAACTGAATCTATTTTGTATCCTTCATCACCAGAATATTGTAATTCTGCCACGAGGAAGATGAGAAACAGACACTACAAGCATTGTACACAGTAAATTAAGATGTTTCTTTTGAGGAGACTGATTTTAAGGACAGATTACACAAACACATTAAAATAGGTAACCTAAGATATCAGTGGACAAACCCTGGGAAAAAGAATATCTTAATATTTTCATAAGCTGAGCTGTATCTACCCTACTACCCTTGAGGCTGCAGAATTCTGACTTTCTTTTATCTGGGGAACAGGGAGCTGAAAGTGGAGATGAGGTGTTCTTCACTCCTGCCTCTTGCAGAGGAAGCTACCATCACTGAGGACCTTCTCTGATCCACCAGAGAGTTTTTACTGAGCATAAACATGTCAGCTGAGTAGACTTGTCATAAATTCTTCATTTGCTAAGTATGTCAGAGTTGTTACTAAAATCTACTTCCCTTGGGAAATGGTAAGTTGCCATAAATGAAACAACTTCCCAGCTTGGTTAAGCCACAGTCATTGTGGACAGAATGATTTGGTAATTACAGTTGATAAAAAAAAAATATTACTCTCCCTCCTTCCCCTCCTTCTTAGAATGACACATCTTCGATTTATCTTAAATTTAATAAAGGAATAAGTAAACCAAAATCTATTCTATTTCTAGAGGAAAATGGAAAAAATACTGTGTTAAAAACATAGTTCTGCAAATATTAATAGTAGGTGTGTGAGGTGAGATGACTTAGTTCTTCTTCCAGAGAAAACAAAAAAGGTGGTAGGATGGACAATTGAAATCTAATTCAAGGATAAATCCAAAATTCTGATACAATTTCTTCATGCAGTCTATTTCAACTGTCCTCTCCTGAACTGTACTGGCACAAAAATAAATAAATAATAATTTAAAAATTTTACTTTAACTCCAAAGTGCTGATTTTTAAGAAAGGAATGTATTGTTTGTATTTCTACCTCACAAGTGGAAGCAATATGTTAGCTATTTGTAAACTGATTTTGTTAAGAACAGGCTAGTGCTGCAAGTAT
Source organism: Florisuga fusca (assembly GCA_038090715.1). Classification (NCBI taxonomy): domain Eukaryota; kingdom Metazoa; phylum Chordata; class Aves; order Apodiformes; family Trochilidae; genus Florisuga; species Florisuga fusca. The sequence goes on along the minus strand of JAAWXA010000005.1, from coordinate 3,158,031 downwards.
TTTAATCACAGGTTGTAAAAGCAGAGAGGAAAAAAAAAAAAACACCAAAAACCAACAGCTTTCCAGGGAACAAAGCAGGCTGTCACACCAGTGTGCCCTGAGGGTGAACATCATGCTAGATGCTTTAGTAAATCAAATAAAAAACACTTCTACCTTTCTTACATTAATTGGTTCATGATTGAACTTTAATAAGCCTATAAACTGTCTTGAAAAGTTTCTTTCCAATTTCTAAGCTTTATCTTTTCATTGCAAATTTCCCTAGTTAATGGAATTCCTGAACCAACCCAGAGCAGTGTCAGGGTTTTATTGCTGCCCAGCATTGTGTTTGTTTTCAAAGCATTTCAAGGCCCTTTGCTCAAAATATTTTGTTATGGTTTTCATCATCATTCTTATTTATCTTTTCAGCTAGTTCTGACCTTTGTTTCTACTGTTCCAGCTAACCTATGCAAAGGTGTCTTATCTAAATGTCCTCAAAGAAAATAGATACATTAAAAAAGGAAAATAAACAAGGAGTAAATGGAAGGTAGACACTGAAAATTCCTTGTGTCTGGTCATCAGCTGGTACATTTAGACAACTGAAGACACCTAATATGTAAACTAAGGCAAAGTCAGGTGAAACTCCCAGTTTCTGTGTATTTAAGGTGAAATTCATCCATTCCGAGGTAAATAAAACTATTTTTTCTGCCTCTCACTCTAAGCCGATTTCTGGAATTAAACAGCTTGGAAATCAAAATATAGGCAAGTGGAACCAGCAAGTAATGGAAATGAACTTCTCCCTTAATTCTAGAAAAGCAATCAGCTAATTCAGCCTGGTAACAATAAGTGAGATGGGGGATGAAAGGAAGGGGCTTTGCTCAAAGCTCACACACATCTGAAAGATTATGTTGTAGAGTCCATGGACAATAAAATAAATACATTGAAATTTCCGGTTAAATCTCTGCAGATATATTGCACTAATGCTACTTAATCATCTCTTTTCAACTCAATCTAATTGAGAGTTTCCAAAATCCAGTCTTAACTGTTGACGAGACCAGCAATCACAATCACAAAGTCTTTAAACTATTAAAATAGTTGATTCAGTGGAAGCTAGAGTAAAATTCTATCTCCTCTGTAGAGAAATGGGCTCTGAACCACCCAAGTTGCATGGCTGATCTCTCACTATTTTTCTTTAAAGCAAAATTTCACAAGAGTCACAGGGAGTGAGGGATCAAGGCTCACTCCAAAAATTCAGTAACCTACACTTTTTTTGTGGCAGATGAAATTATCTGGTCTTCCATGCAGCTTCACACTCTATGAGGGACTTGACAGCTAAGGAAGTGGTCCCTTTATTTCTAGAGTTTTGATCTGCTTTAGCAGCATGAAATATTAGCTTTATAATGCCACAATGTACTTCTTCTGGAGATTTTAAATGTTGCTACCAACTTAAATGGACCAGGAAAACAAGTTTCCTTGGAGGCCCAGGGTTTTGATTTTCCTGAGTTCATTCTAAAACACTAGAAGACTGATCACCATTTAAAAGTGTGACGGTCTGAATTTAAAATCCAGAGTCAGGAATACTCAAGTTCCTGCAAAATGAAAGCTAGTTTGGCATCTGTGGAATCAAGCCAACCAAGGTTAGTTGTATTTTAAGGAACAATCCTTAAAATTATATAAATTTGGCAACATTTGATTATGAATTAATGGGAAAGTTTCCCACCTACTTGAGTGCTTATTTCTGAGTTTAGAATATGAAGCCTTTATTTTCTTATGGCTTCATGGTGAGAGAAAACTATGCAACTTTTCTTTTTGATCTATGTAATTATTATTTTTATGTCTCAAACTTCTACTTGGGAGAATAAATGCTATCTTCACTAAATGTTGGGTGGGTTTTTTATGTCAGTAATCAGCAAGAATTGCTGTTTCAAAGACCAGCAATTCATATTATGACTAACTAAACAAAACATCTCTAAATCAGGAAAACAAAAAATAACCTTTCTTCTGATTTTAACCCAATGCAAGCCTTAGATTGGTGTGAATATCTAGTCATTTCATCAGGAACATATTCACTTTATCTGCACCACACAATGGTACATCAGACATTGAAGGCAAACATCTAACAAGTCAAGCAAGCTAGCAAAAAAAAATGATCACAAAAATAAAACACCTCATTTTCAAACACCGTGGCATCTGTAAAAAAGATCCCACACTTCCATGCAGTCCCTTTGTTCAAATATATTTGTGATAACAATACTCCATTTTAAAATTATTTTAGCCAAAGGATAACACATTAATGTATCACAGGATTAAGGATGCACTTGCTGACAAATCCCAATGTTCTGGTAGTGAGTTATCTAAAAAAAACCTTTGCCCAAAATGGAGTAACTTTTAAATAATAGTCAGAAGGCAGCTGTTTTCAGTTTCAGTGTGCTTTCAGTCATGCTTTTTTTCTTGATTCTGTGTTTGCTCTCTCAATCTTATTTGATTTCCCTATTATTAAAATTATGTCACTAAAATTTGTCATTTTAAGCCCCAGCTCAGTAATGGTTGGAGGTTCTGGCATGCTGATAGCTGGAAGAACCATGCTGAAAGGTAACGTAAACTGCAAATTTTTGCTTTTTTTTGGCTTTTGATTCCAACTGGTATGTGGCAAATTTTACAGACATAGAAACATTTCAATGTTAGTTCCCTTTCTACTGAAGTTCGTGTCATCCTATTTGTAAAATGACTTGTATTGAAAAGCTTGCTGGCATTTTGCCTCCCTCACAATCACTTCCAAACTTCATTAGGGTGATAGCTGTTGTGCACATCAACAGTGGATTATTTTACTAATGCTTTCCTAATTTGGCATTGTCGACTTAACTTCCTCACTGTTAAAGAAGAAAGAAAAGATTCCGTGCCATCATCATTCTATCCATCCCAAGACAGTTAACACTCCAACAATTTTCCAGCCCAGAGACAGAGTGACTGAGTTCTACTAAACTATGAAACCCCCAAATACAATCCCTCTGATTCAACAACAGTTTTTGAACAAAATAAACTTTTTAAATTTATTAAATATTAAAAATATTCTTGTTCACAAGATTGTCTATGGAGTCTAAGTACACAGTACACTGAAAATCATTGCTATTTGTAAAAGTATGTGTCTCCTTAATGCTAATATTGGACAATATTTCCAGCACTCAAAATTTTCCTGATAATTTGTCCTAGGCTTCTCAGACTGAAGCAGCAGAGAATTCTTTGGTCCAGAGGTTTTGGTACCAGTGCAAAAACACTGCAGAACTAATTCATTGTTCAAGGATGAATATGACTGAAGGTTTTAGCTGTTCAAGAGTTACCCCAGAAAGAATATAAAATCAAAGGTTCGTTAACATGAAAAAACATGGCTATATGAAAGTATATCCCTAACTTACAAACCTAGAGACTCAAAGGCAAGGCAAGTTACACTCAACCTGGAGTGATTTATAGCAACACACAGAAAGACAAATAACCTGGCAAAGGAAGAAGGCAGTTTAGCAAACAATTACTTTAGCAGCTGCTGATAAATCCCTAACTGATGAGAAACCTGCTCAAGCATCACTGAAGTCAGTGGAGCCATCCTGATAGACCCCTCCAAAGGATCAGATTCCCACTGTCATCACCCCTCTGGCTCCCCAAGATGCTTCTTTTGCCATCATGCCTTCAAACTATTCAGTCATCCTTTGAGCTCAGCTCCTTTGCTCTATCTGAACTTAGCAAGAATCACTTCAACAACTGAACCCATAGTCTCCAAGATTTATGAGCAGAACCAGAGCAGAGACTTCTTTTGTCTGATCAATAAGAGTTTGAAACAATTAGGGCTCAATGAACCACAGCACCATATGGCTTGCTTAATGCTGCATTGCTGCCTGGCAAACTCTTAAGATCATGCTTAATGCATTTTAAACACAGACTTAACATAAATATTGTGTTATCCTTGAGGTCACTGGAGCTACAGACTGCTAAACAAATGTAATACCTTCTAGTAAAGTCTTTGGGTAGGAGTCTAATACATCATTCAGACTAGGAGGTATGCTTTACCTCAGCCACTTTGCTGAAGAGTGGCCTTCATCACAAAAAAGAAGGTCCCTTGATTTAAAGCCAATTACTGTTATCACTCTCCTGCACCAGTGAAATTCAACCCATAGGTAAGTTATTTTTTCTAAACATCACTATTCAACTTATAAACACCACGAAGATAAAAAAGCAGAAACACTGCTTTAGGGTAAGAAAAACAAAACCACAAAACAACCTGTTCGAAACTAGAGTTTCAAACAACTGATGCTAGCTGTGAAATTTACAGATGCTTAAGAAATTTGGCCGCTTCCAAACCCAAAAGTGTGGTGGTGATGATGTTTATAAGGATAGTTGATTGTCTTCTGAAGTTTACAAAGCAGAAGTATTTTGTTCCCAAAGACAATTTATCAGTAACTCTTGGTTTTTAAAATGCAATATATTATTAGATGATTATGATGTTGAATTTCTCCTCCAACTCCTCTCCAGGGGAAAATCCAGGTTCTTTGGAAATGATGGAAATGGGAATGCCAGCAAAGAGCTGTTACAAGAATGTTTTGCAAAGCAACATTCCTGCTACAGTATCATGCAACATTTTTGCCCAACAGGAGTTTTAATGAGATGTGACCAAAGCTTGGGAGCCTTTGCTTATGAATATGTAGCAGGAGTGTTTCAAGGTAGAACAATTCTTACATATTTTATTCTCAGTTCTTGACAACAGAACTGGAGTCTTAACGTTGGCGACTAACTTGAAAGATTTAAGAACTGAAAGATCAACAATTGTGAAATTCAATATAAAAAAAAGGCAAGACAGAAGACAACAGAACTGAATACAAGAGGACCGTGGCAAGTTTAGACCCCAGCCTTAAATCCTAAATTCTCCACCTTCAAAATCAAAAGTACAGCTGAGCTACAATGAGCATCAACTTATCAATAACAGTTATTGGTCTAAAGACCCATTTTTCCTTCCTCTCTGTAAAATTCTGCAGTCCATGAGGAAGATCTTGGTATGTATGGAAGAAACATCCTTTAGCTCTCATGAATGTAAAGAATATTTATCCATGGATTTAATTGTAAAGAATAACAGGAGGAAGGCAAATGGTAATGGTTTTAAACAAGAAGATGGTAGATTCAGATTGTATATAGAAGGTTTTTTTCTATGAGGGTGATGAATCACTGGAACAGATTAGAACTGAATGGAAGCTTATAAAAATGCAACATGATGCTTAATGAGTATAAACACTGGATTTCAACTATTGCCCACTTTCTAACATTAAAATTGTTTCTGTGTTAGAGTCAAAATTCAGAGGCCAAAGTACCACAGCTTATCAATTTGGTAATGGTAGTAGAAGTGAAGTTATTACTAGACACATGACTTTTTAACATGCTTACTTTTTCAGCCAGCTCCTAAACACCTTCTCAACTTGCTGTTTGGATATCAGCTTCCATTGTGTCATTTTAGGTCAGATTTTTTTTTTTTTTTTTTTTACTATATGCCCCTGTTGAACTCCAAGTTCTGAGTCTGTTTCACAGATGGTACCATCATTATTGGAAAATTAATACACTACTCATGAAAGGAGATACAGATGACAGCCCTGAAAACCAAATTTTCATGTCATAGGATGGAGCAAGTGGGTAATGGTTTTACCACTGTCTATACCAGTTCCTTTTCCAGGGCTGTCCATGGTATGTAATTTGCTTTCTATCCATTCTCTGAGCTTTTCTGGAGTGCTGTCCCACATGCTCTTTTCCCACAGGAGAAAACTATTGACTTCAATGACATGTCAACTAAGCAGTCCTACAGAAAAACTTTTGTATGCACAAGCATTTTCACTAGTCACATAATTAAATGCTTCATTTTCTCGACAGATTTTTAGTAAGACATCAAGTCACAGACAGTATTTTTTTTTTTTTTTTGATCAGCATTTCTGGCAAGTTGGGATACCAGCTCCATTGCCACAGATACTGAACATCCAGCCATTGGCATCAACTTTTCTCTTATTTGAAGCTCAAAAGCTGCTTCTGAGGGATTCTAGGTCGAAGTTTCCACTATTATTCAGCTATTGTTTCCTATTGTACCACTCCTACTTACATTTCTAAACAAAACTAAAGGTTTCATCCAGGCTGCCCTTAAGAAAAGCTGTAAGAATCTTCTTACCTTTATTATTTATGGCTATCACATAATAGCTATGCACAGCAAGATTCATAGTCTCTCCAAAATGGGTATAAAAAGAAATGATTGCTCATCCTTAACAAAGCTACTTAGAGAAATCTTGGGATTGAAACACAAAGTCTGGGATTTCTCTTCTTTTGTGTCTATCCCTGCTACTGTTAACAGTCTAATTTATGATAATAGGCAGTGTTAAAGAATAAAAGCAACTGGTCAGACAGAAAATCCACTGGTGGCTTGACTAATAACCCAAGAAATGTGCCATACATCAGGTTTGAAATAAAGTTGGTCACTGGCAGTGTGGATGCAAGTAAGCAGGCTGCTTGTTTTCCAGTATGCAGTGCAGAGCTCTTTGAAACCTGCTGTTTCTCCAAAGAAAGCACCTCTTCATGAAGAAAAACAGGGCATAAAGGAAACCAGGGGCCTGCTGAGGCAATTAATGGAGGAGTAACCTGGGTGTATTTGACAGAAGGCTGGTTTTTGCAATGACACTCTGAAGGATGCAGCCTGAGTGGGTCTGAAGCAAAGCAAAAATCACACACACAAAAAAAAAATAGAATTGAACAGAGCAGTCAGAGAACCAGACAGCAAAAAAGTATTCTATATCCCTTGATGAGCAGATATTAAATGGACAAGTGACCAGGAAGCACAGAAGTGGAACAGACCACAAGGTATTAGAATGGGAGTAGGAGGTGGCAGAAGCCACCCAGAAGTGTTGTACACTATCAAAGAGAAATAAGCAAGCTTTTAACACAGTACCTAACAAAGGAACAAAAAATATGACAATAAATGGAACAACTCTAAACTATTTCTCATTAAGAGGCAGGGGGATCAGGTGTAAAGTGGAAAAAAAACAGATTCTAGTAATATGCTTTTTAAAAAAATGATACTGTTTAAATCATAGGATTCTGTCTATCACTGCAGTGATGCCTGATGAAAATACAGCATGTGATGCATAAAAGTAAGACAAAGATATCATCTGCAATTTGAAGAAATCCTTCAAGCCAGTCCTTGTGCACAAGAGATCTCTGAGGCTGTCAGAACCAGAACAAATGCAGCTGCCAAGTGAAATGAGTGTAGCTGTAATCACGGCAGCCACATTCACTAAACCAGAAGAGAAACAGATTCAAAGGGGAGAAAAAAGCAAAAACATCTCAAAATGCTATACCACCATTATTACGGAGTCCTACTAATGACAATTTTAAACATTATTTTATTTTAGTAGCAGTTAATAGAAAAGAACCACTACTAAAGGTCAGGCAACATAAGGGACTAACTCATCCTCCAGTACACTGCTTTTTGATCACTTTTTTTTAGGGGTGTGCTGATCTGTGGCACTGCTAGCCAGATCTGACTTTGAAAAGCCTTTTTAATAATGATAATGGCAATGAAAAGCAGCTTCATTTACCTTACCCCACACGGATCTCCATCACTGTGAACAGCCTAAGCCATGACAATACCCGTGGGGAGTAGCAAAGCCAAAACATGAGGCATGTTCTAACAAACTTATTAAGAAAGGAAAATTAATAAAATCACATCTCAGTACCATGGTACTCACTCTTTTCATGCAGCTATAGAATATATACATGCTGACTTCTGCACTTATGTTAATAAGGAAGCTGCAGGTTTAACATGGACACCTTGGTCTCTATTCACATCTGCAGTGCTGCTCTTCTTCCCTGCTGTTTTCTCTTCAAGCATGCCAAGAAAGTAGTATTTAAGTGTTTTGTCTTCTCTTTTGCAAATCCTGCACTGTTACCAGTTCCTGAGCAGAGAGAGTTTCCTACCAGGCACCATGCCCAAAGCTTTGGCAGTCAGAAAGGTTTTAACTCATACCAGGACAGACTTGAGGATTTTACGCTGAGCAGAAAGGAGATCAGTCACAGAACCCAAAAAGTTCAGCAGAACTTAGTGAACTAAACCTCCATCTTTGACAATTCAACCAGAATTTACACCAAATGAGAATTAGCATATACTGTGAATTATGCATTTGGCTAAGGCTTTCATGGTTTTCTGAAAAAAAAGTAAAACAAACCTACAATATGGATTCAGATGAAAATGGTGTAAATAGAAGTTAATGAATATTATTACTCAAGTTATTAGAACTTTCTGCTTGAAAAAATTTAATCTAATATTCTCATTTTTAGCATTGCCAACAGCACTGGGGCATGCAGTTCAATAGTTCAAAGTTACCAGCTTTATAATTGCTTTCGACAGACCTTAAAAAAAAAAAAAAAAAAAAGGCATTTATGTTTCAGGATATAACTGAAAGGCATGAACTACCCATAGTCACTTCAAATGCAGGAAAAAAAAGTTATTCCTGTGCTTAGGTACTAACAGACCTCTTCATTTGAGGAACGTGAGGAAGAACTAAAAAGCCTGGTAGACAGATCAGAGAAAATTCTGTAAGTGAAAAATTAGGAAGCCTCAGGCCCAGCCAACTGAATCAGTATCTTTAAATAAAAAGAACTGATTTGAAAAATTTAGCTGGTTGCTAAATTTTCATTTATAGAAATGAAAGAGATTTTCATTGAAAGATGGCATCATGAACAATGAATTGCACCTGAAGTAGTGTTTTGTATGCTTTGTGTACTCAATAGCATGTGACAAGAATTCTGTCACCTCTTACCCTTGTACCACTGAATGCAGCTCACTTGGGACAAAAGGTGCTGCTAGCACACTGCCTTCAGGCTAAATGATATTATAGTATACTGACAGATTTGTTTTAACTTTCTCAGTTAACACTTCCCTTGAAAGGAGGAGTTATTTTGTCCTGAGTGTTATCAGATTTACCATTTCACTGGTGGTCACAGGAAAACCTGACTGGCCACCTCCAGGAAAGGCACTACAATGAGAATTAGTTTCAATTATTAAAAACATTAAATTTAAATAAGAAACCCAACTAAAATCTATTCCAGTCCAATAGTCCTGTCAGGGGAAAAAAAAAATAGTCCAAGAAGTACTATTTCAAAATTTTATATACCAAAATAGTAATTGAAAAAAATAATCTGGTCCTCACAAAAAAGATCTGTCTTCTTCCAGCTGCCAGCATGGCCTGAGTCCATTCATTAAAGAGCTTGAGAAACAGTTATGACTCAGATCTGTAGGAGCAGATAGACACCACTTACACTCACATTACCAGTCCACATTATTTCAAAGGCCTTGCTCTAGCCAAAGTATGTTTGGCCTCCAAATCCTAAGGGCATTCTGTGATTTATGGTATTCCCAGAGAATGGGAAGAGATTAATAAAAAAAAATAATCTTTGAAATAATACTGCTTAGGATGTTCATATTTCCCTCATCTATGTCAATAGGGAAAGTACCATTTACAAAAGAAAAACTGTTATTTTCACTGAGGCTGTTACTGAGATAATTCCTTCCTAATTCTGTGTTGAAATGCCATGACCAATGGCTGTGTGAGCTTTAAGGAAGAGGATAAACAGTTTCAAAGAGATGGTGGGCCTTTTTCCTGCATCTGCCATGAAAAAATAAAATAAATAACAAATTCCTTCTGTTTGTAAAGAGAGCTGTGGAGTAGAAGGGAGACCACAGACTGACTTTCCCCTGGAGTCCCAAGGTTGCATGTTTTAAGCCAGAACAGAAGATGAGCCAGTGTGCAGGCCCAGAATTATTTGCTTTTCAATTTAATCTGCTTCTCGACTACAGAGCACAAATGCCAAGACCTGAATGTTCCACCTGCAGGTCCTCCTGACCAGGGAGGCAGTCAAACTTGCTTTGACTTCAGTGGGGATCTGAACCCAAGCACTCTCTTGGCATTATCTTCAAGGAAAAGTTTTTTCAAAACTATAAAATTTGGAAGAAAACAATACTCAGGATGTATGAAACTCCTTTTTGTGGTTTTGAAAGCTCAGCAGTACAGACTGGATCAACATTTCCACATTGCTATCACTCCCTAAGAAACTGCTTTAGAATTTTTCTTTATACTTAATACCCAATAATATACTTTATACTTAATATCCAAGTATTACTCCTTCCTTTTAGATCACTGTGCACCATGAAAGGAGAACAGGCATGCAAGCATTTCTGTCAAGAGACTTGGGATCAGATTATTGTCTCAGTGGTCTGAGAAAATATTTTTTCTGTTTGGGCACACTTCTGACATCAGCAGGTGATATTTGGCTTGAATGCATAGAAATCCAGAGCACTGATGCAAGCACAGAATTAAATTATGTACTCAATATTCACTGAGTGCTCATTTTGAATTTCAAAGCCTTCCAGGGACAGATTTTTCATTTCACTTACACCAGTGCAAAACTCAAGTACTTGCAGTGATTTTTATGTTGTTGAGTTCTTTGTTTGGGGGGTTTTTAATGTTTCTGAATTGAAGTGATGTAATTGAAAACAAATTTAGCTGAGTATTTCTGAGATGGTGCACTTGAACAGTACAACCATTGCACAAAGTTTGGTCATATAAATAGGAATGGATGCATTGCTGGAGTAATATATTAATACCCAGACTTGGAAATAGTAATTTTTAACCAATGTTAAACAAACATTTTAAAAATTAAATTGTGTTTGGAAGAGCTAAGAAAAACCTATTTTAAAAACTGTTATATTCCATCTCTCTCTCTTGTTATATTTCAGTCTTTACATGTTATAATCTATTTCTTTAAATACAGAAAATTCTACATTTATTCTTTCTCAATGCAAGGATATTGAAGAGCAGGTCTGTTTAGCTTCCAGATATTTTAACTGATTTTATTATAAACAAACTACTATTTAATCTGTTAAAACATTCCTCCAACAGAGAATTATAAAGAGCCAGATGATGACAGATATATTTGCTTCGAACAGATTGAACAGTGTCACCTGGAGGAAGGCTGAGGGCTGCTCAAACCATAAGCAGGTTCAACTTCAGAGGTTTTGGAGAGAAAAATATTCCTAAGCACAGAAGATTCAAGTGCAAAAGTTCAGACAAAAAGGGAGCCAGCAAACTCCAGAACCTCCAAGGGACTCCAAGTCGCTGTTGCAAACGCCAACGTGTGCTCCTCTATCATTACAGCTGGATTAATGTTAGGGGGAAAAATTCCCCTTGGATCACATAGTGCTGTATCAGTGTCATAAAAGCCTGAGGCTAAGCTTCCCCAGGGACTGAGCTCTGAAGTGAATAGACTGGAAAAAGATGTACTCCCAGCTAAGCTTCCTGTACAGACAGAAGAGCAGCAGTTCTTAAAAGAGAGCTCTTGAGAGGTGTGTGGGTTTGTTTTTTTTTTGGGGGGGGGAAGGGTTTGTAGTTAACAAGGCAGAGAAAAATACAAAGTCTGGGACCTTCCTGAAATTATGAAAAAATAAAAGGGAGGGGAACAAAATGCTGGCAAAAGCTGATTGATCCTTTTCACACCACACATCCTTTTATAAACTTTCATATGTCGCAAACATCCTCCTGCAAAAGGTTCCTGTTCCTGTCCTCTGGGTTACCTCAAGTTCTTCAACATCTCTATCTTTTTATAAGGCTGTTAGAACTATCTATTCTTCCAGATGGTTTTACAGAAGAGACCTGATTGTCACTACACAGTCTTTCTAAACTTGCAAGTCATAATTGTGCCCTGGGCAGAGATTTCCATTGGCTACCCAAACTTCCCAGGAGGCTTCCTAACTTTTCATCATTCAAACTATACAATGGAAACATTCCCCTCCACTGCTGGAACTTGTATGTACTAACACTGAACAACCTCTCTCACATGGGTACTACACAAATCTTAGTCTCATCTGGCAAATAATAGTTAATTTTATATATAAATATATATATATGTATATCTTTGTCATTATTTCTGCTTTCTCGTCTTCAGTATAATGAATAAATATCTTACTTCATGTGAAAAATCCAAAATTTTCCTGTCACATCTCTTCTCTCCCTTATTTTCAGTTCTCATACTACCATGGCTCTGCCATTTCCCTTTTTTTCTGTTCCTAAATACTGGAAACTATTTTTATTTCTTTTGAAGTTTTTTATTTTGCTTTTGGTGGGTTTTGTGTCTGCTCTTTTAAACCACTGGAGCCAGCCATCCTTTCTGAGCCCTCTGAGTTGCTATTGGCTGCAATTAAATTATCTGTGAGCTCATCACCTCCTATAAAACTCCAGATAAATGTATTTCTCAGCCTTTCAGCACAAGTCAGCTGTCCACATGCTAAATTAGACTATCACAGACTGCGAAGCCAAATACCAACTTTGTTGTTCTGGTGAATGATGCCCTGTATGCTTAGCACAAGGATAGAGCAGCATGTCAAGAAAAATATCCAGAATTCAGTTTATCTTGGCTCAAGTTATTTTTGAACATTTAATCTAGATTAAATGTTAAAAAAATTAGAGCAAAAAATAAAAAAAAAATAAAAATCAAATGTTTTTGGGAAAAAAAAAATTCATAATCACAACAGACTTAAAGAAATGCTAATAAACTACCCTTAAATACAATTTCCTTAAAATTATTTTTAAGAATTGAGGTGGGAAGTTATTTTCAGTGACCTAATTTTTTTAAGCACATTTTGTTTCTCACATAATATAAAGTCAAAACCTTATCTTGCTGTAACTCATGGTAATAAATATCTTGCTTGCTTTAAGTCAAGCCTATCTGAGGATGGAGCACACAATGACTTCAGTGATACTGATGGACAAATAAAATCATTATAAAGATGCAGTGAACTCAGAAAAATCCAACTAGCTTTAAATATACGTTCTTTATAAATGGATACAAATTGCTTTAAGGAGGGTTGATTGGCAGAGATGTTCCTCACACCAGATGCCAGCCCTGCACAAACTGGTTTTAGTGCCAGTAATCGAACTGGGAGAAGGTGACTCTTCTGGCAGATAAAACACTTTGAACTATATTAATTTTTTCACACTGCTTAATGTTTTGCCTGTCCCCAGTGAGAAAAATAAAGTAGAAACATATTAAATGAACTTTTGGAAAGTCAGGTATTTCAGTGGCTGCTGTTTTTCTTACAGCCACCTTTATTCTGCCCACTGCAACTAAAGAAAATTCCATACTTAAAAAGAGATGGTAGTTATCAATGTGGTCCTACAATAAAGCTTAAAAATACTCTAGGTGGTTGTTCTATAGCAGCTCTTCAGAAGCAAAAAAACCACAACCACTAAAAGAAAAAAGTTCCTCTACTGCATATCTGAAGTCCCACTAAATAAAAACTAAAGTAGAAAATAAATGTTAGAAGAGACTGTGACAAGTCAATGCTGTGATTTAACAAAATGACCATAAATACAGCTCATGATATGTTTAAAAGTAATTCTGGAAGTGTGTTAACTTTAATGACTATTAAAAAAAAAAACAAACCAACAACCACAGTTGGACTGAGTTATCCTATCACTCTGCTTTATGGTAGTTTGTCTGAGGAAAGTCTAAGCAGAGAAGTAAAACACTGCTTGAATTTCTAAAGCAAGATGTATTAGCCACCTGTGCTCAAATGGAGTTTGGTTCCTTCCTCAGAAATTGCATTTGTAGTCAATAACTTCTATTTTGATCTGGGCACCTGGGTCCCTTTGGTATTTTTTACTCTTTCCATAAACACCAAACTATACCTTTTGGTTGTTATAGATTCATACAGATCCATTTTCAGGAATCTGCTCAAAGGCAGCAAAATAATTAAACAAGGAAACAAACCAAATTCTGCATATTTTAAATGCAGGTACAGAAGGTAACAAGAAACAGGAGGTAAGTGTTCCAGCATTCCTTGTGGGTCCTACAGAAGAAACTTTAAGTGCCATGCAGCAAAGGTGAGAAGGCTCTTACAGAACAAACATTGTTGTGAACATCACATGGTACCAAAAAAAAAAAATTATGAACCACTGTGTGATTAACTGCACGATTTCTAAATTCTGGTCAAAACCTATGATAAAAAGCACATCAGAGAGAAGAATGGATGGACAGAGCAGGATAAATCTTAACATTTAGATATACTTTAGGGCTGCCTGTTGACATTTAACTCTGATCTACATGAGGTTTTTGATCAGCTCTTGCATGTCTCAGAGGTGGTCATTCTGAGGCATCGTACCATGGCACAGCAACTTTCATTTCCCCAGCTCATTTCAACTAACTGGAGTTAACAGCCCTGGGGAAAGACTGGTTGCAACCATCACAGTACTTTAACCCTTCCTGTTTTGCTCTGAAAGAAGTCTTTTTCATTCAATAAAGGTGGGAAATAAAAGCTGCAAGAGCTGAAAGCCTGCCAGAGCTCACTATAAAAAAAAAATAAAAAAATAACTGGAGCTGCAGAATTAGCTGCATGTCTATAGATTAAGATTTTACTAATATATTTACCATACATAGTTATTTACCTATTTGATTAAATATGATTTCTGACAGGGGGGAGGAAGAAAAAACTCATAAGAAAAAAAAAACACAACACAATTCAGGTTAAGAGAAGGTGGCAAAGAGTACACTTAGTGTAGTCATTCTAAGAATAGAAGCTCATAACCTATCTTCACAGCTAGATATTTTAATGGCCTGCAGAATTTATCTAACTACATAGAAGAGGAGCCTTAAAGGAAATGAAATACTCTGTGAAAAATATGATCTAATTAAAGTGTCTACAAACACGTTTCAGAAATGGGAGAAAATATTTAATCTTGTCAGTAACATCTGCAAAATCTTTTAGTATGAGGCACTCAAAAGAATTCGGACTCGCAGGTTTTCCAACTTATGTCAGAATGTTTTACAAAATCCATTAATTGGTGCAGCAACAGTTTGAAGCAGTGCACACCAGCCCATTGGAAAAAAAAAATAAAAAAATCAAGAAATTGTGACCATTTTTACTTTGCATTGGTGTTCCTCACCCCTGTCTCAACTTCCTCTGCCAATGGTACTTTATAATTACAAAGATACTGCAAATTGTAAAGATCTCACACGGGCACACAGAATTTAGTGTTTGAAATGAAATTTTGGCAGCTTTTGTTTCAGAAGCAGTCTCTACTCTTTTGTAGTTTGGTGTTGGTTTGGGGTTTGTTGGGTTTTTTTACTTCAATGAGAGACATCTCTTTTGCTCGAGGCTTTTCCTGCTATTTCATGTTCTTTTTCCTGAGGGCAGCATAGCAGCTGAAAGAAAACCAGGCTACAAGTGTACATGGAATTCAAATTCCTCTCTTCACTATTAATTGCTGTAAAGTTGGATAACAGGAGAGGTAACAAGAGAGATGAGAACACAAACATGCAGCTCCATGCTGGCAACAGGAAGAGGGGGTGGGTTTTATTCACTGGTCATCTATAAATCCACACTGAGCACGTTCTGCAAGACAGAGAAGCTTCCTTTAGCTGCAAATAAAACCTTGGCAAGCCCATTTGCTCAAGTATTTCCTTCTGAAAACAGGCAAAATTTGTTTCATCAGCTTTTGTTCAATTTCCCAGCATCAAACAGTAATTCACAGGTCACTGTGAGCTGGCTGGGGATTACTATGCAGATGTAGAGAAGCAACTGGAAAATGTTCCAAGAGATGAAGTAAGGGACACAGAGGACACAGCCACCTGCTTGAAGCAATCCTCTTTGGGAAAGTTAAAGATAGGGGTCAATATCCTGACAAAAGCTCTCCTATTCTGTGATCCCTCTACCTGAGCATGAGAGAATCTTGGAGCAAAGCATCGTGCTCAGTGTGTGGAAGGATTTACCTCTGCAGGATTGACATGAATTCCCTTAGAAAAATTTAATACCAACCCAACTTCTAACTGAAGTTCACTAATTGCATTATTATTTGGTAATTCAGGTAAATTGCACAATATGGTGGCAAATCAGGATAGTTCATATTGGTTCCTTCTGGGTATTTTTACAGCTTCTTGTTTCTCAATGCCATACAGTAAAAGCAAAATTGATATCTTAAATCAACTTCCATTTTACATTCAAAAGGAAAAAAAAAAAAAAAAAAAAACATTTTCTCAAGCTACAAAACTCACTGTTAAATCCCCATGAGATTCATCCAGGAGAACTGGAAGAACAGTGCACAAAACCTGAACTTCCACAGTGGCTAAAAACAATGGTTCCAACTTAAAATAACTCAAATACCACATACCTGAATGGAAGCATTCATGAGATCAGATTTTGGACTCAGGCTTTTTTATCACAATAAGCAAACAGGAGCAGAAGGGCATATCCAAGGTGCATTTCTTGTTAGTCATAAACAGAGACCCCAGAGGATGAAAAAAAGCTATGGAGAAAACCTGCTTCCCATGGATGGGATCTTTTCAGGCTCCAAATAACCATGAACACTCTTGCTAAGCAGAAAGGTTCTCCTTTCAGAGCTGTCAGCCTGTTATCCTCTATGATCATTAAATCAACTTCCATTTTACATTCAAAAGGAAGAAAAAAAAAAAAAATCACCTGGAGTTAATAGAAGTAAAATGCAAATGTGTCCTGCTTCCTGCAAGGTGACCACTTGGCACACGTTGAATTTTGATTCCCTAGAAGCCTAAGAGTACACTTCCCAAGCCTGCAAGTAAACTTCAGCTGTACATCAGGCTGACAGCTTAACACACGAGCATCTGTTTCTGCAGTTATTCCATTTAAAGTGCAGCAGCATTTGGAAACTACAATACAGGTGTGTCCTACGCCACCAGTCTTACCCAGAGGCCTCCTGTGCATAGAGACATTTTCTCCTGTTATTTTTACTTCCATCCTGTGGAATTACACTGAATAAAATACTGATTTCTAGGATTCCTGTAGCTTAAGCAACAATGCAGTTGGTAACACGTCTTAGTATATTTTATCTCATCCTCTATGGCAAATTTCTAAACTTAAACAAGTTAGCTCCAAGATATGGCATATTAATACACGTGCTGTGGGTGTAATGCTTTCAATTTATCTACCAATAGTTGGCAGTGTTCACTCAATTCTTTACAGGGATGACAGCAATTCACTCCCACTTTCATACTGGCATAACTGAAAACTTTATCATCCTATTGCTTTGGCACATCAGTTTGTCTAATTTTAAACAAACACCTTTTGCTTAATTCTGAACCTATGAAGTCAATACATAGATGTTATCAAAGGCAAGGACAGGTTGGCACTCACCAACTTTGAAAACTCATGATCAAAGTCAGCTTTCAAAGAGTTCCATTTCATCTGACAGTTTTATGAACCAGTTGGGAGCTTCACTTCCCCCAGTGTTTTGCAGAAATTTACAGATCTATATATTTCTGCATATATATATATATTTATATATATTTCTGGATTTTTTTTTTTTTTTTTTTTTTTTTTNGATTTCTGCATATATATATATATATATATATATATATATATATATATATTTCTGGATATTTTTTTTTTGTATTTCCATCTTTTGGCTAAAGATATATCATTTCACATTTTCCTCCACTCTCTAATTTTACTCTGACAAGTCTTGACAAATGACAAGAAATCTTCTCGTGTGGCTTTCCCACATTCCTCTGGTCCTGACTGCATATGCACAAAGCTGCCCCTGAGGTCCTACTTACTGATAAAACAATATTAAAAAATAAAAAAAAGTCACACATTTGTTCAAATTGAATTCAAAGAACAATCTCATACAGTGAACCAGTACTTGGTCCAAAGCAGAGAGGTGTTGACTTTGTTAGCAAAAGTGCAGACTACCACAAAACAAATGACATTTTTTTGTGTCTAAGTTCAGAGTGGATGAGATTCAGTCAGGTGAGTGAAAGACACTTCAACAGTTCATAAAAGACCCCAAGCACAGGATGTGTCTTAAGCTAGAAGCCAGATTCAGGCTGAAGCTGGGCAACAGATTTGACAGTGCAGATCTGGGGCAATGGTTCCAAAAAACACACTGCCCCTCCAACCCCATTACTTGAAAAGCACCTTCCCCTTTGTGGGGTTAAAGAGAAAAGCTTCATTTTTGCAGGGAGTTTGAGCATACTGAGTATCTACCCAACTCCAGTTCTCTGGTGCAATCACCTCCAGCTATCAGAGATGGGAATACTGCATCTCTGCCTCAAGACTTTGCAAAGTGTATTTTCATCTAAAGGGAGAAGATGAAGATGGCAGAAATGTGATGCCACTCCACACTGCAAAAAATGATGCTGCTTTGGCAGACCAGTAAAAGATGGTTCTTCTGTTTAAAAAGAAGAAAAAAAAACCAAACCATGCAACAAACCACAACTTTCAGAGAACATTAAGTCCAAATGGAACCATGTAGGAGAATTCAAAAGAAAATAAAATATATGATCTGGATGTGTATTCAAATATTTCGTGTTCAGGGCATTAAGTCATGATACAAATTAAGTGGATAACCCCTTTTCTCTGTAACATCATAATACTTTCAACCAATAAATACATAAAACTACCCTTGAGACTTTAAACACCTTAGAAATAATTTGTGAAGCAATTGTAAAAATGTTCTTCAATAGATATTATGGCACTTCCCATGGTTTCAGCAAATGAGCAGTGTTCCTACACACTGCATGTGCACTGCACTAAACTTACCCCCATGGAAGAACTGGGGAGGCTTTGGAAACAACCAAACTTGCTCAGCTCTGACAATAATCACCTTCATGTTGCTGTTAAAGCTCTAAAAAGATGTCACAGAAGTGACCTCCAGTTCAGAAATCAGAGAAGAGAACAAGGAAACCTGCCTGGGTTTGTGTGTGCAAACACAACCTGCCCAGTGAGTTGACTCCCCTGTACAATGGCATTGTAGAAAAGGTGTCCTTTGGAATCTTCCACTGAACAACTCCTACTGTATCAGAGGTTAAGAGCAAGTACATGGATTGACTTTTTCCTCTAATGGGATGTATCAAGTATTTTAGGCCATCTGGTGCAGAGCAACTTTTACTTATCTCACAGTTTAAATGCACAGGAGAGCCATTACTCTTGAATTATTGTTAGAACTATAAATAACTAACATGTTATCTTACTTCATGCAAGACTACTAAATTCTGCACTCTCAAGATACTCACTACTCTTTTTCCTGTCCTCAAAATGTGGTATTGCCACTCCCCAAAGAGAAGTTTCCCCTCGGTATTCCAGGTTATTCAACCTGTTTGCTGTATCTGGGAGATCTGCTATACTTTTCAAACAATATGGAACTGATTGTTAACAGATTTTTATCCTTATTGCCTCTTTGGGAAGAGGAAAGGAGGGGGTGGAACATGGACACCTCATACAAATATTCAGAGACAAGCCACAGAGCTGTCTGCCTTCTGGGGAAGGAATGCATCTGATGTGAATGCCAAGAACATCTGTTCTTCTCTCTCCAAAAGTCGTTGTCTTGGGAAGTAATCAGGGAGGGAGTATCATGATCATCAGCTCTCCCATGAACCCCCCCCCCACCAACAAGAAGTTAGGAAGAATCTGATGCTGAGAAGTGCTGCAAACCTGCTGTGAGCAGCTGCTGACCAGGGATGGGTCTTACTGCCTGACTCACTCTTGGGGGTTTAGAGGTGACCACAAGCGGTAAGATGCAAATAGTTCTCTTTCATTCACACTCATCCAAATCAGCTGAGACAGGGAAGATCCACAAATGCTGATTTTGACCAGGCAGAAAATGAGTAAAATCAGGGGGACCTTAATCATCTGGGAAAAATGGACTGATTTCATGAAATTCAAGGAGGATAAATGCCACGTCCTTCCTTTGGGAGGGATTAGCCCCACCAGCAGTACAGCCAGGGAACTGACTGGCTGAAGAATAGTCCTACTGAAAAGCCAAGGATTTGATGGGCACAGGGGCCCACACAATACACACATCTACCCATGGTGTCTCCTTGCAGCACTGCAGGCTGACAGCATCCCAGGCTACAGCCAGATTGTCCAGGGAAGCTGCTATTCTTAACTCTGCTCTTGTCAGACTATCTAGTTCTGATCCCTCCAGTGCAGGAACTGTGTCAGGAAATTCAAGAAGGTTCAGGAGAGAGACAAAAACAGTCAGTGCAGAGAAGCACGTGTGTTCTTTGAGGAGATATTGAGGCAACTGGGCTTGTTTGGCTTGGAAAATAAAGAAGGCTGTGGGAGGAATCCAATAGTAGCCTTCCAGTACTAAATCATCAAGAAGATAAAGCAAATTCCTTCATTCTGGTGCACAACAGAAAAATGACACCAGGAATAAATTGAAACAAATTGTTCTGACTGGGTACAAGGGGAAAAAAAGTCACTACAAAAAGAATTAAGCAGAGCAGCAGGGGCCCAGAGAGGTTGTACAACCTCCACCCTTAGAGGCTTTCAAAATCCAGTTGGACAAAGCCCTGATGATCCTGAGTTGACCTCAGAGCCGATCTACTTTGAGCAGGAGGTTGGGCTACAAACCTCCAAGGTCCCTTCCAGCCCAAATGATTTTGTGATTCTCTAGTGGCTCTTTAGCTAGGAGCTTAAAAAACCACTTCACCAGTTTAGTTTCCTTGCTGTTCACTAACAGTCAGCTCTATGCAAAGCAAAATGTAGTATCACTCTACTTAGATATAAATTTATTTTTAACTTAACAACCTTACAATAAAAAAATAGCCTTCTGTCTAGGAAATTTTTTTTACAGAAAATTTCAACAATAAACATGTCATAGAACATTTTTTTCTTACTCTCAACTTTTCTACTTAAAAACAGGAAATACAAAGTGTCGAGTATTAAGTTGAAGTCTGTTTCAGTTTTAAATTCCAGTTTTAAACCTCTTGCAAAATATTTAGCACACACACACGTTTTTAAATGTGGAAAGGGCATTAATTCTCAGCAAGTTTTTCTACCTACTTACCTACTGCAACTTACTCTACCTAAAAGAAGAAAATATTAATCTTCCTCTTTAGGTGAGCAGCAACCCTGCCAATACCTAAAAACCCCATTCTGCAGTATTCTTCTCATGTGTCATTGCCCAGGAAAGTAGATTTCTGTTCTTCTTTTGCTAACTTTGACCCCTGGAAAAAGAATATTTCATTTCCTTCTTTGGAAAATTAGATGTTACACAGAGCAACACCAGAAACATTTCATCTCTTGCCAACAGGCATGTTAATAAAGAGATAATCCTCTCATGTTTCTATCAAGGCTGAGGCAATCCATAGTACTAATTCAAAATCCCTCACTCAGCTTCTTCTGTTTCTGCCCTGCTAATCATATAACCTTATTACAAACAATACAGTAAACTAATGACTGTTCAATCACTTTTTTCTTCCACACTATAAACTAAATTACTCATGGATATATTATCTCAGTCCAGCTGAACTGTTTGTTTATTGGCTTGCCTTCCAGGCTGTTTAATGTTGTTTACATCTGGGGACACCAAAACTTTTCAGATGCCATCCTACATAGTGGGGTGAGGGATATGCTGGGGTTTTTTTCTTTTGTTTTAGGTTTTTGTTGTGTTACACACCCACATTGTTAGACACAGCCAGTCTGGGATCAGGCAATAGTGAGCAAAATTATCAACTGGCAGAACAAACATAGCACAGTACAGTAGAAAAGCACAGGGAAACAAAATACATAATTAAATAAAGTGTATTTAATAAAATACTCCATTCCACAAAGTTACACGAGTCAACAGAATCAAAGGCTGATGAAAAGATTTGGTACAAGAGAAGTGTGGTCACTCATGCTGCTTTTAAGGCAGAACAATTCTTCATATGATGCATTATTCTGAATACAGTGTTTTTCCTAGTTTGATTTTCTACTATTAAATGTTTGGCTCCGTCTCACCAGGGTTAGAGATTTGAGCTCCAGAGACTACACACTATCTGGGTGTCCACTAGAAAGTTTCTCATCATCTGATATTTATCACCCACACTTGGAGAAATCATCCAGGGACAACTAACAGTGCTGCAAACCCACATCCTCCACACTTCCCCAGAAGAAGGTTCCTCCAAAGTAAGGAATGTTCTGCAGAAGACAACCACTGTTGTCCACCGAAGAAGAAAAAAAAAAAAAAAGAAAGAAAAAAATCAAAATAATAATAATAAAAAAACAAAACAAAAACAAACCCACAAAAAAACCCAAAAACCAAACCTTTGGCCATGTCACTGTTCTGCTGAACTATGGTAACTGAAGCACCATGAAGCCCTCTGTATTTGAAGCTCAGTATGAAGCAGAAAGTGTTATTTTAGCTTCTGAAAACAAAGACTTTCTGGGAAGGATTTTATTTTAAAAACAATCCTCTGTAGGATAATGAGAAAATAGAATCAACATAAGCTTTCAAAATAGACAGCTGGGTAAAATCATGCTAGCATTTTATGTTTGGGATTACTGCAGACTGAATATTGAGTTCAGAATATTAGAATAAAGATTGAATATATTTCAAAATATTGGTGTGTTGGAGGAACTGTATATACTCCCCATCCTCAGTGCTATTTATAAAAGCAAATCAGTGTTCTGAAAAGGATTATATTCTGAAACTGAACCTGAAGACATGTTTTCATGTGTTATTTTTCTTCTATTTGACAGGTAAGTACGAAAGGCATTAATATATGAAACACTGTACCACTATCATTTTTCATAGCATGGTACCTAATCTCACCATCTATTTTTGAGGACAACAGAAAACTTTTATACTTGGAAGGTAAAAAAAATGCAGTTTGGAATCAGTGCCAGGCTTCTAAGGTCATTTAAAAAAACCCACAGCACTCCTATGTTTTGAAATGAAGTTTTTAACATAAAGGAAAAAAAACCTTGGTACTATCAATAGGATTTTAAGTCTACTTTGTTGATTTATGAGTAAAAAACCATCAAAAATACAACTGTATATCATCTGTGTACACAATTTGGGTTTGAAACACACAGTAGATGCCTTCAGAAGAGAGACCAAGATACACTTTAATGACAGCTACCAAATTAATTCACTTCAGTTTCAAATGTTTCAAAAGGAGTCGGAGAAAAAAAAAAAAAAAGTCAACATTTAAGAGAGAAAACCCTCAAAACTGAATCGTGGATCACAAGGAAGAAAACCAGAGGCACAGGAGGAACAAAAATCCATAGCATGACTCTTTTGGTGTTCATGGCATATTTCTCTAATTTGGGATATCCAAATTCAACTTCCACAAAAAAAAAAAAAAAAAAAAGCCATATGGCCAACCCTTAAAATAATTTGCACATCAAGACTCTCCCTATATGGCTTAGAGATCTCTCTTGAATCCAACAATAACAGAGATTACTCCCAACCAAATATGAACAGTTCATTCCTCAAAGCCACCCTGGGCTCTCTGCAGCAAGAGGTAGTTGCAAACCCCAGGGAAAGCTCCAGAGTTTCCAAAAAGACACATTTTATTTCCCAGAGAGAAAGAAAAATGCACAAAGATTCCTGATGTTATTGACTTTCTTCTAATAGATGTGAGCAGATTTTCAGATCTCTCACATGGAAGCCTGATCCTAGCAATTTGATATTTCTGACAGTTAGACAAGCATTTTATAGCATTTGAACCAAAGGCTCAGGGATAAAATTCCTAAGGTAGCTTTTGTAATTTTTCTGTTCAATATGCTTGTAAATTGGAATGACCCTTTCCTCTTTGGTAAAGTTTCAAATTCATAGTTTGTTTGTGGTTTTTTTCTTTGGTTTTTTATTTTTTTTCTTTTTTTGGTTGGCTTTTTTTAATAGCATAAAATTAAAAATTTCAGGGCTCACATAAAAAAGATTTCCTTACTGCTTCTACACCCAGGTTTTTGACTTGGTTTTATAGTAGGATTCAACCCCATATTACAAATCTAATATCATTTCTCAAAGTAAATTTTGAAGAAAGCAACTGAGCCCTGTTATTTTGCAGAATGATTACTGGGTATCGACCTATGCAGAAGTCACTTCCAAATCAGTCTCTGCTTCTTAAGGAAATGAAATTGCTTTCCAGCTTTCGACTTACTCAGAAGCAGCAACACAGAACGTAGCTGTTTCTATGTGCCAAGTAAGCACTACATGTCACTTCACATTAGATTTTATTCTGATTAAGAAAAGTGTATTGCTCACTTTTGGAGCACTAAAGGCTTCACAATCTCTTTCTACAACCAGTGATTTACTCATTCCCTAATCTTAAAAATGAGCCTGAGCTTTCAGGTATGTTTTCTCCACCTTTGGAAGACATGATCTTTTGTGAATGCCTTGTAGGAACTCTGCTCTTTGAAAGCCCAGCAATATTTGTCCCAATGTGCTCAGCCAAAAGCACTCTGCTATTTTCTGTGTGCAAAAGAGAAACTTCACTTCAACAGGGTGGGTTTTCTCCCCCCTGATTATAACAAACTGAAAAACTGACTATTTTGTTTCAAAAACCTAACGCAAACACTATGCCCTCCACTGTGACCAGCACTTTGAAGGTCTCCTTGTTTTATACTTCTGTACCAAATATGTGGCCCTGAATAATCAAAGTCACAATTCCTTTAAGAGACTATGAGCAAATATTGTAAAAAAATCACAAAACCCTTTCACACAGAACTTACTTCCAGACAAGTGACAGCAATAAGATTCCTATTACTTTGGCCAGGTGAACACAAATCACTTCTTCAATTAAGTTCTCTTATTAACATTTCACTATTGCTCTATTTAATCCTATTTTTCATTCACCAGATTGCACTAAAAATAATCATTTTTATCCATGGTTTGAAGGACACTAAATTGTATTAACCTCTGGAGTAACTGGAATAAATTAATGGCATTATGTTCAGTCAATCAGCTTTCCCTGGCAATCAGCAGATGCCTTACCATCAGCCTCAAAAGCACAAGAGACTGTTTACCACCTTACAGACATTCCCAGCAGGTCATGGTCTCCATCATCAAGGATTTTCAGACTTTTTCTGCTTTCTTTCCAGTTCCGTGCTGTCCCCTCACAGTTCATTAAACGCACACTCACACTAATGAATGATTAGTAAATTTTCACTCTTATTCAGTGTTAAGTTCCATAATATAGCTATACTACTTTTTATTCAGAAAAAATTTACTTGAGCTTTTAATCAGTAGAGCAAGTGTCTTCAATATCACTCTCCTTATTTCCCTTCTGCCATCTATCAAACCAACCACCCTAAAGAAACTAATTAAAACTGGGAATCTAGCCTATAGGTAATGGTAAGCATGGGAAAGGCTGTTGTTTTGTTTTTTGTTTTTGGTGCTATTATTTGAAAGAGTTGAAGAAAAAAATTAGGAGCTCAAGGAGGTAGCAAGCTTAAATACAAATAAACTTGCATGTTAATAATTGAAAAGCAACACAAAGAGCTTTTCCTTTTGGTACTTTAACACTGAACTCTATTGTACCTGGGGAACTATCCATCAGGATTTTGTTTTGTTTTTATTTTAAACTGAATCATAAATGCCACACATAGGTTTGAATTTTTTAAATATGTAAATTTTGCAAAGTAAGGAGTCATCACTTCCCTATATTTGGGCCAAATAACTTTTTTTCCCAAAACACTAAATTCTGTTAGCATAACTGTGGGCATAATTTTGCAAGTGTTCAGAAGTCCTAAGAGATTTTGTAGCTCTCTAGACTTGGAAGAAAATAAAAGGAGCTTCTGAGAAAAAAGGAGCACAAAATGGTACATTCATGTTGTTGTACTGAAATAATACAATCAATACAAGAAATCAACTGGAAAGTGAAGCTGATTGCTGAATACGCTCTGACAAATGTAAAGAGACTTTCCTGCAGGTGTTGGTTTGACACATTCCCTGAAGAAACAAGGAAAACATATTACATTGCCAAATCCAGGGCACTGCTTAGATATGATTGTTTTAAGGAATAAAATAAAGGAAACCATGTTTATGGTGACACATCAGTTCTACAAATGTGTTTGTAAGAAATGTAGAAATCAGTCTAAAACATTAAACCACAATAGAGAATGGATGCCATGAGATTTGCTAAGTTATTTAGCAAAACCAAGAATCAGTAAAAAAAGATGTTGCT
Source organism: Florisuga fusca (assembly GCA_038090715.1). Taxonomy (NCBI): domain Eukaryota; kingdom Metazoa; phylum Chordata; class Aves; order Apodiformes; family Trochilidae; genus Florisuga; species Florisuga fusca. The sequence continues at coordinate 3,132,060 of JAAWXA010000005.1, read as the reverse complement.
TCAGTGAAAAACTCTCCCTAATCTGGGATTTTTTATATCCCAGGGCAACATACTGAAGTCCAGCAGAACAGGATTCCTCTGAGCTAAAAGAGGGCCCCGTGAAGATTTGAGAGAGGTCAAGAGAAGCTTCAGTTTCATACAAATCTTTGTTCTACGTTTGCAGTTTGTCAAGAGTTAAAATAAGTCATTCTGGTTTGAGCAGCTGGATTGACCATACAAGAATTGCATTGCACTGGGGAAGATGCAAAGTGACAGAAATGCAACTGGGGATCTCACCCAAAACTATAAAGTGACCAAGTAACAAGGGCCTACAAAAAAAAGGGGGAAAAAAAAAAAAAAAAGAAAAAGATATCTTAGAGTCATAAAACAATGCCTCAGAACATGTTTAGCCTCTACAACTGATGTTATCACCAAAGGAATGCATGGCAGGTTTGCACTTCTACTGAAGAAATGAGAAACAGGACTCTGATTTTCACACTTACTCCAAGTATAAAAGCAGCCATGTGCCTCAAGGATGAGTTTGTTCCAAGTACCTTTGAGAAATACTCATGGGAAGTAAACAGCAAAGAGGGGGCACTAAAAATAATAAAGGTAGAGCAGACTGCAGGACCAGAACTCATTTTACAAGGTAGGAAATAAATGCTGGATGGTCACAAAGAGGAATGTAAAATGAAAGTTAATAATATGCTCAGCAGATCACTTGAAAATTTTCTCTTCCAATACCTAAATTACAGTAAAATTGCTAAGTATGACCTGTCCTTTTTATAGAGTATATTGTGAGTATCAAGAGATCTTCAAGGAATGGAAGTTTTTAAGCTTTAATAATCTGTGGCTGGCTGACAAATCTGGGGTTTATGCTATAACATCAAAACACATTTTATATAACAGAGAACACATGCAACAGTTTTCTCCAGTTTCAGGCACCCATTTCCCTTTCCTTGATACATGAAATGTGTTTTAGAAGAGGCAGAGTAATCAGAACCAGGAGCTGGAATATCTGGAGTGAAAACCTGTGGAGATTTTCCCATTTGTCACCCTTGGGCCCTGGTAGTGACTTAGAGTGAATATCAGGTTTCTCTACAGACTTTAAAATGACATTCTTCCTTAAGCACAGACAGAAACTCAAGATAAAGAACACGAAGATGACTTAAATTTCAAACTTATCTTCTACCTCCATGGTCAAATAAAGCATCCTGCATCCCACATCTCAGCTACACAAATGGCTGTGTGCCTGCTTCCCAGCAGAAGTAGGGGAAGAGGTGGATTAAATATGAAATAATGAAGGACTGAAATACAACATATCTGCTGAAATACCACTTGCATTTGAGAAGAAAATATTTTTTCTGATTAGTAATTGCAAAGTACACCTACTCTTGCATATAAATGATAAAGTTTAAAAAAAAAAAAATGTAAAGCTGGCTGGCGGGGAGTGTTGGTTGCTGTGAAAACTTCCCTGCTTCATCTCAACACATTCACTTTACCCAGAGAAGTCACTAAACCACTAAGGCTTGAACTCTGCCTAATATTGAGGTTGAGGTGTTTTTTGATCATCATCTAGTCTATTTACCCAAAACTTGTGATGTAATTGTCACCAATACTGAAATTCTCAAAGTGATAAACTTATCCAGCCAACATAGCTGATACAGAGAGGGAAAAGCTGCTTTTTCCAAGGTTTAGGAAGATGAAGTCCCTCTTCTGTCTACTTGTTTATCATGAGACCACTCTGACTTAGTTGGGGATGTGCTACCACACAAAACAGATGGTTTGCCAAAACCCTATCGATTTTCCTTCTATTATTTGTGGAAGGCTGCAGAGGAGGAGGGAAGAACTATGTTTATACAATAAAATCTGAAAGGAATACAAAGGCAGGTACTAAACCATTGCAAGAACCATGTGCTGAAGGAAATAGGTATTCATGCACAAGTTGCCCCGAAACTGCCCCAGGATATTCCACATCAGAAAAGATGAGAGCACAAAGCCAAGCAACACACAGATAGTTTCATTGTTATTCTGCCTGCTGAATTTTTTTCAGCACTCCAAAGGCACATACGCCTGACTTTGCATAGTTTTCCACAAAATTACTAATTTAGTATTATGAGAACATATGTAAATGATACAGATAAACCATTAAGTGCACTAATAAAGTCTAATTGCAAAAGGATCTAAAGGGCAAACTTATAATAAGAAAGGAGATCAACCAACCTTTTCAATTCCAGGCGATGCTCTGCACAAAAATTAGAGGTGTGCTTTTTGATTCTCCTAAGCCCTTAAGAATGGTTTTTCATGGGCCAAGAGGTCAAGGAGCTCCCATGCCAGAGAATGTGTATAACAGCCTTACCAAACCCTCCTTCATTTTCATGTGTCTTAAAAATCTGAGACCACGACTCCATTAAAACCCAAATACCACCACTGTGGTGCTATATTTATATATTAATGATAAAGAAAATTAATTGGGAAAAGACATGACAGATTTATAAAACTATGGTTTTATCTTATTTTCAATTTTTATCCAAGTTAAAGTAGTTTGACCTTAGAGGTGTACAAATTCAGGGCATATGCAATGATTTGATTTGTTTATATAATTTGACTCCCTATATATTGAAAACCTCTGCACTTTTACTCTTCATAAATGTAACTTCCTGGGTCTACTGAGGGAGAGGTATCCTTCTCAAGATGCCAATACTTCTTGCAAAGACACCAAAAAGAAAAAAACAAACAAACAAACAAGCAGAAAAATCAACCAATTCTTTCTGGCAATATATCAATATATTCCAAAGATGACTCTCTCATGTATGGAAAGAGCCCAAACTTCAGTTTTGCTTCAGTTTCATTCCTTTACTGTCCACTGGCATTGCTCCTCTTTCAAAATTCAACCCTAAGTGCTTTCCTTGTCAGGGTACACTGTTAAATCACTTATAAGCTTTCATGTATTTGACACATTACATGCACACAAATAAAATTATATTAGATAAATTGATATGTAGCAGCTTAAATCTGACACTTCCTCTATCTCGAGCTTCAAGAAGGAAGCTGCTTCCTCCACCTTGCTCAAGTCCACTGTTCATCATGAAGTACAGACACCAAAACTCCCTCTAGCTTCATCAGCAATTTTGTCAGTCACAAAAGTAAATGACCTCTACATCTGCACTCAAATGTGGTTGCATATTAAAGGGTAAGATTCACTGAGGGATATACAAACCTAGATGGAGCCCAGAGCCTTCTCCCGTTCATAAGAACCAAGTATCTCTGTTCTGTGGGGTTCTACTGGACACAGTACCAGTCTTCACCAAAACTCCCTGTAACTCTTCCTTTCTCTAGTCAGATTCCTTTCAATAGTTGTCTGGAACTAAAACAACTATTTGTTTTAGTGATACTGTAAAACCCGTAAATGTTTTTCATCCCCAGAATATGATGGAGCATGAGATGAAAATATACCACAATTTCACAGAGTTGCCCCAGTTAAAGTGTGGGAGAATAAAATCATCTTATTTCAGAGGGTGTTTTCCATAAATCCTTAGAAATTATTAATCCATGTTGCTTTCTGTATTAATTCATTTAATCCTAATGTCAACTGACTGGACTACAGCTGTCCTGGGCATCCAGTTAACTTGTTTTAGACATCAGAATGACAGCAGAGCTTCAAGCCTTTTGCCTTGAAGATCAGTTAGATCTCAAAGGAAATATTCTGGTCAGAAAGAGACATTGCTCACTTCTACCCAGTTAAAAAAAAAAATCATCAAGTTTCTTATATGCGTAACAGAATAAAACCACTTAGAACATTATTCACAGACCCTGAAGTGCAACATGCTCTGCAGGTGGTACTACATAAACTACACAAGCTGTTCCAAGAAAATTTAAGTAGCATGACTTTATATTAAATCCATACTGATACCACAGATTTGCAGTATCACAGGAATCAGAGAGAACACTCTATTGCTTTTCATTACATTTCAGTACTTCTTGAAACAACTTATTTCCCAAATTTACTGGTGTAGACAAAAGATGTGCAAGAGTGAGTTTTCTGTGCTCTCCTCCTGCTTTTATACAGCTCTACTAACCACTTCAGAGTGGTTCCTCTTGTATACAAATCAGGTAATAAATTATATGACTAAAAATAAGGTTATGAGAAAGATCTGCAGTGCTTACTACCAACACCAGCAACAGTCAAATTTGAGATAATTCAGTCACTTTCTTGGAGGTTTTAGAATTTTTTTTCACAGGTATCTGAGTCCTAGGTGAACAGGGGCTGTGTCCAGAAGCCATAACCCTCTTTTTAGAGGTCAGTAAATCTTGCACGTTGTGGTGAAACTTGTCTGAAATCTGAAGCTCAGTTTAACCATTGACCATTCATTTAACCATTCACCTTCCATACAGCAACAGACCTCAGAATTTTCTGCAAGTTGGTGCAAGGTACTGGGTGGTTCATAGAAATGAAGCTTTCACTTCTAATACTGAAAAAGCTGCTTTAAAGTAGACTACAATATCCAGATCTCCCTTATGGTATGTGCTCCATCAGTCTAAAAGACCTTTACCCAGAAAGAATCAGAGATTCTGTGTTGTGAAGCAAAGTTTGACATCCACAGAAGGGTTCATCTTGAGAGTCAGCATCCCTTTTCACTACACACCCTTCTTGTTTTTCTCTTTCCCCTCTAACACTCATCAATATTAAACTTCTCACCATCTGAGGCAAAAATCCATTGTGGTATAAAAGTGCTCCAAGAGCACAGACTACTTGTCATCCCCTCATGACACTTCACACAGGTAATGACCAGTTCAGTGTCCATTTACTCTAATATGACCTCTTCAAATCAGACCTTCCTCTAGAAAAAAAAACTATCAAGACAGTTTGAGTTTGATCCCTATTTTTGATAGGAATAATGACATTGACAGAAGCTGCTGAAGCCGTGGGAGGTGTAGAGCTCCTTATAAATGATTCTGGAAAGTAGCAGTAGAAGGCAGCATGGGTATTGCAGATTGTGATGAAAATTATTTAAAGCATCAGAACACATGAAGAACCCAAATTCCATCCTGTCAGTGTTCAAGAGGTGGGGTGATAACTTCTGCTTTTACCAATACACATGTTGGGTGTGAAATCCAAGCAGTTTGGAGCTGTCACAGGAAGTTGCTTCCTGCTTCTTTGCCCAGCAGAGAAATCCCTCTTAGGCCATTAAAAAATACTTCCTTTCAGCTAAGTTACCTGGGAAAAGGGTGAAAGCAATGTCTGCAGTTTACAGTTGTCACTCCTGTAAATTCACCTCAGTCTTTTCACTGCCTTGTTCAAACCCAATGTGTTCCATCACATGTGTCACTGCAGATTATAATTATAGTCAATCATATTTTTAAGTCTTCTTGTAGGAGAAAAACAAAACAGCATCTGCACTTCAGCTATTTTTTCCTTGTAGATGTGAATAGTTAATGCAAAGTGTTAATGCTCAAGTGTATGTAAGTCATGTCTATGTGTAATGAGCTACAGAGAGAGCATTCAGCATTTCCCACTCCAGAGTAAAAAGCAGTAAATATGAGAGCTATGTAACACCAGAATTCTTGAGAGCTGCCCTATTTCAGTTGTAGATGTGCACTCTTTTTGACTGTCTGGCCTTATGGAGGCTGTGCCTACTTTAAACAATAAGAAGTTCAGTAATTTCAAAGAAAATCTAACTGTAACAGCAGCAGCAAGCATTATGTTCCAACAATCCATCATTTCTATAGAAAAATATTTTTCTTCACAATGAGTAATTTATAGATTCAGAGAATAATAAGGGATTTTTGTTTGTAATCTATTATTTCACAAAACATAGTTCTAGTGAGAGTAGGGCTAGATAAGTATTTGAATATGTTGACATTTTTTGTAGATTATATCTAAGAGCTATTTATAGGAAACAACTGATAAAATTTTGCCTTCAGAATTCAATAAACCAACTTTTCCTAGAAGATTTTTTGTGTTAGATTTTCTTAAATGTATAAAGTCCAAGGCTAAAGAGACAAAGAATTGGTCTTTTTTGTGGGGTTTTGCTGTTGTTCTGTGAGATTTTTTTTGCTTTGGTTTCTTTTTCTAAATTTACAACCCTGACTGGTTTGTATAATCTCCATTGAAACAGAACAGCCAAAGTATGGGTATGCTGAAGCACACTGAAAACCCAAAAGGTATTTTTCTCAAGGATATAAAATCTCAATAAATTTAATCAATAGCCTCCCTAAAGACATCTTACTGCTAGTAAACATGAGGCACCACTGAAACAAAAACATACAAATCAAGAAAGTTTTTTGTGACAAAATTAACAGAAAAACCCCCAAATCTTTGAATCAGTACTTTAATCAGTACTGAAGGGTACAGGACTTGTAACTGCCATGCTTGAATATTTATTAGGACTTCTAATTGCAACAAGTATTTGAAAAATATGCCTTTGAATCCCTGCAAGAGAATTGACATTCAGCAGATGTGCTGAGTACTCAAATAGTTACTGAAGATCCTGCAGCATATTTGCAAAAGGGAGAAATCTAACTTTTATTTTCTGGTTAAGTTCCTACTTAGCTAAGTAATGTTCACCTGCTGTGATTCAATTTCCCACAAATTCACTTCTAGATAAATCCATCTTTGCTCCTCTCCAAGCAGACTCCAGTACAGGGGCAGTGACTCCGTCTCAGCTGTACAGTGTTAGATGTCTAACTTAAATCTCCCCTCTTCCAGCAGCACTTGTTTGTTCCAAGAACATCCTTACAGAGCAGAAACCAACTACACTGACTCTAAAAGTACCATATCAAAAAGTTCAGAGTTGCAGGGACCTGCATAAGCTCTGTTTATAGCATGCAAAAATACAGTGGAAAGATTAAGCTTTTATACACACGTGCTTCTGGCATTATGATCATTATATTTGCAATCCATAGTGAAGAAAAATATTTGTCAGTCACTACTGAAAAAACACTGAATGCATGAAACAGATGAAATTAGAGGCCATACCCTAATTAGTTCCCTTGGCAAATTCCAAACCAGCTCCTAAAGCTGCAGGTTAAAAATACCCAATAAACTGGGAAGTGCTACTAAACTCTTCTTCCCCAGTTTGGCTTCACATGACATGGTGGCTTGGGCTTCAAATCTTCAAGCTTTTCAAGGATTCAGAAAGCTTGAACCCAGTAAATGGCAAACTGACTTCACTACTTGGATGCTTTTATGTGGGAACACAGATCTATGAGTTATTTAGGATCTTAATTGCTATTTCTTTTCTGTGAAGCACAACCACAGATTTCTGCATACAGAGACAAAAGGTCAAGAAAATAATTTTCTAAAATATTTCTTAAACCCAGCAGCTGCATTACTGTGTTCTCTGTTACTAAAGCAACTTGCTGCCCATAAGTATTCGGGCATTTTTAAAAATCCTGCTATGTTTTCCACACTAATTTTATGTCTCACCACACTGTCTTTCACTGTACCTAGTAGTCCACTGGTACAGGTCATTGGTGCAGGTTAGCACAGCTTCCAGGTACCACTGTTCCATCAGTAACAGAAAAGTGGGACAGGGATGAATATAATTTATTATGGGGTTAATTTTCTATTTCCTTAATAATTGGCTGACAAATGGAAAAAGGAAGATTTTATTGATATTCAATTTTTTCCTTCTATTAAACAGTAACTGGAAACTTTCACATCTAGAAATGCTCTGGGAAGTGTTACTACTCGCATGCCTAAAATCTGAAAGGGAAATTGTAAGCTCTGCTTCCATTTGCCTGTTCCTGGACCACTGTTACACATGGCAAAGCACTAAAGCAACCTAGGATAAGCCTCCCTAAGAGCTGGAGAATGACTCAATACCCACTTCATAAATTTACTTTGCCCTCCAAATACAGTACAAAAACCAGAGATGTAATGGGCTGGCTTAGAAATGCTTGAAGAGAGGGGAGGAGAGGAGACTTAAGTTCCTAAAGGAGTAGAAAGGCTAAGGAAGCAACTATTAGTCTTTGACTAGAAATGCTGAGATTAAAAAAAAAAATTTCTAGAGCTTGTTAACTAGACAGATATGCTGGCAAACCTTGTATTTTATTTAAGAATGCAGCATTGGAAGGTTTTTGTTGTTATAAGACAATTACTTAGTAAGTATTTGTTTAGACCACTAAAGTCACTGTTAACTTCAAGTCCTGAGTAACCCATAGCTGAGCTTGGTTGGACCAGCCAAGCAGCAATGAAAGGAATAAAAACTCAGTAATATTGAGCCTAGAATAATAGAGCCAGAGCTACCTAATTCCTAGACAGATGGCAATAGAAAGTTGGTGAATGGGTATGGATTTTCAGAACTCCAATGCTGGCAATGTAGGGAAAGTCTCCTAAGCTCAAGTGCATGCAGCATATATCCCTCGAAGCTTGCCTGCCAGGCAAACCAGGACACATGGGCTAAAAATAAAACAGAAATTGTGGCTCACTGGCACTCTACAAGTAGTAGAGTCAACAGAAATGATAGCCAAGGATTTTATTTTTTTTTTTCCCCCCTCCTCTCTCTCAGTTTTAGGCATATGCAGCTGGCACCAACACGTTGTTCTCATGAACCAAGTGCAGCAGATGGAATGAATTACATATTTCAACAGCCCTTGACATCACATCAAACACCTTGGCTTTTAGTTTTAGAAGAGCAACTCCTGGGACTCTTTTTTCAGTTTTCACCATCCAAATAAAAGTCATACACAGTTATTTCCTCCTTTATAGGACAATATAGCCGTGCCATATGTTGCAGACTTGAAGTCTTGCATAGTAAATCAGCACAACAGCAGAAAACGTTCTGGTTGAGGCTTTGTAGTTAAGTCACTACTCATTGAGCAATGTGTTGTAGGTAACCTCTTTTACTAAGGGCTTTACAATGCCTATTGTAGCACAGAAAATGTGGGGGTTCAGAATTTTTTCTAAAAATAAAAAATGCCAAGTCTCTTGGCTATTTGCCCAAACTGATGAGCTGTATTTAAGAAACAACATCAGTTGTTTTTGATTTATTTATTCCTTAAATTTCATCATTCTAGCTACCTTGGGAAAATACACCACCTGGGCAGGTGAAGGCCCTTCCCCTGAATGGAGCTGATGATGGTGACAGGCTGGGAGCACCCCACAGGACATCATCTTCATCTGGGAAATCTTCCCATCTGCAGCTGTAAGGCTGAACACAGGCTGGATGACAAGCCTGCTCCAGCACCTCTCCTCCATCCCTTGGATTTTCTCTCCCCAAGTGGTCATCAGCCAGAGGAAGGCAGTCACTGTTCCTATCCACTTTACATATATGCCTGAACCATCTCACCCTCCACCCTTCCTCCTCCTCCTCCCCTGCTCTCCAAAATTACACCCTTCTGCAAGACTCAGAGCCAAGCCAGAGGCTGCTGCAACACAGACTGAAAACCTCAGCAGGGAGCAGCCAGAGTGCATGTGAGGAGAGGCAAGCCAGGAGACACACAGGCCCAGGAGAGCCCCTCACCTAATTCCCCTGAAAATCTCCAAGTGATTAAGGTGATTAAAGCTTTCCTGTCCTTAGAAGCTCGGGAGCTTCTGTCTTTCAGCAGCAAGTTATCAAGAGACTCTTTCCTTTCATGTTCCCAATCATTTCTCCCAGTCTCAGGTTTTCAGCAGATCAAGTGAACATACCTTGTTATGACCTTGATTCCCTCACTTCTGCTGGAGTGTGATCAATGCTGGCTATTCTGCTGGCTGCAGATAACAAATACCTTGAGACTTTCAGACTGTATCAGCCCCATATCCTCCTATGGCTTTTTAGCTGGAAACCCTGCACGTACAAGTGGCTTTGATCCTAGCCAGCTCAATACTGCTTTGAAATACATTACCTGGTAGCTACTAACACTGATGTCAATCTCTTTATCATACTTGGTATATTCTCTTTCCTCCTTTCAAATATTAATAGCACTATTTCCCCCTAAGACAGTTTACTTGTATTTAACTACTTGTATTTGTAATAGCTACAAAGTTGAGCTTCAAGCTCTTATTGCAGCTTAGCAAGAAAAAAAAGAAACATTTAAGCTACAATAAAGATTTCTCTTTTCCGTACATTTTTCCTCCAAAAACTTTTTTTTAATTTCTCTTGGGAAAGTACACCTCCTTCCCATCCTTATCGATTAAAAAAAGAGCTTGAATATCTACTTCCGTATGGAATTAGGTGCTTTCATGCACCTACTTCAGTCCAAAAAGTACCCATTTTTTCCAGCTTTGTTCAAGCCATTTTCTCACTTTGCTTCTTCCTAATTATTCCATGCCTCTGAAGTTTAGCTCTCTGCTCAGTTTCTCCTCTTTCTTGTAAGAGGGACAGCTGTGAGAGACAGGATTTTTTGACAAAGATGAACCACTTCAATTCATCTCAGTTGTCCACTAGCCTAATCTCTCAATTTCCTTAAAAAAGCCACTCCAAGTGAATAGACTAAAATAGATTCCAGAAGGAGAATAAGAAAAAAAAAACCCACAAACACAAAGCCCAGCACACATATATAACAAAGGTGCAAAGAAAATGGATTGCTAAGTGAAAAGTAAAACATCAACTCAGCCTACAAAACCAGGCAGAAATTAGCAAGATGTAGGCAAAATACACAGACCTGAAATGACAAGATGGAGTTTGAATCTGTGTTAAAAACAACTTGAGTGTTCTGAGGGAAGTACTTGATTGTCATCACCAGTGCATCAAAATAAATTGCTGTTATCCTTCTTGTTCAGTATCACGTTAAAATATTTGCTAATTTCTGTGTAGTTCATAACATGTGATGCAGTTTAAGATGTAATTGAAATAGAAAAATCAACTCTTCACACACAGTCTTTAATTTAAATAGTGGCTGTGGCACTGCATCCTGTTCCTTTGCAAGGAGTCAAGCACAGATATATTTTTTCTTTCCCATTGATCAAATAAATCACCAGCTGTTTATGCAGCATTGCTGGCAACCTTGGAAGTGTCATTTGTCTTCCTAAGCTCCATGAACCTGATTCACCCATTTGTTTAAGAGCACAACAAGCTAACAATGTGAATGTTTTCATTATTAGTACATTAAGAAGCTGAAGAAACACTTCCTACTCATGCAAACCCTCCACTGGAGAAAATATACTTGCTGGAACATTACAGCATCAACTTCTGTCAGTTGAATGGAGCACAAAGACTTTAATTGCTAGAACAATCACAAAGTTTCTGCTTGCCAATTAGTTTAAACCATACTGGCAAAGGTCTTGCACCCTAGGCTTATTATAGGCAAATTTTAAAGTTGTATCAGGTCTGCACAGGTTTGCAAACAGGCAGTAAAGTTGTGATGCTTTCCCCTACACAAGAAATCCTTGCCAGACCCTATTTGTTATCCACGTACAATCCTAGCAGCAAAGGAAACCATCTTAAATTAACTGAAACTTTTCAGGGATGCCAAGGTGCACATGTTATTGGCAGGTGTACAAAGGTTAAAAAAATATCCCTGACCCAATTTCTAAGCATTATTGACAGAACAGGGAGACATGCAATGTGATGGAAGTCAAAAATCAAGCAGCACAGACTAGTGTCCCCATAAACAGCCTCTATATTCTCATTTTTGATATGTATGTCAAGTACACATTAGCTATTTAGAAGTGCCTCATCCTTCCTCCTTCACAGCTGAAGCTCTGATCCTAACTGAAAAGTCATCATATTTACCAAGTCCTTTTCTTTCTTTTCCCAACCTTGTGTTACAAATATAAAAATGTTGTAAGGGGATGCTTCAGAATGTTACAGAGTAGTCATCTTCTTATTTTAGTATGCCTTGAGATCCATGTTATTGTTCAAAAAATTCAAGGCAAAAAAACCCCCAAAACTTCAAAGATATTCAGAAGTTGCTATAGTTTGACATTATGGTCTAACACAGCCAACATCCTTACTGCTTCTTTACATATCATACATGTGCTGATTTGCAATAGCCTGGTTCACTGGTATCACACTTAGTACTTGCCCACAAGAATATTCTTTTGTTTTTTTAGAAAGCTAAGTTGAGATGCATTTAAGTTTCCTGGGAAATACTGTCCACTGCCTCCCATTAACTTGTGGAAAAAGGGTCCATTCTCAAGTCATTCACCTTAAAACTTTTTACCTGGATGTATGCTGGTTCTAATACATTTGCTTTTTCCTCTCAGATCCTATCTGGAAGTCAGTTTTGCTCAACCCAAAACTGAAAAACAAACTTAGCTTTTCCTCTCACCCCCTCCTGCAAGACCCTCAGCAGCAGCAGATGTCCCTGTTGTCCCCAGGAGCACATTCATCTCCCAGCCCATGACCTGGTTACAGGAAGCTGCCGAGATGTGCCCCGCACACATTAAGTTCAAAACCCCTCATATTTTCTGGCCAAGTCACAAACATTCTGACTGTACCAGACCCACAGTGAGGATACATATGCACAGGGAGCTGAGCACATGGTACCTGTCTTTTTCAAAGCTGATTATTCTGATGTGGTCTGACAGAAGCTACATCCAAGCTGGATATCCTTTTCAAAGGCTCTCTTGCTGCGTGAAAGTCAACAGATGCGGCGACGGAACAACATTTGGGAAGACCAAAAAACTCAGGCACAGACCATTTTTCTCTCCCTGCTCTGACACAGACATGCAGTCGTCACGGAGTGGAGCCACCTGTAAGCCTGGTTCTTGGGAGAAGGAGTGGGAGTAGCAGGGAAAGACAAAGACAGTGGCAGGAAGACCTCATTCTGACTATAAAATAAACGAGGAAGGAAGTTTAAGCCGGTGCCATGAACTAAGTGATGGAAAACTGAGAGCTGTGGGGAAAGGTGACATTTTAAAGACACTTTCTATGAGAATTTACAGTTATAATAGCAATCCACAGCACTGAGAAGCTGTACCTGACAAATGATTAATTGGTGATGAACACCACCACACAATGTAGTGAAGCTCTTTGGCAGGAGCTGTCAGCATGGTCACAAAGAGAAAAACACCAGCTACATCCACAACTGTCCCACCCAGCATGTTGGGAAAGGAGCTGGATCAAATCTTCAAAACCTTTTGCAGGCCTGTGATCAAATGGCAAATGATTTGAGGTTAATAACTTTGAAATCATTTATTAGCTGGGACCTTTTTGTTGCAGCACTAGATTAAAAGGAAATAATTTTCTTATTAAATAAAGCAATCTAACCATTCACAGCTCTTTGGTTTGAACCTGGACAGTCTCCTCCTCGGATCGTAAAGGAAAGTAATTTGTACCCAGAATAAGGAATTCTATTTGGCTGTACCAGCAAAGTCCTTTTTAGAAATCTGCCACTAGGATTAGAATCAAATTTGTTCCCTCCAAATACTGCAACATGAATCTAATCACTTGCTTTGCAAGTTTAGTACCCAGAGACAGTACAGAAGTTTTAACAGCTGTTGCAAAAAAATGTTGCAGCCTCTTACTTTTTTTTACTGAAGTCACTGCAGCCAAGGTTTACTGTAAATTGATGATTTAGCTGGATTAGATGTTAATATGCAGCTTGATATATTATTCATGAGAATGAGTCACAGACTTAATTAGAAACATGACACGAAAAGCTCTTGAGTCCACAATCTGGATTCTCCCTGCCATGAAAGATTTGACATATGAATAAATTTTCACTTACTGAGAGAAAAAGAGATAAATGACCTTTTACATCTAAATGTAAAAATGTCATGTTGGAGATGCATCACTTGTCTTTCTGAGAGTTGGGGAAAAACCAGCAGCAGTACCCAATTCTACACAATAGCAGCTCTTCAGAAAAACAAAGTACCTGCCCCTCCATCCCCTTCTGTCTCCTTGCACAATGTCCTCTCCATATACCTGTCCAGTCACAGACATTAGAGAGGTTAGAATCCTCTGCCAAGTGAGCATTTCTGGACCATCAGTAAGGTGGCCCAGGAGAAGGTTTTATTCACACAGCAAGGCCACATCATAGCTACCCAGCCCTAAGTACCTCTGTATACCAGTTGGTATGGTGTTTCAGCTTTCCAGGCTTAATTGATGATTAAATTTATCTCAGAGCATCATTATTTAACTGTTTTGGCTGGAAGTATTGCATTAGCTAAATTACTGACAATAGATTCAGCCACCAGCAGAAGGGAACTGCCATTCAATTAATGATAATGACCAGCACTGGTCAATAAGTGTACCTGGGAAAGCATTAGCAGCACATCAGATTAGGGGACTACTTGGTGCAGTGGATTAATCCACTAATTATTTATTTCTTGGGGCACAGGCCAAAACACAGCTTGTTATAGGTACCAAGACAAGTCAGCTTGGTACTGTAAGCCTGACCTATTTGCTTTCCTGAAAGCTTTGTTGTTTACTCAGGATTGATTTTAAGAAGTCAGTTTCCCACACTTGCCTGTCTCCTCACACCTCTAACTGTCCATCAAAGCATTTAAGGCCTGCCAAATATTATTTTGAGAAATATTATTGCTGTTTACAAATCTTTTATAATTTTTTGCAAGTTCGTGTCAATAACACATATGGTACAAAAATTGGACAATTTCTACAACAAACTTTTTTAATCCCAGTCATACACTAGGGATTATCTTCTGCACAATGAGACAGAGTCTTGGATATAAAACAGGTGAAGGTATCACTGAATGCCTTTGAAATAAACATGCAGAGAAACAATAGGATGAGAAACATTTTCTTCAGTTTACAAACCCAACCACCTCAGTATACTAACTAGCTGTCAGGATGCAAGAAAGCACTTCTTAAAAGAATTTTAAGGTAGAAGGAATTAGTGTGACCTTTAAAGAACACATTTTAAAAGAAGCTAAACAAACAAACAACAAAAAAAGTGGGTTTACTGTCTAGGAATAGTGTTTACAAGGCAAAGCCAATGTAAGCAAGGTTTCTGAATCCAGAAAAAAAGTCTGAAGCAACTTATAAGTAACTGAATGTTTTTTTTTTCCAGACTTGACAACGTTAAGAAGTAAAACAGCATGGAGAAAGAAAACTCATTACCAATAAACAGCCAACAGGCTGTGGTCAGATGGCTTTGTATGAGGACAACACAGAAGCAGATAGGAAGGAAGAGGTAAGGATGTATTAGTTTCTAAAACAAAGAATTCAAAACCCCACAATAGAGTAATGCCTCAGCATCAATGACCTCTTTGGTTACAAGTGTCCTTACCTGCACAGGATCAGCTCCCAAACTGTCTGTATGATATCCATTCACTTCACTTACCTCAAGCTGCCTTTTTTTTTTTTCCTGCAAGCTGGAAAACCTTAAACCCTGTGACAACTATTAGGGGCTAAGTCCTTCTGAGATATCTTTAAATGGTATTATTTTTAAGTTGAAAACATGACAGCTACAGGCAATGCCATTCAGTCCACTCTGAATGCACCAAGGTGCAGGGAAGCAGTAGCTGAAAAGCCACAAGCAAGCAGCCATTGCCTCAGCTACAATTGTGATACCTGGCCTTGTGTTTTGAAACAGTTAAAAAAAATGTACAATAACGCCCTTAATCTTCAATTTTTCAGCTCTATGCTTATGCTCTTCCTTAGTGAAAATAGTGATGTGGGGTTTTTTCCAACAATGACATTCACATTTCAAAAGAACGTGGAAAAGACTGAATGTAGCTGATTTTATTATTTATAAATCAGATTTTTTTTAAAGCTTTAGCCACCAGCGTAGCAATTACTGATATGCTCATGGTCCAGAGGTAAACAAGACTCTTATTTATGATAAAATGCTCAACTAAAGAAAGATCATGAAGTCACAGAGAAAAACAAGAAAACTCAGGAAAGTGCATCAGACTTGACAACTCAAGACCTGTGTGCTCAGTTTGAAAGTTGTTGTCATCCAGCTGTAACATCCACCAAATGTAACTCCCCCAAGGGACTGAACCCTTGCTGGGTCTTATTGAAGATAAAAGGAGCAACTCACACCCTTGACATTATTAGCAATAGAAAGAGACCTCAATCTGCCACTACTCAAATATGCTTTTAGTTTAGAAAGGAAGCTCTTCTCTTACCATACATGAAAGAGCAGCTGCTTTGTGTTCTTCTTGGCTGAGTTGAATGTCCAGTGGTTAAAAGCTGGGGGAAAAAGAAAACAAACAAACAAACATGAAGTAACAAACTCATCATCCTAGGAAAAAGATTTTTACAAGTTTACTGTGCTTGTCCAGTATATTTCTACTGAATTTGCCTCAAACAATCACAAGATAAAAGTTTCAAAGAATCAGTATTCTGCTGGAGGTTGTTATGGCTATTTTCAAACTAAATCAGAAAAAAAAGCAAAACAAAAAGAAAAAAATCCCTAGCAGCTGATGAAAAAGAAAAGCATGGCAAAGCTGATACCATCTGGTGCTACATTCTTTTTTTTTTCCTCCCAGCTGTCCACCATTCTCCTTCCTTTACTGACCACCACTGAAGAGAGGAAGGAAGGGCAGACAGACAGTACAGCGAGCTTGCCATATCTCAGGAAAAAAAAAAAAAAATCTTCTGCACCTTCTTCTACCCAATTTGGATTTTCTCCTACACTTCTGTGCTTATCTGGTCCAAAGGAGTCAAACCTCAAGACGGAATATTGGCCCCAAAGCATCCATCAGAGGCACATCTTGTGCACACAGTGCCTCCAATAAGCATTCCTACTGATCCCAAAAGAATGATTCTGTAGCACAGAACTTGGGGATTTGTTGGTTTGGGGGTTTTTTTTGCATCTAATAACAACAGGCGATTCCAGGGAAAGATTGATTCAATGTTCCTCCTAGATTCATCAAGCTACTGGCATACTAAGCACCAGTCAGTATTTACTCTTTGGAAAGCAGAAAATTTGAACATAACTCATAGCAGAAATACTGTCTCTGTGGCTCTTGAACATGAAGGAATTCACACAGTCATTGGTTTTGAGTTCTCTCAAACAGAAGAGCTCTTTTTACTAGCTTGATAACTCAAAGTCAAACACAGCATGGGAACACAGGTTAAAGCAACACCTAACTTTTCCCTGTCATGTTCAGGATGACAAAACCAAGTAGGAATGTGTCACATTTGTTTAGTCTGTAGGTCTGAGTAATCCATTAATAGTTTTGACAGCTTCAAACCCACATGCAGCCAAGTATTTAAGAGACACCCAACAAGAACTCCAGGAGTAGTCTCATCCAAGTTGCACTCTTTCTCACTCTGCTCTGATTTCATTGCCCTTCCAGTGGCCTCTCCCATGAACTGGCAACATACTCAAGTCAATAGGGTTTGTGCCCTAAAAGAAAAAGCTCCTGGGTGATGCTGTAAAACACCCTTTTGATAAAACCAGAAGAGATCCTTGACTGCCAAAGTCAGTTCTAATAGAGACAAATTACCCTAAATTAAGGGGAAAAGGCATAACTGCTATCAAATAACACATTTAGTGCAATGAAAATGTCTTTACTTTACAGAACAAACAGCAGCTACAATTGGATCAACATTTTGACTGAAACTCTCCCTTCCCTTGAAAGAGTAACAATAATATTGATGGAGGTAGATTTATGGTTTAGGCTTCCTGGTTCTCATTTTCTGCTAGCTGCCCATGGTCAGCTGTAACAGCCAGATAGTTATTTGGAAAACAACCTGGTTGTAGAGGGATACTGCAGTCACTGAAGGTATTAATTTCCCCATCCTTCAGACTTCTTCTGATGAGAAGGCAGAAACAGCTACAGATAAGAATGCAGTGATGCAGCTAATTTAACAGGTCAAGTCAGGAGTATTTTGTAAAGAAGTTCTCTCTTTTACCTGCTCATGTAAAAAATTCAGACTTTTTGGAAGTAGTTTCAACATTAAGCCCATTTGTTGATACATTCTGTCCCAAAGCAAGCTATGGCATCAATTTCAATTTCAGCTCTTCCAAATTTGTCTTGCATTTAAATTATAAGATAAAACAAATATAATCATCTTTAACAGTTTAGTGAAAACAGTTTCAACATGAAATCATTCTAATCCCCTTGTTAATATCGTTTACTTATATTTAAGCACACCATTTCCCTGCTTACCAGACATAATCAAGACTCCCAGAAGTGCTTAATTGAGGAACTTTGCCTAAAATTATCAGTCAACATCTCCATTACCTGCTGCACAACACATCCTAGGCATTTCAAGATAACCCCACCCCAGGCTCTATTTGCCCATGATTTATTCAGATCAGTTTAATCCTGCACCTTTTATGTGGCAGAGTACAATATGCTCACTTGCACGTAGTTAAATGATGTGATATTTGACTTATAAAGTGCCATATAAACACCTGTCTCTCACAATATACTGATTATTTTCTTTTTGCATTAACATTTCTTTCAACATACAGCAGCATCCACATACATAAAGCACAGCTTGGCAGGAGCTGGGGGTACCACAGTGTAGTCAGAGCCATCTGCCAGCACAACTGGCTATAAATTTATAAACAAACAAACAAACAAAAAAAAGGCTAATTAAAGGTCATTGGCCTGGCTGCTGCTGCTATTAGGAATAAAAAAACCCAAACTGTGATAACACCCAGTAAACAGGCTTGCCAGGGCCAGCTCCCTGCAACCTCTGGGTTTGGAGTCATCAGCCTTCCAGAGACCAGGCTGAACATTCACCAGTGTCTACTTGAACTATCCAAAGCTTTGAGGAGTCCCTAAACCCACGTTTGTGAAATGGGATGCTCCATGATATTTCCTAAAAATCAAAACTGATCATTCAAAAATACTCCGGAAAACGGTCTTGAGGTTTTCTGAGGATGTGGAATACTTTGGAAAACAAACAAAGGGAGAAGGTAGAAAAACATATTTGACAGGAACAGTGAGAAAAGGTTAAGTGCAAAAAAAAGAGCAATTGGATTTGTGTTTTTATTGCACCCTCATTAGCTATCCCATGGTTATTACAAGATGTAGCTAATGGTCTATTCAGGTTGACAGTTTAAGTCCTAAGTTTATTTTTTTCATTCCCGTCACTGGATGCAACTTCAAGCTTTGATATCCAGGGTGAATTTTGTATGCATAATGTATGAAAATACATTCTTTATCAGGAAGAAAAACATATTGAAGCACAGTGGCAAGCATTTTATAAACCCAGAAGGTTCTCAAACTACCAGGTTAATTCCCGAGTCATTTTTTTAACTTTTGCTCTCCTGCTTATTGTTGTCTTATTTCATGTACTGGTACTACCTGTAACTTAATCATATCTCACTACAGTGCAAAAATATAGAAAATAATTACCTAAGTCAGGGAAAAAAAAGTATCCTTCAGCTTCTTGCATGAGGATGAAAATTAAACATTTCAGGGACTTCAGCAAGTCATTTCTCTTAGGAGAGATTTGAAGATTTCACAAATTCTAACTCAGCTAAGTTCACCAAGGGCACATCCACACCATCACCTCATCAGCCTAGGAGCAGCACCCCTCCTGAACTCTGCCTTACATCTGCTGATTTAATTTAATGACAGGGAGCCTGAACACTGCCCTCTCTCCTTAGGAGCTGCAGTTCTAAGACAGACTGAGGTCCAGCCTGCAACCACAGTCCACATTTACTGTTATATTATGTCCCAGCATCCTCAACACATTCCCAAACCTCCAGTTCCTCAGGACACAACAGTTGGGAATAATCTGTCACTGCTTGTGAAAGTTGGAGGTTAGATGGCTGCCACTTAAAAAAAAAATTAAAAAAATGTATATATTCTTACCAATACCCAGTACATAGACTCAGCCTTCTGCTCAAGACTGATAAATTTTATGGGCCTGGTTGCATTTTCCACAACAGACACTTCAGTAAAGGATTGCCTGAAGTGAAAGGGTCTCAAGTTCTCTGCTTGCTTTATTTTAAATCTCTGCTTCTCTTTCTCTCCAAGACATATAAACTGAGAGACAGACATCTCCTCCTCTCCTCAAGAGGCAGCATTTAATTGCCTCCTTTTCCCAAAGTGAGATTGTGATATAATCCAAAGGTTTACACTGTGTGCTTAGAGGATTTAAAACCCAAAACTCCAAATGGTTATTTTTCCAGTTAAAAACACGTGTCAAAAAGTTGAAACTTGGCTATTTTAACTATGCTTACTAGAAGAAGAATCCCCTGGCTGTTCCATACTACCACCCAAACCTACCCTTATTTTTATACAACTGTTTACCACCTGGTTATCCTGACTACAGAACCAAAACCTCCAAGTTTAGTATTGCTAAATACTGAGGGTCTTCAGAACAGGGATAGAAATACTTACGCAAACAATTGGGAGAGACTAGGATATTTATATATATATATATTTTTTTTTTTTTACAAGCAGGATTAACCTGGCAGCAATAGAAATCATCTTTCAGTAGAAGCAGCTCTCCCAGCCAGCACATTTGAAGCCAGGACAACAAGTAAATATCAAATATGAGACCTGGCTGTGTTGCATGCCACCAATAGGATGGGAAAATGCTACAGTAAAAGGAAGAGGATTTCTTCACCTCTTTTTCTTTGAGTTCCAAAGAAAGCCTCACCTAAAGCCTGGCTGGCTCCCTAGGCAGCCATGCTAATGCTAAGCACACTGGCCAGCAGAAATGATTGCAATCACCCTACTACAACCTCCTGCAGATCAGGGCAATCATGTAGATCAGTTTCTTGTCAATTTGCTGTCTAATTCTGTGTCCATCCTACCCGCATACCCTTATTCTGTATTTTTCTTTCTGAGTCATCACAGAACTGTCAGCTGCCAGAGGAGAGAGAAACGATGTGAATGAACCCTGGGTAAAAGCAATCCTAGGCTGTCAGGAACTAAAAATAGCAGATACGATCTGTAACAGCTGTTTGGTCTGGATTTTTCTCTCCATCAGTGTCCATTTCAGGCATCCTGGTAGCATGATTTAGGATTTTGCAGTCTGACATACAAAGGGCTGCAATTTAAGAGGCCTACAAGAAAATAAAACTTATCAGACTGCCTTTTTTTTTTGAGTGGCAAGTGTAAAGTACAAAATGAAAGGACTAGAGAAGCCAAATTTTAGAAAAATACAGGACTAGCATCAGGTTCAAAAAAACAAGAGAAATCATTCATTGCCAGAACAGGTCCTCTCACTGTGTACCCCTTTTGAGGGGATTGAGATCTAGTAGCACCAGGGAAATACTCCAGAAAATGTTTTCCAGCCTAAAGAGACAAGATAGTCACAGGAAAAGGAGAAAAACCACTTCTTTTACAATGTGTGTACATGACTCCTGACCACTGGGGCACCCTTCAGCTTCTGTCTTTAAACAACAACAACATATTAAGTTGTGTTCGGGAAGATTTTAATTAGCCTTTGATGTTTTTAAGATAGCTCTGAGCAGAATAGGGAGAGACTGCATTGCATGCACTTGAATTATGAAAAATTTCAATGTGTAATAAGATTGCTTAGTTCATGTATTAAATGCAGCATTTACCAGCACGAGAGGCACATAACCATGCCAGCAGAGATTTGACCTCAAAGGTGCACAGATTTCAACCCATTTTCTTAGGTGCCTGGTCAAAAACAAGCAAACCAAAAAAAAGCCCCCCAACAACCCAGAAATATTCACAGGAATTATTTTAATTGAAAAGAATCAGGTTTTCTGTAGCATAAGATTTCCTGTTTGAGGAAACATGACTTGGAAAGGTGAAAGCTTTCACCAAGCTGCATATAAGCAGATAAGGACTTTTATTTAGACACCTGCAGTTGGAGATAGTCACTTGATGTTGGTCCAGAGACAGAGTCCTGATAGTTCCTCTAATACCTAAACTGGTTAAATACCCACCTACACCCCCCAGACACCTGTCCCTGGAACTCTAAGACTCCCCTCTGCTCTCTTCTTCCACAACAGGACCTCTGAGCTTCATGTCCTCAAGCCTGAGCTGACTTCCCACCTCCAAGGGCATCACCAAGTGGCAGAAGGTGAGATGCTGCTTTGATTACCAGCTGGGCACCTGCCCTGATGAGGGCAGCTGTGCCTGGCAGCCTGCACAACCCTTCAGGACTGCAGAAGAAAAACAGGAAGAGAAATAGTACAGCTTTTCCAGAGCGTTTGTGACTTGTAAAAGAGGTATCAATACCTGAGAGACCTGCTTATCCCCTTTAAGCTAGTAAAAAAAGTTACATCCTTCTGAATGAAGGGCAGACAGTTTTGGGGCTGCTCTTGCCCAGCAGATGAAGCAGAAGCTGCAGCATGTGCTGTTAGATCAGTCTCCTCCAGGGTTTTCTTTCTCCTCCCACAGGAACCCCCCTCACTGTGTGTGTAAATACCCATGTTTGAGCACACATCTACAGGAGTGCATGACTTGCACTGGAGCAGGGTAAAGCAGAGTTTTTATTTCATGGCAGTGCAGAAATCTACCCTAGAACAGACACAGTTTATGCAGCTCTGAGTACCCTGCCAGCACATCTGCTGCTGAAGTAACAACTCCAGCTCTGCAGCAGCTTAAATCTGCCGAGCTGGAAGTGTTGCTTTACCAATGCATAAACAACAACCAGCTACTGATGATAAATCTTTTTTCAAAGTTTGGTAAGCACCTGGCCACAGAGGGCAGGCATAAGCACACCACATTCACCTCCTGTGCACCTACAGCTTCCCCAGGAACATTATCACTCCTCAGACAAGTGGCCATGCTGGCAGAGCAGGATTAGGGGGCACAATAAGTCACAAAAAGGGGAACAAAGGAAGGCAAGGTGAAGGATTATAACGGGAGATAAGCAGAAAGAATTTTGTTAAGGATGGAGGAGTCAGAGGCAGACATAAAAAGGAAGTGTATCCTTTGACTGCAAGTTACAGAGGAAAAACTACAAGTTTTTCTTACTTTTCCACTTACCCGTTAGACCTCATCACCCTGACTTGCATGCCTTCAGCTCATTACCATGACACAAGACTCGGTTTTGGAAGAGCTTCCAGGTCCTACCCCCTCTCTAGCACTTCCCATTTTGCCCAGAAAGTTGCAGATGTCTCAGGGACTGCCTCTTTAACCATAAGCAGTCAAGAACTTCAGGCTCAAGAAAGAGGCAGCTCATTGTCTCCAAGACAAACAGTTTTTGAGGTGAAGAAAAGAAAGAAAGAAATGTAACCACCTCAACTATGCTGTGTTTAGGCATGACTTTCCTACTAAAAGCAGCAGGTGAGAAAGCTTAAGCTGAAAAGAGAGGGGAAAAACGAGTCCACATAAAACCCCAAAAATATAGTTCTATAAAAGAAAAGAATCCGATTCTATCAACCCCAGGCTAGGGAGGATGATTTCATTATCACAAAACCCAAGACATATGTTCTCCCACTTACGACCCTCTAATAATGAGGCACTATAAACCCACTGCAGTGATTAAGTTAGAAGAAATAACCAGGGCACAGGTTAATGGATTTATATCTATACTTTGGGGAAGATAAGCAATCACAATTTGCATCTCAGCACATGCCTCCTATTTATTACGACCTCAAATAACAACCAAGTCAAACACCTCAGCTCACTGATGCTCCTACCTTCTCCTTTCCACACCCAGCAAAGGGCGACGGCAACTCCAGTTGGGTTCTCCTGGGGCTGCTCCCACTGTCCCGCAGTTATTCCCGCACGGAACCGGGCAGCATGTGCTCAGAACTGGCTTGGGAGCACCTTGCCTTCCTGCCCAGGGCAGCTCAGAGCTTTTCCTACCTTTCCAGAGGAGGAAAAGGAGCAGTTTGCCCCGGCCTCAGCAAGTACCCTTTATGCCTATCAAAACTTTCATTACCAGACGAGAAAACTTGTAGAGAGAGGTGAGAAAAGTCGTTACAGAGGATCAACACCCAAACCCAGCCCCCTGCTCTCCTTTTATCAGCTCCAGCTGGCCCCCCCCCTCACTCTCCCAATCAGGTCTTGCGCCCTTTAAAAGGGCAATTCCCAGCTTAAATCACTCAGCACCGAAAATTAAAATTTTTCGAGTGGCAGCTGAGGTGAATCAGCTCCCATCTGTGCCCTGGCTCCGGTGGGGAGGTCCTTGTCCTGCTCCTTCCCTGGCCCACCAGAAGGACTTGGGGAATGCCTTGGAGAGGGCTTTGGGCTGGGGATTTGCTGCAGCTCCTCTGCCTCAGGTTCCAAAGTGGACTTTGATCTCCTTACCTAGGAGGGCAGAAACCTGAAGGGAAGGGACACGGGCTGAGGAA
This sequence comes from Florisuga fusca, assembly GCA_038090715.1. Taxonomy (NCBI): domain Eukaryota; kingdom Metazoa; phylum Chordata; class Aves; order Apodiformes; family Trochilidae; genus Florisuga; species Florisuga fusca. The sequence goes on along the minus strand of JAAWXA010000005.1, from coordinate 3,108,045 downwards.
GGTGTTGTGAACTCCCAGAGAGAGAGCATTTGTTGAGAAAGATTTGGGAGTTGCGTGAGGATTTGCCCGCAGTTTTTCTGTAGAAATAAATACATAAATCAAGGGGGGGGGAAGGGGGGCAGACATCAAAAGCACATGAGTTTTGTACTGCAAAAGGGAGGTTTGAGTAGAACACGAACGAGCTACATTCTTAGCATCAAAAAGCCAGGTGTTCTGGGCAGTGCAAAATACAAAATTTATAAATAACTCCCACCTCTGCTCCCTAGGAGCTCCCTCAGCCTTTTGAGAAGCTCCACACCCCAAGCCCCTCTGGATTCCGCAGGAGTTTTTCCATCACACTGCTCTGCAGCCTCTGGTTTAGGTCTTTCCCTCTTGCTCTTTAGGCCACACATTTCTTGAAATCCCGCCCTGTCCTGCCCTCATCCCTGTGATTATTATTCAAAGTGGGCTCATCAGCGTTAACAGTCTTTCCATACAAATAGGACCGGGGTGGTTGTTTGTTTTTTTCTAACAAGCTTATAGGCATAGCTGAGATGTCCTTCTAAATTCTTTCACTGAGATTTCTACACTGGAGTAATTCAGGACAAGTTTACCATCTTATTCATCTTTACCAAGACAACCCTCCTGCCTACTGCTGTAATAACTCCCAAAGTAGCAAAAAGCTTCATAAAATCTGGCCCTGCTTGCCCAGAATGACTACTGGACCCTCTCTTACCCAGATGAAGACCTTGAGTCTGTGCATTTGCCACACAAGATGGAAAAGTTTCTCTTCCAGCAGCTCTCCTGTACTAGAATACCTGCACGTTTAAAATATTTCTTGCCACCAGGCACAGAGCTGCACCTAAGCAACTTACAGACACAAATGTTTGCTAGAGGATAGCACTGAAATTCTGCCTCTGGGCAGCGTGCTACCCGGAAGATTTTATCTATAAAAATGATATGTGGTTTCTATACACTTGGGGAAGATTAGGAAACAAAAAAAAGGAAGCCAAATTCCCCATGAAGAGCCCTTGATGAGCTAGATAAACTCTATTGACTACCATCATAAAATTTATCTGATGCATTTTATTGGAGGTGGTGTGGTTACAAGACAACTGAGACACAATCAGGTGTGTGCATCGTATGTGGATGGAGATTCCTGCACTGTCTGCATTAGATTTTGCAATTTCCATTGTGCAAGACAGGAATAAACTGACATTTTGGAGCAGCTAAATGAATAAAAATTTTGTTAGCTCAACTAAGCACAATATTGCTGCCCCAAGAGCAAGAACATACTGGACAAAACTATCCCAGTCTATCTGTAGTATTGCCAAGAAAAGCTGCACTTTTTAAAATACCAGTGTTTGCTGGAACAGCTGACTGGAAAGTCAACTGGGCTGCCCCATTGTGTACTCATCATTCTGTTGCATGGAAATCTTGAATCCTTTAGAGTATAAACTTGTATTTCTGATGTTTTCTGATAAGAAAAGGGAGGAAAAATGGGATAAATTCAACCACCTGAAGTTAGGTATTAAGGTTTGCAGAGGTAAATCAGAGACACAAGAAAAGCTTTTCTATGTGAAGAATGCCAGAGCAAATTAAAAGAGATATTGGCACAAATAATCAACACAGTAGAAATGAAGATCATTTGCACAATAATAGAGGCTCTATGAAATCAGGCTCTGTATCAAGAGAAGGTAATTTGCATTTCTGCAGGTAGATATCATGTATTCAGATCTTATTAAAATACCTAATACAGCATTTCAGACCACGTTCTCAGTCAGACTCAAAAGGAGATGGGGACACCAGGGCAAGATAGATGGATTTTCAAAAATATTATTAATATTATATATAATACATGCTGATACCTTACTGGAGATAGTAACCCTGTATTTAGGAAACATTTTGCTGTCATGTTCTTTCAGAAGTTCCTCTCTGTCAGGAGTCTTCTTCCAGAGTCCCAAGTCATTGTGTCAGCTGATGTGACCTGGGGTGGTGGGATGCCTGTGGATGTGAGGCTGCCCTCACTGCTCCTCAACACAAAGCAGTGCATCCAAACTATCCAGCTGCATTGGTTTGGTAACAGTGGGAAGAAGGACGATGTTTCTATGTTCCCAAAACACTGAAGCAAAAGGAACAAGGTTACTGACAGTGGTGACTTCAAAGCACGCTGCAATTTCTTCTGATGAAGGGAAAAATGGGAATGAAGAAAGAGAAAGAGTAGAGAAACGTGGCAGTGTGTTACAGGGCAGTCTGGAGAACAACACAGGGCTTGAACAGCCTGAAAACATACGGTCTCACAGCTTCCCCAGCAGAAATCCCTAAAAGATTTACTTGGAATAAATGTTGTTTGTTTATTTTTAATTTTATTGTCTCTTGATAACCAAAAGTTCCAATCTGTTTTTTTTCCCCCCCTTATCTAAGAAAACCTCGAATCTCACTTCAATTTTGTTTTGTTGTGTCTGCAACAGTAAATTACTTATCACACAAGAAAGATCCCCATCCACTTTTATGTTTGCACGGATGGAGCCTGTGCCAGCCCTCCCCTGATTGTTATGTGCCCATAAAAGCCTCCAGCCTGTTTGACAAGGAATGGCTGTGGCTGGTGGTAGCAAAGGGTGGGGAAATCAATCCTTCACTGCCCACTAAGAAGGAAAATAGGAATCCTGAGCTGGGTTTAGACTACTCCTGCCACTGTGGATTTGCTGCTTATTGTAACACAATTACCTCCAAGAGGAATTCAGCAGAAGGCTGAATAAGTGCCTCTGGTGCTGAAGGAGAATGGATTAAATGTTGCAAGGATGTCATTCTGTGAGAGGGTGAATAAACAAATTACAGGTAAAATAAATCTACACACATCCGTGCAGAGGAAATGTGACTGACTAGGTGTCTGGATGTTGTGTGCATAAGAATCTCTAACCAAATAGTGAATTCTAATTGACTTTTACAAGTCAATTCATACTGGATTTCACAAAGGCAGTTGTCAATGCTCTGTGGTTGAACAGCTTATTGAATCAGGAGCAAGTCACTCACTGTCTGAGCAGCCTGCATTCTGCAAGTACTGGTGGAACTGCTAAAAATCCCATCAAATATGACTTAGCAGGGAAAGGATTTATAAAAATTCCATTGTAAATAGGAGCAGATTGCTCTGATTCTATTGCCACTGCTCTGTGAAATGGGGATGACCTGTATAAATACTGAACAAATGAATTTTTGTTTATTGAACATAAGAAATTATTTTTTCTTTACAAATGGCCTCAGAGGTTAAACACTTTATGTAGTTCAGAAAGCTGTGGAGACTTGTGTTTAAATCATCCTAAGTGATAATAAGTCACTTCTAGATCATTTGAATCACCTCCAGCTTATACTCTAGGAAACTCTTTTTGTGAAAAGAAGTCAACTGTGAATTTCCATGCTTACTCTGAATGCCTGAATAATACATGAACATTTGAGTGCTTCTCTTCTGCCTGGAACTCAGCATAGCTACTGGGGTGTGGGGATCCTGAGGCTTGACATCCAGCTCAGCACCTGACTTTAGGCACCAGCTGTTCCCAGCACCTTACAGCACATCAGGTGTGATGGTCACTTCCTAATCTTTCTGTCTCCAGAGTGAAATTAATTAAACAAATAGTATAGACTGGGAAAGGATTAAGTTTATATGTTTAAAGATGCTGTGGAAATGCCTAGCTGAAAAATAAATGGCCTGGGACAAAGTGGAAGTCAAACCAGGTGCAGGATGGTAACTTTTTGCAACAGAAGCATGAGTCTGCTGATTCTTGGAAAGGAGATCCTTCATTGCCAGGGAAGAAAGAAATGCCACAAAAGAAGAGTTTAAAACACTACAAACCAGCACCATTTATTGTCCAAGGCAGCACAGCTTTCAGTCATTTTTCTCAGTTTCCTATTGGGTGCTCTCCTTTGTGTTTTCTTTTAACTAACTCATCTACAAAAGATGGAGATCCAGAATTAATTTAAATCAACTAATCCCTGAGGTATGGAAATCCTGCAGAAAACAATACCCATCACAGACCCCTTTGTCCTTTTATGATATACATCTTTAATATGGTTATGGCACACAGGAAGCCCAACTTTAGTGCAGTCATGCATATGTCATTAGTCACTGAAAAGTGGGCCTGGGGGTATTTAGGGGCTGGGTGGGTGTTTTATTTGTGACATATGACAATTCTTTAAATGTAGTAGCTGAATGCAACAAATGCTGTTCCACCACTAATGATAATATACATTTATACATGTTTAATCTCGTTGAAAAAATACTACATTTTTGACTTTTTTTTTTTTTTTAAAACCCTACATATGCTACTGAGTAACATGATGGATCCTGAAAGCTGTGATGACTTTTTTCAGCTGTTTTCTTTGAGGAGGTCTGATAGCACAGCTAACAGAGTTGAATTATTTTCACCATGTAAGAAGTTTTACTCTATTTTTTGCTTCCACTTTCACTCATTTTGTCTTCATCAGGTACCAGCTTGCTGTCCACACACCAGTCTCATTCCATGTTGGTTTGTGGTGAGACAAAAGGACAGAAGAAAGCAAAAAGGGAAGGAAAAAGCCAAATAATAATTAAGAAAAAAAGCCCTTGGACTTTATTGCTTCCCTTCTGTGGCAGCCTGGCTTGGCTAACATACAAGTGTTGTGATACATATGCAAGGAATTCCTTTGATATAAATGTCATAAATTTATTTCTAACCCCCTTCAACATGGCATCTGTTGACTGGATTTGACTAGTTAACATTAGGTGACAGCAGTTATGAGTCAGCAGAAAAAAAATATTTTCTAGCAGAGGCTTGGAAAGCCCCTGTGCTATCTGGGGAGAACAAACATACTTGATGTGTTTGTTTGCCCCTCCTCTCTGAAGTGTCTCATTACTGAGAGCCTCCAAACTCAACCATTCAGACCATGCTGTATTCCTGGTGGTTTGAGCCTGGGATGTGCCTATTTATACCCTCTTAGTTCAATGCTGTCACTCTGCTAAGGATGAGTGGTTTTGAATACTGCTAATACTGAAGCACTCTTCAAAATTAAGGTTTTTATCACCAGCTACTGAAATTCTCAGATTGTCACAGCTCTTGAGGGCAGCTGTGTTATGACATGGCAGAAACAGGTTTAAGATTCCTCAGGGCTTGCAACAAGCACCATTTGGAACTGCTCTGAGTATGTAATATGGGAACTGTTCACTAGAGGAGAGGGACTAAAATTACCAGATATCCTCATCATATTGCAAGAAACTTATGCACAGAAAGCCTAATGTGGAGAGAAATGGAAGCCAAACTCTCATGGATGGTCCAGTTTATCAAAAGAACATTTAGGAGAAAGACAGATTAAGAGCAGTCAGCTCTGTATTTTTTGTCTTCTGATGCATATGCATCTGTCTTATCTTGCAATGGCATCCATCAAAACAGTTTTCCAGACAGATTTTCCTAATGGGGGGATCTAGAAATCAGTTGCAGATTTGCCCAAGATCACTCTCACTCAGCTTTGAATCTGACCTAAAAGTATTGGCAAACTGGAGTGCAGCAGTGAAAAACAGAAATATTGCTGAGAAACACGAGTGCCATCCTTGCCAGTGGGATGCTGCTGACCATCACCAAAACCACCACTGCCAGAGCAGAAACTGGGGACTACAAGCAAATGAGAAACTGATAACTTAGATTGTCTGTATTTATTCACAGGGATCAAAATAATCTCCTGCTAGGCTTAATATTCTCAGTCTTGTTTGTCAGAAAGTTTTGGCCATTATAGTTCACACAGCAGCATGACTGCTATTGCAAACCTTGTGATATTAAAAGCATGAAAGGTACCCAGATACACAGTGTATCTTAGCACCTGCTTTAGCAGGTAGTAATCTAAAACTTCAGTTTACCTGTTTTTTTAGTTTTCTTGTGCAATTAACCAAGCCTTCACACGGAAAGTAAACACATGCAACAGAGTTCTGTTATTGAATTACAGGCTGTCAGGAGAAAATAGAAAGTTTGTTGACTACTGTGCCATTTCTTCTCCCATTGCACACAATAAAGAAAATGTTATATGCCATAGAACTCTTCACTCAAAGGAAAATGGAAAATATTTTACAAGTAAGACTTAAAAGTTGGTATTCCCTTCCATTCTGAATCATCACCTGGAAATCTGAGTTGTCTTTATCTCCATATACATAGTTTATTTTTCATTCTTCACAGAAAGAATGACAAGGAAGGTGAAAGATGGGAGTGGGGACACCAGCCTGGAATTGGAAATGCTTTGTATTATCTATGTCATCTCATATTCATTATGTGCAAATACCTTTGCAATCCATCAACTCTGAAAGATCTGCAAACATTTAAAAGGTGACAGCTTTAATTCCACTACTATAAATTCCAAACTATGTTCCCAAATGCAGCTCAAATCCATAAGATATTAAGAAAACTGGTGTTGCTGTTTGGGTTGGTTGGTTGGGTTTTTTAAATTACATTCTTCACAGACCAGCATAATGTTTATTTGGGGAGGAGAAGTTAGTTTCACAGTGCTGAACATAGACATGCTATATATACCTAACTTCCTATGTCAAGAAGCAGGTTATCTTGAAATCTATGGACCTGCTAGGAAAAAAAAAAAAATAAGGGAATCATCCTTCTACAATTTTCTACCCTTATTATCCTTATTTTGAGGGAACAAAGCCCTAACACCTCTGCTACTGAACAGTACATCTGGACAAACCCACAACAAACATGTGATGTTTGCTCTCATGAAACTGGAATACAAAGAGTGCCTTTCAGATAAACCAGCTTAGCTTATTGTGAAAAGAAACTCTTTTTTTCATGTCTATGTTACACCTTCTGAAATTCTCAGAGCACCATCTGTTTTTAAGCAAACAATTGCAATTCATAAAGTAATATACTTCCAGTGATTTACAGAAAATGGTTCAGACCTCTATCCCCAAGTATGATGACAGAAAATTACATACTTTTCTAAATCAATGCTTCCTGGAGATTCCGAATCAATGCAGATGTCCTTTTCTTTCTTTAGTATTTTATCTATCCCTAAATTGGATTAGATTAAATAATGTTAGATAGATATTACAACACATGTCTTTTATCTCAATTTGACCAAATGACATTTGCAGTGCTCCTAAAGCAATGCTTTTTCATTTGAGACTTTATCTGCAAAGCTTGGGATCCAACTGAATTTCTATTTACTCTTTGTCCTGCCACTATCTTTGATGCAATTTTTTTGGACATGCAGAAATGGAAGAAGGTGACATGGAATTCATTTGGATGAAAAGTAGGAAGAGAAGTGGGAAATAACAAGGAGAGCATCTCCATTAGTCCTTTCTCCCCTTCATAGATAAAAACAATAAAGTTCTTATACTCAGAGAGTAAGGGAAGGTTTTTTATTACTCATCCCAAATGAATCAGGATGGTATCAACATTTCATCAAGTACTTGAACCTTCATACTATAAATTTGATCATCATAAAATTAGCAAAGCTTGTGTCCTTAAACAAATGTTTGTGATATCAGCAGGCTTGGGCTTAGCCCAGCCATTGCTTTCTCTCCTGCAGGCAGGATTTCTTTCACTAAGAGTTGGGGAAATGAAAAAGAGAAAAGAGAGAATGTGCAAGTAAAATGCTAAAGAGACTTTATCTAAAAGTTACTTTTAACCCCAGGCACTAAAGTATGCCTGGAAATCTAGCAAGATATTTTAGAAGATCTTTATAATATTTGCAATAAATGCAAGATAATGTAACCATGTTGGATGATAACTGGGATCTTATAGAAAAGGGAAAAATAACACGAGAACAGATGTTCTAAGGGTGTAACAGAGTTTTGATTCTGGTGTGATCCTGAGGGTAAAGGTATGAAACTAAAAGATATTGGAGAGGTTGGGAACAAAAGCAGGGAAACAGTCATCAGTCATGGCAAAAGCCTTTAAGAGAGCAAGAATTCAAATAATACTCTCTCCCAAATAATTTGCTCATTAATAGCTTTTAAATACCAGCTTTTAAATTGTTCTTAACACGTAGAGTATCAGTGTATTATTATATATGTTCTCAACATTTCTAGTATTAGCTAACAAGCAGATTCATGTGAGACAAGAGATGGAAAAAGAACCTTTCCCCTGGTGAAGAGTTCAACACTTTTATATGTAAGTGTTTAAAGCTGAAAGGTAAAGGGCAGCTTAGGTTATTTAGGAACCCTGCTGCCTTTTTCCCAATGGGGTAGCATTCAAACACAGGAATACAGAGCATCAGCTTCTAGTTCAAATCTTTTGGGGGATGGCATTTGCTCAAAACTTGAAGGACTGGAGAATTTTAATAAAATAAACCTAACTTTACATTTACAGCTACAACTGGAAAGGCTTAACCCTAAAAACAAAATGTTCTGATGCACAGATCTACTATGTACAAAATACCTGGAGCAATGTAACAGATAGATTGACATTTATATTCTGACCTATTATCATTAATGTTAAAATACTTGTTAGCAGGAACACATCCATTTCTGTATTGGGTTCTCTACAGCTGGGAGACTCTCTGAGCTGCATCTCACAGCTCCAAATAAGATACTATGCACAGACTAGGAGTACTGAAAAATATAATCTGAAATGTGCTTTCTAGTTTGAAAAATAAAAGAAGTGTTGGGCTGGATTCAATCTGTATAAGTCCCTTCCAACTTCAAAAATTGTGTCGTTCAGATTTCAAACTAAGCAACACTCAAAATACTACGGAAAAAGATAACTATTTTTTGATCCAGCTTTCCCATTTTGTGTGTAGCTAACCACAAAAGTGTTGGACTACTCTGGCATCATATGCATCATTCTGAATACGTATCATTCTGATATGTATCATAAATCATCAAAGCTTCTCTAATTTTGACATATCAGCTTGGAGGAGCAATCAGAAAAATCTGCTAGAGACTTGCTCTCCAAAGATACTGTGGGGTTAAGGCAATAAATAAGAAATGGCCTGGGCTGAACTGTACCAGTCACCTGGTGATCTGAAGATGGAAGGCTCACAAGTTGTCAGAGGGTTTTGTGTGAGTCAGACATATTGACTGGGGTTCATTAAATGCTACCGTGTCCCAAAGAGAAGGCTGCTCATGCATAAAAGCATTTCTGTAACAGTATAAGAAGCCCATTAAAAAAAAAAAAAAACACAAAAAACCCCAAAACCACAGCAGCTATGCTTCTACGGTTTAGAGTTAATTGAGCTTTTCCATGGGGAAATTCAGAGCAGGACATTATAGAATGATTAAAGACACCTGAACTCTCTTTGCTTACTTCTTGTAGAAACCCCAGGGATTCATAAGAAATTAAATGGTAGGCAATGCCAGTAGAGCTGGATGAAATCTCCATCAGGGTCTTCAATGGAGAGTGACTATATCACTAATCCAGTTTTGTAGAAAAACTTAAATTGTTATTTTTGGGGGTTGAAAGCGTTGAAAACACTTTTTTCTTTTTTCATAGTTTTAATCATCACTTTTAATTTCTCATAGCAAGAATTCCTGGCTTTCAATAAATTAAAAAATATATATATACTTTTTCTCTATTTTTTTTTTTTGCCTACTTTTTCTTAAGTCATAGTTGAGTACCTCATTTCTTGCTAGAGTGATTCAAATGCTGTGGAATAAGACAATTAAAGCAAAACTCATTCTACTTGATTCTTTCATGCAGTTCTGTCCATGCAGCAGTCTTGCTACTTCTACATGCTTAGCAGTCCTTGGGCTCTTGTTTCTTCCTCTTGGTACACCACCAAGTTGTAGAAGCCCCAGGTCTCAGCCAATGTACAGAGTAATTTACTCAGAATGAGTTTCTTCCCTCAACAAAGTACACATGCTTCACACAATTTAATTTTTTCTCTTTACCTGGTGTCTTTTAATTAAAGAGAAAACTATTAACTTACATAGATTGCTTTGCCTGTCACTTCTTTTGTGTAACACTAATTCTCTCCAATACTTGCAAACCCTGCTAAGGTTTTCAGCAAGCAGAGGGTTATGCTGAGTCCAGTTCTAGGAGAGCTTTTCCAAACAGGAAGAGGTAGTAGCAGTAAACAGCATTCCAAGGTTAACTCCTTTTAAAAGAAATATTTTTAAAGGATTCTAAAATTGAACTCGACTGAGGGCATTTGGGAAAGTGCTAAACAAATTAGAAGAACTTAATAGAAAATTGTAAGCACTTTAAAAGGCAGAACACACATTTTTCCTCTTGTACAGTAATCATGAAAAGCCTTTTAAATAAATAACTCTATGACATTTGATATAATTAGGTTCAAAACCTATCATGAAATGCCATTCATTTAAGGGTTTCTATTGAAGAAACTATCAGGGCTTTGGATGAGGAGAAAAAGAATCCTGATGAACAATTAAACAAATGTCATCTCTTTACTCAAGTCACTTTTGTTTATTTAGCAAAGAAAACATTAATAGAAATTCAGATACTTTAGGAAGTTATGCTCACTCTAGTACATTAATAATGCAAATAGCATAAGAAGGTTAATTACTTCTCAAATGAGCAGTTATTGTATGACATTATTCCTTTGTAAAATACACCAACTCATTCAAAGACAAAACCAATTTTTTTCTTTTCTTTTTTTTTCTTTTTTTCTGCAGCTACTATTGAAATAAACAGAAGCATTTTGACCTGTTGGCTTTGGTAATAATTATCAGTCAACTGTCACAGGCTGAAGACCTGAATTCAAAAATCAGGAGAATATTATCAGTGAAAAAACTCTAGCCTTTATGCAGCACCAAATCCAAGGAATTATTTCAGTACAGAATTGTCATGTGGCTGCTAAAATATTCCTTTCCCCAAAAGCCCAAAATGTATTAAATAATAAATTAATCAGTTAAATAAACCATATTTATCTTCCCAGTGACCATGCTTCTCGAAGACAATAAAACCACAACTGCTCTTGGTTTGGCATTAATGCATTCTCCAAATTGTTTTCACACTGTATCAAATCTAACATATGAAATCAATGGTGTAAGCAACATTCAGGCAACTGAGCTGACTTTTCTGGTTTAAACTGCAGCAGGATTGTTTGAGAACTGGGATTTCAACCTCTCTAATGTTTTGTTACTTACTTGTAATGAGAAAAAAAGTTTCCAAGTGCCCTGCCACCAAGCAAAAGTTGAGTTGTGTTGTTGTGATAACATCAGCATTTAGCAGCTGTCACACAGCTGAGACTCACAGACTCAGTGATGGGATCAAAACTCAAATGATGGCTTTTATTTCTAATCCTGTGTATCACTAATCATTTATTAGTGTCCCCTGGGGAAGTGCAGGTCACAACTGCACTCAGTGCAGAGGTATATGTTGCCATCTGTACCATATATGATTGCCATCTGTGCCACAACAACACAACATAGCCAGACTCCTCTGCCTAGGTAAGAATGGCACTGAGGATAGTGTTAGAAAATGGGTCTGTGAAAGAGGAAACTTGATGTCTGTATTTCCAGAAGCTCAAAATTTACTGGTTTGCTTTGAGATAAAAGGTCAGCCCCTCATTCCTCAACTATTTCTTTACTTCTGAGTAGACAAACCCTACAAGCAGGAAATTTTGTAACCCTCTCAGTATGACCAGCACTATACAAGCTTCTCATTGCTTCTTTTTTTTTCATTATGCCTTTTTAATCATCAGTTCCCTCTGTCCAGTGCACACATATATTACCTTGGAGCAGTTCTTTCTGATGGAAAGCACAGATCTCTCTGAATAGCCTCATGTCCCTATAAAAATTACCATTCTTAACATATCGTTCATTTTTTTTCACATATCCTCATGATAAACACCAGACAGCCTTGAAAAGGCAAACTTGAGAGTGCAAGAAGAATTCTGAGGTTTATTGCAATACTCCAACACTGCTTTTTTCACTCAGGTCTGCAGCTTGCAGTTTTCCAGACTTGCTCCCACCCAGCTGCAGCAGGAAGGCATCAGCTCACCCTGATCCCAGCACATCAACTGACATCAAACTGACAACACGTCAGCTTGTGTCGTCTGAAAATGCATTCCTGATTCTTTTCACCCACTGCTATTTATCATTAAAATCCACAGACAAGATACCAGCCCAGTGCACAATCAAATGGAAGCATCAGCATAGTCTGTGAGCACATCTCTGGAAGAGAATAAATGGGGAGGAGCACAGGGAAGGATATGATATCACAAATATATTCTATAATTATCCAGCCTCTTTCAGCTACCAAATTGCTTTTTTTTTTTTCCTTAGGCAGAATACTGGCAGAGAAGACTGGGGGAGGCTCAGGAAGCTGGAAAATACAGCTTTTTTAGTTTTTATTTTTCTGCAGACCTTAGATGGTTCTGAATTTTAAAATAAATAAATAAATCTAACCATTTCAAGCCTGCCTCTTCTGCCTGATAACTCAGATTTTTATACTAGCAGAAACTGACCTTTCCTGAATCCCCTAGAAGAACACTCTTATGAAAGCCCCATGAAACATCAGATTGATCACTGAAATCATCAATACACAGCTCCCTATGACACTTCCCCATCTAACCTGCAGCTAGCTTCAAGCTTGCCACAAACTTCCCTCAGAACCACCTGCACATGTTCTCTCAGGTTCTGAAATCCAATTAATCCACACCAAAGCATGAGTTGCAGGGCATGTTCTGCCATGATTCAAGTGTCTAAGCCCTGTCAGTAACATACAGCACACCAAAGATGCACAGATCTACCTGTAAATAAACATGGCTTTTTTTTTTCCACTCCCCATGTACCAAAAACTCCTCATGTAGTAAAACTGATTTGAGTTTTCATCAAAATATAAACAATTTACCAAAGAATGGACTAGAATTGGATAGTGTTCTTTCTCCACTACAAATACTGTAAAGAATTTACTCTGACTGGACATTTACCTTCAAATACATAAAAGTAACTGGGTAATTTAATTCAAAATCTAGCTGTGACTTTGGGCATTTCATACTTACCCAGAAATTCAAGAAGCAATAAATAATGTGTTGTATCATTAAGGAGCAAATCTTAATGCATTTTGCATTAGGAGGCAAGGTGCCAAATAAATGTGTGGGATTTATTATTATTATTATTATTATTGGAATATTTATAGGCTAATAAGTCCAAAACTCCAATTTTATGAGACGTCAAGCTAATGAATATTTTTAAACATTTATAGCAGCATTTAAAAAATGAATCTACCTGCAGAGTTAGCAGCTCTCCATGTGAGTATGAGTGGCAGAAACAGAACTCTGAACATTTGGCTCTGTAGAACAGCGACGATTTCACTCATGGTCTTTCAAATTCTTACTTCAAGCCCATGTCTTGGAAAGAAAGCAGGCTGGGATTTGTCTTGAGATCTGGAAACTAAAAGAAAGGCATAATTAATTATTGGATAAATAATTCTAAGCAATGAGGCATTCCTCAAGGTTTCCTTCTTCTGTATATGTATACATACACACACACACGTAGAAGATTTTAACCTGATTTTCAAGTCACTATGTCAAAAATAATTTGGGGAGTAGCCTGCTAAAACACACCAAGAGCCAAGCATCACTTCTGTGTTGACTGAGCAAGAAAGCAGGATGTGAGCAGGACAGGAATAGGGAGGGCAGCTGGGTGTGCAGTATCACCTCTAAGTCTGGAGTAAGGGGGATGATCTGGAGTCAAGGAGGGAATTATTTGGATTAATTATGTGGATCTCTTAAGGTTAACCTCTTGCTTAAAATCAGCTTCAGTATGAGACAACTGGAAATTGTGAAGCAAGTCAAAGCAAAAGTGTCCCAGCATGGATCCATATTACTACAGATTGAAAGAAGTCTTATTTAAATATTAGACAATGAAAAAAAAAATAAATCACCCTCAGAACTGAAAAATCCTGTGTAAACCCATACTGTGTAGTGAAACAATTTCAATTACTTTCTTCCTCTTCCCCAACTCAGTGCTCTCAGTTTTTGAAGTCACAAAGGTGTGAATAAAGGTGATGCAGGTCATCCTTGCATTTTCTGGCAAGAGCCCTCCTTAAAGGCAATAAAACAGAGGATCCTCTAGAAAAATAATTGCTTGCAACAAGGAAAGGAGACCAGAGTGGTACAAAAAGATCAAACACAGATATCTCATAAGGCCAGATCTAACAGTACCTCCCAGACAGATCTAACTGAAAGGAACGGGTTGAGTTGCTAGCTTAGAGCAACTGGCTTTTTTTAAATTTCCATTTAACAAATAGCTGAATTCTATAAATCCCTGTGAAGGACCAAAGTACAAAAGAATTCAGAAGGAGATGATACAAGAGGATAGGTCCCTCTTATCACAGTAAATACAATTGCTGCACTCTTTCACCACTTCACTAGCAACCCCCAGCAGCTCTCCCAGTGGATATGGCAGCAACCAAGCTTTCTGCTTCCCAGACAGCTATTTATAACAAAAATCTGCTGCAGCTGTGTGTGGCCATGACCATTGATAAAATGGGAGACATTGCAGAGCTGGAGGCAGAAAGAAATGCAAACTTCATTGACTTTGTGTCTCCAAAGACTTCTGCTCAAGAATATGCAAAGAGTTTCATTGATCAATTATCTTTTTTTTTTTTTTTTTTTTTTTATGATGGATTTTTTTCATCTATTATTACCAGGAAAAAAATGAAACTGGTATTCATATTTTATAATGTATTATCTCCCTCTCTTGTGAAATTCATTCAGAATATAAATATTTATAGCATTTGCAAGATCACTGGAAAGTATTTCATGTTTTGATGGCTACTTCTTTAAAAGTTGCAAAGGACTCACTGTTTTCAGGGGGAGCAGAAAACTCCCAGTTTTCAGAGCTCCAGTTTGGGAAAGGGGCTGAAGCTGTCATTCCTATATTTCTTTTTATGCTGACATCACTCTGTCTCTGCTCATGCAGATCCCCTTAAAAGTTAAGGGGCCTTAGTTTGCTTTCCTGTTTTTTTCTCTGATTCTTGTCCTTCCCCATGATGTTGTGCTGTGACAAATATCACCTTGTATTAACGTCTTCTATGTTATTTGATGGAACAAGTCACAAAATTAAATGATAACAAGTCACCAAATGAAATTATATGCTCTTTTTCAAAGGAGGGTCACTGTCAGAATTATGATTTGCTTTGTAATCACTGATTTTTGCTTTAGTAATGATTTTTGCTAATATTTCCAAAGCCACAAGAAGAAACAAGCTATCCAATAATCTGAAAAAGAGGAATGATACCTTCTGTAAAAGGTCATGTAGAAAGCATGGTCACACTGCTACTGGCAGCAACTGATTAAATGTGGGACAGAGAAACCTCCCATCCAACCTGACTGTAGTCCTTTTCCAGGTGGTAGCATTTTTCCAAATTGGTGTCCTTACTGGAATTCCTGCTATGTATTCCTAAATTTTCTCCACTGAAAGCTTAATATCTCTTATTTCAGCCCATTTCTCAGTGACCTGACATATTTAGAGATTTTCTTACACAGTCTGAGAAACAGATGGGAGTCTCTTGATGAGCAGTAAACTCATCAACTTCCACAAAACCTCTCACCACAGAGAGAGGCAGAAGTACATGTACAAACTTTCCACTTGGAGATGTTTCCCTATATTACAAAAGGTGAAAGGGAGCTCCTAAACATTTCCAACTATTTGCAAATATTGCCCTAGTTTAATATATATAATTATTAACATCTACTCAGGATTGGAAATTCTCTGCATGATTGTTCTGTACCTTGGAAAAAAAAGGATTCTGATTCCCTTCAGAAAAACAAGCAAAACTAATACCAATATTCAGCATTAACAATAACAACAAAAGAGCATTATTACTCTACTTAATAGCAATTGTTATTATAACTACCCCCAAGGATCAGATCCAACTTAAACATTCCTATAAATTTTTCTGTGATTGTTTTCTTAATTTTTTTCACAAGTGTTTTTTCATTTATTTTGTGGATTCTTACATATCATCCATTCTCCTTGCCAACATGCACTTTGTGGATGTTCCTAATATTGGTACATCTAAATTTGGCTTTCTATGGCACAAATTATTTTCAAAGACTAGAATTTTGTGCCAAACTGTAAGCAGCTATAATGTCAAACATCTATAAAAATGCCCTTCATTTTTTATACCATGACTTGCTGGGCATGTCCTCATTCTTTTTTTTTTGTTGTTGTTCTGAGATTTTCAGCCTCCATATTAGAATATGGTATTGAAGAAGAGATTTTTTGTAATTATTATTTTTTTTTTGCAAAAATTATTATGGCAGAATCAAACAGAACAAAGTCCATTATCTTTTCTCAAGTCTCTCTAAATCTGACCTATTGGCTGCTCTCTCTTTATTTTGTCAAATATCTTATGTGTGGGATGAAACACTAAATTGAAACGAGCAATAATTTTCTGCAAAGTGAAGCTTCCTGCTTTGTTTCACTAGATAGTAGGTGTTAAAAGGAACCATACTAGAAAGATCAGATAACAGTGACTCAGGAAGGAGGTTTTTCATCCATTTCATAGAAAAAATGCTGCAGAAGCACTCTGGTTTTGCAGTGAAATGTATGGTTGTGGTTTTTTGTCATGAAAACTTGGGGTTTGTTTTCTTCTTAGGATTTGGTTTTGCACTCACCCAGCTTGGTGAAAGAGCACTCAAACACCAAGAGTGTCCCAGCTCTTCCCCTGCCTCATCCACCTCTCATTTTTTCAGTAGAAAACCTTTTTCCACCAGTTCAGCAAGCTGTACCCAACTGCTTTTATGGTTGCATCCCTGCCAATCCTTCTGAAAGTAAATGTCAGAAGCAGAAGGAAGCAGAGCAGGACTACATTTATCAGTGGTGTCCCACGGTGGCACAGATGAAGTGTAACGTTGATGCTGTACCTTTATCCCTAATGAGAATAATGTGGAAATTCTAGACACCAAATATACATAAACAGTATGATTTTATGACAGCAGACATGGAATGTGAATATAGCCTCCTCTTTCTGTCACCATGTCTCCTGTTGGGGCTTTCAAGTCACTACTGAGCAGTGAAGAAATGATCTTGTTAGGTTTTGGATCTCTATCTTTACAACAGAAAAACCAACATGTAAGCACTGCAGGCTATTTTTGGGTACAGCTAAAAGTAATTTTTAATAGATGTAATTTCTACCCATACGTTCTTGTGATTTCTAAATATTAAATTAAAGAAAGGTGGTCATTATTAATATGACATGTTGGGAAGAATATATTCTTAAGAATATATTCTTAAGTTCTTAAATATATTTGCATTACTTAGTTATAGAATTTTATTCTCCCTGGTAGTTTGAATTACTATTAAGCATAATTTTTAAGGCAGAGAATGTCTGCAGCAGAGATAAAGGCTGCAATACTGTAAGCTCCTGCATAGCTGTAGTGTACAAGCACCTGGTGTTTCCTAACCTTTTATATCCTACCCTTTACCAGTTACAATAAACAAGTTAGTCTGGCCTTACTGGAACTGGGTAAGAGACCTATGTTTCATATTATAGATTAACTTGCCTCACAATCCCATGATAAATATACTGCATTTTTTAAAATATATTATTTATTCAGTAAGTTTCTGCTCATTGGATCTAAAGAGTTGGTATTGAATTTCTAGAATTTTATCCTACATTTTATATACACATATCTACCAGGAGGAAGAAATTAAACTTAGCGAGTGCATCTTAGCTAAAAAAATAAAAGCTTATTGGTTTTCTTTTCTTATACCTGAAAAAAATGACCTGAAGTAAACGAGATAACTTGCAAAGGTTCACCTTTTAACTAACTATGAATTTTTTTAAAAGAAATCTACATTTTAAAAACTTTATGCAATATTATTGTGGAACTAGATATCTCTAAGGCCCTTTCAAACCCAAACCATTCTGTGATATGATTTTTTAAATGAAAATGAAGCTCTGGACTGATTTATTCAAATCTGGTTTAGGTCATAGGAGGCTCAGCAACTATGGTTTGGACCAGCTTTTGTCCTTCTTTGTCCACTGTTCAGAATTAATTCTTCATAGCCCAAGTCTGGGCACTGAGGTGATGTGATACCATTTATACACACACCAGGAGAACACCCACAGTTTCAGAGTTTCTATGTATTTCTAGAATAAAAAATTCATTTGAAAACTGCACAGATTTTCTAAGGTTTTTTTTTATTGGTTTTTGGTCTTAATACTGAGCATTTGGATCTTGTTCTAAACATTATTATATTTAATTAAAAGCCTCCACTGATTTCAGTGAGATTGTATCAAGTCAAAACTGGTTACCATTTTAAAAGCATGAAAGCTCAGAGGAGGCAGAAGGAGGGAGTCACAAGTATTTTCAAAGTGATTACAAAGCCCCCTCTCAATTAGGCAGTTTTATTCATCCACTCCCAAACCCCTGCTCACCAAGTAATTTTAGTTTATCATCTGCATTATACAGAAATACATGCCTGTGTTTTTATCTGTACAATCCCCTCCTCGTTTCATTCACATTTCCTAATAAGTGGCATACTCATCCTCTTAACATATACATTTGGCAAGAACAGAATGCAGCTTTGGGGGAGTAGAAATTAGAGAAGAGCTTTAAGGTTTGTATTCTGAAAAGGCTATGTGCTTATGGGCTTATCCCCATCGAGCCTGCTTTTTCACTGAGCCTGCAAGCAGCGCTACTGGAGCCAAGGACCAGTTAGTAACCCTATTGTAAGATTTGCTTTTGAGAGTTTACATGTAAGAGTTCACCATGGGATTAAATTTGGCTTCAAAGGCCCTGGCATAAAGCACTCTTAAAATGACATCAGCGCAGAAGAGAGTTGTTTCAGATCTAATTTGATATTTCAACGGGGAACTGCAGAAAAGTGTTCAAACCTGCTAAAAACCTGGCTTTCATTGTACTGTCTGCAGGACCCTGGGTGAGGGGAAAGCTTCAGTGCCAAGCAAAAACAGCATTATCCTCCATTTAGAAGGAAGTAAATAGATCATTTCTCTCTGACCTCCAAAGAGGAAGAAGTACTCTATCCACATTTGGGTGAAATGTAATAAAAAGAATGATACTCCTGGGATTAGTCCTACCAAGGAAAAGCCACTGAGCACACTCCCAGCATAGATAATGAAGGAAGTTGCATGAAAAATGAGGAATTTAAAGGATTGCTGGGGATGGGACTCTGGCCAATAAGAAAAAAAGGCTTACAGACTAGCTGGGGGCAGCGAGTATAATTTAATGTATTTCTGGCAGAAAACAAATAAGGAAATATTCATCTGCAATTCCAGGAGATGTCATCTCTTGCACTGCTCTTTGCAGAATGTGTTTGTGAATGCTGCTGCCTTTTCTTCTCATCTCCACCCTATCCCAGCACAAAGCCTTTGCTCTACAATGGCATTAATAACACATATACTCAA
Source organism: Florisuga fusca (assembly GCA_038090715.1). Taxonomy (NCBI): domain Eukaryota; kingdom Metazoa; phylum Chordata; class Aves; order Apodiformes; family Trochilidae; genus Florisuga; species Florisuga fusca. The sequence continues at coordinate 3,088,753 of JAAWXA010000005.1, read as the reverse complement.
TAGTCCAGGAACTATTAATTCCCCTTGAAGCAGGGTAATATTTCACATTTCTGCTACACTGCATGTTATTTGCGGGTTCATTCAGAAAGACACAGAGGAAAGAAATATTTGGAATTTTGAGATCAGTGGGGTGCTTTCACAGCCCAGTTTTACTCCAGGAAAATTTCTGGTGGCTGTAGTTGGCTTCCAGGCTCTCCTTGCTCTTGAAAAATGGATCTACATTGGACTGCTGTGTAGTACAGTTCTCTCTGTAACACAAGTTCTACTTCACCCACATTCGTGGATGGTTGAAAAGAGATTTCCTGGGAAGCAGCTGCCTTTTTTGCCAGTCCTTTAGCTCTGTCTTGGGGGTGGGGATTGTTAGAAAACAACTGATCCATATGAAACATGAGCAACATTCCCTACGTCCCACTTTGCTGTCCCACCATGAGGCTGGGAGCACTGCCTGGACACCTGCTCATCAGACACAGCACAAACTCCTCCTGCCCAAACCAGAGGATACTCTGCAGTATTGCACCTCAAATTTAGTGGTAGCAGGGTCTGGTCCTGCCTCAAACCCTTCTCTGAGTATTTTGCTAGGAAAAACACCTCTGGTTTAAGCAATCCCAGCTGCTGGTTTCTGTGGGGTCTGCCCGAGCAGGGTGAGTTGTCCTTGCAACATTTGTGTAACTGGAAAAGATTCTCTTAAAAGATTCTCTCACTTAGACCCACAAAAAGGTGATATATGAGCTAAGTAAGTTAGAGGTTTCATATCCCTATTGTTTAATGGAAAACTCTGTGTTCCTTAGTCCATGCAAATTCATCCTGTGGACAGTTGCTTGATTGTGTGAGCTGGGCTTTAGGCAGCCATTAGTAAGCTTCAAAGTGTTCTCCTGATTAAAGCAAAAAGATAAAACATGTGAACTCCAGTGTAAAGCACCCATATATTATATTAATATCCCAAATTAAGAACACCATCGAACGTTTGAGTTGTATCAAAATACTTAATATATGTAGGCTGGTTGCCATGGAGATGGCAAAGCTTCCAGCATGATTTTGTGGTAACGGCAACAACTTTAGTACCTAAATGTTTCCAATTAGGCTATAAAGCTGCATAAACAGGGAGAAAAATGGCAATTGCTATTCTTGATACAAGGTAGTTGCCTGATACATTTCTGAGCAGGTGTTTCCAGAAGAAAACAAATGTTTTTTACTCACTTTGGCAGTGAGTAGTGCAGTATTACCTTGAGCTGAATTCAAGGTGTGCAGAAACCATAACATCTACTTTTTTACGATTACCTCTGCTCCCCCTTAGCACTTTTCTGCATTAAGAATGAAAAAAGCCATCAACAAACTTGCAGTTTGAGTAAAAAAAACTTACTTAGTAGACCATGAGGCTTAAGCCATCCCATCTGGCCCTGCCAGCAGGTGTAGTACCCCACCTAAACCGTGTTCCTGCTGGACCAAAACTTAACTTGGTCCTTTTAGAGGAATAAATTCATGTGTTTGTAAGGCTGTTGTCTTCTGTGGATCAAACTGAGAGACGTTCACTTTGATTGCAATCAGTGGTGATTGGAGGGATTTTTTTTTAGAGGCTAAGATGGCATTTTTCTCTGCTCTGATTGGCTGAGGTTTGCCTTGTGTCCATTCATCCAGATTCTGTAGCTTTGTAAACCGGTGGCCAGCTTTTAATGGTAATTAAAATGCTAATTAATGCTAATTAAGACAAAGTCTGAATTTGCTACACCTGTATAACAGTAACTCTGATGAGAGGGGAACCAGTTTCCCTGTGTCCTTCTAATTTTATAACCCATCATTTTCTTCTCTGACAAGAGGAAAATGCACAAGATATAAATTACAAAGGGAAGAGGGAGGAGCAGAAAATCAGATTATCTCTGTCTAGCACCTACAGTTTGGATTTTATATTATGAAAAATGCACTGAAAATCACTGTCACTGTATGAAAAGGATTCTTATGCTGTAGTAAGCTAGAGGTTGAATTGCTGATGCACATTTTAATGGTCAGAGACTTGCAGCACTTCCTCTTCATGTACAAGTACATTGTTATTATATGCAAACATCAGTGAAGAAGATAACACAGGTGAGCCAGTTCCTGCCTTCTTCTAGTACAAGACTGACAAAATAACTGGTTCCATTATTATGAGTTTTCCAGTGATACTTGAGGAAGTGCAGAATGAACAACCCCCATTATCTTCATCTAACTTTGTCTGAAAGGAGGCTTAACCTTAAGGGGTTTTGAAAAGCATTAGACTAAGAGTAACAAAGGTTCAAATTCAATTCCAGTTTATTTTTTTGGGGGAAAGCACCTATTTTCCTGCATCTATTCTGGGATTACAAATAAGTGACACCTTTTGTAAAGCCTTTCTATGTTCCTAGAGCTTCTGTGAGAGCAAAGGCAACCCAGCTTCATGAAAGAGTCATTGCACACATCTTTTGTGAGAGCAGTTGACACTGAGATCTGAGATACATTCGTTTTGGGAGAGCACCATTACAGGAAGCAAACTCCGAAATGAAACACTAAACCTTCTCATTTCACCAGAGGAAGGCAAATCAGAGGGGAACATTTCCAACATAAGCTAATGTCAGCGTTAACTGAAATAACCTGTGCATTTTAGCAGTTGCATATGTGGAGTCTGTGGGGATTTCTCCAGCTACATGTGTTTTTTCTTCCCCTCCATGCATCTGTCAGATAAATCAGAGAGCCAAATGAAAACCTAGTACTCAGGAACATAATGTTTTATAATATTACATCCCACCCCCTGAAGGGTTGCAGTTTCATAATGAAATGAATAAATTACAAGGAAGCATTTTGAGATCCTCAAAGTTCCACCTGTCCTTTAGGAGTAGCATGTCAGTGTAAACTCCATTTAATTACACTGAGCACATGTTAAAAAAATATAAATAAAAACAAAATAAAACCATTATCTTTTCCATCCTAAGCTCCACGTGTTTAAAAAGGAATTGACCTCATTCACTGCTGCATCACAACATCATTACAACTCCACAGAAGTGACACTGAAATGGATTTCCAGCAGCAGAAAAACAGAGCAGCAGTGTTTAACAAGGCCCATATCTTGATACTTAAAACCAGAGTAAATGGACAAAACTGGCTAGGTATTGATTATTATATCAATGTGAGCCCAAACAATTGTTAGGGGCTTTTTCTCTTGCCGACATAGCCTTCTCCTACAGAAAGAAAAACATTCATCAGTTCCCCATAATCAGTACGTTGAAATGTTAAGATGATTCACACAGGAGGAGAATGTACACAACAAGCAATTTGTTTGAACATTTTAAAATTCTCGTGAAGTAAACGGCACCTATAATTTCCTTATTTTTGTTTTGCAGCAGTCGTTCAAAGCAAATAAGAAAAAAAAGCTCTGCTAGTCCTTGTTTTGATTTAACCTGAGGCTCACAACGGAGTTACTTCATTGATTTCACTGAATTTCTTGCCAATTAACATCATGGTTCAGAAAAGAAATGTTAGCTTTTCCAGTTGCTTTCTTCAGAGGTTTATGTCAAGGTTGTGAGAAGTTACTCCCTGCAGCCTTGTAAGATAGAGCTACAGCTGTTGGTAACCTATCAAAGGGGCAAAGACAGCTACAAGACACATTCTGTAACACAAACTCTTCCTCACTGTGTTACAAAATATTAAAACACCGACAGCCAGATATCCTCTTCTAAACAGGAAAATTATGCCCTGTCATCTTCAGCACCATTTCTGAACAACAAATCTGTGTAACATCAAGGACCAGTCATTGATAGCTTATTAGCAATCATTTAGGAAAACAGCTCTCAGAGACTGATGTGAAGGAACCTGCCCTCCACACCACCCACAGGGATTGGAGGAAAGGGTCTTCCAGACAGTTCCTTTTGAGTTTTAATCAATTCCCACTGAAATCAGCAATGAGATATCAACTGACTTGGGGGAAGCCAGATAAAGCCACCAGGCTATCCTTCTGGCTTTGTGTCCCATCCCAACAAAAAAGAGGACTTTAGAGAAAATGAGGTTTTGCAAGAGGAAAAAAGAAAAAAGGTTTTTGTAAAAACACTGCTTACAAGAACTGGAGTGTTTCCACCGAGGCAGAAGGGAAGAGAAAGGATAATATAGAAAAAACTGAATTCTGCATCTCTATGGTTTCAGCTTGCCCGGCTTGATTGCAGAGCCATCTTCTGGTTGCAAACAGCAATTTCATCCTGAAAGTTAGGTGAGCGTGGAGTGTTTTACTTCAGCTCCGCATTTTGAAGTGTTTCAGTTCCCTGCTTTTAACCGCTTTAGAAAAATGACACAAAGAAGAAACTGCGTGGTTCAGCTTTTTCCTGGGTCCAAATAGACCAGCGGGGGAAGAAAAAAAAAATTAAAAAAAAAATTTAACCGAAGTTTATGCTCTTAGGAACATTTATGGTTGGGTTAGAAATGAAGATTGGACCCTGGGAAGTGATGAAACCAGAATGGTAAGACTCATTAGAAACAGGGTGAGAAAATTTTAGGATTCATCCCATGAACAGTTTCTTTCCAAAATGCACTTTCTCTGCTGTTTTGACTTCTAATAATGTTGCTTCCTGAAAAACAGATTCACCCCATTAGTTTTCTTTTTTCTTGGTTTCTCACATTTTCTGTTGTGGGCTGATTGCTGTAAGTTTTAGCTAATACAGCATTAAGTTTTGAACTGATTACAGTGTCAGAGGTGTCTGCCAAATGATTGCAACCCAGATAGAAAACTAATCATACAGCATCTCAAGCAGAGCATGAGTGTTATAATGTCACTCTGGTTTGCAATAAGGTTTTCTTACAGACCTGTGATTAGAGATGGCTGATCTGATTCCAGGACAGGTCTCACCTCACATATTTCAGAAAGGCCAAAGATTACAAAGGCAGAAAGTCAGCAGCTTCTCAATGGGATCATTATGAGAGGTGAGAGGGAAGTACTAGGGAAAAAAATATTGCATATAAGGAAAAACTCTTTTTTTTTCCATTTTGGAATGAGAAAAGGCTTCTAAATTTTTGGAGATGAGAGAGCAGGAGACTGATCCCCATCCCAGGACACCAGAGATCCCTCTCCCTATGGCTCAGAGGGAGAAAGGAGCCTCTCACACTGATACTTGAAGCTGCACCTTCCACATTCCAGGTAACTGCTCTAATCACAGACCACCTCATTTATCTTGGAGCTGTTCCAGGCTCCATAAGCAATTTCATTCCCATTAGAGCAATGATGTGAGCCTCAATCTGCCACCTCCATGCCTGGTAAGTTTCCTAACCATAGGACCCCAAATCCTTTCTCTTCTGTTCAGAATTATTTATAGAAACTTAGTTCCAACAGAATTAAGTGGAAGAACAAGACTGATTTTTTATCCTAGAGACAGCAGATTAGAGCTTTTCTATATATACATGCTAAGTAATACACAAGCCATGTGGCTTGTTAGCCTCTTTCTCCCAAACTGAAATTGAAATTTGAATCCAGGTGAAAGGCCTTCATTATTAAGCTTAGCATTTTCTCATAGACATCTTTGCGTTGGGATGCTGGCAGGAAAACATTTCATCCTGAAATTTGTGCCTCATTTTAGATGAGGGCAGCTGATGTGACACAAGATGGGGTGAATATATACAGGCAGGCATCCCTCATGCTCTTGGCACAGAATCCTTCAGGTCCTCTGGCCCTTTATGGCATAAAGTCAAATGCTGCTTCCTTAGCAACTCTGCAGCCAACTGAAGTTATTAAAGTCTGAATTTTATGAAAGACCTAAATCTTAAGTTCAATAGTACCTAAGCCAGGTACTATTGAAATCAATGGTGGAATTCAGTCCAGTTCAGCAAGGCTGGATTGTAACAGCCATAAAACATCCTTCTGCTGCCTTTGCTTTAAACTGATGGATGAACATACGCGTTCAAGGATGAATTTAAACAAAACTTCCAAGTATTTTTGGTATCTGATAAAGAACAGATCACTTCTTTCCATAATTATTTTTATTTTAATTTTCTATATTTTTTATGTTGGTCTGCTGCTGTGAGACAGGCTTACAAACAGTCTGCTTTTATGTTCACAGGGGTACAATTGAACTATTTAGTTCACATTACATTGATTGCTGCCGAGTGGAGGACTTTTGAAGCATCACTTTAAATCTGTTTGATATTTTAAAAACAAAAGTCTCATATGTGTTATCTTCACAGCAGAGGCTTTCAAATAGTTTCCTGCAAATAATTAAAATAAGTTAAATTATTTATAACATTTAAAAAAAAAAAGAATAAAACTTCTCTTAGGTCTTTTAGATCAGTTCCTAACAGAAAATGTTTGTTCTCTGAATGTGTCCTTCACTCTGCTTGCTCCCAAAGAATGTTTCAAAAAGCTTATTATTTATGAGTGAAAACTGAGTGAAAATAAAATTTTATTACTAGCTTTTTTTTGCTTTTTTGCTTTTTTTTTAATGCACCCTAATTCTTCACCCATATTTCTGCTAAGGAGGGAGGTTCCAAAGGTGTAAAGGTAGAGCAACAAAACTGTTCTGAAACCAGTTCCTTACTTAAATAAAGCTCAGATTCAGTAACTTCAGCAACTAGAACTAGGTAAACAGATGGCTCAGCTCTGGCAGAGAGAGAGATCCTTTCATCTCAGACCAAACAGGAGTGGTTGGTCCATGAGACTTTCCTATTAAATTCAACAGAGATGGGCAGCAGTGTGGAAGAGCCATGGTGACAGGGAATAACTCAGAATAGTTCTCAAACTACTGCTTTATTTCTACATATTCATAATGTTAATTTTAGGCTAGCTTGATTGTTTAATTTCAGTTTATTTTTCTTTTTGTCATCTCCATGTTCCTCTCTCATTTGTAGGAATGGAGAAGTAGAATCAGGAAGGAACCAAGTATGAGGCAAATGAGTGAATTAGACACACATTTATAAAATATCACATCTTCCAGGGAATTATATACACATTACAGTAAGTCTAGGACATTATATTTTATGACTTTTCTTCTGATGTGATTTGTGATATGACGTTATTTGAAAATATAATAAATTACCAGGTTCTTGAAAGAGAAGCAACTCTGATTGAGGGTATGGTTTTGTCTAAGAGGTACTTGATCAGTTTAAGCAATTGTCTTCCAAAATGTTTTACAAGAAGAAAAATTTGGGGAAATAGTTCTACAGAGAAGGTCTGACAGGAGGAGGGGGAAGGAGAGCACTGCAACATCCCTTGTTCCTGGGAACAAGAACCCACGGAAAGGCCTTGAATTTGGAGCTCTTTGTTGTGGACTTGTCAGCACAAGTTGCTGTTGTTGAAGTGTCATGCAAATGTTTATTTTGTGCAGTGCTAAGAAACTAGAAACTGGATGTTTCCTCCATGGATTTGTCCACAAATTAACATTTGTCAGTCTTTGTCCCTGATTTCTAAATATCATACATGTCTCATGCTTTCTTCTATTCTTTCAGAGGAAGATGTTTGACAAGCAATAGCAAAGTCTTTTCTCCCTTGACCTGACACCTCAAAACACTTATCTGGAATCATAAATTCCTGCCCAATTAGAGTGAAGATGTGTAGAAATCAACAGCAAAAAAAAGAGAGGAATTTACCAATATGCACAAAGGTGTAAATTGTTTCTTTTGAAATACACTAATATGAATCTTCTGATGTTTCTTTCCTCCTACTGTCAGCCTACTAGTGTGTGACTTCTGTGCACTGAGATCAGCAGGAAGCTCTTCTTTTTAAAAGAAATGCTGCAACACTGAAAGCAAAGGAAAAAAAACAAAACAAAAACTACGCTGGTCCATGCAAATAGTTTTCCAAAAAGTTGGAAATGAAATAGCACAGATAACTGTCTGTGTTGGTGCTTGCCCAGGAAATCAATTTTAATTCAAGACAAAATCAAAAGTTCTTAAAAGTTATCCACGTTTGTGAAAACTTTCCTAGAAAAACAGCTGCAAGTTCACATCTCTACTTAAATATTGGATTTAATTTGACGTTAAGTCCACATTTCAGCTGAAGTATATGTTTAAATTTCCTGTGTCAATATACATGGACTTAAATAGAGGCTTAAGTGATTTCTTGAAATAGGATTTGTGTCACAAATTATGCCTCAGATTAATACATTGAAACAAGTTTCTAATTACAATGTATTGTCAATTATGTTGTCTATTTTCCTTCTCCATTTCATCAGGCTGGAAGAAAAGCCATTCTGGTAATTTCATCTTTTGTTGTAGATGGATGGGAATTAGAACAGAGGCTGTAAGCAGAGAAATCAGGAGAAATCAGACCCAGAAGCATTTAAGTTAAGTCTTTGAGATTTTTGTCAGCTCTCTCAATGTCTCTGTAGGTTCCAGCAATAACACAATGATCAAACAGTGCTGGCCACTTTTGGATGCCATCACCCTCATTCCCTCGCTTTCAGAGTTACAAGACTGTATCCCCTAAATGATGCTCTTCTCAGGTCTCCTGCTTGCTTCATGACATTTCTGCCCCTAGAGTTGTACCATAATACCACTGGAGACTTCTTTCTACTTTAGTTTTAACCAGATACCTTATGTATGCTGAGCTATTAACACAAAGATACAAAAGGAAATTCCACGGCACAGGTGATAACCTTGCAATTAAGGGTGGGAATAAACAAAGTATTCACATGGAAACCTTAGCCATTTTTCCTTGCTCCACAATGAATTCAGGGCACAGGGCAAATTCCATCCATCTCATTAGGAAGTAATCTTCCTCATTAATCAGCTCCTTCGTTATGTTCTATGAAATTAGTATTGAATTTTTGTATAAAAGCAGTCTTTTTCTTCAGATTTTTCACACCTGCCTTCACGGCAAACAAGATGAATCTCCTGTTCTCGTGCCTGCACACCCAAATGTCTGCACATACCTACTCTGTCACAGCTGAGTGAGACAAAACATAGAGGTAAGGAGAGATGGATCCTGAGCCTGGCCATGTCACAGAAACCACAACATGACACCAAGCACATGCCCTTTGCCAAACATACCCACGGGATCCCAAATCTGGAATAGTTTCCAAAGGGAAAACAAGTCAGGTTCTTCTCTCAGCTCACTGAGCCAGAGGACTAGAGAGGATGAGGTCTGATTATCTGCAAGATTTGTCTGTGTCTGGATTTGACTGAAGATGATTCCCCAGGCTGCACCTCAGAAAGCCTTAGGCAGAGGTTAGGCACAAACAAATATGCCTTTATAATTTTAGAAAAAAGCAAATTCTCTATTGCATTCTGAATAAACTTTATCATTAGTTCTTCTCTGCAGCTGTCATGTTTTTAAACCTTACTTCAATTATCTCTGTTCAGGCAAAAATGTACATTCCCATCAAAGCCAGATCCTTCAGTCAAAGGGATGCTGCCACAGATCATTGCAGTTCACATGCACACGGCTAAATGCCCCAGTAAATCAGATCTGTAAATGCCTTTTCACTTTTTCTCTCTCTCACCAATAGTTTCCATATACTATGTCTGGAACAAAACTCCTTTCTTTGAACCAGCAACAAATCTAGAAATCACAGGACAGAGCTTGTCAGATATACTGCCTAAACAGCTTTGTGTAGGAAAAGAGAGTTTAATCAACTTTTTGTACAAGATGACTGTGTTTACCTCTGAACCTTAAAAACTCTTGTCAGGAAAATATTTTTTAAAAATTGTTCAGCTTTCTTATCCTGACTGATTAACATATATTTTCTTTCAGGTATCCTGCAATTACCAGTAAGATCTGGTTTAACACTAAAGTTTCATAAATAGGATAGGTCATAGTAGGTGATTTGGTCATATGCTATTTTTTCTTAATACTTCAAAAGAATAATGAAATTTTATCTTTTCCTTTTCTACCCAGACCTTTCTAGCTTTGCACTGAATTTAAGTCTAATTTCACCTAGGCAAATCCCTGTATTTGCACTGACAGAAATTCTGTATTATCAACAGTGTTTCCCATCAAGATTTCTATGAGACTTTTAATGATTAACGTCTGAGAGAAACGAAAATTCAGAAAAAAGTATTTTATATGGATGTCAATACAATTGTTTTAACACTTGAGAAATTTTAGTATGGAACAGCCATGTCCTAGAGGGTATTGCTAAACTTGCCTTGCTAGTTTGGTTAAGAAAGGAACTAACAACAGGTCCCATCCACTTGATAATGTGGATAATAACATCTACAAAATCCATTTACTGCCTGAATACAAATAAGTTTCTCAATGAAGTGAACTGGGCCTGGAGCATCAAGGAAGAGGCATCCAGACCAAGCACCACCAGGCACTGCATTTGATGTAGGGAAAGGTGAAGCTGCTGGAAGGAGCATGTAGGGCACACAAATGCAACTGTGTGCAACCCACCAAGGCAGAACTGAAATGAATTGATGGGTGCATCAGACAGTCAAAGGAAATTTTTGCTGATGAGATGAAAACAAAGTTCCTCAGAATGAAAACGAGCAGCAGTTGGTTTTTGGAAACACCTGTAGGCTCAAGGGGACAGTAATAGAATCATAGAATTTTCAGGGTTGGAAAGGACTTTTTAAATCATCTGGTTCCAACCTCCTCTAGTGGGCAGGGACACCTCCCACCAGCTCAGGTTGCTCAAGACCCCATCCAACCTGGCCTGGAAAACTTCCTTCCAGTCAAGGACCATGTGGCACACCAGAGCCAGCAGACTGCTCCTGAGAGCTGCTCAGCCCTGGATGTTTTAGAGGCCCTGGGCAGCTGTCTGAATGATGGGCACGGGGTGGAACAGTGGCACAGCTGAAAGCATGGACCCCACCTGAGCAGAGGGGAGCTGGCCCTGAAGGCACCAGCAGAAACAAAAAGGACCAGACATGATGTGCGTATGAGGGGGTGAGGTTACAGCAATAATCCAAGAACACCTCAATGTCAGGCACTTGAGCTGTGACCTCAGACAGATATTGCTATCTCAGGCAAGGCTATCATGGCAGGAAGAGTTTTGAAATGTCTGTACCTTCTAGTGAGATTTATTAGCACAGCAATTCAATTATCCTGCATCAGCTCCTAAAGCATTAGGAGTCCCAATAGCAATGAACATTCTCTCCTCCCGTGGCTCTCAAAGGTTACCTCGCTAACACAGACACAGATTTTTATTTTTCAGAAAACTGGCAGTTTGAGCACATATCCACAAAATGCAGTATTAATATGCCACTGGGACCCAAAAGTACAAGCCTCAAACAGGAGTGGCTCCTCTCTCCTGTCCCATCCCTGGGATTCTAGGCTGATGGGAGAAGGTTCAGTTTGGTTTGCTGTGAGCTGATACCTGCCCTGACCCAGCGGGTTTGAATTCAGATGGAACTGATGCAAAAGGGGTCAGATTTAGGCTATTGAACTCAATGTAATCTGTTGGAGAGCAAAATGAACATAAATATGTGAAAACAACTTATTCAGATTTTGCTTTTAATATAAGAAGTTCATACAATAGCTTTAATTTGCACTTCACTTTAGCCAAATTCATTTATGCTAACAGCATGGAGAATTGCTTTCATTTAAGTCTTGCTGCAGAAAAAGCACATTCATTTTTTTTTTTTCTCTCAAAAGTTTTTTCACCCCTAACAAGCCAGTAAATTTAGAAAAAAAAACTCTGCAGCTTGTCAGTTTGACATTGTTTAATTTGCAACAAACTGTAAACAGAGTACAGAAAATGGAAACTCTAATAGAGACAGGCAGAAACGAACCATATTTTTTTGTCACTAGAAAAATCTGTGTGGCAAGAAATGAATCACATATATTTGCATTTGTCCCTGTGACATAATGTTACGTTTAATTACTTATGTGTGAAGCATCCTATTAGAAGGTACCCACCTAAAATAAATAAATGTTAGTTTAGCTAATTGCAGTCTAAATTCTTGTCAGTGAATGAGTATGCTGTACCCATTCATAGATGCTTCCAATTTACATACTTGGGAAAGCGTGTAACGCTCTCATTTGCTTAAATGTCAAATGACAGAATTATCCTGATAAATACCATTCAAAATCAAGAAATATTCAGAAACCCCCCAAGTGTAGCTCAACCATTTTTTGAATCAGAATGTCTAATTCAATATGTAGGAGGAAAGCATAATCTAGTTTAATTTTCCACTGAGGAGCTGGTCCTAAATTTTCTGCTAATTCACTCACACATGTTAGTGTTTCTTATTCACCATAACACTTATGATAGCACCCAGTCCTTCCAATTACCCTGTATCAAATGATTTGTTAACCAAAGCTGGCCAGGAGGGAAGCTGCATACCCATGTTCCCTTAGGCAAGCAGTTTGCTGGGTGAGGAGCACTCCTATTTATGCCAGTCTTTTAATATTGCCATGTGTTTTAAACATCAGCTTCCCTTGCTTGAGGTTGCTTTGACAAGCATATAATATGTGTGAGGGTGATGTGAATACAATACTTGAGGCCACTGAAAGACTTAGGAATAAATTTCATGCTACCAGAATTATTTCAGTAATACAGCTACTGATCATGAATACAAATAAACTGTAACATATCCCCTGAGCCATTTTAGGCAGAAGTCTGCAATTAAATACTTAATTATTCATCTTGAAAGCACTAGGACTGAGGATCCTGAGCAACAGCTAGTCAGAAGATAAAATCAGAATGGATCTTTGGCCATTTCCAGTCTTCAGTCTTAGCAGTTAGTGGCATCTAACCATGAGACTGAGGCCTCACAACCCTTTGAAGATGTGAGGTGGACAAATGTAAGACATTCAAACAGATAATGAGGACACCCCTGCTGGGACCTCATTCAGAACCTTATATCACTACTGGGGTACACCACAAATATGCATCCAGACTCCTTATAGAGCATATTCTTTGGCAATTTGGCACAAAGAAGATGGTACCATGAGTGAGCATCTGATGTACTGGTTCAGATATTTGCAACAGCTATTTGTTTGGTTTGGTTTTTTCTCTTGCCTTCCCTCCATCTACTTTCACTAAGTGCCACTGAGCTGCTAACATGCAATTTCAGCTGCATGGGATAGTCTAAACTCTCCTGTCATTCCTATTTTGATTTCCCACACAGCCACAGTGTCTTACACTCTCTCTAAATTTCCCCTGACAACCTGTTGAAAATAAACCATTTATGGCAAGCAAAAAATTCCTTAATTTGGAGAGGACATCAGAGGCCCTGCATGAGTCATTGTCCCAGTTTTTCAAAAAATTAATAAGTTTCAGCATCTTGAATCAGGCAGTGACTCAACACATGGTGAAGACAAGCTTAAAGAAATATTGATGATTCCTGATTTCTAACTGGGACCACTAAGAGCAAGTAAAACCAAAAGTAGTAGGCAAGAGAAGAATGTGCTGAGGGAAAGCAAGCTTGGGAGAGAAAGAATTTATTAATGAAGTACTGAAAACTGAAGAAAAAGATTTCTCCTTCACCAAAAGCTGAGGAGAAAAGAAAGCAGCAAAGAGAAATTAAAAGCACCTCAGTGAGGCCACAAAGAATCAATCTGAAAAACAGGATAAATTGCAGAGCAGAATCAAAATCACACCATACTTTTGTAATTACAGTCAGTTTTTATTTAATCCAACCAATTATCTAAAATGTGATTCAAGCATACTTGACTTCAGTGAATTATGCTCTGTAACACTTCTATATGTATCATTCTTAAAAGTCAAGTGAGCATTGATTGTTTGTCAGACAACCAGTTACAGTTCCAAAAGAGTGGAAAGGGGAAAACCAGCCCAGTTTGAAACCACTCTGTAACATGAAGTTACCTGGAGTTTGGGGGTGTCCCCACCTGCCCTGCTCTTGTCAGGCATCCCCCTGCTCCAGGGTGTGTGCTGGCACAGGTGACTCTGGGCTGCTGAGCTGGCCCAGCCCAAGGTCAGCTTCTCCACTGACAAAAGTCATTGTGAAGAGAGCTGGGAGAGAGGTTTGGCCCCAATTTTTCCCTTGTCAGCAGCTTTTAAGCTTCACTGCACCACGGCTCATTTTCTGGCCCTGATCTCTGACTCCAGCCCTGATCCTGACCTAGGCTTGCCTCATCACATGGCTTCTTGCTTACTATGTGTAATCTTTATGTCCTGCAAAGCTTCTGGGGTAATGGTTCATGGGTCCTGTTTGCCATTAACCCCATTCTCATCCTCTTCTGGCCTTGCAGGTATGAACTATCCCCCTGCTTACCTCAAAAAGGGCCATGGGCAGAACCCCACTGATGAATTACCCTTCCTTTGTGGCTGGGTCACCCACTGGTGACTCTGTGAGGTGAATATTCATTCTGACAAGCTGCAGTTTTTAAGTGTCACCAGCTCAAGGCATGAACTTTTAGCATGGGGGATCTCCATGCAGTGTGGTTCTCTGAGTGCCTGGGGCAGGGCAGAAACCACTTGTCCTCTGCTGAGACTGGAGCTGGGCACACGAGCATCAGACCTGGGAGGTGTGGCAGCATTTTCCCATCCATACCCTGCATCCCATAGGCTGTAAACAAGGACACCTTGTAGCATGTGGATAAGATATTTACTGTAATGACAAAGTCCTTGAGAATGTAAATTGCAGGGGTAAACCAGGAGACTCTGGAGCAGGTGGAGATTTCAGCTCTTAGGTCAGCAAGAGAGGAGAAGTTTCCTGCATATTCAGTATTTTAAGTAAGGTGAGCCTGGAAAAATTACCCCTGTTGCCATAAAGACCATCTTTTGATGGTTTGGGGAAGCTTTTCATGAAAAATGTGGTTGTGCTTTCATTCCATCTGGTTTTGCCACCGCAGGTGGTGGTACTTTGAGTCCTCTGATGAGAGGGCAGGCAGTGGCAGATGTCCTGTGGCTGCTGCCTGTAGGAAGCAGCACAAAAAGCAAGCAGCAACCTGCCTGCTGTGCAAAGCATTTGAAGATCAGCTGCCACCAGATGAGTTTTGATCAGAGTCAATGAGGGAACACCTTCTAAAGGCATTTTTCTTTGGGGATCTGTGAAGGAAATTGTTGAGTATGAACAGATTTCCTACAAAGGAAAATTTGACTTTTTGTTTTGTGTTTTTTTTTTTTAATCCTCCCTCCCTCCCTCTTAAGTGGTGGTCCCTACAGGGAACCCCAGGGGTGGGAACTGAGCATGGATGTAATCAGCTCTGTACATAATCAATAGACATCCAGTACCAGGAAATTAATGTTTGTAGCAAGGCAAATGACTACATGCATTCAGCACTTGGGTTTGAAAGATTGATGTGAACTTCAATAAGATAACAACCAAGATTTTTCATAGTGACTTCAGACCCCTACAGTTTTTTGAGGGCTGGATTTCAGAGATCTTAAGGCATTTGTTTTTCAAAAAAGAGAACTCAAACTCCTGCAGATCACCCCCACAAACACATCACGGTACACAGATCTGAGCCTATCAGCATCCCAGGGCTACTAGAACTTTTCCCAGCAGTTTCATGCTTGAAACACCCATTGATGGCTGAATGTTCAGCCTTGTAAGGGTATTTCAAATTTTTCCTTCAGGAGCTCTTACTTTCTCTTGTATATCTGGAGTAACACATTCAATAATTTTTTGCTGCCTTAGTTGAATTTAGGTCAGAAACATCTTTCTGGCACCTAATTCTAGTCTCAAAATGTCAATAATCAGTTTTTTTCAGGCCAGGGTCACCCATCCATGGGTGAAATTGTTAACACCACCATCCCTAACAATTAGGGGATTTATTTTTATGTCTCTCTGACAAGGAATTCAAACTTGAGATACTAAGATGGATGTTAAGTAATTCACACAAATCTAATCAGTTTCTCTGGGCCACTTTTTGGATGCTCTGTGCAAAGTCTTGGTTTCAGTGTTCCATGTTCTTAATTTGCACAATTCTGTGTCTGTTCCTAAGATATCTATTATATCATATCCTTGGATAATCATTTTTTTCAGCCAAAAACGTCTATAGCTTAAATATTTGACTGGGAAGAAGGAATTAATTTTTGCCCCAGGAGATCATTTATTCATTAATAATTCCATTTTGGGGAAGTTAGAGCTTTTTAATTGTAGTTGTATTCACTGAATGGTTTCTGCTGAAGCAAAAAAGACAATTTCAGAAAAGTTGTAAGAAAAGTCTAATTCTGTGTGAATCTCTCTCTTCCTGAAATGAAAACAATCTAATGCAGGTCAAACTTGGTGCCACAAAGAGACTACCTTTAATTTTTCTTGTATGTTTGCTTCTTTGAAAGACAACAAAATGTTTGTTTCTGGTCAATTTGGCTATTTTTCAGGGAAGATATATGCTTAAACTCCATTATCTCACCTAGTGTTAACCTGGCACAGGCTGCAGTGACAAGTTTAAACAGCAATATTTTGCCAGTCCTACCCAGAGCAGTCCTAGCTCTCTGGAGAAAAGAGAAAATAACTCAGAGTTGATCTTGCAAGCCTGCAGCAATGGTAAAAAAAAAAATCTTCCCGAATCAGAGGATGTTCAAGAGTGCCTGAAGCACACTGGGAGGCACAAACCCAATAAAACAATAGTGTATAAAAACAGAATGCTTGAAGCTGTGGCAGAAGGACAGGCAGCTTTGCCTTGCCACCAAGTGCTGCAATGTGCTGTGTGCTCCAGTAGCCCAATTTACAAGCCCCTCGGGGAGGATGAGAGAGGCACAGAGTGATTAGGAGGGCTCAGACCTGCTGCAGAAGCTGCGAGAAGTTCTCTGTCTGAAAAACACCCCCAAGACCTTGCTGATTTTTCTGAAAGTTTACTTTGGAAAGGTGGCTCGAGTTTAGTGCTAATGGGTAAGAGTTTATTTCTTGCAGGGTTTACATCAGCATATCCTTTCCTATTTGCTCCACTCTCCCAGAGGCTGGTTGTTTTTCCTCCTCCAGACAGAGATAGAGTCTTTTACTTGCCTCTTTTCTTGAAGAGGGAGAGAGGAACCCTGCTCCTAGCAGTGGCTGAGTGGTGATACAGCAGCTATATAAAAGCAATCAGGTCATACAATAGCTTGAAAAAAATGGGTCAAAGAAACACAGAGAGCATTTTTCAAAGGCAAATGGTACCAGCTCAGGATACATTTCATTTGCAGATGAATTTCCTCCATTCAGAGTAGGTGCTGAGAAAACAAGCTGCCATTAGAGAGGTTCTAGCTGTGTCAAGACTGTGACTCTGTAATCCACAGATGTGTCTCTGGGGGCTGCAGGACAGTGATGAGATCAGAATATTGTAAAAATTATAAATATTATAAAAAGGGCTCCCTAGGAAATCCTGCAGTCAGCAAATGCCACAGGCTTTTGGTGTAGACAAAGCAGCTCCTGTCCCCCCTGGGCAGCATGACTTTGCTGCAGCCAATAAAAATAACATAAAACTCCCCAAAAGAAACCATTAAACAAGGTAATATCCAAGCTGATGCCCAGACCTTCTCTAATAGTGGAAAAGTGAAAGGTTTGTTGTGAAAAGCCTTTCTATCCTGTTGAAAATATCAATACTGCGTGCTGGGGCTGGCACTCTCCAAGAAATAAATATTGATTTCCCTCTTTCTTTTTGTACAAATGGCAGACAATGGCTTTCCAAACTCTGCATCTTTTCATTGTTTTAAGGCTGATAGATTCTGTTAGTATTGAATTTTTATTGTTTCATTGTTCTTTTGCTTTCGGCTGCCCCCCCCCCTAAATTGTTGAGGGAGGGTGGGGTGTTTTTTATGTTGCTTTATTTTCTGGTAGACAAGATAGCAAAGAATTAGTGAAATTAATGTAACACTCCCTGCCCTGCAATTCTCTGTCAGGTCTGATTCATCTAATTTTAGCGTTACCATCAGGAACAATGTAACAATTTCTTGGGAACACAAAACCCTAGTGATGATAAAACATTCCCATTCAAAAAAAAAAATTAAAAAAAATACACTTTCCTGCAAATCATGCTGCAAGACATATGTTTGCTTTATATTGGTGAACTGTGGACATTATATCCCCTACAGTTCAATTGCTACAGACACCAATCTTGCTTCCTGTCCTATAGAATCTATAATTTCACCAATTACAAAAATTTGAGTCAGAGAACTGAAATAGAAAGTCAGGGGAAACTGTAGGCACATGTGTTTCAAATGATCCAAATGCTAACCAGAATTTGATGCAAAATGCACAGGGTAACAGCAGAGTAGTTGGGGTTTTTTTGAGGGAACATCCACTATTCTTCAGTATTAGGTGTATGTCATGAGAAGCTTACAAAATAGTTATTCATCTTCCTGAAGGTCATCCAGACATAATAAGTCCATTTCATTTTCTTGACAAGAGATCTAGGCTTGTTATGCACTCCCTGAAACATGACAGTGAGTGTCCACCCAATGCATTTCAAGCAAATATGATTTCAGCTCTGAGGAGCAGGGAAAGCAAAGGGGGCAGCTAAGTCTGATCCAGCTGTGCTCACCCAGGGACAACAGCTGGAGGGAACCCACTGCAGAAATATCCACCTGGACTAGAAACAGGCCAGATGTGGGGATCTACTCAGAAGGCAGCCAGCATACCTTGTACCTGAGGGCCTTGCTAGGCACCCAGAGGCTGAAATCCTTGTTTCCCCTCCAAGATGAATGAAAAGCTGGCACTGCCTAGGGAGCATGACCCGTGCTTCCTCTGATCCTGGGGAGGCAACCAGGCACTACAATCAGCATCCCACCAGGAGGGAACCATGGGCCAAGGCTGAACTTCAGGTCAGGCCCCTCTATTGCCCAGGATAGGGCAGGGAGTGCAGTCAGGAGTGAAGCTGTGGTCCTGAGCTCTCCCTTCCACTCAGGTTCTGGCAGCTCAAGGCTCTGACACACCACGCAGACACAGGCAAAAAGGAAGTGGGGATCTGCACTTTTCTGTGCTGCCAGGAGCTCATAAAAGATATTAAGAATAAAATACTTCCATCTTTTATTTCAGAGCTGTGGTTACTTACTTCTCCTGCATGCAACATCCTCTTTGCTAATTTTTTTTTTAATGCCATTTTCATCCCAGTCAAATTATCTAGATCCTTCTCATTTTTCATTTATCTGGACACACCACCTCATATTCTGTAGTCTATCAAAGTCTATGTCATTGGTGATTTGCTTTTTCTTGTCACCAGTTCTTAATTCCTGTCTACCTATTGTATAGGTGTACAATAAAACGAGACCTTTGGGGACTGGGATGCAACTCCCATTTGGGAATTACACATGTGCAGACTGTGATTGTAACACAGGCACCATGCATAGGCTTTCTGCATCTTTTCTAGCACATGTGCTGGTAATTTGATGAGGATGAAGCAGGCAGGTCCTTACAGAACAGAAAATCTACACAAATGCAGCAATTAAATGGGGTGTCAAGCAGGTATGCTCAGGGTAAACAAAAAGACAAAACTAATTAGTTAAAATTTGTCTGGGGATTGGTGAGCAACAAGAGCTATGAATTATGACACCGCTGTTAAGTGTTGCCAGTTTTTGTCCTGTCTATCTTATCAGCAATTAAAGTTTCTGAAGACACTGAGCTATAGCTGATATTTATCTATTCTGATCTTGGAGAGTGGAAATGTGGGAAGCTTTCTTACCCATGTTAAAATGCAGGCACTCTCAAGCATTTAAACAGAGTTGTATAAAAAAATCTTGTTATAAATATAACTGTATCAACAGAGTTCTAGTGCTAAGATGTCAAATGACAGAAAATTTGTTCTGTATTGTTCCTGAAGAGACTCCAGAGTAACCTCTCCAGAGTCAATGAGCCTCTCATTGTTTAGTACTTAATCTGCTAGACTTGCCTGGTTCCATGCTGATGATACTGCAACACACTGGATATCTGCCTTAAAACACAGACAACTGAGTTTCCTAGCTGTTGGATACTTAAAATTCAGTGTTGCTATTTTGGCTGAGTGTATTTGGTAGTGAAGGGAATTACTTGAGTTAACGATTAAAAATTTTCTGAAAGACTCCACATTCAAGTAATTGTGGTGTTCAACCTAAGAAAGGAGATGTGAACTCCAAGTAAGTTCACTTATAAGCTACTGGGAAATTGTATGGGACCAAGACAAAGTTTGCATAGGAAACCATGACCTTGTCTAAAATTCTGTGATAATCTAGTTTTAAATTTTTCCTAATTATGTATTGTGGGTTTTCAGTGAAGTATTATTATTCTATAGCCTGATTTTTAAATGTGGAAAAATGTTTTCTGGGAACAAGATACACCCTTTGATAAGAAAAAAGGAAAATCATCATCTATGGCTTCCCATTTTTACATTTTGGTAAAATACCTCAAATCTGGCCATCAGACTCTAGATCTTTTACTTCTTTTTTCTTTCTTATTCTTCAATCTCTAGAACCTTAGTGTCATTTTTGTATAAAATTACTTTTCAAATCATTGGAATTGTGTGATCAGTTTAAATGGAATATTCTAATGTGATACATTAAACAGGAAGAAGTTACATTATGAAAATTTTAAAACTTGCATGAAGAATTGAAATATTTTTTTTCTTGGCAAAATCTGGGAGAACTGTCAAGAAAAGTCCTTCTCTCTGACAAAAGTTGCTAAGCACAACAGCTACAAAAAGAGTAAATATGAACATATTAGTGCCAGTAATGAAACATATTTACAGTGAAGGAAAAGGTGGTTGTTGAAACTTTGATTTAGCTCCACCATCACTGTGGTTGCCAATGAATCTAAACATCCTGTAGCATTTTATCAAGACACACATGTGCCTGCTAAAAATTACACAGGGATTTTATAAGCATGGTGCAGGACTGAGGAACAACTAAAAACATTTCTGACTGTCACTAACCTGGTGAAAATCCAACATATGGCATTTCCACACAAAGAAAGATACCAACAAAAGTCTGATAAACTTAAGAGCAATAAACAACCCAGAGCTGAGAAAAACAAAACCAATTTCAAGCCAAACAAGATTCTACTGAATCTCCTAAACAGTTGTCATCTGAATGATTCTGGAATAAAAACTGAGCTAAATGCAAACAAGGGTTGAAACTGGATAGAGGGAGGTCTGAAGGAGACAAATTGCATCCAGATCTAAGCTTTCATATTTTTCATGTTAAGCTTTGAATGTTTAGGTTCAGATTTTTGAAGTTACTAGCCCAGCTCCTTAATACCCAGTCCTACTTTGCCTTTAGGAGGATGTTTTGACCAATACTTGGAATAGGTTTGTAGAAAGCAGTGGCTGTATAACAAGCTAAGGCTCTGCTCCTTTATCTTCCAAAAGCACAGCCTGCAGGAACCTTATTTACCACTCCCAGTCCTAGGCAGAAACATTTGACTGATGAAGCTGGAGATTCCCATGAGTATTCATGCCTCAGAAGGGAAGTGGGATTACAGCTGCAATGTGGATAATGTCTCCTGTCTCACTTGGCAATTTCAGACAACTTACAGTGCATTACCACACTTTCCTGCAATTTGGGGCTGGGATGTCATAAATTGCATTGACACACCATTAATGTAGGTAAGCAGAGTAAACAATTCATCTCTCCAGAGAAACATAAGAGCCCACTGTAATAATAGAGATCTGCAGCACATGTGATCAAATCCCAATTAGAAGGATACACACCTCAATTGTTTTTTTTTTTCCATACCTACAGCTGAACCAAAATTGTTTTCTTCTTAGTGTCTGACTTTTGGGCTGCAATTTTTCCAGGAATGAGAATATAGCAGTCTCTTAATATGGAAAATGAGAAAGCTTACCAAAAGCAGCTTGCAAGACAGCCATGGAATTGCGTGTGGGGTTTTTTGGAAAGAAAGCTAAGAACTGGGTTGTTAGTATACACTCACTGAAAGAGCAGGGATGAACCCATGAGATGGATGACTTTATGCAGGACAGCAGAGAAGAAACACAACTGTAGAAATGGGAGTCTACTCCTCAACACAGCTCCAGGTGTAAAGAGTGTCACTATAACCACAGACACGTGGCCCTGGCTGTGCCAAAAACCTTACAGAGCTGCATGCTGAGGCCGTGCAATGTGTTTGGGTCAGACATTCAGAGTTTTTTGGATGTTCTTATGCTACCAGGCTTCTGCTACTGGCTTCTGATATTACTGTGGTACTTTGCTTTTCCATGCAAAACATTGCAGGGATCAAGTGTCTAGTTTTGTTTTGTTTTGTTTTAAAAACCCAAGAGAAAATTCAAACCAGAGAGAGCAATCCCATCCTTGACTTCTGCAGACAGAGGTGGGTGCTGAAGGCTCAGAGGAATCAGCTTTGGAAGAGAGAACGTGCAGAAAATGAAGCAAAGTAAACCAAGTTGAGAGTTTGTTTTAAACATGTATAACCCTGAAAATCTTGAGGCACATGGGAGCAAGTGCTCCCATGATGTTTGTGATTGGTGTGGACACAAGGTGTTAAAGTAACATCATCAGTGCTGCCTCTAATAACAATTCAAAGCTCTAAAACCCACAAGCAGCTCAGCAAGTCACTGCTGAGACTTGTTTATTCTTCCTAGCTTTGTGGATAATGTGTTCTCCTTCCAAAGAAAGGCACAACAAACCCACGAAAAACCTCTTTTCCAGCATCTTACATGATCATCATGAGAGGGAGCTGAAGACTGAGCCCCATATGTTTAGCTTCCACTTTTAGTTGCCCAACTCTGTTAAATATTGCCAATTAACAAAGAATCTTTGTGTATCTAGCATTAGCTACTAGAGAGAAAATTCCTCAGCTTTTTCAAACCATTTGCATTTTGTGTGTAAACCCAAGGACTGGGGATACACACATATATTTCCATGAATGCAACAACACAGCAATGCCATTGTTGAACTAAAATGCTGAATAAAAAAGACCCAGTTAGGACTGGTATTTAATGACAACACTGTCAATAAGTCAGTTGCACAGAGCTTCACAAAAACTTCAGGAAATGAAAGCACAACCTTGCCTTTGTTACCAGCTATCTTAACTCAAGTGTCCTTCTCTGAACTGCTTTACTTTTTTGATTTTTTCTATTCACACTTTGGAGACTGTTTATATTCAATAAAGGGTATATCTGTCAATATGTAAATTCCTGAACAATTGCAAATTATACCAGAAAATTTGCATCCTGATTCCTGCAGTTTGCAGTCACAGGAGGTTTTGAAGTTTTTTCTTCCATATTTGTTCAGTTTACTGCTGTCTTACAATGGACTGCAGGTGAGTTTCTAAATGAACCTAGTACTCATCATTGCCCTAATCCCCCATTAGGGATTCAGTGGTATGCAATTAAAGTCCATGGAAAACACAAATTTTTTTTTTCATGATTATTGATCATCTTCATTGTTCCAGCACATGCAAGAAAAAACAGCATTGATGACTTAGAATACCTTTTAGAAAACTTAATTTGTCTGATTTTTTTTTTTTTGTATGAAACATATAATTGCTTCATTTGATAATGGATTGATATACTACAGATTTTAAAACTTACAGAACTCATATGCTCTGCCATAAAGAGGCTATTATGAGGCAACCCACAGAAGTAAAATCTGCTGAAGAGAAACAAATAGGTGTAGAAATTAGTTCTGTGTGAGGTATGGCAAACCAGGATGACAATAAAGCAGCAGGTTGATTGACTAATCAAGACTAGGAGAGAAGGAGAGAAAGAAGAGCAGCAAAGCAAAAACAAAAGGTGAGAGAAGGCAAGAAAATGAGAAAGAAAGGGGAAAAAAAAAAAAAAAAGCAAGCAAGAAATAGTCTACTCCAAACAGGAAAATAAAAAGATGAGTATGGGAATGCTTGCCACAAACAGATTCACATTTTGAAAATTCCAACATATTTTATAGATTTATGATAGGATGCTATTCTTCATCAGATGACATTGATGTAACTGAAATTATGCAGAGGTTTGAGACAACAAAATTAAGAGAAAGAATGAAAGACTGGCCACTGGAAGCTTTAAGTACAGCTTACATTTATGGCTTTCATAACTTATTCTTTAAAGAACAGAAAATATTTTCAAATCTGGGTTATTAAATCAGCTCTTAGACTCAGCACAAGTGATGAAAAGTAGCCATGTGTTCAGATAGCCAAGGAATGAATCACTTCAGGGCTACTAAGTCATCCCAGATATTCATAAGCCATCTGTTAAGTGAAAGAGCATTAACATGGATGCAGTGCTGATAATTCTTACATTTAATAATTATACTCAGCATGACACACCATTGGGAACAGCAAAAAAGTACTTCTGGATACCCATAAAACTGTCATAGAGGATCTTAAATAAAGTGGGTGATGATATGTTTGAGTGGGCAGCGAGAAGCAAGAGGAGCTCTGTACATGAAGGATCCTGCTTTGAGAACATGCATGTTTTATTTTCTCACAAAATACTGATTTTTATCAGCAAGGTTGTAGGCTTCCTTTGGATATGCTTAAAAGATTCTCAGAAATAAAATTCTAAGAGAAAAGCAGAAGGCATAGAACGCTAATGTTCTGGAGGGCTCTGTGTGTTTTGATTCCACTGCTAAATGCAACATATTTTTGTTTTATTGTATTTCTGGGAAACCTGAAAAGCCATTAGGGGACCCAAAGGCTTATTTCCAATAAATAATAATAAAAAAAAAGCTCTTGAGTTATATGGGTCCAGTGGTTACGATATCATGTTTGTACAGTTAGGTGTAGAGTATAAAACCTCAGCAACCTGACATTTTTTCCTTTCCATGGCAAAATCAATTGGTTCTATTTTTTTCTGAACTCAGGAATACTCAGAATATCCAATGATGCAGTAAATTTTTCACACAGACTAACTTAGCTAAACAGGCAGCTTTAAATTCCTTCTTCACTTTCCCACCTCTCCTCAGGAGTGCAAGTAGACAGCTTAGGAATAAATATTTAAAAATGGAAACTTTCAGCTCCGAGTTAATATTCACATCTTGGTGAGCTCAGGGCTCTCATTTCTGAGAAGTGTCTGCAGTCTCTTGTGATGTCCTGAAGGCAGTGGACCTCAATGGAAGTAATATTTCATCCTGCCTATGCTAACATGGTTTTCAGTGGGAGAGAAACCAGTGTTTCAGTTCCTGACATTGTCATCCCCACCTTTTTGACCTTAACATGGGGCTATCAGTTCTCCAGATCAAGAGGACTGCCCGTGTTCCTTTGGTAATTTTATGAAATAAAACTGGCAGTTCAAACAGGTGAAATTAAATCAGTGCCATAAATATGAAGTGTAGAATTTCATCCTGACACAGGAAGGATTTAGGTTTATCTTGGTTCAGGTGTGAAAGTTCAGATTTTTGCTTATTTTTGTACTTTTTACAACTGCTGCTCACAGTAGCAAGATGGGGTTTTTTTGTGTGAAATCCTGTAATTTAGCCAAATGGTGTTACTAATACCCCCCCTAAATACTATCATTTAATACTAACTTCAGTTTATTGTAACTTTCATGTCACATTTAGTTTGCTAGTTTTAGAATTTTTAAGTTTTTAAGCCTTTTTAAGTTATTCAGTTGGATTTTTTAGAAAGGACATGGTTCAGAAATAGAAATGTTTTAATCATTAAAAATGCTGTAGAAACAAGAAAAATAAGAATAATAGCTTTGATAAGTGCTGTGTTCAGAGAAAGATGAAAAGGAAAAAGGGCATTTATGTGAAATGTACTCATTTAACTAATTTAACTCAGAATATTTTCACTGTTTTTTTGACAGTAATATTTGGCTGTTAGGTACCAACTGCAATACTGATGAACAGTGTTGAGAATACAAGTCTCTTAGCTTGGACTCCTCACCCCAAAGTTGTGTTTCTCACCCAACAAACATTGGTTTAAATGCACATGCACATGAAGAGTGTTTGGAGCAGACTGGATCCCAGTTTAATGTTCTCCTTGCCCAGGAAGTGGTGTAAATGTTTCCACTCCTGTGGGTTTCTTTCTCCAACTCCATGATATCTGAACTGTCTTTCCTCCTGGCACAGAGGAATGGAGAACTCTCCTTTAGAATCTTGCACTATGACTAAGCAGTTGGCTTATTGCTTTAAAAAGAAGATTTGAATCTCTTGGGTCTGGGAAGGAAACCATTTTACTTTTTCTGTCTAGAAGCATGAAGATATTGCTTCACACTCAACCTCTCCTCTCTTCATGCTTTGGATTCCAGGCATGAAAAGTCTGGCAGCTGGAAGGCTTTCAGGCTCGCCTACATTTTGCCTTTCATTAGATACTAGATGCTTGTTTGAGAAATATGCTATACAAAGGCATTAAATATCCCATCATACACTATATAAATTGCTGTTAATATTTCCTGGGCCTCCAGTTGGAAAGAACTTTCATCACAGCACATATTGTTAAATACATTCTCATTTTGCTTATAGAATGTGGG
Organism: Florisuga fusca; assembly: GCA_038090715.1. Lineage (NCBI taxonomy): Eukaryota > Metazoa > Chordata > Aves > Apodiformes > Trochilidae > Florisuga > Florisuga fusca. Next base: position 3,062,610 of record JAAWXA010000005.1, on the reverse strand, counting down.
TTTAATGAGGATTTGAACTGTGATCTTTTAATGTTCATTAAAACACTGTAGCACCTACACAAATATCACTCAGGAAGCTCCTTGCAGTGAATCACAGCACATCACAGATGAGTAACTGCAAAGTAATACAAGAGTTTTCCTACATCTCTGCAGTGGCTTTTCAGAGACTACTGCTGTGAAGAAATAATGAGAAGCCCATTAGAAAGATCCGTTTTTATTTTTAAAGAATGAAACTCATTTTGGGATGAGTAATCACACTACAGCATGCAAAGCTCATAATTCTGCTCTAAAGTTCCTGCACATCCGGTCTTGCAAACAAATAATGAAAATTCTTCCATTTGGGCAGAGTTTGGCATACTGAGATTTTTCTCTTGCCTAAAAGGACAGAGGGAATTAAAGGATGGAAAGAAAGACACCACATCACAAGAAAACAAGAGAAAACTTGTATGAAGCAGAACTTGAGACTGCTCTGCTGATCCCCTCCAGGGCTCTCCAGGAACACACCAAGTTTTTTACCATAGCTGAATATTTGAAAACAACCAGTTCTACAGTTCTACAAGGTTCTCCAATCTGGTGTTTCCTTCTTAATTGTTGTTTTCAGTTTGCTCTGGTTTGAATTTCTGGTTGTCCCATTGATTCTTGCAGTTGCTAAACAGAGAACAAGCATCCTAAGCAGAACAAAAGGGTAGGAAGCTGAATTTATGTGCACAGATAAACCTAACATAAAAAAAAAAAAAAAAAAAAAAAAAAAAAAAAAAAAAAAAAAAAAAAAAAAAAAAAAAAAAAAAAAAAAAAAAAAAAAAAAAAAAAAAAAAAAAAAAAAAGCCTGGAAGCAAATAATTTTCCTCCTTACTGTTTCTCCCTTCCTGCAGGATGGAAACCAGGGCTGGCAGGCTGCAGGGGACCCAGGTGATCTCCCAGACAAATTTCTGGAGATGAACATTCAGCTAAATATTTGGATGACTACAAAGGTGAGCAGCAAAGTAATTTTGCAGTCTAGAAGGAAGGTCCCACAATAAATGCCTCTTGTATCAAGATTCAATGACTTGACAAAATCATCCATGCATTTTCCCATTTTCATGTTTGTAGAGGAATGTTAATCCAAACCCCATAGATTACTTTTTTCCCTTCCAATCAAAAGTCAGTATTTATTCACCTTTAAAACAATAAAATAAGTTTTGACTGAAAACAGAAAAATCTAGTGGCAAAGCTTCTTGGTTTCTGGTAAAGGCTAGACAATTTCTGGCAAAAAATATTAACGTTTGAATAAAAAAAAATATATATACAGATATGTAAAAAATACATACATCTACAGAAGGGTGATTCTTCCTGCAATACCCTTACTTTACCCTTTGTATTTTCAAGCTAAGTCTAACTTCATTTAGTTCTTTCAAAGAATGCTTTTCCTCTTTGGAAGGCCTGAAGTGCCCAGGGGTAGGTGAGCATGCAGAGTGAAGAGACACTGTACAGAATAAAAGCAGCTCATCATATGGCTGTCCAATTTATCACCCAGACATCACCAAGTATGGGGGGTGCATAAATTACATTAACCTAATCCAAATGCCTCTATCAAAAATAATTGAACAAGAGAGCTGCTATTTATGAACATGTGATCTAGCCATGAAAGCCATTTGCTGGTACTTTATAGCAGCTGGGTAACAGTTCATGGTTGTCCTCCTAATATGTGAGATATGGCACCACTCTAGGTGATTGAATATGACAGATTCCTTCCTGGAGAAGTATCAGCTTGCATAAGCTCCTCAAGAAAGTGCTGAATATATTTACCTGGACAGTGTCAACTTACACTGCCACTGTTATCATAAAACTGACAAGTGCTAAAGGTAAACAGCAGTGGATAATGTAGGAGGGCAGGGAAAACCAACCAGTCAACAAGATGTGAGGAAGAAAGGAAAGGATTATGGTCAGGTGTTCTTCTTATGCTGGGTCTTCTTAATGCACAAAGCTGGAGAAGAAAAACATGCTTTTCTATCATAGGGTTGCTAGAGACATTCTCCTAAGTCGGCGTGCACTGAAGGAAGCATTTTTAAATCTGACAGAGGTAGAGAGAATGCAATAATAGAAGAAGGTGTATCCCAGAAAAATGACTGTTACAGTGAGAGTCAGGATCCTGATCTTTGGGACCCCGCAAATAGCAGTTTCTGATTAAGCTGAGCTGGGAGCCTCTGGGAGAAATAATGGAAGAAGTAAATTTTTCAAAATAGCTTGAATAATAATAATTTTTAAAAACCATTTATCCTGAAATAAATGACTAATTTATTCCCAGAATTCTTCATCATTTCTGAATAATATACGTGATGAAGTGTGAGAATGATGCTTGATTAAATGAGGTCCCTGGAGTGCATCAGAGGAGATTTAGTCTGGAAAACAGCATCTGCTGTCTCTTTCTTTCTTTCTCTCAATGTTGTGTTGTTTCCACATTTTACAGCATATTACCCCCTTTCATTTTTAAGAGAATGGGACAATATTTATTCAGATTTTTCTGTGGTGGCCATACAATGGGTCTTTCAATGCGAGGGTCTGAAAAATATTGCTGAATACTTATTTATTTTTCCTGGATGGAATAGTAATTACCTTCTCTTAGTCACAGGTTATACAAATCAAAGTTATTATCTGATACAATCATGCCAGTGAATTTAATTCAACTGGCTTTTTTCCAGGCTGCTTTTTTTCCCTATTTCTCTTCTTACCAATGCACCCAACACTGATGATCATGGCTTCAGTATAGCAGTGATGAGAGCTAAACAGATATGTCAGTAACAGCTGGAGATGTTACCACTTTTCTCCTTTGCCATTGCAAAGTTTTAGGATGATGAAATGCATATGCATTGACTGACAGTCAATGTCATGTACCTGCTCAGTTTTAGAAGCTTCCTTGGAAGCCCTCCTGAAAATCCAAGTTTCTGGAATTCAGATGCAAACATCCGTGGTGAATTTTGAGCCAATGAGTTAGGAGAGTCTACTAGCCCCATTGCTGCTGGGAAGGTAAGGTTGCAGAAGAAACACTGAATTATTACAAGAATGAGGGAAAAGTCAACGGCACAATCACATCTCATATTTAATGAGCATTTTTCAACTTCTAAATTGCTGTGTTCCCTCTGTGGTCATCTGCTTTGCTTTTCTGGATTATTGTACTTGGTACCCTCTCTTGGCTTTTGTTCTACCATCACCTAATGCCATCCCCTCACAGACCTGCTGGAAGTGTGTCATTTGCAGTGTACCTCAAAATAATTTAACTGTGGAAGAAATGGCCTAGAAAAAACTTGTAAGTTTATCCTTAACATTACATGATTTCTATTTGGTGTAATCAGCAAAGATTTGGAACATCTCCTGTATGGTTTGTTGTTTTTTTTTTCCCCCTTCTGACAACTTTAAAGTGCCCCACTGAGGGGAAATCAGAAAAAGCAGTAGGCTTGTACCAGATGCTGTCTGTTCAGGATAACCTAAACCCTTCCATCAGACTTGCTGCTTGAAAGTTGAGTTATTTAAATGACTCAAATGACAACTGGGACCTTTCATGCAACAGTTATCTGTGGATGGTTTGCCCAGAAGATAAGAGTGATACTGCCATATCTGCCACCCAGAGCAAGGGGTTGTCTTTCTGGGAACCAGGTCCAACATTAAATGATTTTAAAGCAGCAGCAAACAAGAAAACTGCAGCAAAGTGCACACTGGGAAATAGTGTGCCAGAATCTGGGTGCCACAGGAGGAAGGGACAGATTGAACAAACTGGTGGGTATTTTTGGAGATGTGTCAAATCTCCTCTAAAACACACAAGCCTGGAACTAGCCTTTAACACTGTCCCAGCCCACTATCTAAACAGGATTTTCATCCCACTTTCTCTTGCTATACTCACACCATCTGCTTGCAAGTCATAGCACTACAGGAACATTTAGTACCTGTGATACCCGTAGCATGGTTGAAAAAAATAGCCCATTGTAACAGTGCATCAGAAAGAAATGCCAGAAGCTGATTGGTATGTAGGTGGCCAGATATATATGTGGTCCACAAATATCTTCAGGTTAATAATGGCTACAGGGGGTGGTTTTGGTTTGGTTTTTGTTGGTTTTTTTTACAACAACTGAAAGCAGAACTCTTCAAGCACTTCCAGTATGCATGCTTCTTCATTAGCAGACATTTTCTCCCCACCATTTGCTACATTTGATTAGAAAGACAACCATTTTTACAAGAAGATGTCATGCCAATATTAACTAGCAGCAAAGATAATATCAAAGATAAAACTGCCATTGAGTTATTACAAGGCTGTAATTTGCTTGAACATTTTAATGAAATTATAAAATTGGATATCATATCTATATCTGATTATGAAGAGCAACATATCCCTGTGAGTTAATAATTACAGTCTTAGTTTTTGCATGTTGACAGTCTATGACTAATTGCTGTCTGAAGATAATTTAAATAGATCAATTAAAACTCAAACATCTAAAGAAAGGTAACACATTTAACAGGTATTTCCTTGGGACTGCAGAATTTCTGCACTTTATTTGGATATCTCAATCATATGGGAGTTCCTGAAGAGTTTTTTTCCTGTGGAAAGGAATCCCATTCACACTTGGAGTGTCACTGTGTAATTTGGATCTTGGAACAGTAGATAGGGATGATGCAGAGATTTGCTTCAAAAGCAGAATCATCAGGTCCTTTGGACCTGGTCCTTAGGGACATGGTTTAGTAGTTAGCTTGGTCAAAGGTTGGAATGGATGATCTTGGAGGTCTCTTCAAACCTAAAACGTTCTGTGATTCCTACTAAGTCAAAAATACCCTCAAGGTGTTGCATTGTTGTTTAGGAGCACCAATACTAAAGCCTGACTGGGGTTTTTTTGGTAAACAGGAACACAAGAATTTCACCTTAAACATTTTATAATCCCACTTTCAGAAAGGATCTCTCTATTTAAACAACAGGAATCTGTATCACACCAGAATATTTTTGTTCTTTTTATCTGCAATGTCATATGGAACACAGGCTTTTGTGTGATCCTCAGCAAGCAGGCACCACTATTGCTTTGAAAAGTCCCAAATACACTGTGAAAGACAAAGGCAGGCCACACAATTAACTTTTTTCCCTCCAGACAACTTCTTTCTCTTTATTAAAATGCCAAGTCTGATTTCTTTTAAATGTAATATTTAAAGTATAGCTAATGGCTGGAATGTAATAAGCCAGCATGCAACCCACTTTGGAAAAATTTGGTTCTTCCTGAAAAGCATTAAGAGATTCCCAGCCTGACAGTGTATATTTTCTGGTGGGAAAACTTCACTGTCTTTTAGATTTATCCAGTGTTGTAGTCACTTTACTAATACTGAGTAAAAGTAACTAATTGTCACTTACTGTTGCACTGCTGCTTGTGGATGAAACATAACTTACACATTAGTGATCTGATGGAGAAGCAACACAGGTATGCATGAATAGAGTAAAGGCAGCACAGCAAAACTGTTTGTTTTTCTGGATTCTTATTTTGATGGATAATTCTAGAATCAAAGTAGTTGAAAAGCAAGGCGCCCAATGGGATTCTGGGCTGCATTCAGAAGGGTGCTGCCAGAAGAGCAAGGGAGGTAAGGGAGTTAAATCCTCCCCTTGAGACAGCACTGCTGAGACACAGCTGGAGTGCTGCACCTCATTGCCAGTTCTCCAGGACAAGAGAGGCAAGGACATGCTGGAGAAAGTCCAGCAAAAAGCTGCAAAGATGCTGAAGTGATTGAACATCTGACATACAAAGAAAGGCTGAGAAAGGTGAGGCTGGTCAGCCTTGAAAATAAAAGGCTTGGGGGGAATCTCAACGGGCAGAAATACTGGCAAGAGTAGAGAAAATAGAATTTTAAATACTTAAGTTTCTGTCCATTTTTAAAGAGATTGAAAAACAAACAAAGAAACAACACTTTTTTTTACTTTCAGGGTGGTCAGCTACCAGCACAGCTTGCCCAGAGAAGTTGTGGAATCTCTATCCCTGAAGATACTCAAAACCCCCTGAAGATACTGGGCAACACCTACTCTAGCTGCCCCTGTGCTGAGCAGGGGGGCAGAAGAGATCACCTCCAAAGATTCCTTATAATCTAAGAATACTTTCAATAATAATATTGGATTAACTTCTCTGGAATCAATGCATTTCTTAAGCAGATTTATTTTAAACATTTTATCTGGAAACATTAAATATATTTAAATAAATATCTAATATCTTCAAATTAACAATAAAGGCTGATATAAAGTGGGATTGGAAAGGATTTTAGTTAATTGGTGTGCAAAGTGACAGGTTAATTGCTTTGCAAATCATTAGGCAACACATTTATTTGGCAACAAATAATTTAACCAATGGATTCAGCCTGTTAACAGGAAAAAAATCTTTTCTAGTCATTTGCTCCTGTTTTGGTGAATAAATTCAGTGGTGAACTTTTCCACAAGCAGTTTGCTTTCAGCTTTCATTCAATATTTATCACTTGCAAGTGAAGCAAGCAATAAATGGGTCTCTGTAACTGCATTTTAACTATCTCCTTCTTAAGATGACTGCAGCCTCAGCTGTTTTCTGTTGTGGGTTGGTGGGATTTCTACTGTTGTGTTTTTCCTTGGTTTGTTTCTCCTCACCTTTGAGCAATGAAGAGAAAAAATAATGTACAGGTGAAGAAGTCCCTCAAAAGTAAATCTGGAAAACAGTACAAATAGTTCTCCTCTGCTGAAAAAGGATTCTAAGGAACACTGTACTGGGAAAATGCTACAAACCTGACTAACACTGGGCCTCTGATATTATTCTAGTTTTTCATATTTTTTTAAAGATACTAATCTGATTCTATCTGGATCTAACCTGCATGAAAGTAATGGAGATAAAAATTATTAGTGGACACTGTTTCAGTTGTTCTCTTCCCTACCACTTCTACTGAAAGCCTAAGAAAACAGAAATGAGCATTCATCTTTAAAAGAGAAAAGAAAAATAACTAAGACATATACAGGGGGAAAAAAAAAATAAAGTCTTAGGCAGACTCATCTTTCAGAAGGCCTCTGATTAACCTGTGAAAGAAACACCAGCCACAGGAAGCGTGGCACACCCTGAAAGGCAACAAAGGTCTTCCAGGTCCTGCATGGTGCAACAGATTTCCCTTCCCACACTTGGGGAATGAGGGCCAAGGAATATGAAAAATTCATTACTAAGCTGGGAATAAATTAACTTCAAGTCTCCAAGCAGGCATACAGATTATCTGCTGAAAGCTGCTTCTTCTCTCTTCCTAAGAAATCTTCATAAATCTTAACAGATTTCTTAGAACACACAGGGGCCAGACATAGAGTAACTTTCAAAGAAAAGAACATGGAAAATTCCAGGTGTGTTAATTTTACTGGCAAGGCTAAAGATGGTACTAATTCCACCAAAAAGTGCTGTGTTTTTCAGAAATCTAAGTAACCCAATAACATAAAATTCTTGAAACCCATTATTTGCTCCCTACATATACATAATTCCCACTGATTTAAATTAATAAATATTGACCTTTGTTGGGGTATCTATTGAGATTAATTGAGTCAAGAACTAAGTATTGATCAAAACAAAGTGGAGATCAATACTTAAATGGAAGGAAAATATATCTTCATCTTCACTGAAAACATTAAGACAATGGGCCAAATATTTGCCCCAATTTCTTTATCATTTGTAACTACTGAAGATTCCACTGGCATTACTGAGCATAAAATATATATATTGTTTAGTATGCATAACTCAGTGATTAACTGAAATAAATTCTCTCTATTTTGACTGTGTCAAGGGGAGAAATTCATCCTGCCACCACTGTAAGACTCAGTAGTTGGGATTAAGTGTTCTCCAGAAGTACTACAGGTTTTCTATTTTGCTGGTGTCAATGTATTATGGAGCATGAGAGCCACCCTGGGGCAACATACAACCTCAGTGTTCTTAAGAACTATTCTACAAATGAGAAAAATATTTAAAGAGCAAAATACAAGCGTGTTCCCCCTTTTAGAGTCTTTTTCAGTGGAGCATGTTGAAGAGATTATATATGATTAAGTCTGGGACAGATAAATCATGTAAAATGGACTGGATGACCTCTATGTATCCCTTCCATCCTGTATCATTCTACAGTTCTATAGAGAAAGGAAGTCATGACAAAAATCCCAGATTGTCACACACTTGTGAGCAGCATCCAATAAGTAAATAAAGACTCATTCAGAGGCTCTAAGACAAGAAGAGGTATTTTAAACCAGAACCAAAGCTGTAGTAGTTTTATTCTTATATTTTTCTGTTGCATTACTGTGACTTCAAATTCTTTCTCTATTTAAAAGCTTTCCTAGTTAGGAACAGAAGCATTCTATTTAGTGTGGAACAAGCACTGTGTTTACTGATATTTGCATCATTATTTTCCTTGCAATTTAATCTGATTTCAACATGTAGCCTACAATGATAAATATTATCACCTATGAGCAATAGGCAAAATTGTTATCACATTTTTGTGATATGAATATAATAAATATGAAAAATGTTTATCATAATCTGTCCAGGATATTATATAAATGAAATATTCATTAATTTAGCATACTGCCCTGGAAAAGACTAGTAGGACATGTTTAAAGGAGAACCTTGAACATGTTAATAGGCCTAAAATACATTTTAGAGATAGAAAATCTTTGCTAAAAAGAAGTCAGCATTGGATAATAGGGGAAAACTGAAAATGTTCATACACTGTTAGAATGCTGCTTCACTGGACAAAAAAGTATGTGCCTTATAATGAAAACACTAGGAAAAATGGGGAACTGAGAAGCTATACAGAGCAAACAAGATTTAACACCTGGCTTTTCAACACTTTATTTGATTGTGGTCTTGGTATGAAATCTTTCATGCAAAGGAGTTAAATTCAGGTAACAGCTTTTCTCTTTATTTTCAGCCTTGTGTCAGGAGGAAGAAACAAGTCAGCTCTTCTGTTTTAATATTCTCATTATGCTTGTGGGCAGTAGTCAAACCACCTTGGGCAAAGCCTGCTATAACACTGTATCTGAGAAAAAAAAAGCCCCATAAGAATAAGTGATCTAAATAATGTTGCGCTCTCTTACCTCTTCAAAAGTCTTACATTCTGAGCTATTTCTTCTCTGTTTCACTAAAAAAAAATCCCTTACATACTTCATTTGGATTGTGGTTAACCTTCCATCTATGTCAGTTTTGGGGGGAAGAGGAAAATAGCTGTAGAGATTGACATTTTAATTTCTATCTGTCAAGAATGAAATATCTGAATGAGCACACACTGTAAGAGGGCAGGGGAAACCTGACTGAGATCTTCACACCAGATTCAGGTGAGGAAAGAGGAATTAGAAAAAATCTTTCATGATCCACACTGAGGAAAAACCATAACTTTACCAAGTATGGGTGGGCATCTCATTTTTGCATAAAATTGGTACATTAAAAAGTGTAAGAGAGACCAAAATTCATCATTCCTGTTCTGCTTAATGCTGATTATGCCAGAACCAAGGCAGGTTTCCCTCATTATCAACTAAACTTTTATTTCTCCTCAGATCTCTAATACCTCTCCCCAAACAGAGTACAAAAATGTGTGTTTGTGAATAAAGTCAAGGAGATACATTTTGATGCTTTTACATGGAATGGAAAGGTGTATTTAGAGTGTAATTCAAGTATCCACAGCCTCTGTCTCTTATAACTGTAGAGAAAGAACAAGGATATTATCTTCCTCATACAAGTATCATCTACTATGAACACCTCTTTCTCACTGGGAATATGTTGACTTGTTAATAAAATGTCAAAAAAATTTCATATTTATTTTGCAATTAAAGCAAGATGGATAAAAATAAAAACATGGTTTTGGTTTTATAATAACCAAAGATAATTTTAAAAGCACCACTGCCCTTTCTAGGAATGGATCAGGTGAAGTGTGGAAGAAAAACAAGACCTTATAAATGCATTTTATGTGTTTCAGGTACAAGTGACCACCCCATTAAATGTTTTTTTAAAGAAGTAGTGTTACCAGTGTCAGCAACAAGATAAGAACTGACTGATAGCAGGGATATTCAGCAAAGTCCCCTTTTGATATACCTGCTGCTTCTCATTTCTACAACAAATGTTTTCTATAAAACTTGGCAGAAGTAACTCTTAAACATGGTAACAGCTGATCTACTGTGTTCTGAATCCTCACAATCTGTGTAACAAGCTGGAGGATTGAGGCTATATCCTATGAACAAGGAAAACTAATTGTAAAGGCTATGAAAATGGCACCTCCTCACCCTGAGGCTGCAGGTTTCTAGGGAATATGATAATCAGTGCTTTTGAAAGAAAAGTAATCGAAAGTTTGACTGGTTGTGGATAAGGAAGAAGCACTCATATCAATTATTTCTGGAGGGGTTAGTAATGACAAAAGGTTAGCAATATAATCAAACCATTGCTGTATATTCTTGCATAAAATCATGTCATTTATTGAACATTTCTAAATGTCAAGTGCAATCTACTCCAGATGTATTCCAGCACTGGGAATCAGGAGAATTTTGTATTAGTTTACTGGTAAAGTTTAGTGATTTGGTACAGAAACTGAGTTAAGCTGCAAACTTAGTGATTTAATGAAGAAATTGTTTATTGATGTAGACATGAATAGACAGGCAGACAAGCAGTTATTCCTCCAAAATGAAAGGTTTCCAAATCTTTGCTAAATTGTATTTCTGATTACCAGAGGCTAAGAAAGGAGTTATGGGCACAGCTCCTATAATCATAAATTCTATTCTAACTAAATGGGTGTGGGACTGAATAGTTCAGGACCCATACAGGAGCCAGCAGAAGAAGAAAGGTGTCCCTGCCCATGGCAGGGAGGTTGGAACTGGATTATCTTAAAGGTCCCTTCCAACCCTAAAAACTCTATGATTCTAAGTGCCAAAAAGGAAGCTCCCTCCACCAAGGAAGGCCACACTTGAGTACTTTATTTCTTTCTATATTAACAGAAAAATTGGCAGTGCTCCACTGACCTCTGTTTATAGAGAAATACAGTTTCAGTACACTGGATGGAGAAGTTTCATCTATGAAATTGCCTTAAAGAAAAGAGCTGCATTTCTTTGAAAAACTCACACTATTTTTCCAAGTTAAACAGAACTTGACAAGTTTTGTGACCCTTTTGATAAGACAAAAAACCCCTCATGCCTCACAGGAATAAAATGCAATTTCAAATCCCACATTAAGGCATTTAAGATCTTCAGCTCAAGCCTATCTACTCATCACATTTCCTTTACCCCTTTGTAATTACTCCAGTAACATTGACCAGGTTGAGAATTTCCTTAAAATATTACAAGGTGCTTAGGAAGGTAATCAATTACATCACTTGGAGGGTAATGTTTCCAAGAGAGCAGAGTTTTGTTGTTTTGCTGCAAACAGGTGTGGCAGAAGAGCTACATGGTGGCTTCCAAACAAATTTACATATGATGTCTCAAAAAGCCAATAGCATCCTCAAGAAAGTAAAATGCTACCCAGGTCTGTGAAACCTCATGTAGGTCACTGCCCAGCTCCTGTGTCTAAAACTGCAGCTGTGGCTCAAGGTAGGAAATCAAGTGGCAGAAGCACATGGACTAAAAGTAGCTCAGTATTAGTCCACCTTCTCTGTAGTCACTTGAGAGAGACATGTTTCTTGAACAGAAAATAAGAGCAGGGAGCTAATGTAGCTGTTCTGCATCCTGAAGGTTAGATCCCTCAGGTCTGAGCAGATTTTCCCAAGATCTCACTTTAATGCATCTCATCATTTCATTTCCACCAGCAGGGAAATCATAAATAAACAAGCAAACATTAAGTTATGCTTTCTAGGTTCAAAGTATATCTTCAGGCTTACTACAGTTTTATCATGTTTATTAAATTCCAGAAAATACGATATATCAAAATAATCAAGGTAAAGCAACTTTGACAAAATAATCACTGGTATAACTCCATCGAGGTCAGAAGTGATGAACCACACATTTTCTCCTCTTAATATTTAAGAGATTCAAAATCAGCATTATATGGCAAAATTACATGTACAACTCAGTCTAAACAAATCTCCAGGAAAATGCACCTCAGTCAAGAGGGTAATTACACAAAAAGGGCTGTCAGGGTGGAGTTTTAGCATTCCTCAAATGGAAGGATTGTTTTCCTCATGCTGAAAGTATCCCTGGAGCCACTATTAAAGCTTATGGAATTACACCAGAAATTAATTTGGTCTCCAGTGGTCAGAGCATAAACAATGTCCTTATTAGGCATTCAAACCTGCCTGGTCTTAATGAACTGATCAGATTATTCTATTCACAGGCTTCACAATGATGAGGATCATTATGTATTGTCAAAAGATCCAGCACATAACATTCATAACACTGGAGCTTTGCTGAAGTATCCCAGTGTTAAAGGCTGATAAATTAAGCACCTTCGGAATTCTCATTAAGTATGTCAAGCTGAATTGCTGTGTGTTTTGCCTTAGCTAATGGGTTGGGTGACCAACAGCAATTCACAGCTGAAGATCATCTCATTAAGATAGCTGGATGAGTGTTTAGGAAGGTGCCAAGCAGTTAAAAAGCTGTTAAAAGTTTGAAGTGGGCTGCTGAATATTGTAGGATGTAAACACTTTTAAAAGAAAGTTTCTTTTATTTACTTCTAAAGGAGATGACACAAGCAAGTGAGAAAAAAAAATATTTCCCATGACTAATAGAAAAATGAAGTTAATTTTTTCTTGATTATGGCTAAGTGCTCTTCACACCTTGTTTTCTACTGATTTCAGGCAGAGAACCCAGGCTCAAAAACTGCCATTAATGATTCATCCTTCCAGGTAAATATTAAGCAGCACCACACATCACCTGTATTTCCCTTCTTTTTCAAACAAAGTCTTTCAGCCTTCATGTCTACTGTTAATGCTTTCCCTTAATTTTTATTTTGAAATTTTTTCACTTTTGAGAAGAACTTTGTGTTCCACAGGTCCACAGTCTCCACACACAAGAGGTGCAATGAAAATAGCAGCTATAAAAGCAGCCATAACAGCACTATTGCTCTCTGGTCTCCTTACAAAAGGCCCAGATCATTTTCCAGCCCTGCTAAGCCTCCTGCAAGATAATCAGTGTGGTTTTACTGAAAACACTTAAGAGACTGATGACTGATCTTTAACCTTCACTGTTAATGAAGCTTTAAGTACATTCACTCAAGATGAAGAGACAGGATCCCACTATTCTTACTTATTTATCCATTCACTATCATAGTTTTAAGTCTTGTAAGCCTTTCTCACTGCATTTAGTAATTTTACTAAGACATTGAAACAGATAATAATATAACTCTGTTTGTATTTGCAGATACTGGAAGCCATTATATAATTTTAAGTGACAATTCATTATCCTTTGAAGAACCCTTTTACAAAAACATAAACAACATTTTCAAGGTGCATATAGAATGAGAAAAACAAAGTGCAGCAACATTCACAATGAGCTTTATTTTTTTATCCCCTTCCCATGGCTTCCCCTGCAGGAATTAAATTGTGAGAAGTTGTCAGCTGTCAAACAGTGTAATTCAACAAATTTTAGACTAGGCTGACTTCTTTAATTCTGTCTATCCACCACCACATACTTACAGAAGCAAGGACTTCCTTCTTAGAAAGGAATTTTTACTCAACCTTTACTCTGAAATTAATGAAGCAAATTGTTCCTTTTAAGTTTTTGTTGGATTGACAGTATGCATAAAGCAGACTGCCTTCTTGAGGTAAATTTTGTGATTATTTTCACCTCATCTCAATAGCTAGTGAATATACACACATTTCTTTCTTACTCCTCCCTTACAACAACATGGCTGGGTATTGACACCCCAGAGCATTAAAAAATATTTCAGATGCTTGTCTTTGCAACATGATTAAAAATGGAAATAAATTTTCTTGCCAAGTTTTTTAACATAGATTTCAGTTCTCACTGGACAGGTCTGACCTTCCTTCTAGTTTTTTCCATACTCTAGTATAAGACAAGACAGCAACCTGTGGTTTGAAATTGGGGTATGTAGAGTGGCTTTGAGGGATTTTCTGTGTACTTCAGAAAAAATTAGTGCAGCAGATCTAGCCCAGGAACCATGATAATTTTGCAACTGATGTAGGTAATCCATAAGCATATTAACATTCAAATGAATAAACAGAGTTCTTTGGCACCACAATTCCTTCTTTAGAGCATTCCTAAAGTCTAGTAATTTTGTGGAGACATATCCTAACTCTATATTACAAGCCAGCTTTCCAAAATCTTTCAAAGCTAGAGAAGGTATGGACATTAGAGAACCCAGAATCGGGCAGGTTATACAAATAGGAATTTAATTTCCTTCCCCTCAGCACATACACAAACAGATATATTTTTCAAAACAACAGTACCACAAGGCAATTTACTAAATGACACAAAAATTCCTGCAATACAAAGTCTAGGTAATGGCCTTATTCACTCTGCCTCAGAATAATTAAAAAATGTTACTGCCAGTGGCAATTACTTTGAACTTTATTAAATCTTGGGATGAACCCATCCCTATCAGTTTGTCACATGAGTGCTGGAATGATTGCTTAATGTAATATCTTCTTACTGTCATTTCAGGAGCACTGCAGAATGTCCCCCATGGTGACCTTACTGATGGTTGTAAAAAAAAAAACAAAAACCAAAATTAAATAAGAAAATCACTGTGTATGAAAAAAAAATGTGGATTATTCTGGTTCATGGCATGGCTGATCTTTATCTCCCACAGTGCTGAGGATATCCTGCATTAGCATTTTTTGATGTGTTGCACATATACCTCTGCTGAGTGTTAAAATCCAACCCATAGAAAACTAAAGCCTTGCAGGAATAGGATGTAGGTGTCCTAAGTCACAGAGACAGGATTCCCTTCAGCTGCTTTCAGTTGCATACTGGCTTGGGCTCCTGGAAATCCACACTAAACATTCCAGAAGCATTGAACCACAAGACATGAAGGTAAATCTGAACTCTGGAAATATCTCTAATATTCAGCTTAAATTCTGATTAATGCTATTCTTTAAAAATACAAATAAAAAAGTAAAAATAAACTGACAGTGTCTTTGGGGGAAGAAAAAGAAAATTAAACAGATAATTTCACTTAAGGTCATCTGAAAACAAGAACCATCCTGGCACTGGACCTTGTATAAAACAAGAGTTGTCAAACAGAGAGCTTAGCTGACTTACCTTGGGCATGGATAGATAATTTCTGATAGAAATGGCAGAAATCTTTGATGGCAGTAACTTTCTAAAACGTCTTTGCCAGCTTCTGAATCACAGAAACATCCTGAACTGGCATTTCAATTCAAATAACCAAATGCATATAATCTTGAAAATTATAGATTATGCACTTGTCTGCCTAAAATATGACCTTTTATTTTGATCAAATCTGTTATAATTTCTTGCTTTTTCAAGAAACTGGTCTCAGGTTACCAGTTATTTCACAGGGGTACCTCTTAATGCAAACTACAGAGCACAGCAGACACTATTCCTTCATCTTCTTAGACTAACATCATCCCCAACTGCTCACATCACTTGGAATAGACAACATTTCACCATGAGGAAGTCCATTGTTTAAGAAGTGCATTTCTTGATTATGTTATGTTTCAAGTTTTGGATGGGCACCAAGTACTAAGACCTTTGTCTTCAGTATGGGATTGTGAAATCTCAGTGAGTTTTAAACTCTGCAGATTGCAAAGCTTGTAGGGACTACAAATAAACTGGAGGACAAGCTAGGAATTCAGATGAACCTGACAAATGGGGAAGCAGATGAAAAAGCATAGGATGTTTATTCAGTGGGGACAAAAGCAAACTTCTGCACCTAAGCATGAATAATTAGCTATGCAAATGTAGGACATGGATCAAGTAGTTAGCAGTTTTACAGAAAAAGATGCAAGGTTTGTTATGCATCAATGATGAACATGAGTGAACATTGTTACACTGCTGAGTAAAAGCCAAATAACCCACTTCTGCTGAAAAAGAAAGATTCAAGCTTCATCAGGCAATCATCCCCTATAGACAGAACTGATAAAGCTTTGGCTGGAGCATGCTGTCCAGCTCTTAGCTTTCATTTCCAAGAGACATGGACAAACTGGGTAAAATAAAACCAGGGCAATGAAACAGCCAGGGTTTATTACCTACAAAGACAGACAAAAAGAGTATGGGCAATTATAGTCTATGAGCACACAGAAGTATTTTGCAAAACTGAGATGATTAATATGTCTGCATCTGTGGTTTATAGGAAAAGAAAAAGTTAAACTGTAATAAGGATTCAATTTCCTCTCCAGAAAATAAGCCTCTATGTCAGCCCTTCATTTTCTTTGCCAACAAGTAAGATATAGACATCATCTCTAATGTGAAATCTTCAAGAACAGGTAAAAGAAACAGCTGTTAGTAATCCAGAAGGTGCAATGGAACCTACCATAGAACTTAAGAGTTCCTTCCAGTATTGTTTCCATTAAAAACCTAGACAGTACACATTTGCACAAGGACTGAAAAACAGAGTAAAAGCAACAAAAACATCTCAAGTAGTCTTTTCTGTTGTAACTTTTCCCAGTCTTCCTTAATTGTAATGGAGTCATACAGGAAGGATATACCTGGCTAAAGCTTCTATTATTTGGTGCCAAAAGAAGAACATGTGCCTAACTTTAGTGGATTTTCTAAATAAAGAAGGTGAATTAAATTTGTAGAGTCATCACACAGTACAATTCAGTGAATTAAAAGCTGGGTATTCTGCTGGCAAGGCAGAAACTGTAGGGAGGGTACAGACAGTGGAGGACAATAAAGCATGAACATAAGTGGTAGAGTTGTGCCATTCTGTATCCCAAGAAAAGTGGCACAGAAGCCAGAAAGACCTAGGGGTTTAAGAAACATGTAAAATCCAAAGATCTGGATATTTTTTTATAGCATACAAGGCGCCTAGAAAGAGGTTTTAACTGCCTCATGAAAAGATCATTCCAAAACAGAAATAACCTGTCTGAAGTAAACATTAAAACTGACAAGTGAAGCCAAACATTAACATGCCTGTAGAGTTAACATCAAATTAAGCTTGGAGTTATTTATTTATGAACCAGAAATATACGAGTATGAATTTCAAGAGTAAGGGATTTTTTTGCACAGATGATCTGTGGTGCTGCAGCAATATCTGTGTTTGCTGTCACAGTTTAAAAAAATCACCTGTGTTATTGTTTTGAATCTAATCTTTCACATTGTTTAAAATCTCTTCCTTGATAGAAACATCCTGATTTTTTAACAAGAAAAATCACCACCCAAAGTAGTTGAAGGTCTTGTACAGCAAGTGGTACAGGAAGAAGAAAATTTATCTGCAGGTCAACAGAAGATAATGCCAGGCAGCCAGCTACCAATCTTCATGTCATTTTTCACTGTCTCTAATGTTTTACAAATTAAATTTCTGAAGAGAGTTTGTAGGTGTAAACACAACAAGCAGTACTTAGTTAATCCATAAATGAAAGGATTAAGGAACAGTTCTACCCCATGGTGTTATTTAGAAATCTGTAAATCTTTTAGAAAGTCAAAATCTCATTCCGAAAATGAGATTTAGTTTCTGTTGCCCTGAACTTTCCTAGTATCACATTTCAGGATACATATTGCCAAAAATAACAACACTGATTCAGATAAAAAGTAGATTATTGTTGAGAAAGCAGTTAGAGATTAAACTTCTGGCTATATTCTTTTTATACATGTGCTTAATTCCTCGCAGCACTAAAGATTATTATTTGCACATTTCAGAACAGACTATATAGTTTCAACTTCATTGCAATATGCAGGGTTCATTTAAAAAAAGAGTGGGTGTTAAATATAAGAGGACTGTACACAGGATCACCTAATGTAACAAATAATACGACCACACCACATCGTGAGGGTTCAAAGCATGGCTGAAAGATTTTTTAAAGTCAGCAGCAGTCTCCAAACACCATTTGTAAGGTCATAAAAATGCTCGGGTTTACTCAGTTCTGTTTGCTGTGTTCAGCTAAGGGATAGTCTCCTTTATTCCACGTACCAAGGTCATGTCACAGACTCCTGTATTAGAACTCACCAGAATTCATGCAACGCAAAGAAACAAATGACGCCAGCAACATCTCCATGCTTTAAAATACCTAAGTCATTTTGTGTAAAATACATAGTGTTTACAACTTGCTTTTAAAGAACCAAAATGAGAGGAAGCTGCTTAATGTATTGCTGCATCAGTTCTTCATATTGGCCACTAATTCTACGTGGTCTTGTGCAAGTAACTCAACAATTTATGTCTCAGTTCATCTCTGATGAATGTGAGGTTTAACTAATGATTGTTCAGTATTTGGGAGCATTAGTAGAGAACAATATACAAACTTAAGCGGGTTTCTTAGACCACACAACAGTGCACTAAACATAGGCTACAAAGTTGCAGTGATATTAAAATCGGAGGTAAACCACAAGCAGAAATAGACACAGAAGTGAGATAAAATGAAACAATGTAACTATTTTTATATCCTACAAGGGCCTCATCTGTTTTGGCTTTAACATTGGCTGTGGTTTTGGGTTTACAGAAATACAAGAGCCAATTTTATGACAGGATCTGGGTGACAAAATGTACTTGCTTTTTTCCCCCCTCTTGAAAAAGAAATCCCCCCCCAAAGAAAACCCCTAACATTTGTTTCAAAACTTCCATAACACATACTAATTGAGAACAGAGGGAAGTATTTCACACTCAGTTGGCAATGTCAGCTCTTCCTGAGGGATACCCCGGTTGCAGGACTCCAGCCAGGAGCTGAGGGAGAGGTTTGTCTCTCATACAGCCCTACAGAGGGGTTTGCCCTTACTTGGCTGCCAGGCACCCACCCACCACTTCACTGCCTTAGGGCAGGGGAAAGAAAAGAAATGGAAGGTTGTGAGTGAAGACAAAGACAGGGAAATCACTTACAAATTTCTGTCACAGACAAAACCCCCAAAAAATTAACTGTTGGGTTTTTTTGCCACATGGAGCTGGATAGTAAGAAGCACACACTGAAAATAACACACCTTTCCCTCCTCCTTCTTCCCTCCCTCATTCCCAACTCCTGTCCCTCCCCAAGCAGCACAGGGGCATGGGGTGAGGTTCAGCCCACAGCAGTACCTTTCTAGTGCTCTTTCCTCCTCAGTTTTCCTCTCCTCCATCATGGGTCCTCTCCAGACCACAGCTCCTTCGGGATAAACCTATTCCTCCGTGGGTTCCTCTCCGCGGGCCACAATTCCTGTCAGAGAGCTGCTCCTCCATGGGCACCTCATCTGAGGGCAACCACCATCACAGAACACCCATCTTCTCTCACTTGGGTGTTGGCAAAGCTGCTTCTCACACTTCCATCCTCTCTCCTTGCTGCCTGAAGGGTGTTTCTGCCCTCAAAATACCCCTGGAGGTGCAGCACCCATAGCTGAGGGTTGCTGCTGTGCACGGCCAGGGGCAGCCACTGCGTCTCCTCACAGCCATGGCTTCCCGCCACCTCCTCACACAGAGCCAGGGCAGAGGCCTGAACTTTTGACTCGGATCCCACCAGAAATCCTCAACAATTTTAATTAATTTTGATTATTTTTAATTAATTTTAATTATTTTTAAATAATTTTTCAATTAATTTTTAAAACCGGGGGCCTCACGTCAGCAAGCAGCCCCGGGCAGCGCGGGGTTTTCAGCCTGGCGTCTCCTGAGGCGGCTGCGGAAGGGCGGGAAATTCCCTCACGCTGGTGAGCAAACTCCGGTCCTCACCTGTGCTTCATCAGAAGCTGCCCTGAAATGGTGGCATTAATGCTACCCATCCATCTGGGGTGTTTCTCCTTCCTCCCATCAAACTGGCAACCAACATGGAGAACATTCCTGTGAGAAGAGGCTGAGAGAAATGGGGTGGTTTAGTTTGGGGATGAGGAGGCTGAGAGGAGACCTCTGGGAGGAGGTTGTAGGGAGGTGGGTGTTGGGTTTGTCTCTCAGGTAATTAATGAGAGAACCAAAGGAAATGGCCTGAAGTTCCACCAGGGGAGCTTTAGACTGGATATTAGGAAAAATTCTTTACTGAAAGAGTAGTAATGGGCTGACCTAGAAGGTGGTGAAGCCACCATCCCTGGAGGAATTAAAACCATGTAGATGAGGTACTTCAGGGCGTTTCTAGTGGGCATGGTGATATATATGTATTTATTTTAATTTTCATTTTATTTTGAGAGGGAGGAGGGCAGTTGGACATGGGGATCTTAAGACGTCTTCTCCAACCACGACAATTCTGAGAACCACAGTGCTCAAGAGAGGAAAGATCCATGGATATCAATGGTGAGAGCAATCCATGCCTTGCTGAGATGAAGTCTCATTGCATTTGAATTCCAAAAAATTCAGTGCCCCTTTGATGCCTAACCAAACTAGCAATTAGTTGTCAAGGCACAGCTAAAATGGCAAAATGAAACCTGGAGATTTAATCAGCATTTCCATGGTAGCTGAAATTATGCTGCTTAACGGCTGGAATGGGTCGCAATAAAAATGAGTTGACTGCTTATCCCCAAAAAATTGATTCCTGGAAGAACAGTCAAACACAATGGCTTCAGGAAATAACATTTAAAAATATTAGACTGCAGGTCTCTCAGTTGCCCTAAAACATGGGCATAAAATCTAAATCTCTTTATGAGTATACCAAATTTAGACATAGGTGTAGCTGGAGAAAATAAATTTAGGAGGGAGATGTTGCTTGGAATAAATCCTCAGAACAGCCTCACTGACTGACTTTTCATAAAGTGTTTTTTCTGGGGGAAAAAAAAAAGCTTTAGTCTCCCTGGTGCTTTGGATGTTTGTGGGTTGTTTTGTTTTGTTTTTTTTTTTAATACTGTGTTGTTTCCATTTTGCAGTATTTTATTTTAGGCAGACAATGGTTCTCTCTCATCAGGACAATGTACTAAACCAAAAAAAAGTAAAAATTTTATTTGGGATCCACTTCATTGAGAAGGTGAACAAAAATGTCCTTGAGGTGGTGCTCAGATGGATGCTGGAAGTTTAGATGTGGTGTTAAAATTGGACTGTTGTCATCCCAGACTTAAATTGGACACAATGTATCTAACAAACATTTGGAAAATAAAACGTATTTGATAAACAAGACTGTTGTGTCTAGGTTGCCATAGGCACCAATTTCCCAGCATCACAAGAAGCCTGGACAGACTATGTTTACAAATTTTTTTAGGTGAAATACTATGCTATCCATGTTCATTTTTAGAGACTTTTGCAGTTTGGCAATTAAGGTTTTTATATCTCTGTATGTGATGATTTTATTTGTAAAAAATAATGATGGAAATTGTTATACATTTTGCAGTTCTGTTTCTGGATAATGACAGAGAATACTTCCATCATGCAAATTAATTTTTTTTGGAGAAATGTGACAGACTGATGTTAACTGTCTTGCTGTAAAATTTTAATGCAGCATCTCATATTTCTTTAACTTTTATAAGGTGCTTAAATCCATTATGTTTAAAAAACAATGTGAATAGAAAAATAAGCTCAGTTAGCTTTATCTACATGTTCATTTTATGTTGATAATAATTGATCACCACAGTCTTCACAAATCCCAAGCTCAGTGGGCCTGTGCTGCCAGATTTTCTTGCTTCCATAGTGTATTGCTGCCTCACTTCCAGCTCTTTCTCCCCAGGTGCCTTCCTGCAGAGATGCCCTCCAGCCACTCTGCTCCAAAGCTGCACTGTTGAACGAGGTTATTCTGGCCCAGGAGCATTTGCCTTCCTTGAACTTCAGGAGGTTCCTGCTAAGTTTGCTGATGTCCCTGTGAAGGTCAGCCTCTGCCTTCCCTCCTACAGACCATCCCTCTCCATTTTCAAATCATCCACACACTTCACACAAGGGTATTTTATTTTATATCATCAGACAGAGCACTACCATTAGTGATGGTATGATTCCATGAGCATATCTTGGACATCTGATTTTAGGCACAGAAGTTTGATGCAGGATTTATGCAAGGTTCACTTGATGAGCAAGTTTACTATACCTTCTCCAGCAAGGAACTATGCTTTGAACTCAAGATACAGATATGGAGCAACTGAACAGGATTACAGCAGATGAAACCATCACAGATGGTGGAACTCTATTTTTTTTTTTTTTCATGAACTAGACAAAAAAATCAACAAAATTTTGATACATTGCTTTGGGAAATAGGAAACTTTTGCACAGCATGATTCATTATTCACAGTTCTGGGCAGGAGTTTTAAAGGTTAGAGATAGAAAAATATCTGGTGCTCAAAAGCTGAAGCACACTGAATAACGGGTTTGCATTTTGTCATTACCTGCCTGATAAAAAAGGACAGGTACAATAACAACGCAGCAGATATTTGGATTTTTACAGTTAGCAGCCTGCCTGTCCCACCCCACATTATCTTACTTGCATCCTGCAATGCTGAAATATATTCTATAAAATGAGTGACCATATGTTTATAAATTCTGTGTACATAATCATTACATCTTGGCTGGAAAGAGAGGGACATTTGCATACAGAAGCTGTCAGAGACCTCTCTAATGGACAAGATTTTATATATACATACACCTTACAATTAATATTAAGTGATGATTATTCCTGGGAGAGGAATTAAGGGCAGTCGGTTCAGCACAGTCTGTCAGGCTTCATATAGATGCACTGAACCACCTAAATACAACTTGAAAAATTAGTAAATGTAGTGTGGATACACACTGTGCTGCTACAAATGCATAGCCATTCACTTACTCCTTTCACCCCAAAATAATGTACAAGTATTATGACAGGTACTTTGAATCACATTTTTGTAATGAAACAGTAAAAATGAAATAAAAATTTCAGCAAATGCCACGCCTAAAGGCTGCAATGACAAGAACTTGAGGACATAATGGGAACAGCCCTTCAAGAGATTTTTTTCTTACAGGTATGCTTAGTGAAAGATGTGGGCTAAAAAAGATGCTGAGCTATCACTGACTTAAGAGATACACCAGCTATTACTAACACATTAATTGTAAAATTACTGCAGTACTTTGTAGCTAACAAACACACAGAGCAAGATCAATGTGAGGAAATCAACAAGCTGGTGGGTCAGCAATACCAAATACTCAGACTGGACTGCAAGACATGGAACTAAGAGATGCAAGAAAGGCAATTTTATCACACCTCCTTCTATGGCTGCCCCATCTGCCACTTGATCTCCTTTGTAACTCACGGGATGTAACAGCACTTGAATTACACAGTTTCTCCTTGACAAAGAGAACAGCTGAAAATCTGTAATTTCTTTATTTTTTTAATGCTGCTTTTGTACCATTCCTGTTGCACTTACTACTGGCCCCCTCATGAAACGTGCATAGTTAGTTCTGTATTGGTGTTTTTCTATTCTCTTGGAGTAAGAGAATAGAAAACCTCTTTGCCTTTCTTTTGGGCAAATTTGTAGCTTGAAGTAAGAAATATCCTCATGAGCAACCTGTTTACATTTATATTTTGCATATTCTTAAAGATGAAAAAGAATTCTCCAGAAAGGTACTGAAATCTGGTCTTAAGACTAAAAAAAGGGGTCTTCCCCATTTTTTTTTTCTGCTGCTTCTTCTTATGGTTAATTACCTTCACGTAAATATCCATAAAACTAATATTATTTTAATATTAAGGTAATATTATTTTAATTACCCACAAACTATTAATATAAAGGTAATATTATTTCACCTTTATCTGTGGTTGTAGTTCTCCCCCTTCCCTACTAATTCACACAATTTTCTATTGTGAACAAGTCACATCATTGTTTTGATCTATGTTTAGAGAACTTTTTTTTTTTTTCTAAAGGACTTGTGTTCTCTCAGTCCACGCTACATTGGTGATGCTCCTCTGCACAACCCATTATTTTCCTTCACTGTGTGTGTTCTGTAGTGGCCATTAACTCTGCGTTGAGAGATGTCCCAAAATGGAGGTGCTGAATAACTAACACACGTGTAAGCATTCAGAAAATGCACTATATGAATCTCAAATAGCATCTAATTTGATATTATGGCCTATTCAGCATGCAGTTAGCCTTAGGTAACAATCACAGTCCACAGTCTTGTTGTGCTAAGAATCATACAGTCACTTTGTTAGATTTCCTTTCAGAAAAGCTGTTGTTCCAGTGAACATGTCAGCCTGACGGTGAAATCATGGTGTTGGAAAATTGTCAATGATTATATATCCTCTAGAAATAAGCTAATAGATGTGTCATTTAACAAACCAGACCCTTTTTGATGGCTGCATGTCTCCAGTTCTCAAAAATGGAATTATAGCTGTATTCATCTGATATGGAAATGCAAGTACAACATCACCACCTTTCATCAATACGTCAGCTCAGATCTTGAGACCTGTTTCAGGGGAATTCATGCCAGAGAACTATGTGCTGAAAGTGGTAACAGCAATCACTGCTAATCAGTCATTAAAAAGCCAGAAGACATTCACAGACGTTTTGTGAACAGCACAAGCAACCAGAGATTCTAGGATAAATTATTCAGAGCTGTCATTTATTTCCTTACACGTGTTCTGCAGAAAATTCCATGGTTTTTCAGACAAGATGTCATGACTTTACTCCTGAATTCTTTTTGAAGCCTGCAAGGTGCATGGATGCCTGCACCACACAGGCTCCTCTAGGAAATGCTTTGGACACAGATTTTGCAGCCTGTATGCACTAAAATGCACGAGTACCTGTTCTATACTTGGTAAAGACAGAAGCAGGAAGAAACCCCACCCACTTAATTAAGAAAAAAATGTCTCACTAATGCAGCATCACTTTCCATTTTTTCTCCCTAATTTAGTAATTACAGGAATCATCACACCCTAGACTGACTCTTCTGAACATCAGACTTCTCATTGTGTGGAGTGGTTTGACATTAAAATACATTCACTGACTAGCTGCAAAGCTGAGGCACCACACACTCTTCCCCATGTATCTTTGTTTAGTGGCTCTGCACAACAGATGGAATTTTATGTCATGCGGCATTAGGCTACTGTTAAATTTTAATTTCAATTAATGGTCTTTATACTCTTTCTTTATGCACACCAGGGATATTTTAGGCATCCATTTCCCTCCTAATTAGCTTTTATTGCTGAATTCATTCTGAATCTCTGGAAGTCATTAGATTCTCAAACATTCACAGCTGAATTTACTTACTCTCTAATAAAATTAATTAGTCCCTCACAAAAGAAAAAAAAAAAAAAGGCTAAATTTGCTCCACCTCTATACATACAGGTAAGTACTGAATGTCTGTAGTTTCTATGTATCCCTTTCTGGTTACAATTTTTTTTTCTTTTTTAATATTGACTGTTATCCTTGTTATTAACATCACTGTTTCTCAGGTTGATGTTTTGCCTACTTGACTTAAAATGAAATCTCTTTCAAGGACTTTGTTTCCTAGATTAGACTACAACATTACTTGCCCACTAATCCCTGTCAAAAGCTGCCACGTATCATGAATTTCCATACAATACTGTTTTCAGTGTAAGAATGCACTTAGAGCCTAAGACACAGGTAATTTCCACTAACACTGCTTGAGAAATTCAGATGATGTAGACTGATAAACTGCATTAAGTATAAAATCTTCTAATTGATCTGTTTGAAAAAAAAGAAACACACAAGCTAATGCAAGGAACAATGAAGTAAAAATCTGGGGAGTTTTGACAGTGATTTACTAGAAGAAAGGGTCAAGCATTTTCATACTTCCATTCATCAAAATGTTTCCCAGTGCACTAATGTGACTGCTTTTTATTTTCTTAACATTTAGATAGTTTCTTATAAAAAGTCTTGTGTAGCTTAGTGGCACAACAGCGTTAAGATCTAATAAATCATTGTCCTATAACTATGAAAACTGAAGAACATACCTTCAGGGGAAGAGATTTCCCACTGATTTAACACTTTCCTGTTTTGCTCTCTACAGTAATACATGGGGTTTTTTTGTTGTTGTTTTTTGTTTTTTGTTTTTTTTTTTAAATCGTGTTAATCCCTCCTGAATTTTTCTACTTAGAGTACACCTGATAGCCCCCAGAGCAACACTACCTGGCTTCATTCAGTATATTCCCCCTCAGCTCTTCCCTGCCTGGATAAGTGCACTGTCTTGCAAAGCCCAAGCCTCTTCCATCTCTGCAGCAGGCACAAGTGGACATGAACAAAAGAACACAGCTGGCTTGTGTGCTCATGAAAAAATGCACAAAATAAATGTACAGCTCAAAAAATGTACTAAGTAAACAGACATATCCAAAAGAAGTGTATTACCTAAAATATTTACCTAAAATTTATTTAAAATACCATTACTTATTTTACAGAGACACACAAAGAAGAAAGAGCAGACAAGCTGCATCTCAGAACAGAGACCTCAAGAGAGTGGGTTGATTGTTCAAAAAGTGTCTTATGGTCCTCGAAAAGGGAAGTACCTGGATTTCTTCAGAGGAAACCAAATATTTTTTTCTCCATTGGATAAAAGGCACCTTACTCAGGTAATCCCTCAGAAAAGTAGAATGCCCATGGCTCTTCACAACTTCACTAACACCAGACAGTCTATAGCAGCTATAATTTCAAAAATTATCAGTTACTTTGTAAGGGGCAAGAACAGATTGAAGTAAATGCCCCACAGCAAAGGTGAAGAGGCTGAGCAGCTATTAACTAAAGCAAACCAGCTCCCAGATTAACAGCTAACTTGAGTACAGACTAATGTGTCCTGTTTTAAAGATATTTTTTAAGTCTCCTCAGTGTTGCTTCTGAGGAATCATTTTTATATCCCGTTGGACTTCCAAAATTTTCATCCCTTTCAAAGAGAAAAAACCCAAACCACAAAAACCAAACTGTATTCTCCCCTCAGTAAAAGCTCTTTAATCCTCATGAAAACTGGGGAAAAAAGAAATAATTATTTCATCAAAGTCTTTCCTTCTGTTTAGATGGAACTTCATCTTAAATATACAGTGGAGAAGGCTGAAAAGAGCTCTTGAAACTCACTTGTTCATAGACTAATTTTTTTTCTGATTAATAATGCTGTAACTCTATATAAAAAGTCAGTACAGAGGCAGTTTAAAGAATTAGATCACTCAAGGAAATTAAAAGTCCAAATCTGCTTTGCCTTTATGGAACAACTGTTAGAAACAAACTCAATTATGATTCCAAATGGTATTTTCTTAGGTTTCTTCATTATCATTTCCAGGCAGCTCTTTGTCACAAGATGAAAACAAAAGTAAGTAAATGTATTTATAGAAAATGTTTAAATATGCATGGTCATGAAGCATGGCACAACCTCATTTTATGTTATTCAGACTCATAAAATGTGAAATAAAATGATATTTTCCCCCAATTCAACCTTTTTAAAAGGAAATGCTGACAAAAACAAAAGAGTCATGCAAAACACATGATTAAAATAAAAGGATCATCTGAAGTATGGATGCTAATTGAAAAGCTTTCATTTTTGCTCAAAAGCTATTATGTGTTTTCATCTAGAGTTTTTGTTTTTGTGATTTATTTTTTCTTTTTTGCATAAAGAAGTTTAAACAATGGGTAATGGAGATTTATTTATGAATTTGTTAGGCTGGAATTTTAAATAGTCTGAAGAATTCAAGCTTGCCAAAAATGAAATAATAAAAAATAAGCCACCTGCTCCAATTAACATACCTATTTTCTTCCCTGCTTTATGTAGCCTTTTTTTCCCATGAGCATATTCCACATTTCTTTTACTTCTTCAATACTATTCAGTTTTCCCAAATCTTCAATTTTCACTTAATCCTCGTTCAAGCAAAATTTTCTTTAAAAAGTTAAAGTATATTAAGACTCAACGGTTAGCAAAGCTGAATTTTGGGCTTTTTTTTCAAGGTGGTGTATATATCCCTGACGTACATACAACTTTTGTTTTCAAGGACTCAGTTAACAGCTCCCTGATATTTTGGAGCCCTTGTCTTTGAAGCAACACATGTGACAACATTCCTCTTGGAAATATTCAAACTTTGTTTTGGCTTCTGGTGGGAATAAAGTCACTTCACCACAGAAACCCCTAAGCTGTGGCTGTCATTGGTACCCTTTCAAGCTTTTCTCCTTCTGCAGGTTTTGTTTAGGA
The DNA here is from genome assembly GCA_038090715.1 of Florisuga fusca. NCBI lineage: Eukaryota > Metazoa > Chordata > Aves > Apodiformes > Trochilidae > Florisuga > Florisuga fusca. The sequence goes on along the minus strand of JAAWXA010000005.1, from coordinate 3,034,570 downwards.
TTATTTTATTGTGTCAGTGACTAACAGGCCTCCTTGGATTGTCATCCTTTATTACTTATTCCTGCCAGCTGCAGAAATACCAGCTTCCTTTTTTAATCATGAATTGAATTGTTGCAGGGATGGGGAATGCTACAGTTTCCTCCACATAACATTCTCCAATCAGAAAATGATGATTTCTCAAATGCATTAGCAGAATATACTAGGAAACAGCTGCATAATTTACCTTAATTGTTAAGCAATACCTCATAATAGCTAGACAGTAAATTCAGCAGTTCACATTTTTTGAGAGCCTCTTTTCTTTCCAGTGCTCACATCATGTTGTCTTTCATCTGCCTTTCTGCTCCCAAAGGTGCTGGAAAAAGCCATATATTCAATAAAAATTAATTTCATCTTCTTTAAGAACCAGTTTAAATTCATGTAGATGCCTAAGATTCAAATTCATAGGAAAGTAAGTCCTCCTAGATAACCCTGGAAAGTCTGGTTTTTAAACAAAAGTCAATTTTTTAAACAAAAAGAAACGTCCAAAAGCAAAGGTCAACCAGACATTCAGTTTTGAAATACATTTTAACTTCTAAAGCCTGTGACAGAAGTAAATACTGTTCAGCAGGGTAGAGGTGAAGAGCTGCAAAAAGAGCACAACTGAGCACCTGCTGTATGATTTGTTTTAGGACACCATGAGACAAGAAACCATTTGCATTCCCAGCTAGCTCATCTTCAGCAAATTCAGTTCTTTTTCTGAAGTAAATCAGGCTAAAACCATCTCCTCTCCAGACATTCAGTGAATCTGGTCTTCATTATTCTAGAACTCCTCTAGAATTCATCCTGCAGCAGTTTATTTAGCATTTATTTACATTTTCTTTGATTCCAAGTTTTGTTTTGCTGTTTTGTTTGGGTTTTTTTAATTCAGTAACTTTGTAATAAACTCAAATTTATTTATGCAGTTACATTTGAGTTCATTGGCCAGACTCAGCTACTTGCATAGTGTATACATATTATATGCCTATGTGATAATACCTAACTCATGAAAATAATTTCTTTCCTACATATTTCTAGGTTGAGAGTGGGAAGAATTCCACAGTTTCCCTATTAGATCTATTTTGTGTTTCATTAGATTTAAGAAGTTCACAGTTCTGTAGACTGGCTTTTCTGCTAAGCACTATCTGCATGATCTGATTCTGATTTCACTGGTATCTGTGAATTAAAGACAGAATTACTGACATAAAACTAGAGTTAGTAGGGAACTCAGACAGTTCTTTGAAGTTTTAATTTCCATAGTGTGGACTAATACATAATTCTTGCTTTTTCTTCCTCCTGGGGAATCAAAAGGGGCATAAACAACCCCTGGCCTTTTATAACTGGGACCTGACAGTCTGGAATCTGACAAAAGATGATGAAGATACCTAGCTGTGTATTAATATGCAATTATACAATAATTAGTAGTAGTTATCACTAAAGGGAATGACTAATTGCCTGCTTAACCTGGTCATCTAATTAAAATAAGCAGAACTCTAGTCATTACATTCAGATCTTAGGAGAGCTGGTTACTTTCTGCTGATAATTACAGAGGAACATAAAAGAGAAACAGGCTTGCCAGTGCTTGTGTAAGGGAAAGAATATTTCACTTCTGCTTTAGGCAAGGGAAAGGAAAAGATGAGCATGAATACATGTCAATATTTAATTTTAAAGTGTGTGAGTTATACCAGAACTATTTTTTTGCTACTTCAAAGATGCCATGTTTCATTTAGAAAAGGCATCAAAAGGAGGGGAACCTGGGAGAAGTGAACATCTGCTATGTCCACACCTATAGATTTAATGTTTTCAACAAAAGATGAAGCTTTGTGTTACAAACAGCACCTGATCTCCGTGGTGAGAATTAATAAGTTCCCCCTGAGGCAAAAGCTCTCCTGTAAGAAGCATTTTCTTGGCCTCTGCTTCCAACCTATTGAAAGAGGTTCCTATATTCATACCTGTATTTTACACACTAATCATGAATTTTTTTACTGGGTTTTAGGTATAGTGCTCTGGTCATGTTATGACTAATTTTGTTTGCCTGTTCCAAGAAGAAATGTGGTTTTGTCCAAGTCAGACCCCCATTAAGAGTATTTCCCAGGAACCCTGGCAGTGTTCAAGGGCAGGTTGGAAGGGGCTTGGAGCAACCTGGTCTAGTGGGAGGTGTCCCTGCCCATGGCAGATAGGTTGGGGCTAGTTGATTTTTGATGTCACTTCCAGCCAGCCCAAGGCATCTAAGATTCTATGATTTAGCATGGTCTGAATGTGATGTAACAGATCTAATGATGAGTCCACTGTTTCTAGTTAAAATTCAAGAGTAGCTTAGATGAAGAAGTCTCTCCTGTTTAACCATGAGATAAATTAGGTCTGCTGATGAAAAGATGTCAGAGAAGGACAACAACTGAGCAAACAGAAGCATGCTAAGGAGTGACAGCTATTGGTTTTTAAACCAGCTCCCTGCAGAAAAACTGTTTGTCAGCTACCTGTTGTGAAAATATTTACAAATGGTTCTAATAAAATCTGTGGCTCTCCTTACCACAGAAAAAAATGTGGTCAGCATAGCAGCTGTGAAAACAACACAGAACCAAAAATGAAGCTGAAATGCAGAAGCTAAAAACAATTATTCAAACAAGTGCAACTGATGCCTAATATGCTAAGGTAAACAATTAGCCCATTAGAGTCTTTTGCAGGTCCCTGCTACCCAACAATACTTATCAACAAGGAGCTGAGTCTTCATTCTGCATGAATTAACCTTCATCTTTATCTCTCAGAGTTTCTGAATGGCAAACACTGTAACAATGATTGTGATTAAAATGTTAGCCTGAAGACAGATACCTGATACAATGGATGAATCTTAATTCACTTTTAAATTGCTTAAATAATGTTACATTCAAAATTTTCTGCACGGGTGAACATTAATTCATCCAGGAAAGGAATTTTGCCATGTTTAATTCAATAGTTTTAAGAATTTAGTTATTAACATATTATAGTTTAGTATTTCCTTTGGTATTTTAGGCCTTGCTGAGTAAGAAGATGCATCAACAGGCCAGGATCAGGAGATGAAACAAAGGTGAAAAAATCTGCTCAGCCCAGGTATTTCCTTTATTACAATAGCTTTTTACACAGCCCACTGTGACAAAAATGAATGACATAATTAGATAGCACCCCCTGGCCTCTGTTTCTGCAGCAGTTCTCTGATTGGTAATAACCAATAAAGAGGGCTCTTGAAGCTCAGTGGGTTTAATTCTCTTATTTATCACTAATTTGGCACTTAGACAGATGTTGTTCCTTGGAAAAAAAACAGAAGATTGACCCTTGATAGGAAAGGAGCAGATCAAAAGACCTCTAAATCACAACCTGAAAGTCTCAATTCTGATCAATCATTCTTAAAACCACTTTTTTGTATTTTGAAAATCAAGGATATAAAAATTTCCTACAGTTCTTAAACATGCTTAGCACTTCTGAAAAATATGCTGACTTTAATAAGCTGTCAAGTGAATAGTTCCATGAAATAAAATAATAAAAACCCCAGAATTAATCTGATTTAATATATTTATTAAGGAAAAATACAGAGATGCCCACATACTGTGTGTAGAAACCTCCCAGTTCACTTTCTACACAAGTTTTAGCTTTATTTCTCAAACTCTTTAAAGTTAAACATTCATGATCTGTAAGAGATTGTGCAATTAGCAGAAACTGATCCTTCCCTACAAATCAGGGACTGCAACATCTTTATTTCCTCTTCTATAATTTAATTTCATACATCTTCATATCCATTTCATCAGCACTCTAACTCTCCACCTCCCTGCTACAGCTTTAGAAGTCTTGGAGAGGTTCTAGTAGCAAACTAAATTGAGGAGTTTAAGGTAATAGGCTATCCCAAATGGTTTGGGTAATAAGGAGGAAAATGGTTTTGATAAAGTTCAACTTTCTTCCTCAGCTTCAAATTAAGATATGTGATTTTAATCAGTGATCCCTCCCTGCTGCTCTGCCAGTCAGAATAAGTATCCCAGTGCTCTTATGACAGCTCTTTAGGAATTTTCTACCAAAACCAGTTTTTCAAGCTGGGAAATTATAGAGTGTTTGGCAAGAGAGCAGGGTCATGCCCAGATTTTGTCCCAGGCACCTTTTTGGTCCAAAGAAATACCACATTGCTCCACCAGTACTGCAAAATTGTCTTTTGAACAAAGCTCTGCAGGGCTCTTAACAGCCCTGGGTTATTTCCTTCCTGGACAGAGCTTTTTGAGTGTCCCCTGTTAGAACATGCTTCCTTTGGGTGGCAGCTGGCATTCAGCATCAATCCTTCTCACTTAAACAGGAAACAAAATATGACTACAGTGAAAACCTTATTTGAAAACCTATTGGTTTATCAGGCAGAAATTTAGGACAGAATCTCAAACTGCTAGGGGAATCTTTTTTTTGCTTTGCTTTTCTAAGCCTGAGACAGCTCAGCTTCTAGCAAAAGAATTAAGTTAAAAACTGTCCAAAGATTTTTTGCTTAAACTTACTTTTTAGCCTATCATCAGCAACACAGATAAGTTTCAGCTATTGTTAACTTTTCTTCCCCTAGAAAAAAAACGTACCATAAACTTCAAGTACACATTTAGATGATGTTAAAAGCTTACAAAACATCCTAAATTTTCTTAAGTGTTGGTATGAACTTGGCTTCTCAGTCTGGTAGTGCTAAGAGTCAAAACAAAATAGGATTCTGGATGCATTTTTATAAATATTTTTATTGAGAGTATTTTTCAGCTCTCAGGTTATCCTACACATTGTCACAAAGCCCAGTGTAAAACAGCATTGGGAGTCTTTGTTTCTATGCATATGGACCCACAATTTAATCCTGTAACCTCCTCCTCATCATTTCTTTCCCTCCTGAAGTGGTCAGCAAGCTCAAGATGTAGCTATGTGATATTCAACTCAGGCACAGGTTTGTGTTCAGATAGAAATATGCATATACATAGCTCCTTGACAATGAAGTTTCCACCTCATTTTCCAACAGGGTTTTTGCTGCAGGCATAGTCTAAAGCAGGCACACCTTCAAGAAAAGCAGTGTTTCAGTGTGCCATGCAAATAAATGCACATTCTTTGTTAACTCCAACTCTTCTATCCCACTTCTATACCTACTGTGGGCTCTGTAGCTAAATTCACAGTTACAAACACTTGGGCATTCACATGGCTGCACTGCTCAGTGTTCACAGATCAGTGAACTGCCTGCTCCCATTTAGCAGTGACACTGCTAAACAGCAGTGGAGATTCTCCAAGGAGAAATGCTTCTCTGAAAAGGCAGCTGAACTCAGGAAGTTGAATTAAATGAGCCTTCATCCGAAATTTGAAGTATTCCACCTGATGAAGACAGCAGTCCTCAATTGCCAAGTTGAGTTAAGGAAATTTAGTGTCTTGGGGAAAAAAAAGGGGAAAAAGCAGGGGATTTCTACTGTACTTTCTCTCACCTTTCAGTAAAGGCAACTGGTTAGTGCCCAGTTATTCCCCATGCTGCTTCCTATTGCCATCTGAGCAGACAGAACAGGATCAAGGAGAAGAGGGAAAGAGTTGCTCTTACTGATAAGTCCTGCTGTAGTATTTCATGGTGCACACCTCACTCAGATGGCCTAGCATAAAGACAGAAGCAGCATCTGTAGCATCCTCAACCTCAGCTGCAGCAGCACATCCTGGGATGATGGAGTCAGGATGCAGGCAGTGACCCAGTTCTGCTCCAGTTTGTGCTGAACCTCCTCAGGCATCACTGCTGACTGCTGGGGAGAGAAAGGACATGTACTCCAAACATCAGCATTTTCTCCACTTGTTTTTTTTTTTTTAACTGTTTTTGTTTATTTGTTTGTTTGGGTTGGTTTGGGTTGTTGTTTTTTTGTTTTTTAAGTTTTCTAAAATCTTTCAGGAAATATTTATTCATCCATCTCCACAGAGGAAGTCCTGCTTCAAGCAAAATGAACAAATAGCAATACAGGGTTTTTCTGTCTTTTCAGCCCTCCTTGAAGTTTTGCTAATACATGACATTTATAAAAAGCATGACTATTTTCATCCCAAGACACTCATGTCAAAAACAGCCTGGGAAGAAAACACAAAAGGATAGGTGCTGAACATAGTAATTTTTTAAAATTATGTACACTTAGTTGAACAAAAAATATCTAAATATCTAAATAATGCACCTTTACAAGTGCTGAATTTTTAATTAACAGCTGGGGCCTACTGATTTTGTGACTGGAGAAGGAAAATTAGGAAATTCTTTTGCTGTAATACAGCAATTTAGCTTTGAAAAAGAACAGCACCGGCGCTGTATGTCAAGACCTTCCAGACTATCTGTCAGATCTCAGGAAACAATAACTAAATTAAAGCTCTTAATGCATTAAAATTTAAAAAAAGGCAAAACTAAATGTGTTTATTGACCTGAAACATTGAGGAAAACTAACCAGCAGAAGCAAAATCATCTTGTTTTACCATTTACATAATTAACCTAGCTTGGCTGGAGTCTTCTAAGTTATAAATAAAATACAAGGATATGGTGGATTCTTAGCCTGCTTTTTTAAAATTACTTGTCCATATAATTTGCAGGCACACTTTGTACACAGGTGTTTGTTCATTCCAAGACCCTGCATATCCTCAGGACATAGAAAAGTATTCTTGGCTTTAATTTCCATATTACTTGCATTGACAAGTTGTGGTTCACTGCAGCTAAGACTGGGAGTTCTAGGAAAAAAAAGGCAACAAGGAGAAATAACTGATATTATTTTACATCATAAGAATAATTTGAATCAGACAAGGTAACCTTGAACATGCCCTCTGCCATACCTAAGCCTGTGTCCAAGGAGGCAATGGGAGTTGGAGAAAGAAAGCCAGAAAAGGCAGAGACTTCATGATGAACACTCTGCTTTATGATTTTTTTAAAAGTCTTTGCTATTTGAAACATTCAAATTTACTGACTGTTTCTTCTGGTTACAGTTTCTTTTTCAGATTTTACTAGCAGTCCAAGCAATAATATCCAAATATTCATCTAGCATTAAAATCTAAATTGTTTGCTCACACAGTGTACACTGACACCGTAGGGATAAAAATGTCTGTTCTCAGGTCTTTGTTTCTCAAAGGTATGGACAGAAGAAGCATGAATCATGGCCCCAGATTCCCTTTTCTGTACAAAAGCTTTTCTGCTCCATTGCAATTTGATGCAAATCAAAGGTTCATGCCATGTCATGCATTTGAGTGCTGAATGTAGTTGATATGAAGGCATCTGAGGGAGATGCCTCTGACAGCAGCTATGATTTGGTTTTGGCAGGTATGTATCTCTTTATTCTTCAAGTGGTAGAAATATGTCACCATTTCAGAAGGAAACATCGTTTAAGTGGGGGGAAAAGAAAAAAAAAAATCTTTCTGCATCTATGTGTGTACTAAACCTGTCACTTCTGAAATTAATTCTCATCCAGAATAAAGGTAATGACTTGTCACCTCCCCAGTTTGATCCTCAGCCCTTTCATCAGGGCTTGCAGTGGGAACACAGAGCTCTCAAGACACAACCAACCTTTCAGGGACAGCCCTGAAGAATGGAGCAGGCAGACTAAAACTCTAGTTTTTTCTAGTTTTCTGACAAACCTGTGCTTATGAGTCATTCCTTTCTGAACTCCCTGTCTCCTTGCTTAAAAAGTTTCCTGCTGCTCCATCAACTCTTTGCCTGCATCTCTCACACATGTCTGAGCAGCCTCTCACTCCCCACAGTGAAATTTAGGGGAGATTCTCTAATGCTGCTACCAAGGTGAAACTTCTTCCTTGGAGTTGCTTAATAGCTTCCAGATTCATCTGCATTTCCCACCTAGGGACCCAACATTTCCATATCTTGCTGTCAAACAAAGCTGTTTTCAAGATTTCTTCTTTTTTTCTATTCTTGGCATCCTGTAAAATAAATTATTTTCCTATTGCAGTGATCTTTTCAAGTAATGAAATGGATCCTTCTAAATTCTCTTTTTTCCACCTTACTCACAAGGTGTTTGTGAGTAAGTTTCTGGGTAGATAGTACTTTTTATACACTTGTGTGCCTGACAACAACTGTGCCTTTGTTATTTCTAGATTTAGCAGTTTGCTTCATTCCGCAGGAATTTTACTTCACCCACTCAGACACAGGAGTGCACAAACATTTCAGTAGCTTTTTTTTTCTTTTTCTTTCTTTTTTCTTTCTTTTTCTTTCTTTTTTTTTTCTTTTTCCTTTCTTTTTTTTCTTTTTCTTTTTCTTTTTTCTTTTTTTTTCCTTTTTTTTTTTTTTTCTTTTTAACTGACCCAATTCAAACTCACAGCCCTGAAAACTCATAGCTGGCCCAGCTTTCTGTTATCCTCCTCATAAACCTGTAACAGGAGGATAACTGGTGCAGGGGAAGCACAGAGAATTCTCCTCTGCTCAACTGTGACTTTGGAACCTGACGAAAGATACAAATCTCATCACTCCAAGTGAAAGATCCCTCCCTTTCACTTTTCATACAGAAACACAGAATAATCTGAAATGTCAATATACACTCCTCCTTCCTTTCAATGCCGTGGAAGCTCTGGACCAATTGGATTACAAAGAGTACCAACTTGGTTTAGGATAATGCTTTAAATACACAGTGATACGCAGGATAAACAGGAAAATATTTCCATAGGGGTAGGAAGACAAGATGGCAGAGACTCTGGCATAGAGGTTACAATAATGCACCATCTGCCTTGTTACTTAAAATGATGGCCCTGCCACCAGAATTGACTCCTGGAGCTACAGGAGCTATTACTTTGAGTAAAAAGCATTTTGGTGTTTGGTTTTTTTTTAATTCTTCTGTACTTTCAAGTCTGCAAGAACTTGAGGTTTCATTTGAATTTGCCACTTTTATTGCTGTACAGAATGAAGAGCATACACAGTTCTCAGAAGGGAAATGCAGGGCATCACTTTGATCAAACCCAGGACCTGTCCATTTTGGTCTCTTATAAATAACCCCAATTGAGCAATTTATCTCTAAGGCATTTTTAGCTCTGAGACATGGTACTCCAGTTGGATTGACTCACATTTTGCATCCACAAAACACAGTTTTTAAGACCAGCTGAACACTTCAGGCACACTGGTGTTAGAACAACAATTTAACCAATTGTCCAGTGAGTGAGCCCATGTGTCCAATTTCTCTGCAATGAACTTACTCCATCATTTCAATAGAAAGCCACCTGATTAGGTAATTCACAGCCAACTTCTACAAATTAGATGGCTGAACCTAGACTATGTGAAAGGTTTCTTTCTTAGCCTAATTTGGATTTATGTAAAATAAGTTTCTCGCTATTTTTTTTCCTGTGAGAGACACTGGTCTTCAAATAGCTGTAATTAAGGATGCAAGCGATATGCAGACTGAGAATGATTTACAGCACATTATCTTTGTTCTAAAGCAAAGGCAGAAAAGGACATTTTCGTGAGAAATGAATTTCTTTAGGACAATTAATAATTAGGCCCTGCATGCCAATAACAGTGAGATAATTAATGTAAGAAAACACTTTTACAGGATGTTAGCTGACACACTAAAAAGCTGATTAAAATACAGTACATCACAAGTGACTGGCTTTAATTTCCTTTAATGTTTTCAAGTTTTGCACCCACAATTAGAGGTTAATCTAGCAACCATTACACATGTCCACATACCAAACCATGTCAAATGTATTCCACATGTTTTCATACTAAGTTATTTGTTAGAAACACCAAAATAAGAGTAGAGCTGTTCAGAACATGTCTGCCAAAACTGAATCCACTTGGTAGGTTGCAGAGATAAATATTGGTCTCCTAAAGCAGCTTTTACACTCCTGGGACAAAGTCAAGTGGGGAAAAGTTTTAGATTAAGCAAAGACCACTGATTTATATATTACTAGGATTTTAATCTCCTATCAAATTTTAAAAATTCAATTAATTTGCTTGCCTTTTCTACCACATTTTCATGTGTAAGACTTTCATTTAATGAAGGTATTTTCAAATATTTTTCTGTTCCTGCTGGTCTTCATTCTTCCATGTATTTGCCTCCAAAGGCTTTTGATACATAGTATAATTGCAGAAATATGCCAATATTTTTCTTTAAGCCTGTTTTGGTGAACGAGTGATGCTCTGCTGAAAGAGTTTCTGTACAGCCCAAAATCCATCAAGATTTTCACCAACATATACTTCATTCAGCTGCCTATTTTCTTTTTTCCACTTTCACTGCCTACTAGTTTAAACCTTTTGTGTCTCAAGCATTATCCATAGCAAGATCACCTTTCTTCTAACCATGTTTTATGTTTAGAGTTTTGATACTTCAGTTTCAGCTTTTGGGATCAGAAGTATTAAGCTCACCTGTGCCCTGTTAGGCTTTTTATTGGTCCCCCAGTTCTGTTCCTAAGCAGCTGGGGCCAGTTGGGTGGGCTTAACAGGAGCTCATGCCTTCCTCCTCCTACCTGGCAACACCTGATTGTGTTCACCTGGTTGCCTCTAGAGTGTTGAAATGGTTTTAAGAGGCTGAAGACTGAACATAGATGACATAGGTGTGAAAAGGGCAGGATGCTTAAGTTCACCTGTGTTAAGTGAGATTTTTAGAAAGGGTGAACTAATTAATTCTTGAAAATTAATGTGGAAGCTTCTCCTTCCAGGCAAAACCCCAGATTTCTTATTAATTTTGAAATTTTTGGCTAAGTAGAGTGTTTGACATTTACTATATTGCACCGTCTTAAAAATAGCAATTTTAATATTTAACTATTATTTCCCAAATGTAGGGGAATCAATACTGAATCATCTGTTCCACTCCTCCCTTTGCTCAGGAGTCATCTTCGTTACAGATTGCTCTGTAACAGGCAGCAGTAAAACAGGTACTAAGGAGAGAAGAGGAATGATGTCCCACACCACCTTTTGTCTAACAAAATCCTCTTTGCTGTACACCTGGTAAAGCTGTCTTACTGCTAACATTACAGATGAAAACGTGTGGCTTTATTTGGAGCAGGAAGGAAAAGGAGGAGAGAAGATAAGCAAAGGGTAATAGTTTTGTGTTAATATCTTGCTTTTGTTCATAAGAATGGATTTACTTTGTGTGGTAAGATAGTTACCAAAGTCTAACTTAGTAGATGAACACAATTTTTTATGTGGTGGTTATTATTTACAGCATTCTGACTGTTTTCCCTTTTATGGTCTTAGTTTTGTAAGGTAAGTGTGATTGATTTTTTTTTTCTAAAGGTGTCAGCATGGGATTTTACAGGAATTTGTTCTTTCTGAGTTACTTTTGAGTCACTATCCTTTTCAATCTAGTATTCTGTCTCCTATTTAATATTTCCAAGCATATATGCTAACAGGAGCACATGACTTGATAAAGACTTTCACATATGATCTGCCAACTCTTGACATCCTAATTCCACTTTAGGCCTGCTATAAGCTTAACATCTCAAATGAATGCAAAAGCTTTCCAAGAGCACTTTCAACCAATTGTAGGTAAACAGGGAATAGGGCTGACCAACATTTCAAAGAACTGAGCATTGAAAAGGTCAAAATGGTCTGATTTACAGTACTGCCATGTTGTGTGGGATGTGTGAGGCATTTTAATGTTCATTTCACAGTCTACAGTGGCAATGTCTGTAATGAATGGGAAACGACATATTATGAATTCATTCTTGTGATGATAATTGTAATGAGAATAGTGAATGGTACAACAAATCTAATCCATCTTTGTGACAATTTAAAATGTGATTGCAATCCTAGGGTATTTTTCGAACACTTCCAAGAAGAAAACTAAATTTGATTAAGTGGCAAAAAATATAGTAAGGCCCAGATATGCTAAGCCCATGTTTATTGGAAAGTTGTGTGATCTCTGGAAATCTTAAACAAAATGCTCTTTTTTCATTTTGATTTTCCATTTGTTTCAGCATAGCATGCTGCCACTTATTAAGAGAACTTTAAAGGTCATCAATGCTAAATCATGCATTAGCAGAGGATTCTAAAAAGAACTGGAAAAATTCGAGTTATCCAATAACAATCTGATATGTAAGATAATAGGGCATAGTGATGTATTGTATTTAATAAACCCTAATGTTTAGAAAATCAGAATCCTCTGTACAAAAAACAAAGCCCAGTTAGTTTATAGATTTCAGAACCTTTTTCTTAGGAGCATGAGGGAGACACAGGCTTTCTTCCAGTGAAAGACACAGCAGTGCACTCCCTGCAAATTCAGAGGCAACAGTTTCTGTCCCCATGGGTTTCCTAGAAACAGGAACCCCAATATTTGCTTGTGCTAAGTGACTAAAGTTTCAACCAAAAATGTAAGCCCTCCCCAGCCCACAGCACCCTACCATCTGATTTCTATGCTCAGAATTAAATATTGGTTCCACAGCAGTCCCTTGCCAAAATGAGACTGGATGACCTTGCTGAGACCAGGACAGCCCCACTGCCTGCTAAGAGCTTCTGTCATCTCCTCTGTCTACCACTGATGCCACCCATCCAACACTCCAGGTCTAAACTTCTTCAAACCACGCAGAAATATGAATTTAAGTCTAAGGACTATTTCTCTCAGATACCCTGCCTCTGCTTCACTGCAGCTTGAATGTTATTTTCTGCTTTAATTCCACTTTTCTTTTTAATTCTTCTTTTCTGCTTTAATTCTAGTTTTCTTACTGTCCGGGTAACTGAATCAAGTCATGGTTATAGTGTTGCTCCTAACCCAGGCTCAAAATCATCTGCAGTTGGGCTCATTTGAAGTATCATTGCTTGCTATGTTTACACAGTCTTGCTTGGCTTGCAAAGCAGTTGTCCCTTTTGCAGCTGAGGTCCTTGTAACCTTGCTGCTGTACCAACTGAAATTCACATTTTTGCTTAAGACTTACCTTAAGACTGATTTATTTTGTTTTCAAGAGTAATTTGGATTCAAACAGGTCCTGTTCACGTAAAGGCAGAAAGGTTTACACAAGCAAAAATAAAAATAATAATGACAGCCCAATTTTCAAGGATGAACTTTTAATAGGAGTGCTCTGGTAAACAGCAACAATTTGCACTCACTTGTAGAATTAAAATCACTTGGTATGTTGATTGGATTGAATTAGTCACCTGTATAAGTCATGGGTGTTGACTACTGATTTTTTTAAAAAGGTCTTTATTGATTTTTAAGCAGAAAATATATTTAAAAGGTGGCCCACTGGTGTAATTCTGCTCATTATAAAGTGCTAAATAGCTGAAGGGGACTGAAGAGTATTTGGGAAAAGAGAATCTATTTTTAACTAATTAGCTTTGAATAATTTGTCCACCTAATCCATGTTTTCAATCTATAGCAGTATTTGGAAGGCAACTGAAAACCAGCTTTCTAATAAATGTGCAGACTGCATTAACTAGGAAAGATGACAGTGCTCATGAAAGAGGCCAGAAAGAGCTCCAAACAGGTACTGCACTCTTCCCCCAAAATATAAATCCTATTTAAATTTTGTAATTTAAAATTTTCTGTAACTTTCTAAATGTTATTGAATTTTTAACTTTTAAATGTCTTCCTTAGTTTACCTATATAAGTGAGCAGTGTAAAAGAAAGTGAACAAGCTACCTGGGTCTTTTCTTTTTTTAATTTGAAACCAATCAACATTGCATCCCAGGAAGAGTAAGTTGTGGTTCTTTCAAATAGGTGGGACAAAAAAATCTTAAGATGTGTGAAGTAGCACCAAACAAATAGTGTAATCTAAAAACAAAAAATGGAAAAAAAAAAAAAAAAAAATAGGGACAAAACTAATGAGATGAGGTATACCTACCTGCAAACAAGACTCTGAGAATACACAGTATGTTTATTAGTTTCTTTCAAATTTAATAGTATCAAACTACTTTTTTTTCTTTTTTAAACAGTGCCTGAACTCTTCCTCTGTCGTTTTTTTTGTGCCTTGGAAACTATTAAGAATTTCTTGTTGCAGCAGATATGCCCCTGTTCTAGCAACCTGTTGAGTTAATTGCTTTCTAACATGACTTTTTATCCCATATCAAAGGTACTTGGAAATTGAGACTGTTGTAAATTGTAACATGTAATTTCTGGGGGATTATGCAACTAAAACTGATGTGTTGCTTCCTGACTTCGAAGCACTTAATAAGAGATATTTATTGTTGCTCTCTCCCAGAAAGAAAAATAAAAGTGAGTAGAAATGCTTTTAATTATCTGCCAAGATAAAGCAAATGTTTTTGAGGAATATTAAGCATCAAAACAACTCTGCATTATGTGAGACAAGAAAAAACAAACAAGTAGTGTTTACTTCATTTTATTTGTATTTCTAGACATCCTGCAGAATAGTCAGTGATAATTTAAGGAAGCTCATTTAACTTAAAAATACAGTGCCTGTAAATAATACCCTAAGTGCAACAGGTCCATTAAGATATAACTGAACCTCAGCAAACCAGACAACATAAACACTCCAGTGCTTTTGTTCTCTCTCTAATTCATTACAATTTCCATCTCAGCTTTCAAATAGGAGAACTTTTATGTTTACAGACCCAGTACTTTTCCCCACTGCTCCTTAAGCTGTCCCTTAAATAACTGTGCAGTTACAATACCACTGAATTAAGCTGAGGACTGGACCACAAAGCAAATAGCAGCAATACTGGAACATTGTTTCATCTCCTTCCTGTAACTGTCCCTGAATACACACTTTTCTTTCTCATCCTCTGAAAGACATTGGTGATTAAAATATTAGCTCTAAGTCAGTCTAAGCTGATAGGAACCAATCTGAAAAATTCATACTCTACATGATCTATTTTGGTTAAACTCGACTGAAGTTAATGGAATTACACTTATTAGGATATTTCAGTGAAAAATGTTCCACTGCAATACCCTGAAAGCAAACCTGCTTTTTTAGCAAGGTATTTGTGTTGGTATATTTAGCCAACATATTTTTCTTGGAGGGAAGTAACTAGTATTGACAATCTTTTGTATATCCCTCTGGGATGCAAAAGTTTTTATTGTTAAGTCCTATGGGATGCATACTTCTACAAAAAGTAAGGAGCACTGGGGATTTAAACTATTTCCTAAAGCAAATGGCTTGCCAAACAGAGGCCGTAGTAAACCTCTCCTCTCTGGAAATGCTCTTGCATCCCGCCACGGATCTGTTTTTCCCCCAGGAGTTATTTCTGCTCCAACACCTGGAAGGACACAGCAGGGCAGGTGAATGCTGCAGTACTTCTAAAGACCAAAGGGTAAGTGAAGCTGCTCTGGTTAGATGTTCACTCAGCCTTTCAGAGCAGAAAATGGGACATTTTAGTGTCTTAGGAACTTCCAAGGAAGGGCTATAAAGTTCCTGTCCCAGTGTGAAGCTGACATGAATAATATCCTTTTCTTTTCTGCCTTCTGGGTAAAGTTTTGGGGTTTTGGGTTTTCAGTTAGTTTGGTTTTTTTCCTTTCAGAAATTACTGTCAATCATATTGACAGTATATGTCAAGCCCTGTGTTTTCAGGAGCCACTTGTCTAATAAGAGCTTGTATTGTTTTGTCACTTTTATTGAAGATGTCTCAGCACACAGCAGGCTGTTTAGTGTCAGTGGCCAGCATTTAAGTACTCATGCCCTCCTTGATTAGTTCCCCCAAGTTGTAGAATTGATATTCACTTTTAAGAATTGGACAGTAAGATAGATTATTTGGGGGTTTGTTTCACCTGGAAATAAGAAATAGGTCAGGAATAATTTATCTTGGCATCACACAGCTTGACCAGGCAGAAAGAACTTCCTGAAAATTTGCTTAGGGAAAGCAGTTGTTGTTACCACCAGCTGAAACATCTGGATGTTGAACCTCAAAGCCACCTTCCTAGTTCTGTTTATTTTTTAATCCTCTTTGGTGTGCAATGATTTAAGGGGAGTTAAAAGGTGATTGAGTGCAATAGTACTTCTAAAGGAGCAAAAGATGTAGCTATTTCCCTCTGGTTCAGTCTTCTCATCCTTTGAGGCATGAAGAGGACTTGAATCTGCTCTGATGGTAGGATTTATTTGACAAAATACTAAGTGGCACTAGAAACTATGTCAGTAAGTAACGCCAGGCTTATGTTTTGCCAAGCTCCACCACAACACCTTGGGCATGGCAAGAACACACTCTGCAGACCTCCCATCTTCTGTTCAAATCTGACTCTCTACTTCTTTTGGGGTTTCTCTGCTTTTCCAGAAAAGTTTGCTGGCAAGATGGCATGAATGAGGCTGGTTTTGCAAAATGAGTCACAGTGCACTATCAACATCTTAATTATTTCAATTATTTGCTAGAGAATAGTAGAACTGGGGAAAAAAATTGACAGCCTGTCACAGACAATGCTAGCTAAGTTGTTTAAATCATCTCTAGGCATGTTCTAATTTAGCTCACTATTAATTTCCTGCCAGGAAATCACTGCCCTAAACCTCTCTTTAATTCAGACATAAGTCATTCTAAACTCTCATGCAGACAGCTGATTGAACCCCAGACTTTTGTCTCATTACAAAGCCCAGATGCTTTCAGGCAGAAGACTGTTCTAGGCATTTAATATTTTGAAACAAAATGTACTGTATAATTAATTGAGTATGAAATGCGTTGTTCATCACAGAATTAGTTTATCTTTTCAAGAGTTTTCTGGCTGTATGCAATCAATCATTCACATTTCACAAACTGCTGTAGGCTTATGAATTTTCACTTTTGATACAATTGAGTTCTAACTGTATTGCAAAATGAATACAAAACACTATCTGGAGGCAAGCCCAATGAAACCCCTCTTGCTTTAGCTGGTAAAATAAAATGTTAAGTCATTAATCACCCTCCTCTTCATCACTTCTCATTTTTTCCAGCAAATGATTTGTATGCCAGCCATGCAGGGGATACCAGCAGAGAACAACTAAATCTTAACTGACAAAGCAGGAAATATTTCCTAATTATCAAGACTGCTGAAGAGGGCTAGAAAGTAGTGACAGAAAACCCAGAAAAAGATTGCTTTGTGAGTAGTTTTGTTTGCTGGGAGTGAGATGTGGTTCTCGTGTTAACATCAGCTCCAAGAGACAAGGAACTGTAAACTTGGGGTGCCACCAAGGAGAAGGTACCCAAATACCTGCTCAAAGAGACAGCCTCAGCTTGTAATAGTTTTGGTCTTATTTAAAATAGAAGGATAGAGATCAAAGTCTCACCTATTTTCCACTTGCTCTTAGGGGCTGAGTAACACAGTAAGGAGAGAGCAAACCGTTTCTCTCCTCTTTTCAAATTAAGAATAAAAGAACTGACTCCAGAGAGAAGTGAATTATGCTTTCCAGCCTTCAACATCTCTGGCCAAACATGTGGCATTCACACACCTTTTTTCCTCCTTTTCTGAAACCCCTTTTTCTGTAAGATTGAAACCTATGTTCCCTCATCAGTACTAGATGGGGAGGCTCCACCCACTACTGCAATAACAGTCCCACCATAAAAAATGTGTTCCCATACATCCCACATGTGCTAAAAAAATACCAAGTGCAAGCTACTGAAATATGGTGACAGGACAAATTTGAATCTGCTGTTACTTTGCACAAGAAAAACTTTTTTTTTTTTTTTTTTTGACCAGGACTCACATGCCCTAGAGGAATGATGTGTGTTTCCTTCAGACAGAACCCTTGTTACATAGGAACTGGGGGCTGTAAGAAAAATGTCTGCAGTATAAATAACATGTTATACTCCACCAGGTGCTATAATAGCAGCCCATAATCTTTTAGGAGATCTTGCTGGTGGATTTGTGCTATTTTGGTGTTAGCTGCTGATTCACAGTTCCTCAGACCAGCTGACAATAGGGCCCTGACTGTGTTATACACAACACCCACTTTAGCTTTAAAACTCAAACTTTTAATCAAATTCAAATTCAAGAGTGGAAATTTCAAATCACTGTCAGTAGGACTTCACTCACATCTGCAAGTCTACAAAAAAAATCCCCAACAAACACAACTTTCTTGGCTATACAGTATCAAATGGAATTAACTGAAATATAGTGGTAAGAATTTATAGTGAGGAACCAGTTTTATTTCTTTATTTCTGTATTCACATGGAGAACTGTATGCTAGGATGTTTTCACTGTTTTTGTTTTTTTCAGTGAAAGCTTTAAACAGTCTTAAGCCTCACCACTTTAGTCTTCAATGACAGGGCAGACATTTTTAGGGGTTTTTAAAACAAAATGCTGTCTGCTAATGAATGAACATTAAAAAATCCTGAAAACCACTACATGACATTCAGCTTTTGACATTTAAGCTGATTCAGTTACTCAAGATTAACACAGCATTGCACCACACCAACTTTAATGGCCCATCTTTAACACCCTTCCCCAGGAAATAAAACAGAATTCAGCAACCCAATAAAGCAGATTTCAAAATTCCACATTTCTACCTCCCATTCAGGACCCAAACACCATGAAAAAATTAAGGTTTCTATCATCATAATCACTCAGAGAGGAATCCAACTACGATTGAGGTAGATCAGAAAGCTTTTTAGTTTTTTAATTGCACCATTATTTTCAGAGCTCTTGCTAGACTTGTATCTCCCATGGACATAGAGGTGATATTCTTTGCACTGATCCTGCAGGATATCCCTCTGCAAGAGGGGAAGACAGGTTAACCTTGAGCATTCAGAAAGCATCACCAATTTCTGAGCAACTCCCCAAAACCCCACGGAAGCAATGGCAAATGCAGGTGATCCTCAATGTGATGGGAAAGCTTCAAACCAAGTGCAATTTCTGAAAACCTTGGTCTGGAGGTTCAGGTGAAGGGTTTGAAGACCAACACCCCTCTCATCTGTGGTGCAGCAAGCCCAGCACATGTCTTGTTAGCCTGAAAATGGGATGCCACCACCATGTTGGTTTGTTTATTTTTTTTTTTTTTTTAATAATCCAGCTCCCATTATAAAACCAGGAGGCTCTAAGAGTCTTAAAGAGATCAGCTAAAGGGAGCAACAAGCATCCAAGGTTGCCAGTCCCAGAGGCTTCCTACTGAAATCCATTGGCATGGCCATTCATCTCTATTCCTTGATCTCCCAAGTGTGACTCATCCCATGTTTTAAATCCACACAAAAGGTTGGAGCCCAAGCTGAAACTCTCCACCCAGCCAGGTTTGGTACTAGACTTTTATTGCCAGGACAAGGTGTTATATTACAGCTGCCAGAGTCCAGCTACAGTGACTCCACTGAAATATAGTTTCAAGCAAAAACTTAAATCCACCAGTGACTGAAAATACAAACCTCTCATAACAGCATTATATTACAAACATAAACCTCTCAGTGCACCAATACAATTCACAGGTGATACTAAATTAAAAATTCTGAGCACTGCAAGAGTAAAGAGAGAACACAAAGGGTACCCTAGATTAAAATTATCAGAAAAGAATTAAAGTAAGAGCACTAAAGAATGCAAACAAACCATGGGAGGAAGACAACTGAAACATGAAAATTCAAGATGTGATACTGAACAATAGAAAGGAATAATATATGCAGGCATGAATTAATGAGATAGTCAGAAAAAAATAAAAGGTGATTTGGACACCTTTTAAGGTGCAGAAGAGACAAAGCAAGGACATGGAAATGCCATGGTGAAATCCTCTATTTCATTCTGGAACAATACATTTCCAGAAAGTTACAAAAAGTAAGTTTAAGGAAAAAAAAAAAAAAATTAAAGGAAAAAAACCAATGCAAGAACCACAGCATGCAATTCAGCAAAAAAGATTAATTAAAGCAACTATTAAGCAAAAGCACAAGAACAAGCTGCAACATAGTCAAAGAATGCTAATGAAGGGAATAATTATTTACTGTGGTACATGAAAAATCGTGAAGTAAAATCAGAATAGGGAAGGCTGGATTTTAGGAAACATCTTGAAGTTTTCTAGAATACTTAGCAATGTTGCAAAGGACATACTGAAACCAGCTCATCAACTAGGACTTCAGCAAGAAATATACCCCTGTAAGTGGCATCTCTACTCCATTTCTTACGCTTTTTGGCCAATGTATGTAAATACCTGGTGAAAAGGTGAATCCATATCCCATTTGGTGACTTTTATCCTTAAATGAATAGTCAAGCAATCAGTTACTTCTGAACTGTTTGTAGGTAGGGATAACTTAATGAATACTCATGCACATACATGGTGAGAAATACCCCTATGAATATGCAACACATATGAAGTGCTCCCAAGTATTTCCTGAAAACTTCTGATTAGGGACTCATCCAGTCAAAGAACAGGAATAGCACTTGGCCATGTGCACGAGGCAAATGTCAAACTGCAAATAATGAACATAATATGTAATAATTCCTGCACTCTTTCTGGAGGCTAAAATTATTCAAACAAAAGTAACACCAAATGAAGATCCCCTTACAGAAAAACCTGGACTCAGTTTTCGAAAATTTGTATTTCCTTTTTTTATTTTGCTGGGAAAAAAAAGTAATACTTTTTCTTTATTTCAAAGCTAGATAGTATTTACTGAGATAACTGAGATTTACCACAGAGTTATATGGAGGTCCCTCACCAGAAAGCCTCATCAGCTTGTCCCATATAGACAGGTATTGCCTTGCACTTCTATCCCAAACCAGAAAATGAGGATGCTCAGAGGGCTGGAGCACCTCTCCTGTGAGGACAGACCGAGAGAGTTGGATTCAAACTAGAGGAGGGGAGATTTAGGCTGGAAGTTAGGAAGAAGTTCCTCACCATGAGGGTGGTGAGACCCTGGCACAGGTTGCCCAGAGAGGGGGTGGAAGCCCCATCCCTGGAAGTTTTTCAGGCCAGGCTGGACAGGGCGCTGAGCAACCTGAGCTGGTGGGAGGTTCTGATCCATGGCAGGGCGCTTGGAACTGGATGATCTTAAAGGTCCCCTCCAACCCTGAAAATTCTATGATTCTATGGAAACATTGGTCCAAAGGTCTTCTCCACCAGCACATGCACAGGGTCTTAGGAAGGTCCTGCTCTGACGGCCACTTGAGTAAATTTCAGATAGATGATGTCAGTTGGTTTGTTCTTGAATAGTACCATCAATTTAAAACTGTTTAGGTTTCTTGTGCCTTGACTCAAGGCAGGAATTTTTATGGTGGCCACGTCCCAAACGTGGTGCCAGGCTGAGCTTCTCGGGTCAGGAAGCAAGCTCCGAGATTCCCTAGCAAGGGCACCAAAAAAAAAAAAAAAAAGTGGAATTAGAAGTGTAACAGCACTTTAGGTAACGAGGGCTGTTGGGAAGAATAATAAACTCACAAAATCTTTAAAAAATACGAAACAGCAGACACCCACTGCGGACCTAGGCTGCAGAGATCCCCCCCTCACACCCCTCACACACCGCGGGGACGTGACCCGCCTGCCGCAGGTAATGGCGGCCGCCTACACAAGATGGCGCCGCCAGGGGTTGGCCGTTGGCGGCCCCGTCCCATGTTACTAATCCATACACAGCTTTTTGGGATAAATCTCTCCCTGGCTGTCTTGTTCTGACGTGATTAAATCCCTTTCTTCAGATCTAATCCGCAAGGGACTTGAAAACGAGGGAAGTTTGGTGCTGTGGAAAGGAAAGGGGTGTCTGAGGAGAGCCCAGCAAGGCAGCCTTCCTCCAGCTTTCTCCATCATTCCTCAAGGTGGGGGCCTACCCAGCTGAAAGAGACCAGCTAGATGTGTTCTAGCAAATGTGTCTTGTCAAAGACTTCTTGTCTGAACAGGTAAATTGCAGTGAAATTCACGGTGTGACAATGATGCCTGAGGAAAGAACTTCAGTGTTCTTCCTGAGGCTGGGGGGGGAGATGGATTTCAGGTCAGCCCTGGCACACTGCAGTCAGTAATATGTCTAAATAAAGCTCATAAAATAAGAGTAAAAAGTGAAGTTCCAACACCTGGAGCCTCCCTGCACCATGCAAGATCTCATTTGCTCCTTCCATCCCTCCTTCCACCCGCTGACCTAGGAAAAGCAGCACAAAGCCAGCAAAATGGTGGAACGGGGCATGAAGGCCTCATTTTCCTCATGATCCCTGCAGGTTCCTCACATACTACAGCAATAATTCCGTGAGGCTATTTGCACTCCTACACAGAGAAATAATTCTCTTAATGATTGTTGTAGTTGTGCTGTGAGTTTATGTTGCAATTGTCTTTTATTACGGCAATGATCTTTCTGTTGTCTGTAAAAAAAAAAAAAACAAAAAACCTGGAGTGGTTGAGTCTGGTTTGGGTTGTTGTTGTTTCTGTTTACATAGCACTGAAGCAGTTGCCAAGCAGGGCATAATAAATCTAAATTCTAACATAATAAATAGATAATGTGTTGTAATTGGATTATTTGCAGACTGTCTCACTCAGCAGAAATTTGCATTACACTCAGAAAGACTGCTGCAAATATAGAAAATAAGCTGTAGAGCTAATTAGAGGGTTTGCTTGCATACATCTTCCTGAAAACACAGTAAAGGAGGAATTAAAAGTATACCCTCTTCTTAGTTTTCTTAGAAAACTTACTCTAGACCTTGCTTTAATATGGCTGCCTCTTCACAGATTTCCATGTATGTTACAGATGATGAAAAGCAGAAGATACCTCTCATAAGTGAACTGTGAGAGTAGAGATTACTGCCCAAGATTATAGAAGTGATAACTGCTCCTTCCCATCAAAATCAAAATAGAAAACCCCATCAGAGCACAAAAAGGATAATGTAGCCAATTCTAGCAGCACATACTAGAACTTTTTGAATTGATAGACATTTATCAACAGATCAATAGACATCTGTGTTCATGCAGATAATCACTGAATTAAAACAGAGCTGTCTATTCAGTTTCTGTCCTGACACATACCAGGGTGGGATTGTTTTTTGTAGCTCCATTTGCTCATGGTCTGTAACCTAAAATGGGATTTCTGATAGATTTTTTTTTTTTTTCTGGTATGGAAGTCTCACTTCAAAGATAAACACTTCAATCAATGTTCAGGAGTGATTGGACCTGAGAAAGACCTCTAGGTACCACTGTGACACCTTTTAGGCCTTTAGATGAAGTAAAACAGTGAATCCAGTTTAATTTTTTGTTGTTGTTGTTTAAAAACAGAAATAGAGAACAATAGAACAAACTTAAAATGCTAGTGATAATGCAGTTTATTCTGGATCATCGGATTTCCTGAAGGAGTTAAGTGAGTAAATGTCTTCTGGTAGTCTGGAGGTTGCCTTTGGGCTCAGTTGTTGGGAAATCCCACATAACTCCTTATCAAAGCATCACAAATATGCACGCTGCTATCTGGGAAGAGCTAGGTGTTTCTTCAGAGAATGAGAGCACAGAGACATACTGGGTTTAAAATAACTATCTTCAGGGTGGCTGTTGCTTTTTGATACCTTGCAGTGTTGGTTACTGTCTGAAACTATGGGCATTTACCTAGAGAGCTGTTGGAGGAGAGACCACCAGCTGCAGGCTGGTCTCAGTCTGAGAAAATGAAGATGCTTAACCTGCCTCATACTGACCCCTCTGCCTGAGAGCCCTGACTGAGCTTCTACTTCACAGTACTTATTGTGGAGTTACTTGTAACTTGGATTATGATGTTTTTCTCTGAGTGATTTTATTTTTTTTACTTCACAGAGAGGTGTTGCGTGCCAGTACCTTAAGATGGCCTGCATCAGTTCAGAAATTGATGCAACCCTAAACCTGCCACAATTGCTGTGATTTATAGAAATCTTTAAAAAAACACAAGTGTCATCTGACCTGGGAGAAGCTGTTGCAGTGAGAAGTCACCGTGTTCATCACAGTCCTGCTCTGTGTCAGTAAGGGCAGTGCATCTTTTCTGCTCTCTCATGGGCCATACCAAGTGGAGGTAATTAGTTCAAACTACCTCTAGCAGCCCTAAATTATTTTAACTATCCTATAATAGTCTATTTAAGATAGACTTTTCTTTAGGCAGAAGGAAAATACTGATAGGAAGTAAAAGAAGGTTATAGTAAGCCTCCCTATTAACTGTTGCTTTTTTAAAGTTCTTTAAAGAACTTTAAAGTTCTACCAGCTGGAGTGAGGGTTTTGTCCCCAGACAGTGGCACAGCAATGTGTTTTAGACATCAGGGTACTCCCTGCTCTCCTGCTGCCACCCAGGGGAGTGCAGATCTCTCCTGTGATCCTATAGCTAGCACATTGCTGCCACAATGGTATTGTAAACTTAAATTTTGGAAAATCTATCCAAACCGAGGTCTTTCTGCTCAGTTTTCTGATCGTTCAAGAAAGCAACCCAAATGTTTTAGAATCTTCCATCAAAATTGTGTCCCACAAGTATCCAAAGTTTCGGTATAGTCTCAAGAGGGAAGAATGGTGTTAAATAGGATTAAAAGTTAATGAAATATTTTATGGCAGTGTTTTACCATAGCAACTGAAAGTTAGATCTGAGCATTGCATAAATATTAATATTACTCTCCTCATCTCAAGTCACTGAAAGACTTGGGAAAGGTATATGGAGGGCGAAGAATCTCATTTTTATGGTTCTAAAATTCAAATGTGAAAGAGGAAGAGAGATTAGGTTATAAAGATAAGGTACTGCATAACTTGCCTAATGGCCTGTAATCTGGAAGTACAGCTGCAGTGGGCTTTTAAACAGGTGCTCTGATTATGGAGCATAACAAACATGTTAGGCTTTGTAGTGCATTTAATATCTTATAAACAGCTAGGCTAATTTGGGGGAGGCTAATGGGTTAGCTCAAATGGTACTCATGTAAAAGGCCTGCAGTTACATCTGTGTACATTAAAGCTCAAATTTTGGTACACTGAGTTCCCCAACCTGCAGGTCTCAGAGCAGAGCCAGCTTTAGGCAGAGGCAATGCCTGAAGGCTGTGGGTGATGCATCGGGGAGACTGAGGTGCTCCTGCTTCTCATCACTGGCCTTATTTTTTGATCCTCTAGCTGTGTAGTCTTTTGTCACAGGAAAGAGGTTGAAAATGAGCTTGGTGGCTTGCAGTACAGTCTGCTGGCATGTAGATTTGCCTCCTCTTCCAAAATCTCTTGACTATGTGTTTTATTTCAATGCAAAGCTAGCAAGTAATTATTAATCTCCATGTGGTCTGTATTTTCTGAGCTTCACTTTATAAGGACACTGCCAGCCTCTGCCCACTCAACACTGGGTGGGTTATACTTCCCAACAAGGTGCTGCACATCTGGGAAGGACAGCCTGTGTGGGAACCCACTCATCTGTCTCTCTTTTGGTCTGTCCAAGTAGCACTTTATGTCTGTGATTAAAATCATGCTGCCTATGGGCATAAAAATGAGGTGTTTAAATATTTTATTAGCTAGATCATAAAGGCAACATCTGAAAGGGCGAACCTACAGGAGGCAGTCAGACACATGGCCCTCAGCACTGATCTGCTGTGGTGCTTTTGCTGATTAATCCTGCTGAGAGGTCAGCAGAGCAAAAAGAGAAAGGATGTGTTGGTTTAGGGAGGACCATAAGGTAAAAGCAGAGTTTGTGGATTTAGAGGAGACAGGGCAGAAGTAGAAAACATTCCCTAGGAAACTGGAACGGGAGCTTCACATGGCAGCTGCAGTGCCAGCAGGTTCCTGGGCAGGAACAAATCCTAGCTTTAGGATTTGTAAAGAGCAATATATTTTTAAAAATCACTTTTTAAACAAAATTTTGGGGGGGTTTGTCTGAATGAATCTCTATACCTGAGATGAAATTCAGTTCAAATGTAATAATAATTTTCTGTGAACTTTCTTGATGTGTGGCGTAGTTGATTGCATAGTCAGAAATGGTTGTGATTAAAATATTTTTTCCAGGAATTTTTCTAACAGCTGAAACATTTCAGCTTTAATATTTATCCCCAGTTGATTTTTGACACCTAAAATATCGTGAAGAGATGTGACCTTTTAAGATTTCTATTTTGTTTTTATTTGAATTGCTGCTGTTCTTTCAAGCATCTGTTTGGAGGCATACTGTGAAGGAACACTTATTATTAGATTGTTTATTTTAAGCGTGATGATATAATAAATGTGTTATTGTTAGTTGAAATATAAAATATAAGAAAATAGGATATAAAGCTGGCAACTCAAATACGTGTTTCTGGGAGGCATCTTAGTGAATTCATTTCTTACTCCCCTTGTTCCACAAAAGAAGAGAAGCAGGTTTTTTTTTCATAACTGCACTAATGCCACATGAGCCATTCTGATTCAGAAACACAGACTTTCAGATCTGATTCTGAAATCCAAAAGAACAAGGAGATTATAAGTATGCCACGTCTTCATTGTGGCATTTCCCATTTAAGGGAGAATGTTATAAGAGAAAGGGATTAACCTGCTCATGCTGTAAAATTTCAAAGGTTAAACCCAGAAGATTTAAAGCAAGCACACACGGGAGCTTAAGCCAGTTTCTAGTGGTGAATGCCGGAGTTGCAAAGACACTTCTCTCAGACCGATTAAGTTCCTTGAACTCTAGAAGTGTCTAAATGGATCTCTGTAGATCTCCCCGAAATCCTACAATTAACCAACAGCAAAATATCTGCTATTCTGATGACTGAATGATGCTTCTTTCTACCAATCAGACCCAGCAGCAGTGTAACACTCAGTCCTGAAGCTCTCTCACTTTTTAAAATACTGTATCCTGGGTATACTACTCAAGATCACTTTAGATTTTATGTGCTCTTCATTATGCCATCTTAAAAGCTCAAAATGTGATATAATGGAACATTTAGCTCAAAGATAAGGAAATCAGCACCCTGCACTTTGTAGCCATTTGATATCCTGACAGGAAAGGGAACTGACACGTGATAAAGAAATAAATAGCAGTAGCAGAGAGTTGTGGCAAGCGTGGATCCATCCATGCATTATTTAACTGGTATCACAACACAGCTCACTTTAGAATCAGCCAGGCCACCATTTTGCAGTCCTTCAAATAGACTTGTTTCCTGTGTAAAGAAATGACAGGAGCAAATGAAATGGAAATATACATGCAAATGATAGGCAGAAGTAGGAAATAACAAACCCAAGGGCAGATGCTCTCATCCTCTCAGTTCCCAAATCATGAGGTAAATGAAGTATTCAAACATTATAGGGATTCATAATGTATAAGGAGCAAATAATGTAAAGCACTTGTGATCATCCTCTATTGCACAGGACATAGAACTTCCCCAAAAATGTTCTCCCTCTCTCAGGTAAAGACTTTTATGGAAAATATTGAGGGAAAATCCAGTGCTGTCTGTATTGAATCACATCGTGGTTCCTTATCCTCACTGTCAAGGTAGTAATCAAGGTAGTAATTCTGTAACAGTCTCTTTCATTCACAAATTTCTTCAGAACCTTGATTCTTTCTGTTAAACTTGTTTTTTTACTTCTTCCATTGTTCCTGTAGTGCAGAACCATCTTCAGTTCAGTGACAGATGACATTTAAGAGAAAGCAATAAGCTGATTAAGATATGTGAAGGGGAAACTCAAGAACCTAAGTCCAGGAGATCCTTCCAGGTGTTAAGAAGGGATCTTCCATAGGATCAGGGCTTCAGAGATAAAATCAGAGAGATAACAAAACCCCAATATAACAACCATAAAAAAGAACCCAACGTATTTTATTTTGTTTGCCATTTTCTGTTCACTGGCTTAAGTGTCCCTGCAGGCACCAGGCTACCCATGGCTTTGGTGAAGATGTTCATTCTTGGTTTTTTTTTTTCTAGTGCTGTTAAGCTTGAGATGTCCTGGCTGCCTGTGTTATTTTTGAAATTACTGCTTCCAAGGAGTTTGAGATATGTTATTTTTCAGTTATTTCCTACTTTCTTGATAATTTCAGCAATTGAAATAAATTTCATTACTTTATCCTTTAGTGCTTTGTTTCAGATGTGCAGATACAAAGTAGATTTAGCTAATGCCTGCTCAAAATACAAACCACTAATAATAGAAAATTCTTTTCTTGATTAATTTGTCAAGCATAGACCTTTGCACAGAGTAGCTGAGGTTTTGTAGTATTAATCTGAGCTGCTCCTGATAAAATGAGGATATGTGAGGTTTCACAAGAAGAACATAAATTCCAATTAACAGCCAAATAGAAGAAAGGATTAATTCAGTAGACTCTGTATGCCAAAAGAATGTTGCAGTTGTAGCTGTTGGAGTAATAAATATAAATATTTCTTACATTTTCATAGTCTCTACAAGCCAGTAACCAAACAAGGTGGAGAAAAAAAATCAATAATAAATTACACTCTTTGCAAACATTAATGAATATTTCTGCTACTTCTACAGCTCCTATACAACAACCCAAAATAATAAATCATAAAGCTTGTTTCATTTTTCCATTTGGCCACCACCCAGACAAAAACAGGTGGAAAGATTAAAAAGGGTTGTTAGAGGATTTTTTTCATTCAGTTTTCTGTCTGTGCCTTCATTATTTCCTTGATAGTGCCACTATTTTTATTTTCATGTACTGCACAGTTGCTTGTGTCCAATTAGAGTTTTGTAATTTATGGAACACTGGTTCTGGCAATGGAGTGTGGTTGTGTACATGACAGAAACTCCTCTGGATAAACAAATGGAGTTTAAAAATGGTAGTACCCCTACCCAGAGGACCTTATCCCTTGCAGAAATTGTGTCTGTGATATTATAAATGTGATTTAACTCCAGACAAATCCACAGAAGCTCATGGTATTCTTCAGGGTGCATGAGGGATGGAGAATAAGTATTAGAAAGGAGGTGAAAATTTAATTGTAATTTATGGGGCAGTTTTCTAAGAGGAAAAAAAGGAAAGGAAATTATATAGTTGAAAATGAGGATAAGTACTATAACTTTGTTCCAGAAGGCTCTCAACCTAGTTCCTTAGTAGTATGAAGAATGTAAAAAATGAGAATAGCCATTTCATCTCTGCAAGGGATGTCACATCAGCAGTCAGCACATTAAACTTGGATCTGAATTTTAGATTGGAAAAACGAAGGATGTTTGGGCCTCTGCTCAGCCTGCAGTAGTGTTTGTGGGGGCCAGAAAAATCGAGCAGGCTCTGTATTTGATATGACTTCTCACTCCTTATTTTCTGGCACTTTTCCCTCTCTTAAGGAGGAAGAGGGTGGGTGGGTAGGAAGATGATGAGCAGAAAGAGCTTTTCTCTGTTCCTGTGTTAATTATCTTCAATGTCTGCATAAAGGTCTGGCAGAAAAAAAGAAAAAAGTTTCTATTATATCCATTATATTTTTCACCCATGCTGTTGGTGTCGTTGCAGCAGGAAAGAATCTAACTTTAGGGGTTAAACAGAGACCCTTTTCACTGGTATTTAAATAGCTGCATGATGCTAATGGCAAAAAAAATCTTGAAAGCCTCCATGCTGCAGTAGCTGGCCATCATGTTTTGCATAGCCTTTTTTCTCCAGATAATGGGACAAACATTAGTGCTTGTATTCCACCATAGCAGCAAACCTTTTCTCCTGCGACATTCTGTTTATTTTCATACAATTCTTCGAGGGGTGGAGGTGGGGGGGGCTGAGTGGGGGAGACTGCAGAAATAAAACCTGGAATTTCAGTGTTCTGCAGAACCCGAGCATTATGTGGGGTATCTGAATCTGTGAAGAGACAGTTAATATTGTGGTTCTTTGCAACAAATACTGTGCTTAAAGGTCACTCGTGATGGGGCTTTGAGAGCATCTGTTGCTAGGAACACAGAGGCTGAATGTCATTATTGAAAACTATTTGAGTGACAGTCATTACTATGTTGCACTGTTCATTATCTTTGCTGCTTGGCAAGAGATCTGTTCCCTCTTCCCATCAGTCCTGCTGCCCAACAAATATGCCAGGCATTTTTCAGTGTGAAAATCGTGACCTCAAAATTACCTGTTTGTTTCCTTTTTGCGCTGCAAAGTGAAATATTTGTTGTCTTGAAGCGAATGATTAAGGAGCCATTACCCCATGAATACTCTGGCCATTGAGCATGAAAAAAGAGCTGAATACAGTTCAAACAGTGCAATCATCGAGTTCATTTAAGCCGAGTACAGTTTGAATGTTTCCTCAATGACTTGAGAGCTTAATTGTATTCACGTTTTGAATATTCACTTGAAGTTCACTCCCCATTTTGTTTAGAAACCCCCACTGCGGTACAGTACTGGTGTACAAGCCCTCTCAGAGGTCTACTTTGGCTTAATTGATTTGGAGGGAGAAGGAATTCAGTATCTTTGCAGTCAGACTGAAAAAGAGATTTTTGCAAGAAAAAATAAACCGGGATCATTTGCAGGCTGATTCATATTGTTTAGGTAAATTAAACATGCTTATCATTAATGCTAAACATATATTATATTTTAATTCTTTGACATATTTAGCAATATATACATTAATTCAAAACCTTTAAATTAAATACCAAAATACACCTTCCAGAAAAGTGTAATGCAGGATCATCAACATAGAGCTCTACTGGTTTGAAATATTTGCTAGCTCTCCTACTATTCCCCCATTAAAAGCACTGGAAATGTCATCTATACATCTAATAATGAAAACACCTTTGCTGGTTAAAAATATTCACCTCTCCTGGTCAAGTGGGAAGGCATGAGGGTCAAGTAATTCTGCAATTAGCTTGGAAATATTTAAGTCTAGGAACTGCTGTGTTGCATGCTCATCTGGGCAAATGGTAGCTTTGTACTTCTGGAATGGGCTGCCCAGGGAGGGGGTGGATTCTCCATCCCTGGAGGTTTTTAAGAAGAGACTGATGTGGCACTCAGTGCCATGGGCTGGGAACCACAGTGGTTGTGGATCAAGGGTTGGGCTTGGTGATCTCAGGGGTCCTTTCCAACCCGGATGATTCTGTGATTCTGCATTCCTGCTTGCAGAAGTTCTTTGTGCAGGCTTGAAGATGCCCAAACCAAGACACTTGGGAGAGCTGAGCTGCACTGCGTGGTCAGTAGGAGTTTATGAATCTGCAAGCAGGATTTTGAAAATTTACCTCATCCCATAGCAACTAGCAGCCCTCGTGGTGTACAAAGGCACTGAGCATATCAAACCATAAATATTAGCAACCACAACAACAACACAGAGCACATTTAAATGCTGGTTTCTTACAATCTGGTTTGTAGTGTGACTCACAGCTACAAGTGAAACACACTGCTATACCTCAAAACAGATTACCAACAGACTACACAAATCTTGTTTGACACTTACATGTCTGTCATATTTTCTTTGGTGTACCAACACAGGGATGACATTTAATAACTTCAATTTGCAGCAGCTGAATTGGTAATAGCAGTTTCTAGCAGCTGATGTATAAGCAGTATTGGGAGTTCGAACATTCTGTCATTTCTTATAGAAACCCAAGATGGTATAGCTAATAGGGATTTTGTTGTCTCCTATAAACAGTTTAGGTAACATTTATATACAGCACTTGTGAAAAATTCAGGGTCAGGATCCAGCTGTGTCAGTACTGTTACTTATCTCTTAATCTGCTGACACCCATATGACACACATTGCAGAACTTTGTTACTTCAGTGTTCATAACTGTTTTCTGCCACATTGCCTCTACACATCATTGAAAATCTCATTTATTGATTTTTACTGACAATGACAGAAAACACAGATTTCCTGTTTCCTTTATTATATGTGTGTATGGGAACAGGGTAGCCATACTAAATTATTTAGCTTCCCAGTATATGGCATATTTTCACAGACAAGAACCAGCATGTGCTGACACAATTGTTAAATAATGTATTGGTTATCCTTACACAGTGCATGAAATGTGTTTTCCCTAAGCATCATTCTGTCCAAAGAGGAAAACACGAGTGCCCAAAAAACCCAAATGCATAACAGTACAAACATAAATCCCTGTGGGCATATTCCCCATTGTCTTCCTACCTGTGTCATCCTTCATCTTTTTGTAAAGTGATTATAGAGTACAATCAGATCTGAAAACCAGCTGATTTATTCCTCTTTTCACAACAGTAAATGAAGACAGAAGATGCAGAGCAGCAAGAAATGTGATCCTTGGTCCTCCATAAGGCTCTTTGGTTTGCTCTGAAGTACCAGCTGTATTTCAGGTCAGTAGAGATTAAAGCACACAGGAGCAGCTATAACAATTGTCACAAAATGGCTTTCATTTCCCAGCAGTCACTAAAGAGATCATCTTTTACCCTGTTTTTTATGCTATCCTTAGGAGTTATCTAATATCTGAAACAAAATAATTGGCAAATATTGATTCTGTACTGGTAAGCTGGTACATGCACACTACCACTTTTAGATATGATCTCTATTCATTGCTGTTAAATGGTGTGCTCTGAGATGGGGACTACTAAATTTCTACATGCATAAAATTCATAATTATTCCTACATTTTCAAGAGTACATGATGTATGCAAATCCTTCTTGGAAATGCAGTAGCTATTCAGGTGGGCTACTTTACATCTGCCAGGAGCAAACTTAATAAGAGTAGCAATACCTAGTGAAGAGGAAAAACTAATTTGAACTAACATAGACTTCCATTCGTTTAATTTCCAGAGAGTGATTATTTCACCTGTTTGTATTCCATTCAGTAACATGATGATATGAAATTACTATGGAGTGGGTTTTAAAATTACTGCTTTGCACAAATTTTGTCTCCTGACTATGTCTTGATTTATGTTCTATTTGTGAAGGTGGTAATGGTGTCAGAGCTACTTATAACCTATAGTCCTCACAATGCTGAGCCCTTGGCTGTTAGCCAAACTACATATAATTCATTTTACTTAAGGTTTCTGCAAACAGAAATATTTGCCTCAATATTCAATGAAGACTGTGACACATGCACACATACCTTCCTCCTGTTGTCATTCACAAATGTCTTTAATGGAGTGTCCTCTCCTGTGCAGTGTAAATACTTCTAATGGGCAACAGAAAAATAATTTTTGAAAAAAAAAGGGAAAAAACAACCAACTTGCCTTTCATGCAATCATTCATTTAGATTATTTAATGAACTTCAGCTACCTATAGGTGCCTTGGAGTGTTTACTACACACAAGTTGATACTTTTCAATTCAAAACTTACACACTGAGGTATGGAGTTAGTGTGGAAAAGTCATTTCTCACTGATACTGGCATGAAAAGACAGACTTTTGCCTGACTATTTTGAGCAATTTTTTTCTGTGGAGTTAAGCTAAGGGGGCTTGATTCTAAACCACTATAACACAGTTCTTCAGGAAATGCCTCATTTTTAACAAACTGCCTGGCACAGAGAGGAAAATCACATTACTGATTAAAACCAGCAAATGTATCTGCAAATAGTATCATTGTTAAAGGGTCACAGATATAATCAGAAAAAATTTATGAGCTGACCTAGAAAACATGAAATAGCTGATTTTATACAGAGAGAAGAAGAACATTTTTTTACTCAGCAGGTAAGAACAACGGAGTCCCCAAAAGAAGGGTTTAGAAAAGGGAGTCATAAACAACCAATGTTTTTGCATTCCTGCTTTGGTGGTTCCCTTTTCTGATTTTGCTGCTGAACTTTTTGCTGAAGGCAAAGGCCTTGAGAAGTCACTTAGCTCGATCCAAGGTGAGATTTGTGGATAGACCCAGGAACAGGGGTGCCCTTATCTGCCTTCCTTCACCTCTGCACAGAAATCCCAGCAGGGTGGAGCTGATGAGCAGTTGCAAAGGATTCAGTGTTTGTTGCACACAAGGAAATGTTCTGCATGAAATATAAAGACCAAAATGTAGGCAAAGGTTGCTGTTGCTTACAAAAAAAAAAACAAAAAACAACAAACAACCAAATCCCAAACTATGTATATTAGTCTGAACAATCTAGTACGTACAGTTCTGAAGCAATAGAGGGAAAGAGGGGTAACCTTCCTGGCCATTCTGCCTGCCAAAAGTCCTATGGGCTGATTTGTGTTTTACCTGTGTCCCCTGCAGCTCACTTCTGTTATTTCTTACTGCATGGGGGACCCCAGCTGATGTGCAAAGAGGCAGAAGCTGTCAAAATAGCAATGAACACTTGTGCTCTCAGATGAATGCCATCTCTGCTGTCTTAAGTCCAAGCATGGACTATGGAACCTTACTGACAAAGCTGCAATATTTGGGTACTCTGGAATGGAGCACATAAAGAAAAATACACATTTCATCTGTTGTTTATTCTGCATTTCAGTTTCTCTCCATATCCTGCTATTTTATTTTGTAACTTTTTCTGCAAAGTACTTTAGGGATGAAGTATCAGGAAAGACAAAAAGAAAAAAATACATCCCTTGGTTTAGGTGGGTGTTACAGGGATAGAAAATGCTTGAGATATTTATTCACATCATGTGTTGCATTGCTCCAAAATGAATTCTGAATCACAAAGAAGGAATTTATTACAGGAAATTAAAAGTCATTAAATAATATTGTTCATCACTAGCAGGTTCTGGAGGCAGGTACCTGACCCTAGAGCTGACAGATGGTTGCCTTTTACAAGGTGAATCATATTTCTTAAAATGTACAGCAGAGAAATTTTACCCTGTGGAAAGGAAAGTGACAGTTCTGGAGGTCTGTTTGGTTTAGTGGTGGAAAGCCAGGAAGTTGCACTGACCAAAAAGACCACTGTGGATTGTGGGAGCATTTCCATGATATTATAGAAGCATGCAAAACAAGAATACAAATGTACCAGCAAAACAAAATCAATTCCTATGCACTTAGGTTGTTTTTTTTTTCTTCTTTCCCCTCCTTCATGCTCAGCAGTTGCCTCTTAAGGGGTTTGCTATCTTCAGTGGTTCTTTAGTCTGTGAGAGTCTGTGCACACCTGCATGTATGTGCAAACATGTATATGCACTTATGTATTCCTACAGACAAAAAAGCAGCTATGTAATGACTGGACTGCAGGTGATTAAGAAGTACAAGGGTGTTACAGCAAAAAGGACTCAGAGATAGAGAGAAGAGCTTGCTCTTCTTTCAGGACAGCTCTTTTGCTTGAACACAGAGGGAATCACAGCAAGAGTTAGGTTGTATTTGCTTAGCACTTGGGGTGTTGGTGTACCCACATTAGCTACTGGTGCAATGGCAGTGCAGGTATAATCATTAATTTTGTCTTTGATGGGTATCAAAGGTCACCATGCTCATCTCCAGGAGCTAATTTGAATTCTTCAGAAATTGATAAGTGGGTGTAGACTGGTCATACCTGTTCCAACACACCTCAACAGGGCTGAATATACTGCAGAATGAAGGAAACTTAGACACAAAAGATGGGACCCCATAACATTAAAACAAAATCTGTGAAAAGCCAGGCAATTAATTGCAGTAAACCAGAAAGCAATAGGCATACCAGAAGTAATATGAGTAGTAAGTAGTAAGCATATAAAATGTTGGCACTATGACTGACTATACTGCATCAGCTCTTGAATAAGGATTAATTACTGCTCCCTTTGCAGCAGTGAAGAAGAAAAAAATAGAGAAATGCCACCCTCCTTACAGGCAGAGGAAGAGACAAGGGAGAGCCAATAGAGGGAGAATAAAAGCACAGCTCTCTGTAATGAATCTGAGCTCTGCTGTGCCTATTTGCACAGGAGTGTTAGCGTGGGAGAAACCTGCACTGCTGAGCTGGGTATTTTATTTCTCCCCATATCCTGTAGTTCCTGTGGTCTGGATTTACACCAGCTGTGACAAGGTGAAGCAGAAATCTCCATTTAGCCCTATTTTCAGACCAAATAGTCCATTTGCTCCAGCTGTGCTTTCTTTTATCAGGATTTGGCCCTTTGTATAAAGGTGAATGCTTCTTTGGCTGTGGTCCCAGTAGGGTGTTTGATAACTTTGTCAGAAAGAATCAAGAGAATGTAAGATGACTGAACAAATAATAGGCTGTCAAGGAGGCTTGAGTTACAGGAGCTGAAGGATAGTCCAAAACACTTTGCTTTTCAAAGAAACCTGGAAAAATTTTGTCTTAATTTGGCCTTCAGAACTTTGACATCAGCCTTAGCTTGTCTGCAAGCATCAGCTCAAACATGGGAATTTATGTGGATAGTTAGTCCTTGTGAGAGGTTTCTGGCAGGCAGTGTTCCCTCAGGTCAGCTACATACAGCACAAGAAGCTCCTACAAGTACTTTTTCACCTCCACTCCTCTATGAAAAGTCTTACAGATTGTACTAGAAAATAATTCCCCTTTAGCTTTTTCTAAAGCGTTCAAAGAAGGAATTATCCCCATTACAGAAGATTAAAAACACACAGAAAAACTACCTGTATTTTGTAGTATGTTCTTAGTAGCTCCCTTGCAGCACATTTCAATCAGCAAATTCATTGACACTGAAGTCAATGGAAATTTTTACAGAAATAATCCATATGTTTTCTTTTAAAGGCAGATGTACAGTAAGAGGCAATTAGAACAAAGTTCAGTGCTCAGTAAGTTTAGCCAAAAGCAGGTTTTAAACTTTTAAAAGGGTTTTGTAGGGCAACCAACCCTTTGAAGACCACGAGAAAATTCCCCCAAGCCCAGGGGCCTGGCTGTCACCTTCCCTCAGGCCAGCTGGGAAGATAATGTCATGGGGAAGGGGCAGGGACAGACCCACTTGTGCTCTTGGAGAGTTAGGAACACTCTTTTGGAGCTGCATCCCAACACTGCTGAGGGATGGAGGCTTGAAGCACTGTGATGGACAGCCAGGGGCAAAGTGATTGTTTGCCACTCACAAAAATAATTAAATTAGGTCCAGCTCTGAGGTGAGGGTTGGTCTAGGTGACCCCCCAGAGGTCCCTTCTGGGATTTCCAAGCACAGTGACTATATTCTGAAAGAATGTCTGTGTTCCCCCAAAGCCCTACTACTGCACAGTTGTGCTGAAGTTCCTCCAGGGAAAGGGGAAATACTGCTTCTGTTTGCCTGTCTTCATGCCATCATCTCAGTCAGTCACAGGCAGTGAGTATTCCACTCTGTCCACCCACTGAAGCTGTTGTTCAACAAAAATCCAAATTTTCATTTGGCTGAAGAAATGAGAAGGCACTTGGGATTAGGACAGGTTTGTAGCCACTTCACTTCTCCTCAACAATGGATCTGTAAGTCCCTTCCTCCAGGACGTCCACAGTGAGAACTGGTCATAAAATACAGCAAGAATCCTCAGGTGATGGCAACTGCACTCCCTACAGCTGCCAAAGTAATCAGCTCCAAAATGAAGCTTTGTCAGGTAAATGACACAGGCACGTCTCCCATTTCTGCCTTCAACACAACAAACAGATGAAGAGCAAGGACAACATGCCGTGCAAAGATTAAGAAATTGCATTTCTGTGAAAGTCTTCTTCCTTACCACTTAAAGCAAGAAATCATTTCAATTACACATAATTAAACCACTCTGCAGTTGAAATGTAAATTAAAATTGAAATCAGTGTTATCCAGTTTTGCCCTTCCACGTTTGTCTCAACTCTCAGGAGGATACTGTGTATCTGCTCTTGGCATAGATTAAGTCATAACTTGCATTCTTTAACATCTAATCTCTGGTTGTCATCAAGCACTGGGATACAGACTTTTATCAGCAATTCCACATTCTTTTCCAAGTTCCTGTCCAGATACCTCTAGGCTTTTGATCCTTTGTTGCCTTTTCTAAATTTCCCTTTTCATCTAAAACTAATCAGTGTACAGAGCTGTTGTCTTTTTGTTATTCCATTCAACTTTCAGGCTGTATTTGGTCTCCACCTGCAAAGATTTAATGCACTGCCCTCCTGTCTGAGTGTGAACTCAACAAGAAGAGTGTCCCAGCACACAGGGGCCAGAAATAGAAATAGATAAATCTTTTGCACTCCATTATGCAGAAATACGATGGTATGATATTAGAGTGCACAGCAGTGGACTGATTAATTAAGATAATAAAACTGGTGTAATTAGACATGAGTTGGAGTCCTTTTATTAGCCCTTCTGTTGTCAAATAAACCTTTAGAACCCTGTAAATAAGCAAGCCAAATGACAGTTTCAATTGGTATGCAGGGGATTTGACTTACCCAATGTTGTAACTTTTACCTGATTTTCTCTCTTTTAGAGCATCAGGACTAACATTTGGAATACAGACCTTGAGTTGGTTGCATTGTCAGTGGGTCACTAATCAGAGGAATCATTGATTAGACCGTAAGCTGACAATTAAGCCTGACATTGTCTCTGGTGTCTTGGCAATGGGGACTGCATTTCTCTTTAAACTCAAACACTGACCTTGTTGTTTTCACCATCTGGAGACTGAAATGAAGCCACACAATAAAAACATCATTCTTCTCCTTTTCCTTCCCTTGTTTTTTTTGTTTTTTATTTCCCAGCTTGGGATTGATTGTTACGTGTTTTTCTGCATTTATCTCCTTTTAAAATGGACATGCTCTGTTCCTGTGCACCAGTGACATTTTCACTGGACATGAAAGCACTTTAACCATTTCTTCCCTTTCATTTCCTGATAACTGATTTATAGGATTCATCCATCCAAATAAGAAAGCAACAGTTTATTAGCCTTCATTTTTGGGGGTCATCCTGCTTGCCTGAGAACATCACTTGGTGACAAGCCTGATTCTGCCTCAATATTTTTCCCAGCTCCTCCAGCCCATGGGCTCAGCCCATCCAATGTGTGCCAGCAGTGACCATGGAGAAAGGGAAGTGAAATGTGCTGTTAATAGATAGTACTAGAACGAGTAATTCTTCCAGCCTAACAATAAGACACAATGTTAGTCTCAAAATTAGACATGAGGGTTCCAGTCCACCATTAATCAGAAAAGCACTTGAGCATGTCTTTACCTTTAGGCATGTGCTTGAGTGTTTTGGGGCAAGCTAAAGTAGATGCTTAAATGATGTTTCAACATGTTGTTGTCAACATTTGTCTAGAGCAGCAGGAATGCATGTTGTTTTCTATGCTGAGACTGAAGACCATTATCAGGCTCTCATTTCAATGAATTAAATCAACATCACTTTAAATTAACTCGGTTCCTTGAAGCTGTCAGGGCTGTCATAAGAAAAGATCCATTGTCACTCCCTGAGCCAGGAGAAGTCAGTGACACCCTCACAACTCACTAGAAACAAGATTTCACTTAGTAACACAGGATGCTCATCACCACTTATTTTCAGACCCAGCTATATTTTATATCTCTTGGAATTATGAATGGAAAACAGAATTTACTAGCCAGATTTTAGAAGGCATTTGCTTTTACCTTAAAACAAAGCTGTTGACAAGAGAAGATTGAAATCAACACTTCACTTGAGTACTGTTTGGTGTTTTTTTTCCTGTCTCATAGGCCTTCACGATATATATTGTAGTGATGCCTCATTATATACTGAATGAAGTGAAACCCAGAGGTTGGATATAGGGTTAAACTGGTATTTAACACAATATTTCAAGGTTTTTAGACT
Organism: Florisuga fusca; assembly: GCA_038090715.1. Taxonomy (NCBI): domain Eukaryota; kingdom Metazoa; phylum Chordata; class Aves; order Apodiformes; family Trochilidae; genus Florisuga; species Florisuga fusca. The sequence goes on along the minus strand of JAAWXA010000005.1, from coordinate 2,995,439 downwards.
TTTCTCCACTTTTTTCTATCTTAAAAAGTGTTCCCATTAAAAAAACCCTAAAAAGCTAAACAAATTTTAGGGAAAAAAAGAGAAAAATTTTGAGGCTCGCAGTAAATACTCAACCTGCATGGACCAGTGCTTAACCTAGAAAATCTTCTGATATTAGAGTGAAAATTTAATAAAATAGTACTTATCTCCTAAGAGGCATTAATCAGTCTGTGTGAAGGATGGTTCCTACTGGGGTTGTTCTCATTTTGCATGCTTTGTTCCTTCAGCAAGGGCATGCCAGCAAGGAGATGGCTGTGTGGGGAGCAGCTACACACAGTGAGGTGCTGCCAAAGGTATCAGGGTGAGGCAGAAGATGAGGGAGTCACAGCTGAATGCTACATCCTCAGGCACCCAAGTGTCCTCTGATGACAAGGAGAGGAGCTCTAGTTCATTTGTTAATAAAACCAGGCTATTGAGCCAGTGTTTTAACACTGCTTTGGGGACTTCACATTTAGATGGAGCTCTAAGCCACTTTGACTGTCTGATTGATTTGGCTTCAATGTGCAAATTCTCTACATGCTCAACTGGTGCTGATTTTCCTCACCAGAAAATAAACTACATCAGTACAGGACTATTGCTTAAATTCTTGGTCTGCTCCAAGTTTATTAAAATACAGGGCAGAATGTTTACACGTGTTCAGTTGCTTCACTGCTCTTTTTTGTTAATGGAAAGCTACCCATACAGAGCTAAATGTGTTCAAAAGAGAGAGTTAAGCTTGTTTATTTTTATAATTTTTTTTTTTTTTAATTTTCTGTAAAANCCCAGCCATAACTGAAGCCCTCCCTAACCTCAGCCCAGCCTCCTTTGCTGTCCTTCAGTGAGGGCTCTCATTGTTGTAGAATTACTGCCTCGACTATTTCAGAGCTTCCTGCTCACAAGCACTGGGTAGTTATGGGGTGAGAGAAGTGTTTTGGGGTCTTTTCCTAAGTTGAGCTGGTTGTAAGTAGGATGAACATGAAGGTCAGCAAAGGAGGAGGTGCTTGAGCAGAGATTTCCTCTCCCCCTGTGGAAGACTCTGTGACACTGCAGGTGGGTGCATCCCTGGAGAGGAACCCACACAGTAGCAGGTTCATCCTGGAGGAGCTGTGGTCTGGTGAGGACTTATGTTGGAGCAGAGAAAAGCTGGGAGGAGGAAGGAAAAGTGAGGAGAAAGGTGCTGCTGTGGGCTGACCCTCACCCCATACCCCTGCAGTGCCTGGGGAGGGAGAGGAGTTGGTTACAAAGAAGTGAAGTTGAACTGAGGAAGAAAGGATGGGGGTTGGAGCTGTTCTATATCTTATCATTGTTTCTCACCATCTGGCTCTGTTTTGATTGTCAATAAGTTAATTTAACTTTCTTGAAGCTAAAGAGGTTTTCCCCTGGTGGTAGCTGGTAAGCTATCTTGTCTTATTCCTCATGAGCTTTTTTTATCCTATTTTCTTCCCCTGGGGATGGGGCAGGAAGAGAGCAGCCATGTGGGTATCTAGTAGCCAGCCAAGGTCTACTCTCGTCAGATATAAATTAAACAACCCCAAATCATGTCATTTGGGCATCTCTTTGCATCACTGAGCTCATTCATTGCATTCACTGGCTAGCCTGGAAAGTGAGAGGTCTCTTTTTGCTACTTGTAACTTTCTGTATCCAAGACCAAAGGATTTCATGGTTTTAATCTGCATATAAGTGAGAGTGTTGGAGGAAGTTGCTGAGCATGAGCAGCCTCTAACCTGTAGGATGCCTGTTTCTACAGAAACAGTTGCTTGGGTTAATTGCAGCTGACAAATAGCCTGGGATCAGAATTACCCATGCTGCTGCAAGGCCCTCTGCATTCACCTGCATGCTGGGAAAACCCAGGGAAGCTTCATGCAGAATGAGACCTATGTAAATATGGGCTATCAATGTGATAGCTTCTTTCTTAGATGTTGCAGGCTGTATGTGAATCACTTCCTGAGTTGATTCGTCTATTAATTCAGTGTCATTAATAAATCTGAAAAAAAAAAAAAAAATTGTACCTGTTGTAAATGTGAAAAAAAACCCACAAAAAACAAAACAAACAAACAAAAAAAACAATCGAGAAGGTGTAAAATGTGCAACTAAATTATTCACTCTGAATCATTCTTCCTTCCATTGACTGATGTGGTGGCAGGTGGTTGGAGCAGTAAATGTAGTTACAGACACTGCCTGGAAATGAAAGATTGGTATTTTGGTGTATAGTATGATGTGTTCAGAGCTTGTAGGTGGTCCTGACTCCTGGATGTTGGATATCTTGATGATCCAAAGCACTAAAATGTCTACAAACGTTATGTACCAATACCTGCAGCACCTTCTTCCAGATAAATCAGTCCATATTGTGCTTATTAAACACAGCTTTTTGGCTTTGGGCTTTTTCATGAGATTAAAAAAAAAAGGGGGGGAGGGGGGTTAATGTTAAGATGTGAAACAAAAGCTTTAGAAGCAGAAGTGCAAGAGATGTGCATGGGCCCAAGGGCAAAATCTGAACTTCAGAATCTTGCCATGCACAATTTAACACTGCCATCAAATGGCCAGATATATTTATTATTGTGCAATGGCTTTTCAGCTCACTGTCTATTATAAGCACTTCTAATTCTAGACAGCCCAACCGAGTCCTGCAAACTAAAGGCAAAACAACAACACTGGTTTTCTGGTTTTGGTGTTTGATGGAAACAGAGGCTGATTCTGCAGCTAGCTTTGGGAAGAAGGTTCAGGTCTTAGGAGATGCATCACTGAAGGTTACAGGGCTATGTGCAGACACGGGTATTCATTCAACTGGAGTCATTTGTAGGATCCAGGTTTGTTTCCTTTATTATGAAAATTTTATTATTAAGAAAAACATTTTTTTTCCCTTGATGTATTGGTTGCTTGCAATCTCCATGCCCTTATCCCTGAAAGTTGCATTCTGTCCCCAGAATTATCTAAGTGTGTGAAGTGGGTATAAATCATGTAATGTGATGTAACTGTGCTCTGTCAGAGCAGAGGCAAATAAGCAAGTGTAGTAGAAGCTGCACACCAGGCTGAAACACACCAAGGACAGACAGACCACCTCTGATCACACTGGGTTACAACCAGTTTTACACTGGGTTACAACCATTGGTTGGTTGTCAGTGGTTACTGATAAGTACAAGCCAGTTAAAATCTATTTGAGTATGATGAAGCTGCTTTTTGATAATAACCACTACAAAAGCTATTTCAGTAAACTAATACATCAGAATTACATATTTTTTCCTGTTTATGTTTACTGTTTTAAAGCTTTTAAAATCTTTTTTTCTTTTAAAATCTTTTTGTGGAACAAATATGAACTCCTTCAAGTCATGTGGGTCTATTTTAGCTTGGTTGGGTTTTTTGTTGTTTATTTTTTTCTTTTCTTTTTCTTTCTGTAATAGCATACAGTGCTGTTAGCAACCCCTCAATGTTACTGTTCATTTGAGTTTAATACAAAAAAAAAAATCTCTAGACTTCTTGTGGATTATTTGATCTCATGCATTCCCCATCTTCTGCAACACTTTAGAAAAAATCATCCTGCAGTCTTAAAATAATGATGTATTGAATACTAAAATCCCCACTTAAATGTCTAGCAGAGCACTGTGTGCTGCTTTCATTGCCTTCTGAAGGGCCTCATCCTGGGCAGATGCTTTGACCATCACAATCCACACTTCATCTTGTCTTGTAGAAATCTTTCACACTAAATTCATATGAATATTGTGCAGATGTAGAGTTTTTTCCACTGCCTTTCTCTCAGCTTCTCTAGAGGATTTCTGCTAACACGACCTTCCCTAATCTTTGCTTTCAATAAAACTTTAAGGCTGTACTTAGTAAAAATAAAAATTGGGAAGATTAATATACTTTACAGAGGAGCATGGAACTGCAGACTGCAAAGCCATAAGAGAAATATNGGCAAGTGCTCTGCAGAGCTGGAAAAAAAGTATAGATTAATCTGTGGGCTGAGACTGCCCAATACATTATACTTCTGTCTTTAAGGTCTTTATTCTTGACTCACAGTAATAAAACAAAGCAAAAGTCACAGGAAAGTCTTCCTAATGTTCTTTAAAGGAGTGGTTAAATGGTTTTATCTTTATAATTTATATCCTTTTGGGGCAATAACCTTTCCCTGCACATTCTAAATTTCTTTTCTCCTTTGACCAGGGTGCCTGCCCTCTGTGTCCAAATAGTGACCGTTCAGGTAATTTATTTTTACTTTGTTCTGTTGAGTACTGACAAGTGACATGATCTTTGGGAATAATGACAATGGATAGCCCTGCCTAATTTACATCAGATGAAAAAAATGCAATGTCTTTTAAGGTAAAATAGCCAAATCCAGTAAATATAAGAATTCCTCTGAAAGGTTACTATATAGATGTCAAAGAGTCTAGAAAGCTCAGTGCAGTGCAAGCAGAATTGTTGGCTCATCCTCAGAGGGAAGGGGACCAGATCCTCAGCTAGTCCAAGGTAACCTAATTCCATTAAACTCAATAGTTCTGCTCCCCTCATGTGTCAGCAAGAGGACCTCTTACTTTCTTTCCTGTGTTTGACACATCAGAGTCCTTCCCAAGCTACAGATGTGAGAGAAGAGGCACTCTCCTTCCTCCAGTGGAGTGGATCCCTTCCCAAGGACTCCAGCTGCCTTTCAGAAGCTGCCCCTTCAAACCCAAACCCTGCAGCACCTGAGCCCCAGCTCAGCACCCATGGGGCTCATTTGTTGGTAATGCTGCTCCATTGATTTAGTGGCATTGCAGCAGCTGGATTAGGCCCATTATGCCCGACTCAAGTGACAGAGGAAACTGAAGCTATAACTCAAATTCCCCCTTTATCCCTGAGCCATTCTAACTATTAACTGACTGGGCTTCCAGACACCCCCCTTGCTGCTCTCCCAGGTTGTTGTGAGTTGAGCAGCACATAAAGGTGCAATGCTATTTTCTTCATAAATAAGTAGTACAGTTTGGATCTATAAGGAGAGTACATATTACATACCCAAGCACACAGAAACATAACAGAGCACCCGGGAGAGCTGAGAATGGCTTCAGAAAACTATCTATAAATCTCCAGTGTTGTCTTTCTGACAGCCTCCTAATCTCTGCAGGTTGTTGTTAAGAGCTGCATTAAACCACCCTGTCATTGATCCCAGCTCTCACCACTTCCCAAAGAGATGCACTTCCTCTGATCAATTAGAAAAAGAGGCAACAGGTTCCTAAAAGCATCTTTACAACAGGACCCTGCAATAACATATCTTCCCCAAATGTCTATTTCTGACATTTACATCATACCTTGTCAAAGTACAGCCAGCCTTTGCTCCAGCAACATCATTCAGTCTTTTGAAATAAGTAAAAAGAAAAAAAAAAAAAAGCTGATGTTCCTCATGTTGAATCATCATTCTCGCCTCCAACTTTGCCACCAACAGAAAGAGTTACTTTAAAATAATGGTTGTGATTTCTTGCCCTTTATTTAATTTTGAGTCAGTTTCAGATAAACTCTGGATAGGAAGTAGCCTTCTTGCAGTGACTCAGGAGGAAAGACAATGTGAACCTTCTTCCTCCTAGTTAAATCTCTGAGGATGAGCCTGCCTTACCATCACATTCCCTTTCACTCTGCACATTATTTGCTTAGGAGTCCTGTGCACTAATTCCAGAATTACTTATGGATGATTTCTCTTTCCTTCCAAAGAAAAGACTGATTGTGGTTCTATTTTTCTCACATCAAAAGAGTAAAAATTTCTAATCTCATGTGGAAGAAAAAAATACTCACTCTCTTTCTGTCCCTAAAAGTTTGGATCCGTGTAGGTCATTAGGTATTTTTAGCAGGGGCACTTCTAATTTTCTTTTTTAAGTGGCTAACTTTGGTGAACCAATTGCATTCCTCTTATGGAAAATATGTTTCTGCTGACTTCTGCAGTAGCTGGGGAAAGTAAAGTTCCTTTCTGTGCCTGATTCAGCCAAGGTAGGCTGATGGACTTAAATATGTGCCTATCCCAAAGAGGTTACTCTCTCAGATGATCATCTCCCTGGTTTCTCACAGGAACATGAATTTAGGGTGGAAAAAAGGATGTGGAGAGGGAAGAAAAGTAATACTATACCATATTGTTTGGTAAGGGGAATGTTATTTTATACTGGATTGTTTAATTTCAAATAGGTAGTATCACAAACATCAAGATAGAGCTTGTTCCACTCTTTTCTTTCCTTTTAAGTTCTTCTGTTTCAAAATTAAAAATAGATCAGCCTTTAAACTACTTTATTTTTTTAATACTTGGAGTAGTCTGTCACCTTAACAGGGAAACACGGTGGAAGAGGAAGTTAATGATTTTTGAAATTAAAATACATATTCTTCACACCTATTGAACTCCGGCAAGATAAAGGAGCACAAATTCTCCTGGGCTGGTTTTCCATTTCACATCTTTGTAGCCGCTGACACTCTGACAAGGCATAAGGAAATTGGCTTCCTTTAGCTTTTAGAAATTTTAAGATGAGGCATCCTAAAATTGCAGCAAAAGGATGGCTTTGTTTCCGTGTGCACTTGCAACACTCCATATAATTAGCAGGCTGAGCGGTGGAGCTGTATTTAGCTCACTAGCTCTTAAATGGAGTTACTTTCATTTGTTTACTGAATGTCTCTACCCACTAAAGGCTAATGAACTGGTAATGGATCTGTCAGAAAATGGAAAAGACAAATACCTCTAAATGTTGCTGTTATAGCCTAAGAATGTGGCTATTATTGTTCCCCTAACTCATGATCTTCATAAGAAGGAAGGCGGCAGGAGATTTGGTATGCGATGGGTGTGAGGAGCCAGGAGCATAATTTATGTGCTGATGGAGTGAAAGGGAGGAGAGGAGCGACCCTCAGGAAACAATAAAATAAACCAGCATATTCTTCCTGCATATTTCTCTTATGGCTTTGCAGTCTGCAGTTCCATGCTCCTCTGTAAAGTATATTAATCTTCCCAATTTTTATTTTTACTAAGTACAGCCTTAAAGTCTGTGTCCTGCTGCACTGAGGTACTAAACAGAGTCTGATGTCTGTAAAAAGCTTATGACAGAGTGATTCTTGCTGATCTCCACAGGTGGGGAGGAGACAGGGGAAGGGAAGGATGAGTCTCTTTTTCTAGCATAAAGCTGCATTTCTGACCATCAAGATAGACTGAGTGCAAAAAGACTTGGGTATACTTGTATCTAACTTTCCAACAAATGTAGCAGAATATCTAATAACCTTTCCAGAAGGGGGAAAAAAAAATATTAGATTCACTGTAGCAAGTGATAGAAGGGTACTTCATCACCACCCTGCCTAATCCAGAGGGTGAATTAAGGTCAGTACCATGGAAGGAAAGTTCATGGTTGATGGACCTGTGACTCTGCAGTGTACCCAGAACTTAAATGACTTGTCTAAAGTCGCTTAGGATGTTAGCTGTGAGTTCTTGAAAAAGCACCTGTTTTTCCAGTCTAAATCCTTTGTCCTATTTAATCAATTGGGATACCACCCCTTTCTATTTCTTTCCCTCCTAGGGTTGTCCTTTCCAGAAAACATGTATTATACCAGTTATAAAAGAAAATGGGGTCTCTTGTGAGCTCACCTTCACTGACCTGGTGTGAGGCTGCCTAGAAGAGAAATTACCAGCAGTAAAAGCCAGGTCCTTGGGTATGCCCTTGAATGCAAGTGGTCCCAGAATTGCTGTAGGACAAACAGGATAGACAGCTTGAAAGTGTTTTGGATACAGCTACCATCACCTTGAATTAGCACAACATTTGCAGTTAATTTTCTAAGCAATCCTCACAAAACTATCCTGCAGATTTCTGTGGGGTTGTGCTTGCTTACAGAAAGCCTGAGTCTGGCTCTGTGGGGAATACGTATGCTTTTCTGTAGGTCAGAAAACACATCAAATGTCAAAGTAAATTACACTTCACCTGCTTGAAATCCATCAGTTGAGTCAAAGGGACAGTCAGGATGTAAACTTGGGGTGTGCAGGGGAAATGCAGCATGCAGGGTAATGCCCAAGCAGTAGAAGTATTTTCAAACTGATCCAAGCCATGAGGAATTTCTGCCTGAAGAATGTGAAGAAAACATATGGGTCAACAGCTGCTTGAAATTTGCACTTATTATATTTTGTAGTTTTAAGTTGTTGGGTCTTTTTTTGTGAAATAAGATTCCATTCTTCTACATCTGCATTACTAGACTTGGCCCAAAATATTCTCTGACTGAAAACCTCAGAAGAAATCTTCGGGCAGACTGCTTTCCAGTTGAGTAGATAGAGTAAGAAGTACATCACTGAGAGGTCAAAGCTTCAGTGCTGTGCCAGTGCAAGCAGACCAACATTTACACGTTGAGCAAACAGTATACTATTAATGCTTTAATGATATAATTAAACCATCCCTGCCCTTAAAGAATAATTATTAAATTCCATAATCTTCACACACTGGAAGTGTTCTTCTCTCTGACTTATAACACCTCTGTCCTTTAGATAGAACTATTCCTGTAAATATGTAGAAACTTCTTGTATATAGTAGGATTTTAGCATTTTTTCCATACTCTGTTGTTATTCCTTCTCTTTTTAGTTTGATTTTTCTTCTTCAATCCCCTCTGGTAGTGTTATTCTGCATTACTTAAAATTTTATGAGGGGATTATATTTGACCTTTGGATACAGTTGATCTTGTGTTATTTCATTTCCTTTGCATAGGGAGCCTGGGACAGGTTTGGACTCTATCTTGTGTCAGAATTCAACTCTGGACAAGCATGGAGGAAGCAGGAGACTCCTGCCTCTCAGCTCAGACCTTCCCAGAATCAGAGTTAACTTCTTCACTCTCTGTTTAATTTTAATTTTGAAATGGTACAGAGCTGCAAGACTGCAGTGCTGATACTGCTGATTGCCAGGAACTTGAGTATCTGCACTGATACTTGACTGATAGCAAACATTAGATTAGCAGTATGGGGTTTGGGAACAGAGAGAACTGTGATCTAATTTTTGCAAAGGATCGGGTAAAAAGCATAATCACACCCATAGCTTCTTGCAAGTGTGGTGTGACCATTAGAAAAGGTTCAAGCTATGATTTGTTGGCTCCAAATGAGGGGCAGACTTGCCTTCCTTTTGTGAGGGGGCTGGAACTCCTCAAGATAAAGAAAATTCCTTTGAAGTTGAAACTTAATAAGTTGTTATTGAAAAGAGTGTCACGCTTGCAGAAGAATGCAAGAAGGAAAAATCATATTTCCACTTCCTCAGAAACAATAATACATCCTTTGCAGCTGTAATTGCTCTTCACCCAAATCTGTGCACAGACTGTTCAAGAATCAGGACGGTGTTCAGGGGCCATTATGAAACTCTGTTTTTTGTGAGCTGTCAGGCTGGCATGACTCATTCCAAACTATTAGCCCAGTACTTCCTGCAAAAACATTGTAGTATTTCTTTAAAGTTATGTTAGTAATAGTCAGTCCTTCCTGAAGCACCAGGAATTTTAATATAGGTTTAATATAGGAATTTTAATATAGGTTTGAGAGGAATGAAGTCACATTACAGTTCACTGTGAGCTCGCTCTTGCAAGCCCTGAGAGCTCTGGTCCTGCTGCAGTGAAGTGTCTAACCCCTGGCTTGTGAAAAATGTTTTAGCACGAGCTGTTTGCAAATACTGACCTAGCACTGCAGACATCTCTATCAAGAACTGTTATGGGACTCCCTTGCATTGTCCCCTCCAGCTCTGACACCTCTTGGCTCTTTGGTGCTGCAATAATTCACCTCCCTGTGTCTCTCTTATCTTGGCTTCATGGTCACATACCATCCCTACAGCAACCAAACACACTTGCTCATTGGAAGAAGCAATATTAGGAAACACTAGTGAATTTGACAGTCACTCTTTGCTCCTTTTGGAAAACCAGCTTGTTACTGCTCTGCCCTCTTTTTCCTTTTTCCCTTTATCAGCTCCTGATGACAAGGAGGTGGAAGATGTGAGGAGTTGAATGCCAGCCATGCAGCAGTGGTTGGGCAGTGTTCAGCACACCCCCATCCCCAGCTCTGGGGCACAAACACAGGGATCACTCCCTGCCTTACCCTGACCAAATTTTACTTTCATCTGAAATTGTGTAGTAACTTGGAAAAAGCTGTTTTCTATAATCTGGGGAAAGGCTATCTCCACAGAGTGTGACCTTTTTTGTTTGTTACCATCATATTTCCCTTGATTTATAGAAACATCCAAGCAGTAAAGACCAATGTGCCTATTTAAATAATTGGTTATTAAATCAATGAAGACAGACAGTCTCTAATATGAATTTGTCGAGAGATCTATTTATTTTTTTAGACATTGCTTGAAGAAATTACAAATTACATTTCAATAATTAATTGTATATGGATGCAAATTCCATGATATTTTATTTAACATATTTAGGTTAGTTGCCATATAAACTACATATTTAAAATGAATGAACTTATAAATACATTTTTAGTACTAATATATTCCAAAGTAATATCTCTTCTTTAGGTAAAGAAATACCTGATCTATCTTGTCATTTTACAAAATCATTACTGTCTCTTCATAAAGATTCATTGAGGAGTACCTACATTATTTTTAAACTATCCTAAAAATGGAAACATCATGGCAGCCATGGCTTCAGTTTTGCATGTTATGGTTTTTATAGTAAACAGGCTGTTGTTTTGATAGCATGTTTAGAAGTTTTGTAAACAGGAGATTCCTACCATGAGGCTGGCATGAAAAGTTTCCAGAGAAAATGCACAGCAGGGCAAGAAATTCCTGTCTTTCCAGCCCATGGCAGTGTTCACGTGGTACCTCACAAACCAGCCCTGGCAGTGTGTTCTGATCTTAAATCTACCTCTGCTCCTGCTGTCCAGACCTGGCTCTGAAATCCCTCAATCTTAATCCATGAAACTGGGATAGCTGCACAACTCCAAGGATATTCACTCCAGGGAAGGATGCTGGGTACCCCTGGGATGGGTAGTGAGATTACCTGATTTTCTTTTTTAATTCACAGTTCAGGTTTCTTTCTCAACCACTCTCCAGTCAGCTAAATGATGTGCTAGCTCGTATGGCCCTTAGGTTTTAAATAGCAACAACAGGGCAACATTGGTTTTTGGTTGGTTAGTTTGTTTGTTTTTAAATTAAGATGAGGAAAATCGAAGCTCTAATATTTTAATATTACAAGTGAGAGTGTGTATGCAGTTTTAATAGTTGATTTCTTGTTCTCAGAATTCATTATTGTATTTTTATATGGATCTATTCCATAAAAATGTAAAGTGTTTCACAACTGAGTTTGCAGAAGTGGTTGTAATACAATCTGCATACATTATCAGAATGGAAAAACTGCTTGCATGGACTACAAGGTGTTTTTAAGACACTTTCAGGAAAAAAAAAAAAAAAAAAGTCGTGAAGAAAGTATGCGTTGTGCACTTTGATGAAGCCTAAGATACTTTAGAAAGTGACTGTTACATAGATACTTATTTCAAAATAGAGGGTTTCATTCTTAGTGATTTCTCTTATTTTCAGTTAGGGGCATCTTGTCGTGTGAGTTCTAATAAATTTGTGTTTTATTGACTTTTACCCTCACAGATACTTTATGTAATGGAGAAAAGAAAAGCTTTATGACTTTTAGTGACTCATGAAATCTGAACTACTTAAATTTTGCTGTTTTTTTCCTTTTTTTTTTTTTTTTAAGAATCAAAAAGTCATACTATATTCCAACAGGCACTTTATAGACCAGTTCAAACAAGGAAATTCAGGTCATACTCATAAAACAAAGCCAAGGTAGACATGTCTCCATAATATCATAGTTTGCCATGCTGCCCTTCTGTAGGTTTAAGGAAATAAGAGAAGGTTTGATGTGCCAGATTGGGCACTCTGAGACCCCTGATGGCAGCCCAGGAGTTCCCCTCTGGCTAGGCCAGGGATGATGCCAGCATAAATCAGACATTCAGTATCCTGAGGAGTTACAACTAGCAGAATGCCAGGCTGGCTGTAGCCTAGTTTGACCCAGGCTCTGTTTCTGCTGATGTTATCAATGCAGATGGATATATCCCTACAAGGACACAGCCTGTGGAGCTGTGTTGTAACTGAGGGTTCAAGCTGTACTGCTCTTCCACACAGAATGGTTTCACAGTAGCTCTGCAAGAAGGTAAAACGCCTGCCACATGCAGGAGGGAAATACCAGCTTCTAGCTTTAACTAAATTAAGAGTACTACAGTTACAAAACCAAATTTCATTATACTTCCAAGACCTCCAGGTATGTTGTGGGCATTTTGGTGTGGAAGAGGTGGGAAGGAAATTTGAGTTCAACGTGGCCAGGGCACCTGGCAGTCAATCAGAGGCTGGCACTGGGAATGCATCTCCATGCCTGGTCATACACATGAGTTAAAGGAGGATACATAATGCCAGAAACTTCAGTCCCAGGTTGCACACAGCATGAAATGACTCCAACCAAGTTTAGGGAAGATGTGGAAGCAGAGGAGCATTATAGAAGCAGAGGTTTCAATTAAACATTTAGCATATCTTCAGGGCTGTACAGACTGTGACAGAGAGATGCAACATTAGCAGGAAAAATCAACAGCTCCCCAAATCCTGTTTGCAGTGCAAAGACTGCAGTTCTTCAACGTGGTGCTTAGATCAAATAGTTCTGGTAAGCCTGAAATGTCTCCCTTTTCCATGTCTGTTTCCTTGTCTCATGGTATTGCTAGGAGCTCTTAACAACTTTTAATGAATCAGGTTCAGCAGAAACATTTTCCACCCATCTCTACATGACGAAGAGCACCAGAACCAGTAGATCTAGTGTTAGGTGGTGTCACAGCTTGAAAAAGAACCTGGAAAAGGTACCTGATACAATGAAGAACACTAATGTACCACCTTGGAGAAAAAATTCTTGTATATGTGAACGAGTGTTCAGAGTGTACACATGGGACTAGGCAGGTCTTGAAGCAAAAGAAAATTTGAAGCTGAAGTTAAATGCAGGTATGATAATCCCACATAGGCTTGCTTTCCCAGGACAGGCTGGACCAGGTGAAAAAAAACCAAAACAAAACAAAAAGTGTACTTTAGCTAGAGTGACCAGAATTATAAGCCTAAAACAACCTAAATAGTAAAATTCATCTAGTAGGTCTCTTCTGGCTGAGTAGCATATCCTCCCAATAAGATTTGGAAGCCATGAACTTGTCCTTTTTAAGTTGGTCCAACAGAACTCATTTTATCTTGGTAGTCTGAGAATTGTGAGGGGTTCTGCTTGGTTTTAGTCACTGTCAGCTCCTGCCACTCCTCTCCTTGAATAAAAGGGGTTCTGAAGAAATCTGTCATAACATCCTTTCCTAAATTTCCTAAATATTGTGGGCAGGGGTAGCAAAGAGGGAAAAACCACCCATTTGCCTTCCTAAAACATATCTAAATTTGGATGTTCCCAGTCTGTTCTAACAAGCTGTTGTAAAGGACGGGAATAGGGCACAGGTGAGAACTGCCCAGGGATTATCCCAGTTTGTGCCAAGGGCTACACAGTCCCTGATTAACTCCTGGATTAACTTGAGCCTCATAAAAACACTGTAGAATTATCTTTCCTCCCTGCTTGAGGTCTGCACAAGTACTTTGCAGCCAGAGCCAAGGATCTTGCAAGGGTAGAGAATGCTGTGAATAAAACCTGTTTCTTTCAAATAACAGGCAGACAGCAAGTTCTGTCAATCTGCTCTGTGTGTTGAAATCTGTCTTGCCAAAGCTGGAGCTGACTAACATAACACTAGTTCATAATGAAAAAAATGTCCCAAACTTGCCTCAGACAACTACTAATTTGTTAAAATTAAAAAATAAAAAAATAATTTAAAAAAAGGAATGCAAGTTTCTTTCAGAAATACAGCTTTTCTGTAAGCTACTATGATCCTGGTGCTGAAGTGTCCATATTTTATCAGCATATGTAGCAATAATAAGCAGCTATGTTGTCTCCTCATTTAGAGCTTGATTGCAAAGAACCATTTTCCATCAGGCACTCAGAGTTTGTTTAAATATTGTGTTCTGCATCATAGTGCCTTCCCAAGAAGCAGTTTAATTTTGGCTAAACATTTTAATTGTGGTCCTAGGGGAAAGGAAGTCATTGCCCATATTAAACATGAATCCCATTATACTAAAATGTTTATGTTCCTCAAAGGCTATTTATAGGTGCTTTGCTAGTGTATGAAAATGTGAAGTGCCAGAGCTGAACAATCATCTCCTGGCTCTGCTTGCCAGTCTGAACCTTGGCTGGTTGATAGGGAATGCTCAGGTGAGGCCCAGAAGCTTGTGGTAAGGCTGAAAATATTCCTATAAACCTTTCTGACTGGTTTGAGTCAGATGCCAGAGGAAAGGGACAAGAATTCTTAAGTGTGAGGGTGGTGAGACACTGGAACAGCTTCCCCAGAGAGGTTGTGACTGTCTCATCCCTGAAGTGTTCCAGGCCAGGCTGGATGGGGCTTGGAGCAACCTGGGCTGGTGGGAAGTGTCCCTGCCCATACCAGGGAGGTTGAACTGGATGAGCTTTAAGGTCCCTTCCAACTAAAGCACTGTATGAAAAGGGCTGAAGCAATGGCCAGCCAATAGCTCGTGTCAGTAGGACTCTATAGATTTTGATGGCTTTTCAGTCAGTGATCTCTTCCACCCCAAAAGTGACCTGGAAAAAAAATGGAGCAACAGATTCTCTTGTTTTCTACCAGAAATTATCTGCAAACGGATTTCTTTTACAAATATAAATATCTTTGTGTTATGCACCAAATGGGACCCTAACGTAGGTCTGGATCTGTCTCATAGCCTCTTGCTTTCCCCAGCTTCTCAAAGGAAGTGAAAGCTGAGATGCTTCTACTGAAATGGAACAGAAAATTAATTGGGAAGGTGCAGCACAGTGTGTGACACTATAATCAAGGAAATGTGGGGATTTAACACTAAGTACAGTTGCAATTACTTTACAGAAGATCCATAAGGAGAAATAGATTTTCCTCCAGCTTGTTAGTGAATCCCATGCTGAACGAGAATGAACACAATCTTGGACATATAATAAAAGGGATCACCAGTAACAAAATAGCATTCCTGGTAACACAAATACAACAGAAATCCATTACTTATCTGGAAAATACTGAAGGTACAACTTGTGTCAAAGACAAAACATCTCAAGAAGAGAGAGCTATTGTGTATTCCTTCAAACCCAGCATTGGCTCACTTCTATTTGTGTTATCAATAAAAATGAGTTTTCCTTCAAAAAAAAAACAACCAAAAAAACCACAAGTACAATAAAGCATCATGTTTCTGGAAAACCAGAACTGGAGATTCTAGGATTCCTGGAAAATAATTTATTTGGGAGTCCAATGCTGTTATTGTTGCAATCTGAAACATATAAGTAGAATTTTTTTTTTCCCCCAATAATTTTAAAATTGGAATGCATTTGGGGATTTTATAGTGAATAGCAATCACTGGAAACTTTATCTTTCCTGAAAGAACTTTTTCTTTCCCTCCTGGTATAATAAGACTGGGTGTAAGCATCTCACTGACCTAGCTGGCCAGAGAGGGAGTAAAATGATTTCCTGGCCATATATCATTACCTAGGAATAAACCATATTAAAAATGAAAGAGCAGTGGAAAGTACCAGTGAGAAGCAAGCTGTATTACCAAAGACTTGCTCTTTTTCCTTTTCTTTCTTCTACTTGACAGTACTTAATAGACCACATGACCCTGCTGCCAACAAAACTGTGAAACTGCATTTTCTAATATCCACAGCATCACAGGGAGCATCCATTTCTAGGAACCCCTGAGTGCTGAGTTAATATTGCAGGCTTATTTTGTCCTACATAATTAGTTATAATGACAAAAAGGACTACCAGGACATAAAGCCTTTTCAGCAGGCACTGTCATTTCTGTGTGATGTTTTATATTGTCTAGACGGTGGCTCCCCAGCTCAGATGGAACCTCAATTAATGTGCAGCATAAAAAGAGGGTAAAACATTTTGATGACTTGGAGCATGGAGACCAGAAATGATGCCAGCAATATATTTTACCATAATAACCTAACCTTTTTAAAAATAGCGTCGCAATTTTGTTTTCTTGATGTGAAGAGGAAACCAGTGCATTACAAAATTTGCACAGCAAATTAAACAGGAAGAAGACAGGCATGGATCACTTAAAATGTTTGTAGCCCAAGCAAATATGTATATATGTCTGTGTGTATTTATTTGTGCATGTTCATGCATGAATAATTTAGCAAGCTAAATAGTAACAGGATGTGTAGTTGAAATTAGATGCTGTTACAGAGGACATCTAACTTCCCAAGTGCTGTTAGTACTTAGCACCATATCTACCCAGCATAATACTTGATAATGAGCAGAACTGAAGATCTTTAATTTAAATGGTGTTTGTCTGGCCCATTTTTTATATAATTTATTAGCCGTAAGTTGTAGAAAAGTTTTGTTGCTGTCAACACAAGTTTATAATTTATTATACAAGTTTATATATGTTTATATTTTATTAGAGTCATTAGTTTGCAAAGTTTCTAAGACCAAGGGGGTCAGTGATTTAATGACCTGAAGAAATGACTGGTGGCTACAGCAGCTCAGGTATCTGCTGTGAGTGGTCAGGAGGATCTTTACATTGGCAGTCAGCTCTATTTCTTTGTATCATGGATATCTAATAGCTTGTCTTTCAAGTTAGCCTGGCTGCCAGAATGGAGTTTTTAGGGAAAATCAACTGGGGAGTGGAAGAGTGACCAGAAGCAAAGTTCTAAGGCAGGAATTATGTGGAGGAAGAATTGTGCTGGGGTTTGTGAGGGGTTACCTGTTTCTTGGTAGCTCTGCTCACCACTGGTGATGCTCCACAGCCCTCAAGAGAGACACAAAGGCTGTGTCAGAATTTTATTTTTTTTTTCATTTTACTTTTTTTAATAAAAAGGCTAAGTTTAATTTGTTGCCATTTGAGGAACCTGTTTCCTCAAATCCATGTGAGGAACCTGTTTCAGCTATAGTAGTATAAAGGAGAATTTGTCCCATTTTGTCCTCTCTGTAATTTCACTTCCCATCATTAGAACTGGATGAGCTGCTAACTGTGTACCTTTGATATTCATTTGGTAATAAACTGACTTTGGGTTTTTTTATATACTTGAACAGGAAAACTGCTTTCCCAAGGAATATCTCTGGGTGGAATATCTCTGAAGGGGAACTGCAGGGTGATGTGCAGGTGGTTGTGTGTGTGATGGGTGGGGGTAAGGGGTGCGTGTGCCCTGCTGAGTTACTGCCCTGGACACCTTCTGGGGCTGTTTTTCAATTTGCATCCTTAGAAGCTGATTGGAATCTTGTACCATCAGGTGATCAAAACAGGAACACTGATCAAACAAAGAGGGTGAAAGAATTAGATGCTGTTTTTAAAAATTGTTATTGTTTTAAGGACTATGCTAGCAACTTGAGACCTTCTGTAGGTTGGGGCTAATCAGGCCACACAGATTCCTGCAGGCTGGGTGCAAAAAGTCAAAATCTATCTTTACCCTAATGTGATAGAGAGGAGGGTTTTACCATAGCATAAATCCTGGCAAGCAGTCAATTCCTTGTGCAGGAATGTAGCATCCCTTTGTCACATTGTTTCTAAACCCTGCATATTTAATTCCTGATGGGTTTCACAGGCCATGTAACCCTTCAGCTCCTCACAGTCAGTAGGCATG
This sequence comes from Florisuga fusca, assembly GCA_038090715.1. NCBI lineage: Eukaryota > Metazoa > Chordata > Aves > Apodiformes > Trochilidae > Florisuga > Florisuga fusca. The sequence continues at coordinate 2,977,790 of JAAWXA010000005.1, read as the reverse complement.
GCTCAAACAAATTCCCTTTCCCATACTGTCTGCCAAGAGCTAATACTGAATGATCAGCCTGAAACACGGCGTACTGGCCAGGAATACATTTGCTTACAGGAAAGATGTTGGGGCTGTGCAGTTGTGATTCAGTGTTCTGATTAAAGAGGCTCTGAGGCTTTGCATTTCTCATTTCCAATTCCAGCTGAGAGATTGAGAAGCAGCAGCAGCTACTGCTAACTGCTACTTGTTAGCACTGCTAAATGCTCCCGGAGTTCCTGTCTCTTCCTCTTCTTTCCCCGCATTCATGTTAAAGTACTAATATTTTTTTAAAAAGCATTATGTGGCTATTTGATGGGCTCGTTCTATAATCCTCTGAGTGGTTCCATGTGTGTGTCTTCACTGTAAGTTGTAAATTAATAGTTGCTCCTTTCGAAAATTCTTGCAGACATTAGGCAGAAGGAGAGAACCTTCTTTCTTTCTAAACCTCTGCAAATGCGTGGACGTTCATGGTTGTGACAGTCTGGAAATGTAGTGTTTATCACACAGCTTTTCTTTCTCCCAGGAGGATTTTAGTGATTATTATAAGAATGGTCTAAAACTGCGCCGTCCCCTGCAAATTTCTCATTTTTATTACAGAAGTGTCAGACTTGAGCAGTGACACAATGCTTTGACTTCTTTGACTATCATTTGCCAGCCTGAGCTTTCAGCAGTTCCCATTTGGCTATCACTTCTGCTCTGCACTGAGATGAAAGGCAGAGTGAATCATTATTCTGATTCACTGAGCAGAAGGAGTCCTGAAGACAGCCTAGCAAGGACAGGGAAAAAATGGCTCAGCACTAAGCCATCTATAGGGTTGTGATTATAACGTAATGACAGATGATGAAAATTAAATCCATTTCTGGGACACGACTGTAAAGATTGATATAAGCGTAGCCTGTAACGGGTAATTTGCTTGCAGAGGGGTGGGTTATGTCTCAGACACATGGAGAAGCTCAGCTGCTGTTTCATGCCTTCAAACCTTTGCACCACAAAGCTTCCTCTCTTCCCCATTTAAGACCAGACCCTTAGAGACCCACAGACTCAGAGCAGTAAAAGCCCCTGGTGTACTCCACCATAGAGGTAGTTCTGCTCTTCAAACTTAAGAAAAAAATTTTAGGCACCTATGTCTTCCTTTGTGCTTTCACATAGGAAGCTTCCTGGGGAAAAAAAAGATTAAAATAAAATAATTAAAAAAAAAATAAGAAATTCATATGACATAATTTTGGGACAATGACAATGTTTGTAATAATATTTCTGCCCAATTTCTTATGCCATATTCTTTCCTGTTCACAAAATATAATGTGAATGCTATAAAAGTGCTTGTCAGAGTTTGCCAAGAAGTGGTTGTTTCTCCACAAAGGTTTTCTGTACTTAATATGAGTGTTATGTGTCTGTGTACATACAGAAACATATACACAATGTTTCATATAACAACAGTATAGAAGACACTATGTAAATAACAGAAGGACTATATAAATGCATATCACCCCAATTAGAAAAGAGAAAGCTAGGTTTTCTCTCATACTTTCTAGTATCTGCTTGGTCAGTATAAGTATCTCAGAACTAAGAACATTTTTTGAAAGACCAAATAATAGAAGTATATGTGCTCAGCCATATAAAAACTATAACAAAATTAAATTGGAACCACATGTTTCTAGAAATACTTCCACTTGAAGTGCTTTAAGGTGAAAAGCTAAGTTATGCAAAGGTAGAAACTCATGCTGGTCAAACCTACAAGTTTATCCTCTTAATGACTAATTACATTTTAAGATACTCCAGTTTTTGATTAAAAGTCACTGAGCAGTAATGTTTTGCAGTACTAATCTGGTACACTTGAGAGTTGGGGGGTAAAACTGAGCACCTCAATCTTGTCAGTTCTCCCAGCCACACACTGAAGGGGCTGTCTGCTTTCACTAAAAACAAACAAACAAAAAAAGGATGTGAAATGACACACTTAGTTTGATCTGACAGCTGTGTCCTCCACTCATTTTAGGAAGCTCAGCCTTCCTTTAAGCATTTGATCCAAACCCAAAGGCTGTGGGAGGATTGCAACCTTTGCAGAACTCCAAAGATTCAGTCATGTTTTCCACGATGGTTGTGGATGCAGAATAAGGTGGTGCTTCTTCAAGTTCTGCTATTTAGAAAGACTTTTTAAACACTGAAGACTGCTAGATTCTAACCCAGCAGGTAGGTACTCCAGGTTCTCCAAGCCTGCCATCTAAAATACCCTTTCAAAACTGTGGCATCAGCCCCTAAATTTCTTCTTCAAAATCTTGCCTGTAGTCATCAGACATGGAAAACTTGCATGTAATGAAAAGAAGGTTGATGGTGGCTGCACAATTAAGCTTTATAGATATATTTTCTCAGTTATCTGAGAATTATTTCCTTCCTATAATTTTATAAGTGAACGCAGCAAGTAATTTTAAAAAGGAACGATTCAAAACAGAAAAAAAAAACCCCAAACCCAACAACCTTAAAGATTATAATTGTCTTTATTTTCCATCTCTTAAAGACCTGCAGAAAAGGAAGTTACCCCTTCTCTGAAATAGCTGCAGTAACTGAACATAGCCTCAAAGGCAAACGTGCCTCATGTCCTGCTGTTGGTGAGGGCAAAGCTTTTTTGCTTCTCTTCTCTTCTCTTGCATTTTTTCAGAGAAGTAAGGGTTGGGGCGAGAGAGATCTTTGCATCTCCCTGAGCTGGGCCAAGAGAGAAACAGTCCTGTCAAAGGCAGGAACTGCTTGTTTGGTGGCAGATTATTTTCTCACTGAAATATGGTTTTTCCAGCTGCATCCACCTGGATTCACATTTTCCTGGGCTATGTCAGATCTGATTCAGGGAAGTAGAGTTTCAGCCAAAATCATGCTTTCAGGAGAAAGAAAAGGATTTTGCCTTTAGAATATGGAAGCAGGTGCATTGTCTGGGAAACAAGCTGCTGGGATCTCAACCTATCATCACTGAAGTGTGAAGCTCTAATTGTATTGCTCCTCATAATGTATCTGCTACATAAATATTATTCAATACCTGCAAATTTGCACTAGTGGGAAATGGAGAGGTTATAATGCAGGGAAGATTTATGCCCGCTAGATGCTGGGCTGTCATGATTAAAAATTTTCCACCCATTATGTGAATCCTATTGATCATTGCAGGAAGCAGAAAATTGTGCTGTTCATTGATTTTGCGTGGCTACAGAATGCATTAGGCCTGATGCATTTGATGGGTAGGCAAGTTTTCAAAGGCAGCTCAGTTGAGCTAATCTTAGTTCAGAGGAATATGCACAATGGAATAAGAAACCTTGTAATTGCAAGAGCAAATAGAAGAGTCAGAGGACTATATTATGAGCCATATCAGCATAAGAATTAGACATGAGCCTTCCCAAGAGACAACAGTAAAACGCATCAAGGCTTTGATGCTGTTTTTCATGAACGTAGCAATTACTGGATAAATTGGGTTTTAGCTTCTCACCCATCAGCCAAGATAGTGAACAAAAAGCAATTAGTTCTTCTGCCTCCTTAGCAAAGGGGGGTTATCAGCTTTTTCATGGACTCCATAAAATAACACAGTGAAATGAGTTTGAATCCAGAAGTAGAACAGAACAGGTACAAGGGAAAAGAAGAGAGAGAAAGGGAAAAAGAATTGCAGACAGAGGAAGTTTTACCTTTGAAATTTGGGTTCTACTGATTTGGTCCCTATTATCTCTATCTTTTTATTAGCTTATAATAATGCTTAGAGTCATCTCTCTATCACATGCTGCATTTCCTATGAACAAAGGCTTTGAGCAAATTTAATCCCCAAAATAAATTCTGTCAGTATCTAATGCAAGGATTAATTCCAATCTTGGAAATAAAGGGAAGAAAAGATCATTTTGCATCCCAGCTGGATGCTGTCTTGCTGGCATGTTACTGCAATGTACAGAGTTACATCTCTGTTATAAAAAAATAAGAATATAAAGTACCTTTTGGCAGTATATCAACTCTTCCTGAAAGTCTTTGGCATGCAGACTCTTAAATATCTAAATCACTTCTAATAGTGGAACACAAGCCACTTGGGTTCAGCAAAACCTTTGAAGGATACATATATTAAAAATCTGGACTAAATATGTTTTTATTCTTATATTCTAACTCGTTAGGTTTTAGTATGCCTTTTTCTTGGAAAAATTATGAAATTACTACTTGTAGAGAACTAGAGTGTGTTAATGTTTCTATGATAGTTTAAAAAAATCTGCCAAAAAGTACTACCAGAAATATTAATTAGTATTTTTAAATTATAATGGCTAGTTGTGTGTGTTTACCCAGATGACATGTTGGTTTAGTTGAAAAATCCCACATGGGTGCCATCACATTTTTACTGCTTTGTGTCTTATATCAGATTTTCCTGTAACAATGACGAATTTAAAGGCACAGCTCCTTTACCTTTTAATTATTGTTAGGTGAGCAATAGTCTTATTTGACCTTTGCTGCATATAAAAAGAAGGGAGGTTCAAGGGAGGTATATTATTGGATTTATTTGTAGTTAGTAATCTTTAGGGAAAAAAAGTTTTTATAAATATATATATGCATATATTTATACTATATATCTATGCATTTTTAAATATACATGTATATAAAGATAATATATTATCATATATTTATAATATACTTAAATATAAATATCTAGGGTTCTTATAAACGTCTTAAATATTTTTTTTTTATTTTTAATACTGCAAAGATACCGTAATTGTAAGCATTAGTGTGAGCTCTTTGAGTAAAATGAGAGTGAAATTATATGTATGATCATGATGAAAATCTTTCTAGGTTTGGGCATGCATCTTTTACAAAAAGAATACATGATCAAAACTCCTTGAGGCATCTCCTGTTTGTGGTTTTGGTGTCCCTGAGTTTGAACAAGGAACAAGCAGGATTTCTTTGTGCAGACAGCATCCATGCAGGCCGTGCACACAGTGTAATGTCTGTAACAGTTTGGAATGGAAAGGGTTGGCATGGAATACTTTCATCCTTTCTTGATGAGCATTCCATACGTGGATAATCCCAACCATTTCATTTTACCAGCAAACTAAGAGACTTTCAGTTAAACAGAAACTTTCTCTGTGACTAAGTCCTGTAAATATGAGAAAGGGAGCTCCTGATTAAGCTCTGCACAGATCTATCCCACATACATAAAGCTTTAGAGACCTGGAATCCTAATTTATAACAAAGGAAACCTTTGTGTGGTCATTTAGTTATTCTCCTGCTTTTTCAAATCTGGCTGTATTTAGGAGATTAAAGCAACAGCAGCAGAAACAATGTTGTAACAGAAAACGTCAGGATTTGAAAGAATGGGAACTCACATAAGTAACAAGGATCATAGCTCTGCACTGAGGTCTTTAGCCATACAGCCCAGAGGATAGATTTGCTCTTGTCTGGAAACCAGCCCAGCTCAATTTAAAAGACCAAGTTCAGGAATTACTCAAAGTGTGTCTGGCTAGACTGGAGCAATTGAAATATTTGCCCACCAGAGAAGGTATTCATCTTTTGACAGCCCTTTTGTCAATATTATTTAACAGCTGGTTGCTCCAAAAGCATCCAGTTATCAGTTAAATGCTATTAAAAGGTTTGCATCACTTTTCATCTATTTAATTCTGTTTCCTCAGATGCTACAGCCCACATGCCTCCACTTTTTCCAGCAAGCAGATCTGACCTGTAATTCTGTACTCTGCATCAAATTGGATGGATAAAAATAATGTGGGATGACAAACAGATACATCCAAAAACCCAGGGGTAGAAACAAACAACAACAAAAGGGCTGATCTATAAACCACCTGTTAGCTTGATGCTATCTGCTGCAGGCCTGGGACCTTCTGCTCTCATTTCACAGGGTCTCTCTGCTGCCCAGATTCCTTGCCTTCACAGTAGTTGTCAAAAAGAATTGCAAGGCAATTGTGGAAGAAGCACCAAAAAAAAAGAGAAGAAAAAAAACTAGATAGGTGTAAATGAAGGGAGGTGGTGCTGAAAGGCTGTAGGGTGTGATCATGGTGACCTGCTGTGGGGCTGTTAAGAGGGACAGAAAAGAGCTTCACAGCCTTGTCATAATTTTTTTTTTTTTTTTTTTCCTGAATCCTGAAACTTAATTTTCAGGAATAGTAAGTTCAGTGGTCACTTGGCTCCTACTCTGGAGGGCATATAAGAAAGGCAGTGGCAGGGAGGAACGTAAGTCTGCAAGTAGAAATTAACATTTCCATTTTTGCAGCTAAACACAAAAAATTTTTGTTCATGTGGATCCTACCAATAGGAGGTGGTAAACATCATAGTGAGCTAGACCACTGTGTCTGTCAGGAAAAAAAAAATAGTGAAAAATTAGAACAATTTTCTTTTAAATCATTCTGTTGGAATATGTTAGTGTTTGTCTAGAACTGAAGTTTTCTTCCTCTTTACAATCAGGCTTCTCTGCACACCCTTCAGGAAAATTATTAGCTCTTCTCTGGCATGACTTCAAAAAGGAAGAACAATTTTGGTTGAAAAGCTTATTTACAAGCTGCATTCTGTAATCCTATACATTACTTTTGTTCACCCAACATTCCCAGAAAATTTCAAAACTTTTTAGTTATATACATTGAACTGTTTTCCTGATTCCATAATCCATCTCACAATATTTTAAACAAAGTATTTCTCATTTAGAGGCAGCTACATTCTGATAAGCAATGAAAAGAGCGTTATGTTCTTCATGGCAGGTCATGCATGTTGTTATGTATTATTTGTATCACAAATTACTTTGAGCATTCCACAAACAACCCTCTTAAATGTTTGTGATTTAGTGGTAAAAATAAAAAGTAAATTTTCAAGTCTGGAACTAGTTTGTCTCCCTTTCCATGGAAATTTGGGTTGTTTTTCAGGTAGATTTTCTCTTTTATTATAACCCACAGTTTCTTTTATATCATACTGCTAAATGCAGTGGAACAAAACTGATTTCAGAGTATTAAGTTCTATTTAGATTCATTTTAATTTTATTACCACAGTGCCCACAGAGTTACCCTTTTTATGTGCATTTGGTAGGGGAAAAGTATTTTAGAAAAATATGGTATTATAAAAGAGACCAATAAAAGCTGGATGAAAAAGAAATAGGTAAATAAGTAAATATATCACAGTTGAAAGAGGTGGTAAAATCAGGTGCTAGCTGTTTGCTGAGCCCAAAATGAGGTAAGTTAGCAAGGGATGATAGCTGAGCATGATTTCCATGCTGTATCATCTATAGCATGTGTCCATCTGGCTTACCAAAAATCTGCCCTGGTGAAATGTGCCTCCAGTGCTCCAGGGAATGGGGCATAATTTTGCTCATGCTTCTTGCTTCACTGCTCCCTACCTGAGCAAAGGGTTCGGGCTGTCCTGGCAAACACATCCCCAGCTGTACCCACAACAGCCTCAGCATCTTCTGACAGACCTTGAAGTTCAGGTGCCTGGAGTCACCCTCAAAAAGAAGAGTGGGGTTGTCCACACACTTCACTGCCCTTGTGTTTCCTGTGGCTCTCTCCTGAAGGTTTTAAGCACCGTGTTTGACCTTAATTTCTCTAAAGCACTGAAAAATGAGCAAGGGCTTAATACCTGCTCCTGTCCTTTTCTGAACTGCATCCACCATGAAGTGTTTAACAATCTCATTAGGGCCCCAAGCCAAGCAGGTGCTGAGCCAAGCATGCCTTTAAGAGCCATTCAAAGGGCTGGGACTATTCATGCCTAAAACCATGGTGTGCTCTTAGTGCTTGAATATCTGAGGCAACACAATTTAAATTTGGGGGTAAAATCAAGTGTTTGAACACTTTAGCAGACTAATTATTTTTCTTTACTTCAGAAGCATACCTAGTTCTCCCTTTCCCTGCAAAAGAAGAATCAGTGCCACACTTCTTTTTTCATTTTTTTTAAAAATTAGAAATTATTTGGAGCCTTTTAACCTAATATCTCCTAATTTACTTTAGGATTTTTAGGTTGCCTCTGTTAACCCTGTTATTTTGTTTCCTTCCATTTAGCCAAAATCAAGATTTTAGTCCCCAGCAAATGTCATGGAGCTCAACTTACTTTTATCTTACTCATCTTACTACTTTTATCTTCTGGTCAAAATTTTCTCCAGCGTATGTTTTTACTCTTCTTTTGTTTTACTTTTTACTGGTGTACCTTTTTATGAGTAATGGTGGAATCAGAGTGTCAGGGACAGTGACAGCATCACTCTCACAGTGGAAAGTTATTCTTTGAAATAGGGTTTTGTGCTGTATGCTAAGAAAGGAGCACAGTAGGCAAAAGGAGAGGGAGGGAGATAAACCTGCTGTATGAATGTGCTGCTAACAAATAACATATAAAACTCAAACTAAATGAAACATTCTAAAACTAAGCTTGCTTGTCTTGATGGGACAAAAGGGAGGTAGGAGTATGCCTTGCCTACATTCTGAATTTTCTTAGCAATTGTTAACTGTTTTGTTAGTTGCTTCTGTGCCCTGCACAATGTGACAAATGGACTAGTTAATTACCTGTCAGATTCCAAATGCCATGGGAAATCTGCTCTTCCCTGCAAAGAAGCTCCAATGGATTAGAAGAATGCAGGAAGAGTAAAAGATGTTGACTAGAGAAAAGGATCCCATGATGTTTCCCATCGTGGAAAAAGAGAGATTCCATAATATTCTCCTGCTGCACTTCCTCTCATAGAGGAAAAAATTCAGCCTAACCTACTCTTCCTGTGTAATGCAAGAACTGGGAAGGGGGGGAAAAAGAAGGGAGGGTAGAATAATGTCTTGTAATTCTTTTATAGAGCATCTGTATGGGAGGATAAGTGCAGACCTTTTATGTGAGCCAGAAGTAGCCAGAAATCCAGGGCCAGCATCATTCCCTGACCAGCATCATTCTTGACAAGACCCATGCCAACCCTGCTTACTCAGGCTTGAGGCAGGTAACTGGCCTTTGTAAGGGGAAAAAAGTATTTAGTCTTTTTCTTCATCAACATCTTCACACGTTTAGAGATCAGTCCAGGTAGAAGAAAGAATAGGTATGCATTAACCAAAATTTTAGAAGTACCAAAATAACTTTGTAAACACTTTCTGCAGAAGCATGTTGAATATTTTGCAGTGATCCCCATTGTCAGGAGAATTTCTTAGAAAACTTTTCTTACAATAAACTAGATGTATCAAAGATGTAATCTAGTAGACATGGAGACAAATCAGTCAGTGCTATTTTTAGAAATTCTATGGGTCACTTCTTCAATTTCATTCCAATGTGGTTGAATTTCTGGAAAACATTACCAGATGTGTATCATATAAGGGTATTCCCCATTTCTTCCAGAAGCCATGGAGCTATACACTGCTTATTAAATATGCAATTTCTTTGCCCTTTCATAAGACCTATGTAGCTCTTGACTTAACATTCTTTTTTTTTTTCTGTACCTACTTCAGTATGTTGCAAAGAAATCTTTTTGTGTTTCATGAAGAAATCTCTTAGGTTTTTTGTTCTCTGCTTAAATTACTTTGGGATCCAAAATTCACTGAGAATAGATGTAAATATGTTTGAGCTGAGTATCTGACTGAGAGCATCTGAAGGCTTAACCCCCTTTTTCCCAGCATATTTCAAAACAATGTTCTCTGTATCCAGTACTATTCTTAAAATAGTGTTCGAAGTTACTGGGACTGACAGATGCAGTGGCAATTGGAAGGGCCATAGGAAGAATCTCCCAGCACTGTAACCATTTTAATATAAGCAGATAATTCCCTGCTGCTCCTGCACCTTCCAGCTTACTCTGTGTGTTACAGGGTATAGAGTATTTAGGATTTGTTGTGACTGCAGCTTATGGTGAAGAATAAGATTTAAATTCCATAAATTAGATTCTTTTCTATAGGAAGACAGAATTATTCCCTTTGGTGGTAAATCCTTGGCACAGTGCCTTGCATGCCTGCATCTCTATGAATCAGGCAGTTTTACAGACTGAATTGAAATTTCAGATTACAGTTAAAAGCATGTGAAAATTAAGAACATGTAACCTGGTCTAGTGGGAAGTGTCTCTGCCCATGGCAGGGGGGTTGGAACTAAAGATCTAAGGTCCCTTCCAACCCTAACCATGCCATGCTATGTTTTATTTATTTATTATTTTATTTCTTTGTGAAAAGAGAAACCCTTAAATTCAGTTTGAAGATGCTTTGGTGGGTTAATAGAGGAACATTTAAGTGTTCCATATACTTGAGGGTTTCAAGAGGATTTCAAAAAGAGCACAGCACTATCTAACTTTTTCATCAGCTGGAAAATATATAGCCAAGTTTTGTAACACAGAGAAAAATACCCAGATCTTGAACTGTTCTAGCTTTAGATGAGGATTGCAGGAAGAAGGTAGAAGATAAAACACTACAACTGCACCTTGGAGAAAGATAATTGTGAAGTGAAAAGCCCTGCATCACCACAATCAAGTTGGGATAAATTTTCTTTTCAATCAAGGTTCAGCACTGACCTCTTCCTTTGCATTGTATGTGCATCTGCTTGTATTCCTGTTAGTGAGTGTGTTTCCAGCCTATCTGATTTAACAATGTAATTTATAAAATTCCCTGCATGGAATACTTGCAAAGGAGAAATTTCAGAGTGTCTTTCAGAAAAGGAATAGACTGTGTTGTATGGTGATTGTCACATTGACTACATGATACAATTTTTTAAATAATTAAACTGTTTAGATTAGTTTTACTCTCTGCTTGACTGCAATGAAGCTTTATGGGTAGCTATAATTAACCTCTCCTGATGTTAATTATGCACAAAGTGGGGTCTTGGAACTGCTGACCATGCAATTGGTGAAGCAGCTCAGGAGGTGATATGTGTTTATATGCACTTTTCAACCCCCTGTACAATGTGAAGCCAAAGTGGTGAGAGTTGTGCTTTGGAAAAAAAAATGGGGAGAATTTGTTTCCTTAGTGAAATCATTGAAGCTCATTTATCTTGGAGCTAAGATGCCTACAGGCTTCACCAAGACATCCCTGTAAGGGTCCTGCTGCAAAAAAAACCTAGGTAAAAGGTTATCATGCCTAATTAATCTTGATTAAATTCCTCAAAGACTCCTTTAATAAAGGCTCCATGAAGAGCCCATGCCCAGAGCAGGAACACAACTCTGTACTGTGGAAGGGTGAGGACACAGTTATCTTCTGTTTCATGATGTGAAGGTGTTGGCATTTCAACAGGCAGCTGCCCAGGTAGTTATCCTATATATAACCTACATTTTTCAGGTCACTTTGTAAAGTTTCTAGGCAAATTTTGTACTCCATTAGCCTCCAGAGGACTAACTACTTCTGGTTTATGCAGGGATCAAAACAGTTTCCAAGCCGTGAGCAATGCTAGGATTGCAGACTTGCAAATAATTCTAGAGGCTAAAGCAAAGAAATTGAAATAGCTCATTTTCTCTTAAAATGAAGAAAGCTTCAATGGATATAAACATGGTTAGAACGTGTAAGGAAAAAAACCAAACCAACAACAGCAAAAAACCCCAACCAACCAAAAAAAAATAATAAAAAAAAAATCACACCACAAAAGTGAAAGAAAAAAACCAACCCCAAGCCCCAACTAAATCAGAAATAAAAAACAAAACAAAACCCCAAACAAAACTAACCACCCCTAAAAAAGCCAACCTAAACAAACAGAAAAGCTCCAAAAAACCCAAACCAAACCAAATCCACCAAACCACAAAATCCTTCAAGTTTTTGGGGTTGGGGTTTTTGTGATTCTGTGTATAAACAAGTGCAGATCAGAACACAGGGTATAATCCATCTCTAGCAGGAGGAGGGCTGCAGTCTGTGGGGCTTCTGGAAGTGTCTTAGTCTTTATCTTTCTAGGTCTACTCCAGTTCTTCTGGATGGGAGAAATAGCAGGGAGCAGAAAGGTTGGGTTTCTCATAAGTTTGGGTTTATTCAGTCTTGCACTGAATAAACTTTGATGGTCCTTGTGACCATTTAGAAGATTTATGGAGTTGCTTGGTGCAGTGAAACCTCTTCAGAACTAGTCCCTCACATGTACAGCTCCTTTTAATGGAAATACCCAGTGAGAACTTAGTATAGAGTGCTACTCTGCCTACTGTCTAAGGTGCTTCACTGGCATCAGGGAAATATATATTAATAACACCTTTTCATCTCACCAGTGTTTCCTTGGGAGTTTCTTGTGGGATGGAGTTTAAGCCCCTGGTGTTGTAGTGACAATAAGCCAACATCACAAAATCCCTTCAGCTAAATGTGCTTATAATATTTATTTTGAGCATTCAGTACTTTAAAGTGCTTGTGGAGCAACTCCTCCTATATAATTGCAATGTATGAGTGTAGCAGTGATCCCAAGCAGTGTCAATATACATGTCACAACAGAAGGCTTTGGCATGACATAGTACAAAAATACCACCTGCTAAACTAGCTCAGGATTCTTTTCCTGAAGCCTCATCAAGAAGCATGTTTTCCCTCAGCTGGTTTACTCACAGATCTACATCTGTAAGCTAGATTGATTTCTGTTTTCTCCCCCCACTAAAATCTTGTCCCACACCTCAGATCTCTGTCTTTGGTTTACAAGTGCCTCCAGCAGCACATGGCTGATAAATTGAGCTTTTAATCTCCACAAATCATTTGACTACCTGGCTTCTTAATCACTGCAGAAAACACCACTATAGTCATATCAGTCTTCTACTTCTGTTCAGACCCCTTTTCCAACATAAAAGTTATGTCTAGCTTTTGCAGAATTTTTCTTAACAAGCGTAACTAAAACATGGTCTCGATATCAAAGCATGCAGATTAATTTTTCATCTAGCCTTTTTCTTGTACTTACATCACTTACAGGATTTTTTGCCCAACCTTGACAAATGCAATCTTCCCTATTTCCCCCCTAATCTTCCAGAAAAATATTGAGAAGATTTATTTCTGGTACTACTATTTCATTTATAAGTCTTCCATAAGCAGTTCTTTGTGGTTCTTTTTCTGCTAATCTAATCAAATCCAGGCTGCTCAGTCTATTCCCATTTTCTTACTATTGCCCTATCATTTCTTAAATAATTTCCCATTCGTTACAGAGAAGCCACTTGTCTGGCTCTCAGTTAATCCAGGCCATCAACTTCCACATTAAAACATTTTTTTTTTTGCTTTTTCTGTGATGCTGCTTGTACCTACAGGGAGATATCTAGACACAAGTTCCAAGTTCTCTCTCTCTCTTCCTTCAGTTCCACAATTCCATTAGAAACTTACAAATACTCCATGGAAATTAGAGATACTGAATGCTGCCTCCCTGCTTTCTGGTGCTGCCTTGTACTTTTTGGATTGCTCTGCCCATGGGATGTCTCTTCTTTGATCTGCTGGGACCACCTTCTTGTGGACAAGGTCTTTCAATGTTTGTAGAGCAGCTACAAGCCCAGGACAGGTTGTTAAGTAATCTAACAGCAGCAAATGGCATTGAGCATATTGCTGCCTTATAGAATTATATGTACAATACTTCTAGATTTCCTGAATAAGATAAACAGTATTCTCCAAGTGTTAAAGCAGATTGTGATTTCCCCAAAACACCTGTCTGAGGTTTCTAAGCAGATTTTTAATTTACCTTCTGTCCTTTTGAGCTTGTATTTTGATGGTTTGCAGGAAGGAATGAGATGGCCTGGGCATGCTGTGAAGTCTCCGTGGCAGGTTTTCAAGAAGACTCCTGATAAACACATGTCAGTGAAGGCTTGGGAATAGATGATGGGATTTTGGGGCAAGGGACTGGTCTAGAGACTGGATTCATTCTATCCCTCTGTTTCTATCTCACCCTTTCAAAGATAACAGAAGCTCCATCTTAAAAGCCCTGGGTGTGGAAAGCCCACAAACAAGGAAAGAACCCTTGCTTCAGAACACATGGCTGTCACCAGGCAGGCTGGGGGTTTGGATGCCAGAAGCTCTGTACCCCTGGGGTACAGCACTGCTCCCTTCTTGGATGAGGTGGGCAGAGCAGCTGCAGGGTTATATTGAACAAGTTGCTTCATTTCCAGATCTATTTCAGGTGTTTCCACAAAGCAATGTCAAATGTAGCATAACCCAGCTTTGGGCTTCAAAGACAGAAGCAGCTGGTTTCAGTCCACGGGCAGGAATAGCATTTACAGGTGAAAAAAAAAAATAAAATCAAACTTTTTTTCCAGCTGCTTAAGCTACACTTCAGGCTTCTATAGTCAGCCTCCCTTGCCAAGGAAATTAATCTTAGTTTTCTTACATCATGTTCAAGAATGTAAATGCTTCTTTATTCAGGGTCCAATCTGTGAAATATGTCATTAGGTCACTGCCTGGTACATTTAATTGTCTTTCCAACAGAGCTTCAGAGTCCATCTTCTTGAGTGAGTCATATAAAATAAATCAGAAGTCCTCCACAGACCTCCCTGGGTTTTGTCACTGGGTAAGAAAGAGGCCAGCCTTTCTCCTTGGTCTTCTGTTTAGTGGTTTGTAAAGATTAAGTCACTACCCAAAGTTGTTTTATTTGATTATTAACTTAATATTTCCCTTTCATGTTGAACTTCTGAAGCACTTGTGGCAAAAATAAATCCACTGTTTTAATAATCATGTGACAGCCATAAATCTACTCCATACTCAGCGAGAAACTTTTATTTTATCAATACAATTCTTAGTGATTGTAATTTTTCTGTTTAATTGTCTAATTCGATCAGATTCCAAGTTTAACCTATTGCTTACCCTCATATTAGATTGTCAACAAATTTATTAAAATATTAAGGAAGTGGTTTTAACTTTGTATTTTAACCTACCATGTAATTAAAAAATAATTAAATGTGTTACAAGAAATAGTTCAGCTTTCTCTCACTTGGAAATTACCCTGGCAACTTTCTGCCTTTGTTTCTCTCATATGTGTATGCTCACCCCCAGCTTCCATACAGATACCTGCTGTAGGTGCCTGAATATTGTATGCAAAGGCAAGAAAAATCATATATTAGTTAAAATTCTTGGGCTCATCTAGAAAAGAAAAAAATCTAAACTACCTTTTTCATGTTCAAACAACAGAAGATACACAATGACTCTGAAAAATATTGTATGCATCTTTTCATACTTTGAAGTATTTTATGAACAGGTGATGCAAGATATGTAAATTCCACAAAGAGACTGAGTCCACCTCTCAAAGTGACAGTGATTTTTTAAACACTGCAAAAAATGTTTTACTGCTTTGCTACAAAACAAGCTGTAATTTTTTAGTTTTAATTTTTAACTTCAAAATTACTCTTCCATCGCTTGATAAGATTTAATTTATATTAATAGAGGTTTCAAAAGTCACCAATGGTTAAAAATTTTCTGCAAAAAGCCTATGCTTTAATTTTATCCCCTAGAAATGTGAATTAGCCTGGACTATTGTGCTAACTTTGAGCCAGCCTTTTTAATGATAAAAAAGGAAGAGTAGAGGAGAATTTCATGTGTCCTGAGTATGGTGTTTTCACGTCAGGCATGAATTCAGTCCTAATTAATTTGTCTTAGGGAAGTAACACTTTCTCAGTGTCACATTACTTTTTCTGGCTTGTAGGACTACTTTTTCACAAAGCTCTTCATCTGCATCTATAACCAACTATGGAGACCAAGAATTGGTCCCTCCCATGGACTATTCTACCTCAAAGAGAAACCAATCCACTTTTATCTACACGAACAATTAAAAAACCTCACTAAAAATCCAAATCAATTAAAGCATTCAGTTATCCTCAAGTGCTGTGTAACCTTTACTCCTATTTTTCCTGGCCTCCTCGAGGTTTTTTTCTGTCCCTTTCATAGTGCTTTTTATATTCTTGTCTCTCCAAACTTCCCACATTAACAGCCAAGTCCTGTAAATGAGGAGGGAATATACCCTCCAAAATTCATACCCTCCCAAAGAGATGAACCAGGTCTTGGGCCAGCTGAAAGTTTCTTGGTTGTAGTCTTGAACTGTCTGTCCTGTAAGGGGAAAGTGCTGGAGGATACATGACTGTTATAAAAGGATTTCTTTATGGCAGCTACAGGCTACAAGTGGGACTGTGACTGTAAGGGGATATCTACATTTACATTTGAAATAATGGAGGGAGAGTTCTAAAAAACCTGCACCAAATCTCTACTCTCACTTTCCCTGGAATCCTTTATGTTTGAATATCATGCTACCAAAATTATTATTTTTGAGAAGTTCATATTTTCTGTTTGCTCAGAAAATTAATGCTTAAATATGATTTTTAAGTTATAGCAAAGTCTTTTAAATACTAAGCCATTATATATATTTTTTTCTCACTGCATATCCTGATTGCTCTGTGGTTGGTTAAATAACAGAAATCAAAATCTATTAAACAATATTTTGTCTGGGGAAAAAAACCCACAGCAGTATATACATTTATCCTTCAATTTCTGCATGGAATGACACAGTTTAGGTTGAAATAGTTTTGCACCTTCATATTTTTGTCAGAAACCATGAGAGTGTGATTTTTTGTTTGCTTGAAATTCACTTAAAAAAATTAATTGCTGGCAAATGTATTTCTCACCAAGAAAGAGCAGAACCTGCTGGTGATGGGGCAGTCCCATGCATCAATTGTGTGGTCAGCTTCTTCAGAGCTAAACTTAGCAGGGACTAAATAAACAGCTCCAGAGGATTTAAAATGTAGCCTGACTGCCAAGGCTTAGCTGCTGAATTAAATCTGTTGCTGAGATAGCCTTGTCCTCTATGCATATACATCATGCTAATTATAAAATAACAACCTGGATGTTCAAGGGAACCTCAATGTGACTCCTTAGCTGTGGTCACAGCCTTAAGTAGGTAAATATCACTGACAAGAATAAAGTGGATATCTACACTGCTAATTAGAGACATTGCTGGCCAATATCTAGCTCCAGACTCAGGGTCAGGAGACCTGTGCTCTCTTTAGGCCTTTTTTACTGACCTAAGGTTTGACCTCAGCTGTTTCACCCTAATGTTTTTACTTTTTTAAGGCTCTTTTCTTCTGGGTTGGTTTTTTTGTTTTTGTTTTTTTTTTTAACTGTCAGTACATTAGAGTTTATGCAGAGCTAAAGTGTGTTGATGATAATGTTACATTTTGAGGAATCATCTCTATTGAACCTAGCTAGAACTGCTTTAATAAGAGAGTTTTTATTGAAAAATCATCTGGTCAGAATAATTTCATTCAAAATTAGCTTAATACAATAAACATAAGCTATTGGTCTGATTTTTGACCAGTACTAAATGAAAATTACAGAATCTCAATAAAACCAGAAGCCAGATTTCCCAAATCCACTTATTCCTCACAGGCCATCTCTAGATATGGGATCTATTTAACAGAAAAAGTCATTTAAGCCCTGGACAAGCTGTGTCTGCTGTAGAAATTAAGGACAAATAAGTCTCACTACAAATCAAGTACATTCAGTTGGCTAACTTGAAAAAAAAAAAAAGGGGGAAAAAAAGAAAACCCATACAAAATCAACTGTTAAAAAACCCAACTCTGGGCTTACTTTAGTAGTCAGCTTTTGGGGGTGTGTCATTCTGTCAGTAAATATATGATAATGAAATAATGGTATTATAAAGAGGAGTGACCAAACCCTTGGCATACTTCTGTCACTAGATCTATAGCAATTTATAGCTTCTGATGATTGAGCTTGGCATTTTAATCTGGCCATTGTCAATTCCAGGGCTGTTTTTATTAGTCATCCCAGTGATGTCTGAATAAGTAAGTCCAGAGAAATTGGATTTAGAAGGTTCATATTAAAGAACAAAGTGTGCAAGTACAAACTGATGAACAGAAAGATATATATGGGTTCTTTTCAGGTAATATGTATTATTGACATGCAAGGTATCTCTTCACCAATTTAGCTGTGTTTTCCAGCAGCTGCCATAAGTATCATCCATCAGAACAAGAGACCTGGCCAACAGCTCTTTGCTGAGTTGCTAAAACGATGTGGATTTTAATTATGGGTGGGTTTATATGACAGAAAGTGTGACCAATGAATGCCAGAAAAGCCTGGTATTGTGATAGGATTTCCAGCTAATAATTGGACAATTTTTCATGTAAAAGCAACAGCTGGACTGGCTCTGTAGCTTGTGCAGAGAATTGCTCCCAAGTTTAGCATCTCATTTTAGCACCTCTGTTCAAGAAAACCATCACAGTTGGAACTGAGAGAGATTGCAGACACTGGATTTCTGTGAGGAGAGCTGGGATTTGTTTGAGCCCTTTTTTTTTTATTTTATTTTAATATACATATATATATAAATAAAACATACAAAGGAGCACCTGGATAATAGGTGCAAGAAAGCACAATTATATCACCAAAAAGCATGACGTGAGGATGAATGGGAGGGGAAGAACAGCAATTACTTGCCTGCAAACACATTTGTTATTTCCTGGAAGGAGAAGGGAGAGAATCAGTGCAGGAGAGCATCCACCCCTGACACAGGTACCTTCCCCTGTGCCAAATGGGGAGGTGAGGGTCCTTCATCTGCCTTTAGCTTCCTGACATCTTTTTTCCCCTCTGCTAGATCTTGTACTTTCTGTCCTCCCACTCAGCTCTTTGGCTGCAGTGTTCAAAATCAAACAGGTTTCCTTAGGAATCCAATAAATAGGTCTTTGTTAACCCAATGTGCTTTGACTTAATTACACTAAACCCTAAATTCCAAAGCAGATTAAGAAGCATCCACATGAGCAGCTTGATAGGATGGAGGAAGTGATGGGAATGATGACCTCTAACTGCAAGGGCATTTTCATTTGTATTAACAGGGAAAAGAAAAGATTGTTTTAAAAAACCCCAAACACTGTGCTTCAACAACTTCTCACAGGCTCTGTTTAAAACCAGGGATGTTGGTGTTACTGCTGACCATGCCCTTTGTGTGCCCCTTGGGAAGGTGGCTCTCTGCACAGCCACAAAATGTTTTAGCTGAATGAGGCAGACGTGGATTGCACTTTAACCCAGAAATGAGGGATTTTAACACACATGGAGATGCTCTGCAAGTGAATTTTACATCTCCAGAAAGAAATAATTGAAGCCATCACTGATCTGGTATCAGCTGGAGTACAGCATGAGTAGCCTCAGGCTCTGATTTCTATACTTAGAATTTAAAACTCCCAAATTGCTGAGCTTCAGAGTGTGCCATCACCTGAAGGTTTGCATTGTTCCAGCAAGAGGCAGTTTGGGGATTTACTGGTGGCCTTTGCCACCAAATGCAGTGGGGGGGACTCTCCTCTAACTCTCAGAAATCCAAGAAGTTTACATGGTTCTGTCACATGCTGATTTTATTTGAGGTCTTTACAAGAAGTTACATTTCCCTGCTGACAATTTGTAAGAATACTTTTCCCACCACTCTAAGTCTTTGAGAAGATATTAAGATGGGAATCTTACAATCTGTGGTGCTATATTTTACACGTAGCTTTTGGTTAGTTTAATCTCCTCTCCTAGAAGTGTTTTGGTATCTAAAGATGCCTTGAATGAAAGGAAGTATTTTACCTTAAAAAAAAAAGTGCTAAAAAATTGTGGGGGAAAGAGGAAAAAGAAGGACCAGAATTCCTAGCAATTTCAGCTGTCCAGTTTAAGGAGTAATTTTTGGAAATGCTGATTTCACATACTGAAAAAAACAGATAGCCAAACACTGCTAATATTTGTAAAAATCTTAATCTACTCCATAAAATTAGTTATTTCCTCATAGTACTAGATGCAGAGCTTATAATAATGAGGGCTTTTTTGCACTTAGCATAAGAAACAATTGGATTCTATCTTGTTGAAAGCAATCTGTCTAGCATCTCTCTTGAACTGAATTTGAAGTAATGAAGTTCTTATTAGGGATAGCTGTAAAAGAATTTGATTAAACCAACAAGATAAATATTTTTAAATAGTCAGGCTGTTGGGGTCTTCCTTTAAAAACCTCCATACTCTAATTAAAAAATCAATATCTGTTTAAAATACCCAATGTGCTGATTTATTTTATGCAGAAAACATGCAGCAATGTATTCTGAATCACTGTAAGCAGGTAAAAAGTAGAATTTCTGTCAGGCTAGAAACTGCATTTTCCGATATTTCACCCTGAGTTAAAATGATAAAAATACAGGAAATAAATTATTTCCAGAGAACAGAAAATTCCATTTCAGATCCTTACAACCCGTGGGGCTGCACAAACGAAGCTGCCTCCCTCTTTAGTGAAATGATAAAAAGGATGTGAATTTAGCTTGGGTTGTTTGCACAGGAGGACCACCCTGCACGCCTTGTGCAGACTTTTGAGATGGGCTAAGAGCCAGGAAGGAAAGAGCTTGGTCAGGGTGATTGGGATGGCTGCTGGGGAGTGAGGGGAATAGTTTGTCTTTGGGGAGTGTGCCCAGCATGCAGAAGGTGCTGGGGGATGCAAGGATGCAGGAGTGTCAGGGTGGCAGGAGGAAGGAGCCTTTGCTGCAGGTGTCTGTCTCTATACAACCCAAGAAGCTGCTGAAGTAGAAAATAATACCTGGGGGGACTAACTCACCCTTCAAGGACAAAATCAAGAGAGTTCTTTTCAAACCTTTTTAATATACCTTTCCACCACATTCCCTATTTCAAACAACACCTTGTTCTAGTTTATTACTTTAGAGTTCAGATAAATGTGTTTTGATATCTTTTGGCACATTTGCTTAAAAGAAGGGGAAAAAAAGGTGTGAACAGTTGGTGGCTGAGCAGGTGGCCAGGGCTAAACTGTTTTTCCCAAGATGTGCTGAGTCCTCACCCTCATCACCCCTCTGAGACATCATGGCAAATCACACCAGCACCAAGTAATACTGAAGTGAGCCCAGCTAAAAAGTAATAATGGCAATCAGACTCTGAACTTGAGCTTTGTACTCCCCAAACTCAGGAAATTAAAGATTTTCATATGAAGCTCTCTGATTCACTCACTTCTTCCTTTCTCTCTCCAACCTTCCTTTCTCTCTCCAACCTTCGCAGGTCTTTCCTTCCTATTTTTTTTTTTCTCTCCTCCTTTCTCTCTTTCTCAAGCCACATCTCTACCAAATGTGGTGTGTTCCCATTCCTGCAGAATGTCCTGTACAGTCTGCAGTGAGAGTGCCCTTCAAAACAACTCCAAGTCTTCCCTCTGGGCTAGCAGGAATCCCTCATGACCTGGCCCAGAAAAGCTAAGCACTGAACCTCAGAAAGAAAAGGTGTCTTGCTCAAGAGGCTGCCTCACCTTTCAGAATATCCCCAATACTTATTGCTCTGAGAAACGATGGTACCAACCTTCCTTCTGGATCTTTGGAAATGGAGAAAGGAAAAAATAAAATATCAATTAGACCAGCTAAGCCACTTGGTGGATCACAGCCTGAAAAGTCTTGTACAAAGAATGCAAGAAACTGATAAAGAGAAAAAAGCCCTTGCAAGGCTGTGCATTTCTGGTTTGCTGGTGTAAAGGTTTATAGTTCTGAGTGTAAATGAGAGGTCTCTTCAGGTAATTTAGTTTGGCAACAAAAACTGCCTTTTGAAACCATGCTTTAGGCTGGATCTCAACACCTGTCATCTCCTTGTTCCTAAGGACTTTTTTAACAAAAGTTGGGGATGACTAGGATTTTATGAGAATTTATAAGGTTTATTCTTGTGATAAAATTCTTCACTGTGCATAACCCTATATTGGAACAACTCTGTTAGGACCTTCAGTGTGCAGAGGAGTGTCCCAGAGCTGTACAAGCACTCTCAGTTGCTGCCAGGGATATGACAGAAGTGCAGGCTTCCAATCGATAGCAGAGAGGTCAGCAATGTGTTAGGTTTGTTGCATTTTTTCCCTAGTTACTTAAAAATCTCTTCCAGGACAAATGACACTCCCTGCATCTGTCAGAAATGCCAGAAACAACTCAACAAATGAACAAGCACCAAGGAGCACCCCAGAGCCATCCCATTTAGTCTGAAGTTCAGGAGATGCCTCTGAGTTTATTCCTGCCAGGGAAGTACATGGCCACTGGGAGAATGGTTGCCATTCCTAACAGAATGACAGTTGTAGCAGCAGCTGTGAAGTCTCTGCATTCTTAAAAAAAAATATTATTTTATTCGAATATTGATAAACTGAATGATATCTCCTAGCTAATGTTTGTCTGTGAAATTTGAGGTTTTTGTCCAAACTTGCCACTTAGCTACAGGAAGAGACAGAAATAATTGTTTGAAAAGTGTGATGAAGTGTTAATATCTTTCATATATTTTTCTGGCTGAGTGGCTCAGAACACAAACTGTCACCTGCAAAGCTGCCTGTCAGATCTGCCATGCTCTTACTTGAGTGCTGGTGTTCATGGCAGGGCACTTCTCTTGTTATCATCCCTAATTTTTCAGATCACGTACCATTATCCTGCTCACCATAACTAAAACCAGACAAAGTACAGCCCCCAACAAAATTCCACTGGCTATTATAAAGAAACGAAAGGCAGTTAATGAACTGTAACATTAAATAAATATGTTTCTTTTCTAGCCATAAAAAGGGTGCAAATAATACTTCAGTGTTTAGTGGGAGAGGTTTATTTCCAAAGATGATTTGGTCTTTGTCTAAACATATTCTAAAATACAGCCACAAAATTACTAAGGGTCAGATTACCAACAGATTCAAGAGAACTGAAGAAGAGGAAGAGTAATTTGGTGGCATTCAGGCTGGATAACTTAGCTAATGTCACAAGCAGATTCATAACACGGGTCATGGTATTTCTCTTGGGTTTCCACTCTTCTCTTCTGAAAGAAGGTTTAAATTTCATAGAGAAAGGAAACCAGCTAACCAGCTCTTTCCATAGCACTAAGTATCTTGGTTTTTTCTTTCTGTTCTCAGATGTTGACCGTTTTCACTTGATTGTGCTTAAGCAATGCCACATTTTTGCTTTCAGAAGGAAAAGGGCAGATGGGGAAACTCAGCAGTTGCAGGCCAGCACTGGCACCCAGTGGCTCAGGATCCTCTTGGCTCAGCATTCCTCTTTACCTGCTTTGCCAAGATAAATTTAAGGCTATCCAGCTTTGTAATTTAGCTACCACAGGTGAATTCAAGCAGGTCCATAAGTACATTTCTGCAGCAATGAGCTTACCACAGGAAAATGATTTAGAGTGGAAAATATCCTTTTTAAAAAAGTCTCTTAGGGGCCAGGGAGAGCAAAGAAAATATCACAGATCCCAGTGACTGACTTTGGAAACCTTCTGCTTCTGTTCTTGCCCCGCACAGTACCTGTGGCAGCACTTGGTGTGTCTTCTTCCCAGGCCCACAGGAGACAGGCAAGAGCAGTCAGACATGTATAAACCCATTGGAGAAGGTTAAGAAGATTGACTCAGGCTTGGGATTGCATCACAGCCAAGAGTCTCTTGCTTTTCATATAGATCAGCTGCTATAAAAATAATTACCTAGGCTTTACAGTGACTGAGGATCTTTTTTTTTTTTTTTTTAATAGTTCCTAATTCCCTTTCTATGCTCTTCACCAGCAGTATTACTGGAATTCCCTAATATTCAGCACTTACTTTGTCTAAGACCCATCACTGGGATACTCTTATTACAGCTTTCCCAGCCCCAGCTGGCATTTCACAGCTTGAATTCTGCTCATCCAGGCTATCCACACATTGAGAGAAGTGCAATGAAAACTAAAGGCAGCTTTGCAGATGTGGCAGCCAGCCCAGCTCTTTAAGGTGACAAACTTCACCAAATCAATTGGTTGAAAGGGTGTGGAAGGTCTTTTAACCACTGATCCACAGATCCTGAAGACTAAATTGAGTGTGGACCACAAGGCTCACCAAACCTGACTGACAGGGGCTTACATTTACTGAACGTACCTCTTCAAGAAAATAATTCTGAAGTGCAAATAATAATTGAAAACTTTCAGTTTTTCAATGTTTTCTTTAAATCTGCTGATCTGGCTAGAAACCTCTGCATCTCAGTAAGAGTCCACTGCTCCATATCACTTTTCCAATATTTGTTTGGGGTTTTTAAATGTTTGTCTCACATCATTCTGGACCTATTCGAGACCTACAACCACCTACTCAATCATTAGTGATGTTTTCAGAACAGTATTCATGGATTCTCTAATTGGTTGTTATGATTCCAAAAGCATGCAGCAGCTTCCCAGCCAGTTCCCTGGGAATTCCGTCTTCTGGGATCGTCCTTTGATAGCATATGGCTCCTGAAGGAAGATGAGCTTCATGCCTTCAGGCACAGGGGATGGATGGCACCACGTGCAGGTGGATGGGCATGGGGAACAAGACACAGCAGTGTGGGCTTTCTCCTGAGCTCCCTACTCAGCTCTGGGGTAGTGTTCCCCTCGTGGGCATCCACAGGGGCTGGAGAAGTTTTGGCACGCTGCTCCTCTGCCTGGGAAGCCAAACACAGAGACTGGAAAGGTAGCAAAATACAGCTTCTAGCCTCCAACAGAAAATTAGAAAAGAAAAAGTCAGTAGTTTTCAGAGGACAATGAAACAGATGTTCCACTTTTTGCAGAGATGGCCAGAGAGCCGCTGTCTTCCCGTGGCACACAGAAGAGTCATATCTTTAATTTGCATCTCATTTGCCTCCCAGAAAATGAGGAGGATTTTGCAATTGTTGGTCAGCTTGCATCTAAAGCTTTTGTGCTTCAACAGCCACTGAGCACTGCTTCTCATTGCAGCTTGTTATACTGTCATTCCTTTGGAAAGTTTTCACAGATGGATAAATAAGCATTATAAGAGCAGGAGTCCCTGGACATCTGTAAGAATTTCTCCACAATCTGTGGAGCCAACTATCTCACAGGGCTCACTTCTGGAGGATGACAACATGTCCACTTAAGCCATGCAGACAATTTCTGTCTTTGTACTTGAGCACTGCTAATTGTTTGCACAGTTAATTAAACTAAGGGTGAGGAATTCTGCTATATACCCACATGTAATGCACATGTTGACTGTTTCAAGGTGAATACTTTTCTAAATCATGAGCTATTGGCTGACTCACTGTGGTCCATCTCCTCTAATTGGCTTGAGGCTTTTCTAAAGTGCTTGTTCTGATAGAAGGGGCTTTTTTTCCCCACTAAAAAAACAGTACTGTCTCCATATATGAGCATCAGTAGATGTTTTGAGAATCATTGTGCAGGAAAGAGACTCCTAAGCACACATTTAGGTTGGCAATTGGCTGGTGGTCACCTTCTCTCTGGTTTAAAGAGCCCTTAGGCCTGTGGATGAAAGCCTGGTGGCCCCCAATGTACCTGCCAATTGTGTTGTAAAACCACAGCAGAGGGCTCTGTCTCTCAAAAGCTCACAGCATCCTTTTCTTCCAGGACTACGTAAGAAAAGGTTTTAGAAAGATTGTTTTTTCTATGAAGTGACAACCAAATTGCATTTGGTTTGGTAAACATCTGCAAGCTCTGCAAGAATTCTCTTCTGTGAAACACTAGTCATAAGGTTTAACAAGTTATCCTGGCTTCATGGGATGTGATAAAGGCTCAGTGATTTCTCAGTCACTTGCAAAACTTGTCATTCCACTCAAAGCCACCATTCAAAATATCCTTCATATCATAGCACGTGCATCTGCAATTAAAGAAGAAACCCCTTTTAGCTTTAAGGGATTGTATCTTGAGTTGCAATAAGAGAAGCAGTGAGTTTCAAACCCCAATAGCAATTCAAGAGATGTAACTCTATAAAAACCCATTCCACTTTATCTCAATGGCTTTTTTCCCACCAGCATGAAAAAAGTTTTCCCCAGTGAATTTTAGTGGCATTTTGAGCATTTAAACCTATCTACTGAATGATAATTGCTGCATTCAAAATTCATGCTCTTTTCATCACACATTAGCAATAAGATGAGAAAGAAAAGAGTGTTTGGAAAAAAGCAGATACTGCTGGGTACCACTCGATGGAGACAGAAGGGACTACAGAACCTATTGCTGAGCCACACAGTGCAGGGGAAAGTAAAACACTGCTCATGGTTTTTCCACTGTCTGTTTTCATTAAGCTGAACTCTGCTCACAGGAAAGAGATGCTGGAGTTAGAGAGAAAAGAAATAGTAGTCTGTGTCTCTGTCCTTCCTTGTTTATTCAAGAAGCCAAAGTACTGAAAAAGGCTGTTTGGTGTAACTAGTTGGTCAGAACATCTTTAAAGAGGAGAATTCCCTGCAGAGAGTGAAAAGCAAAGTCTCTTTGGCTCCTGGAGGAGAGGAAGGTTACATCTTACAGGCCTCATCTCCATTTTTCCTTCTGACAGAGAATTATCATTAATGATACAAGCTCCTGTTGTTTTCTAGCTGCTTTCAGAAGTCTGTTTGGACCTGGTAATCAAGTAGGGAGGTGTGGAAATGGCTATTGGGGGATAACTTCTAATAAGCAAAGACAAAGATCAAAACAAAACCTGACATGCTCAATTTCTGGCTGCATTGATGAAAAGTTAAGTTGTATTTTTAGCATAGTCTTTGCTTATTAGCTGGTAGCTAGTTCTGCTCATTATTTTCCAGACTGACTAAGTGTAAAGTTTTATTTTATCTGTCAATGAACTAAACTTTTAATTAACTTTCATATTTGTCTTAAGTCATGACTAATTACTCTCAAAGGAATTGCCTTCAAATCCTTAAACTTCTGAACAAAGGGACTGGAGAAAAAGCACTAATCTTCCTTTGAAAACCAACCTCTCTCTTTGAGAACAAAATCAAAAAATAAGCATCTTGAAACTGGGAAACAGAGTATTAACTTTCATCATGAAAACAAACAAAATTTCCATCTGGGTTGACCCTAAAGGATTTTTTTTTCAGGGATTTCACACAGATTGGCAAATGACACTAAGGATTTCAGTACTTGGTCTCTAAACTGGAGGGAAATTATTGGTGTTTAAATCAAGAGTTTCTCTGAAGTAGAATATATTTTGCTTGATGTTACTGACTCATTTTAGTACCGACAAGTGGTTGTTTTCTGTAACAGAAAAACATTCATTTGTGCAGATTTCTGCTTTTCCTTCCTCCCCATCCTTGTATCTGGTCAGGTGAATGGGTGCCAGGATGCTCTGCCAGGATCAGGGCACTTTGAGTAGAACACCAGGTGTGACAGACAGGTGGATGTGCCAGAAACAATAATGGGATGTGTTGTGGTATTGCCCAGAGTAGTTTTTGCACAAATATGATTTTATTCTGTAATACATAAACTAGTGCTGTAGGAATAATTTTGGTAATTGTCAATATAGAAATATCGAGTGGAAAAAAAAAAAGGCTGCAATAGGGAATGATAAGCAGAAAATTTTACAAAGTTATAAGACACATTTATAAATCCTACAGGTTTGGGGATAATCTGCACTGGGGTGACATTAGAAAACTATCTTTGAAGGGTGAGCTAACAGCCTCTATATTTCAGCTTCTCATGAGATATCCTTGCTTTAGGATGTATCCTCATGCTGGTGGCTTGTTAGCTGGCAGTTCATTAAAAAGATGCTGCAGAAGACAGACAAGAATGTGGCCTGGTACTGTATATTTTACAAAACCTGGCTGCAGCTCAATTGTTTTTATTTAAGTCGAGTTCTGGGTTTTTTTTCCTTCTTTCAGTCTGGCTCCTCTGATAGCATGTGTGCTTTCCTGCTCTCTTATTGACTTTGTTGCAAGCAGTCCTCTGAGCAGAATTGATTTGTGATACACTTTGCAGCCATGCAGACAGCTTCCAGTGAAGTGACAAAGAAGTTCTGCTTCTGCACCCACCTAATCAATGAAAAGCAAAGAAAGACAAGACAAAACAGAACCCCCACCTGGAGCTCTGGGTGCCAAACATCAAGCACAGTTCCCAGAGTCCACAAAAGTGACATGCAGAGGGTTTAGTTTTCATATGAGTGTAATATGCTTTTTTTTTTGCTTTTTTTTTTATTGGTGTGTGTGTGTTTCCAAGGTAAGGATCTCTTTTTTAAAGAAGAAATAGTATATAACCACAGATCAATGTGTGGAAACGGACTCAGTGTTTAGCAAATGAAACATTAAAGCCAGAATGTTAATACACCACCATGAGCAACAGCTGGTGCTGTTTTCTCCATCTTTTACAACCAAATGTATTTTAAAACTGAAAATACTAAAGATATTTCTAAAATTAAAACTGGGAAAGGTTTGATCTTGCAACGTTATTCTGATCCAAAGTTGGGATCATCATTGGGAGAAGCCCCAGAATTAGCACAGAACATCAATAAATGCTTTGTTAGACTGAATATCCTTTTCTAGCAGATTCAAGCCACCTGAGAAACTGAAAGAACTTTGCTAGGTCCTTGTCACCAGGTATCTGTGTGGGGATAATAGAACGATAGAATCATTTTGGTGGGAAAAGACCTTTAAGATCCTCAAGCCAACCACTGACAGGTCACAAAGGCATCGATTTACTTTACAAGTGTTTGCTTATTTCTAAGAGATACACATCAGGATGTAAAATGAAGAGCAGTGAGGGCAGCAGAGGTACCAGCAAGGATACTTCAGTGGTCTCCATAGAACGGAACCCTAGCATCAGAGACTGTCAGTTCATGGGTGAATTTTTGCAAAAAAAATTTAAAAGCTCCTCAAGACTTCCCCAAAATTAACCTCCAGTTGACACACTGGGAGAGACAGACACACTGCTTTTTGTACTCCTGAAAAAAAAAAGGAAAAAAAAGAAAAAAAAAAAAAAGTCAAAACTTCTCCTGTGTCCTCTGATGGGTTTTTTGGTTTTTTTTTTTGCTATAATTCAGCTGAGCTGCTAACCTTGACTTCCCTTTGCCTGTGCACTGTGGGACCATCTTGCTGTAAGGCCATTGTATATGTAGTTTACACAGCAAATGACTGTGCGAGGTGAAGGCATGAGAGAATTAGGTTCTAAGACAGCATGCCATAAATCTTGTTTTATAGGACAGGATACTCTGGGACATTGGAATTATCTTGTTATAAAGCCAATGAGATAGAAAAGCAAATAGCGACTCAGTTTTGAAGCACTCCAGTCCCTTGCATAGGTGAAAGAAATTTCTTTCTAATCTGTCAGCCAGAATGCATTCCTTTATGCAGAGATGTGCATCCCCACATGCATGTTCCCCCCCTGCCCTCCATGCCCCAAACATTTAATTTCTGCAGAGACATTTGTTGTTCTAATGGGGGAACAGCTCACGTGCAATGCTCCCTGTTCTCTCTTCCCATCTAATGAGATTCTTCTCTCTGGCAGATCTTGTCAGAGGCTAACTATAACAAATGTTTGGGAATATTTGCTCCAGAATAACCTTTGGCTCTAAGATGGATCACTCGTGTGAGGCAGGTCCCTTTGCAGAGCCCGGGAGATCAAGTTCTGCTTCAGAAGAATGTCTAAAATTCAATAATGGCCCCGTGTACTCAGCTGACCAAGTTTGGCAGTTTCTGATTGATTTCTTTTCCTCTTCAACCCTTTCCTGTCACGATCGGCTAATTAAAAGTGCAGTAATCTGATATAATCTGTTTCCCAGTTGGTGCAGCAGTTGGCTATCTAACAGAAATAATTGATTTGTAAACTGCCAAACCCCAGACACTTAGACTTGCATTGTCTCCTCTAAACCATGTCTAACAGGCTAAATTTGTCTCCTGATACATCAAATGACTCGCACAACAAAATTAATTCAACCTTCACTACTATGGAAAATCAATAGAATAGAAATAGATAAATTTGAACGCGTAATAGAAGCCTGGAGGAAAAGCAAATAAACATGGATGGAGTCTGTTTGTGCAAAGTCAGCAGCGTGTCACCCTCTTGCTCCCTTCAGCTTTTCCACTGCTGTTATTCAAGAAGTGATAGTTGCCTCGTCACTCCAGATGAGCTTGCCCTTACACTTTAAAGAGTACTTGGGTTTTTTCTCTTTTTTTCAAACATAGAGTCAACCCCTGAATAGGTGTGGCTTCTGTGGCTGGCAACCCCAACAATTAATTAGTTCAATCAAGGGACAATAACCACCTTGGTTATTTTTTTTTCTTACATTACTTCCACACTATTAAGGATAAGACATCCTTCCTTAAATATCATTATTGTAGCCCTATATATCCTTTTTGTAGCACATAAAGAGAAATATTGAGTTTAAAGGGGTGAAAACATCTCACAAAAAGGACAGCAACAGCAGTGGGACAGGCACTGAAATCACTGTTCTAGCAGACAACCTTTCAGCAGAGGTGTCTGCTGCCTTCTGAAGCTCAGCCCCTCATTTCAGTCTGACAATGAGCATAAGCATCTGCTTTCTTCTGAGTTTATAAATGTAGCAAAAGTAAATCAAACATGGGAGTGTTTTATGGATCAGGCTATCGCAGTTCTTGGGAAGCCATCTGCTCAGAGAATCATCTTAAAACACATCTGAAAGCAGTCAGGTTTTGAGTAATAAAGCTGGAGATTGCACCTCAGAAAGAAAATGCCCTAGAAAACACACCTCTCTACAAAATATTTTCTTTTACATCTTCGGGCCTGCTAATAAACCAACATTTAAAACTTAACTTCTACTGAAATGAAAGGGAACCTCCAGCCCTGCACAGGGGGCACAGCACAGCATCCCCAGCCTGGCAGTGTTAAATTGGAGCTTGCAGTGCCTTAGGGCAGAGCTTCCTTGTGGCAGCTTCCAACTCCACTTGGCCATCTTCTAAACTAACTCTTTTTTTTTCTTCTTCTTTCCTTTTTTAATTTTTTTTTTCCTTTCTTTTTCTCCACACAGCTCTGGTACCAGGAGGATTAGATCACACGGGGTGATCTTCTCAAGCTTCTGTGCTTGAGTAAATAGCAGTTCTCACACAGTGTGCTTGTTCTCTTTTGATTCCTGTCAGAAGTAAACACATTTTACTAATCTGTGCTACTCCAGGTCCCAGGCTTCATTCTCTCCCCTTGCAAACACACACAAACACTCACATCTGAATGCATAAATATATATTTGGTTTGAATATTTACACGCAGTGTTCATATATACTATGTGTGGAGGTATAATGTGGGTAAATATTCAAACTAAATATGGATATATTTATGTATCTGCAGGCGAGTATATATATACAGTACATGGATCTATTTCTGTATATTACATAGATATGGGAGTAATGTGTGCACACACATATACACTGAGAATTTCAGCCATATTGCTGGTTAAAATGCTGAGTCCTATGCACAGCAGTTGGGTTTTTTTGCCTGTTTATACCCCATCCTCTTATTTCCTTTGAGCAATCTCTGGTTTTGTGTATGATAGCAGCTAAGTCTGAAAAATTTTTACAAGTGAAATGATTTGCCTTCTAAGGGATGTCAATTAAAAGATTTAATTATGTTCTAGTGGACTTTAATGTCCAACTTGGCTTTTAAGTTCAATAAAATGTGGGTAACTGAAGCCTACAGATGGTTTTGAGATGTTGGACTTGCAATGTATATTACATTAGATACATATTTTATGCTGTGTGCAGGTTATATGCAGACAAATATTTCAGGCTTGTGGTAAATCTCTAAAAAATCCTGGCTAACTTTCCTCACAAGATATTTCCTCTCCCCAAATATCTGCAAAAAATCTGAAGTTAAATCAGTGGGACAACCCTAGAAAATTTTCTGTAGCATTTGATGTTTGCATGAGAATCTTTGTAAAATCCAACATGTTTCCAGCAAAACTACAAATGAGCCTAAAAACACCCCCAGATGAAAAAATCCTAAACTGATTTTTTTTTGTTTTTTTCTTCAAATCCTTAAGTCTGTGAAACTTAAAGCAAGAACACAGAAATTACAGTGAGAAACAAAAATCAACAGTCACTCATCTTCAGCCTGTTAGCAGTCTGAGTAATTCCAACCAGAGCAAGATCCAAATAGTTTCATTACCTTGTCACAGGCCTTGTCTCAGTGCCTGTCTTGGAGAGACCTTGCCTATCATTCCACCAGCACCATCCCAAGGAGGGTTCAGCCATGCATGGAAAGAGCAGGAGTGAGTTGAATTTGGAGAGCTTTAATGCACAGAGAGGTACAGCAGGCATACAGATGTCTGCAGGTAGAAATGTATGAGAGTAAGACATCAAACCTCAGTCAAAATAACCAACAATCACCAGCCAAGCAGCAATTTCCTCATTTTTCTATGTAGATTATGATGCAGGAAAATGTAGTTTTTCTAGTGACGGAATTTTCTACTTAAGGAATCACAAAGCTGCTAAAAAAATTTAATCTCAGATTTCCCTCTATTTTATATTTCTGAGTAGAGGTATATTATCTTCCAGGCTAAGTAAATTAGCCCTTTGCCCCACACTGAGAAATGTTTAGTGGCCATTTTTATCAATTTATCCTACAGAAAAAAAAAATTATTAAAAAAAATTGGTATGTCTGTGTAACTGCGTGTTGCACTGTGCAATAAAGTATCAAAATCTGAATAATGCTTTAATGAAAATAAAAGCATAGAATTAACTCTAAAATAAAAAAGAACACATGCTGCCTCATAGTCAGATGACCTCCTCATCTAGGACAGCATTATTTCCAGCATAGCCTAAATTATGTTCCTGAGACAAGCCAAATGACATTGAGGAATTAATTACTGAGGCATTCAAAGTGACTACACAAAGATTTCCTGAAGGACTGGTATGGATTAATCATGACATCTCAAGGTGCTACCCTTAATAGGATTTCCAAAGATTTGATCTATGAGTAAATTTTGAGCTCATGAATATCACGTGAAGCTGAATATATTCTCCCCCTACAGCTGTAACAGCAGAGACTCCCCCAGTTTTCACATTGTTAGTGAGTATCAATGCCTGTTGGTAATTTTAAAGACTTACCATTCATCCAATAAATAGTGAAGTTTTTCACCCTGAAAGCTGAAATTACACTAGCTGGAGATTTCTATAAAGATGTAAGGCATATGCAATAGGACATGCTTTTCGGAGTGAAAGAACAAAATTGGGTGAAGATTTATTGCTCTGGGAAGAGATTCTCTCTAGCACCAGTTATCAGGTTTTTTGTTATGCAGCTACATAACTATTTTATGAATATAGTTTGCATAAATTATCAGTGGTAAATGTCATCTGCAAGACTTAACTGAGCCCTGTGCTAGAAACAAAAAAGGGAGATTTTCAGAACTTCATTTTGGCTTCCTTTTGGGAAAGAAGAGGACTCTGCTACGTAACAAAAACATTTTTCATATCTAGGTATCACTGTGAAAGGAGCTACTTTCAGAGGAACCCAAAGGCATTAAGGAACATTTTCACTAATCCAAAAAAATATTGACTTGAAATCTTTTCCTCAAGGAAAAAATTCTAAGTGAAAAATATTCAGAAATCTAAATGCACATGTTTACCAGAAGAAACAAAGAAGGAAATAATGCACCTGATTGTTTTGTTCACCTTTTAGGTTGCTTCTTAAAGTAATTACATTTTCACAAATTATTTTTACGCTTTTGATCACTTGCACCTATACAGAATACAGTTTGAACATGATTTATAGATTTAACCACAATAATTTTATTTTTACTCAAAGTCCTCAGTCTTGAAAATAAGCACGATTTATTTTCAGAGCAAATAAAATGCTCTTATCTTCATAAATCAAAGCCTATCAAAACAAACATTAATTTCAATTCAGTTCTGACATGGTTTGAGTTTTGCAGGTTGGTTTTTTTTTCATCCCAAGTTATCCCAACTTTACAGCTGCTGGTGAAGGGACATTGCTGCAGCTTTGTCCCAGACAAAGAGCTGTGGATCAGCTCTCTCTGCTCTAAGCTGCTGATGTCCCACATTGCTCCAGCCATGTTTCAATACCTGAAACCTTAATTAAATTACTGATTCCTTGGCCT
The DNA here is from genome assembly GCA_038090715.1 of Florisuga fusca. Lineage (NCBI taxonomy): Eukaryota > Metazoa > Chordata > Aves > Apodiformes > Trochilidae > Florisuga > Florisuga fusca. The sequence continues at coordinate 2,944,161 of JAAWXA010000005.1, read as the reverse complement.
GGCAGCCAAACTGAGGCAGAGTATCCATCAGCTCTGAGCAGAATAAGTTTCCAATTTTTCAGGTTCAGCTCTTCCCATAAGCACAGGTGCCAGCATGTTTTAAAAAGACTTCTGTGCATGCTGCAAGCAGGATCATGGAGATGGATATCTGACTCAGAAAGGAATGTAAACATAAAATGCCTGCTGGTTTATACATGAGATATAACATCTTTGTTCATATGATCCTCAGCTTAATGGTTAATCCTCAATTAATCCTCAGCTTTACTTCAGTCTATCACCTTTACTGGCTGTGACCAGAACTTTGAATTAAAGGTGTTTGTCCCTGATTTTGCTCCCAGAGATGAGCACTAACCATTGGGAAAAATGATTGCAAAACTGAAGCCTTAGTTTATGGAGCTTGGAATAAACTTAGGTGGGTTTTTTTGCAAGGGATCTTGGCAGGCACAATCATGAAATCCATGGGACACTCAGTTGCTACTATCAATAGAATTTCACTGAAATAACACAGTGAAGATACTTTGTAAAATCTGAGGCTCTGGAAACAAATGTTTGTATTTTGGATAAGAATAACCAAAGAGATAAATAGGTAAATATTTACATATTTATATATGTGTGTACATGGAGATATAGATAGATCAAAACAGATTATAAAAAGAACTCTACGTTCACACTGACAGAAAGTAGCTAAAAGCCAGTCTTTCAGCTCTTTTTTGTTTTATACTTCCAACACCGAGCATATAACCTCTGTAAAAGTAACAAATGAAATATACATGGAAAACATTCACTCATGAAGCCATTACTTTTAAAATCCATCAGTAAGCCTAAAAAAGATCAGCCTTGAATCGTGCTGCTTAGGTCTGCATTTCATCAGGCTTTGGAGAAACTCTCAAAAGAAATGAGCATTACTTTTATAAAATACACCTTACAACAAGGAATACTTGTGCACTCCACAACCCCACCCAGTAATCACATATCCCTTCTTCAGAAAGAATGTCAAAACGAGCTGGCCAGCACAGTGGGGAAAAAATAACCAAGTGTCATTCTACAACCCCAACAAACCCACTTCTTGTCTCCAGGAACATTTTGAAATGGCTGAGGATAAAAGGCAAGAATGCACAGGGTGGTGGTAAGAAACCCCCCCAGGATTTCTTACAGCAGCCTCAAAGGCATCTCTAGTATTTCTCTCAATTTGCCAGTAGAGCCTGTGTCTATATACAGGTGCACAGGTGCTTTTCCAGACCCTCAGAATGGCCAAGGATGCTGCTATGTCCTACTGTCCATCATCACCAGCCAGCTGGAAACGACAGAACTGGGTTGGAAAGGACCTTTAGATTTTGTCTAGTCCAACCCCACAAACTGTCACCCTTCTCACATCATCAGTATCCTTGGCTGGTCATCATCTCATCAGCCTGCTCCCTTTTAATGACTTTTACAGATACTTCAGGCTATGATAATCTGATAATCAAATCCAGGGGGAAGATGGATAAGGTGTGTGCATACAGCCTGTCCCACCCACTCTGCTCTGGAGTTGAGCAGACCCAGCAGAGGGAGAGTCTCTGGGGTTGACCCACAGAAAAGGCATACTGAGGCCACAGAAATTCCAGAAATCCCAGAGTGTTAGGGGTTTGGAAGGGACCTCAAGACATCATGGAGTCCAGCTCCCTTGCCAGAGCAGGACCAGCCAGTGTAGGTCACACAGGAACACATCCAGGTGGGTTTTGAATGTCTCCAGAGAAGGAAACTCTACAACCTCCCTGGGCAGCCTGGGCCAATGTTTTGTCACCTTCACAGTGAAAAAGCTTTTCCTTATCTTTACATGGAGCCTCCTCTGCTCCAGCTTGCACCCATCACCCCGTGTCCTACCACTGGTCACCATCAGTGGTCCTACCACTGGTCTTTAGGTTGCATTAAGCACCATGAGGCATATCTGGATGTTCACCTGAGCCAGCTCCTTCCCTGACTCCTGCAGCTCTACTCCCCTCTCACACACCAATTTTTAAATTGTGATGGGAAAAAAAAAAGGTAATAAATTCCCCCAGAGTTTGCCCTCATTATTTTTTTTAATTACACAGCTTTGAAAAGGTGTTGACGAGGTGCCAACCTGAGCAATTATTTTTTTTATTGTGAGCTATTGTCAGAATAAATAGAGGAAGAAAAAAACATCATCCATTTTTCCTCTATTCTTTTACTTCCATCTGGTGTCACCCGGGCCCGTTTTGGCAGCGCCTGGAGCTCTTCCAGACTTTATTGTTCCTCAGCCCCTTTCCCGAAGGCTTTGGGCTCCACTTCTCAGCCCAGGGAGGTGTTCCTGGGCCGGCAGAGCAGGAGTTAACCCCAACCCGGCCCAGGTGGAACCGATGAGGGATGGACCATTCCCGAAGGTATTTCCCTCCCCTCCCCTCCCTGCCCAAAGGCGCTGGGTCCGGGCTGGGGGTGCTTCGGAGTTGCTGGTGACTTCTCCAGATGTCTCTGCTCGGGATGGAGGTAAATCCCTGTTCCAGGAAGGAATAGGTTTTTGGGAGGTGATGAAGGGGGTTGAGCAGCCCTTGGTGGTTGTTGTAGCTGGAGAGTCTGACCCTAACCAAGTGCTCTTTAATGTTAATGTAGGTGGTGTTTTACCTCTTAGTGTTTGTTTGCTTCCTTTTGATGTTTCCTCTTCCCTCTCAAGAGTTTTAGGAAAAGGCTGGAGATGCAGAGAGCCAGGTGTTGGTGGAAGATCTGTGGCCTGACCTTGTGTTGGTTGGTTGGGGGGTTGTTTTCCCAGGCGAGTGAAATGAAACCAAGAAATCTACAGGTTTAGCCTTGCCTTCCACCTTGAAGGAGAAAGCTGCTCATCCTGTAACTCTCTAACCAAAAGGGAGCATTTAGCAACTTCCTATGAAAGTTTCAGAGACACTTTCATACTGGAAGTCTCCTATTCTGAACAACTAATTAGTAATATTAAGGTATAATTTATTTTTTTTATCATAAATGTTATCTTTGTGGTGCCATGACGTGATAGTTAAGTTTTCTGTGAATATTTTAAGAAGGGAAGAAAAGCTCTTGATTTTTTTTTTATAGCTACTATATAAATTTATAAAAAAATATTTACATATTTGGGTCCCTGTGGGAGACTGATGTGACAAATATATCCCAGAAAGCTTGCCTGGGGGCCAAACTGTAAAATTATCCTTCTCACAACTGAGCTCCACCAATGTGCATATTTTCAACTAATATGTAAACATTCTTAGCATGATTTATGCATGTTCAGTTATGACTGGAAGAAAGGCAAAAGTATATAAAAATAAGGAGGAAACATTATTACTCTAACATTGAAATAATTATTTAAAAGAAGAGCAAAGGTGCATCTTGCTCCTGAGTTTCTCTCTTCAGGCTGTTCCCTTCATCTTGCTTCATTTCTCTGTAGCTCTGGTTTCTGCTGGCAAAGCTCAGGGGGGCTCAGAGGTGGACACAGGTGGTAATGATCCCAGATTAGCAGCATGCTCCTGAGTGGGTGGAAGAGGAGGGAGAAGGAAGCTAAAGGACTAAAAGCAGCTGCAACTAATAATTTTCCTTTAGAAAGGCTTAATTTGGTCTCTGGATGTGACCTCATCTTGCTATTGATAGCATTTCTTCTGCTTATTCAAAAGCTGGTGAGAAAGGTGTTATCAATAGTGCTGTGGACAGGAGGGAGAAGAATCACTGTCTCAATCAAGAGCCAATTTTTAAATTAAAATGCTATGACTTAAACTCTGAGGGTAAAATTTATATAATTATGGAACGTAACAATGCAGAACTCAGTCATTTCTTCAGCTCCTGACTTCATTGTCTGAGTCTTTGTCATGTACCAAAGTCCTTTTTTTTTGTGCCTACCAAAGATCTATTCATGGCAGAGGAGGAACAAATTGCTCCTTTCACAAGTTTGAAACTTGCAGCCATTATGGGAAGAAACTTCTTTCTAGAAGACCCTGCAAAATTGCTAAATGTACTTATGTGTGACTGAGCCATGTAGTACTTTTCATTAGATAAATTAGGAGTATGGTGAAGGTTAATTTTGGCTGAACCTTTTGATGTATAATAAATCAAACTGTTGAAAGCAGCTCAACATTCCTGGAGTGCTTATCTCTTGGTGTTGTTATTTCAAACCTGAATGAATGTCTATCATAATGATTTACCCAATCAGCACTGCTGTCTGAGAAATGCAATTCTAGAGAGCCAAGTATGCCAGTAAATGTTTAGCTGCAATAACTCACCATATCTTAAATATGCCATGGAAAAACAATAGTTATGAGTGATGTGAAATACATTTTACATCAAATTTTCTTTTTTCTTTTTCTTTTTTTTTTTCATTGAAGTAGATAAAAAGTACAAGTAGGAGGGATTAATATGCTGCAAAGTTTTAATAATTTCAAAATAGCCATGGGAAGAACCATTCCAGAGCAAATTTGATAACTACAACTAAAATTTCCTTATGAAGTTGAATTTGTCTCTTCAAGGTGGAGCTTTTCAGGGCACTTCTAGGTTTTTATCACTTCTGTGAGCGATTGTGCATTTCATCTTTATTTACAATGCAAAAGGCACCAGCATCAACAACTTTTTTGGTTTTGCATCACAGGTGGATTTTTTTTTCCTGTTCAATACCTATCAAGGTACAGACAATCTCTTTCTGAGCTAGGCTGCTTCTTTGCTATGTATTTTAGTCCATGAAAACTTGTGTTACCCAGGAATTCTTAAGCCTTGTTTTCTTTCTTTAGAGAAATAAAAATTAAAATTGGCAGCAGGTAGTGCTGGTAATTTTTCCAGTGTTTGAGTCTGTATTGTTTTTATATCATAGGAGTAAAAATTAACTTTTGTGAAAAGTGATGGAAAGGAAACTTGAGTATCTGGCCTGATCTTGGCCACTGTGTCTTGCTGTAAGAGATGGAGTATTTGAGGGCAAAAGATTTTGTAGGACAGTTTGTTGCATTTTATCTTCCTGGTCAAAACTCCCTCAGTGACAATGATGCTCCTGCCACGTGGTAAATACAAGTGTTTAAAACAAGCCCACAAATGTGTTCATTTCTCAATGCTGAAGCAAGCAAACAAGCAAGCTCCTAATTGTAGAAGGGACTAAATAGTAATAAAAACAAGACACTGAACTGATGACCACCTGCATTATTTTTAACTCAGGCATCCTGCAATGATCTTTCACACTGTCTTGGTTTTATACTGAAGCAGTTTCATTTTTGTAATTGTTGCCTGTGTCTGTTTTCTTTTCCTGTTCTCTTATCTTCTAGCCAATACTGTAATTTCACTTAATAGTTGAGTCATTTGGCTTTTTTGCTCATGTGGCTATCTCTGGATATCTAAAAAGAATTTATGGATATTGAGAGAACTCCCTGTTAAGTCTTTATCAACTACAAAGAGGTTTATTTTCTTTAAATAGCCAGCTGCAGTCCAGGCTTTTAACTGGAGTTACTGTTGACAACTTGAACTTGTGATTTTCCCTGAGGAAGTTGTTTTGTAATAGAGCTGAGAGAGGACCAGAAGCATTCCTGGTCCTGTTTATTACCTTGTGCCAACTTTCCAGTCTTCTTCCTGTAAGCCTCTCTATGCTACTCATTTATTAATTTTACATTTGTCTTGAGGCTCCATGTAGCCACCTTGGTGCTTTGATTTGCTTTCCTGTGATGTGCCCTTGTGCATTAATCTCTGTTTTGCAATTGCATTATTTGTTTCTTTATTCTTGAACTCTGGGAACAATATGGATGCCTTCAGACCTTTTCCTACCTTATTGTCCTTAAGATTTCTACATTTCTGGCCTGAGTAGCAATTTTTATCTGCTAAGGGTTTCTGTACCAGATTTTTTGCATGGATGGTAGCCTTCAGGAATACTTTTAGGTTTTCCTTTTGTTTTTTTTTATTTATTCCTCCTTGGAATTTTTCAAAATATTAGTGATCTGATTAGTGACCTGAGAGGTAGCAGAGATGACACATTTTATTTTTAAATTGTATTGAATGCCTTTTCATCGTAGTCAAATTGTCCATGGCAAACTTTATCTTACTATTTATGCTCCCATTGTTGTTGTCTTGAAACATGACTATGGGATTTTGGTTTTGGGTTTTTTTTGTATTTGCTTGTGTTTGGTTTTTTGTTTGTTTTTTTTTTTTTAAAAAAAAGGCATTCAAACAATTCTTGTCAAGCAAGACCCGAAAGTTTTAAGTATGGTAGGAAATGAGGAAAAGAGAATAAAATGTCAGCTTCTCCATCCAATTCATAGCAATAGCATCACATGTTCATGAATTTAAGCTTTTTCCTCATCAAAGAACCTCTGAACCATACTGACATGTTATATTCAAATTTCAGGCTTGATTTTGATCATGATCAAAGGGGTAATGCTTCAAGTATTTGACATCTGATTCTTTTTCCTAGCTTTGATTGTTTCAGACTGAGGTACAAGTTCCCACTTCCACTACTTGTGGCAGCCAAGGCTGAAAAGCATCTTAGCTGCAGATAATGGATGCTGCTGCTTGGAACTTCAGCCCCTTGGTATTTTAGTGTAAAATCTCTCTCTCTCCTTTTGCCTGTGGTTTTCAGCCCATTTGCATGGTATTGTGGGGAAAAAGAAGTGCTTAGAAAAATAATCAATTGAATCATAATACAGGGGAAACAGCTAGGAAACTCACAGAAGGTATGTGTGAAATCTAAGCAGTACAGTGTGAACGAGTCCCTGGAGAGTAATGGAAGGTTAAAACAAACAGGCCTTTTATTGTTGTAATATAAAATTTCTCATAAGGTGCTATCATTAGGCAGATCATTACGAATTTTTTTCTTTTTTTTCCCCTGGATCATAAAAACTGGCTTTTACTGGGGCTGGTATCTTGCACGATAAACTTATGAGGGATTTATGGAAGCAGCAGAAGCCACATAAAAGCTGTTTTGTGGTGTCGAGTGCTACAGAGGGGCTTCAGAAACTAATCAGCAGAGGTCTCACCAGACTTCCCTCAGGTGCTAGAGGTGAGGCAAGAGGGTCCTAACCATCCTGGTTTTAGCAGGTTACTCAGTGAAGATAGCTCTTGCAGTTTTGCCACCATGTTGACCTCAAAGCTGTAGCAGTGAAACTGTGACCCGAAATACTGATCTGATACATCACTTCGAAAATTTGTGAACAATAAATGCAGGGAAAAGACATTTCCTGGGTTTGTTTCCTCTCTTTTTAATAGGCTTTTAAAAATTCAAAAGAACCAATTTGTACTCAATTCTGTCAAGAAATGATGGCATGCAGGGTTAAGTACATGAAAATGGTACCGTTTTGCATCCATAAAATATCAGCAGTTTCATAAGATTTTTTGATTTTAATTCTACCTTGCTTCAGATCTCTTCACCTTCCTCAGATAATGTTATTAAGCTTTTTTTTAGAGAATCAGTGAGGAGTGTAATTTTTATCAAGGATATTTAAGGAAGTGTGGAGAAGGATTAATACCCAAGCCAAGGAATCTCCCACTACTCGGATCTCAACCCCAGCTGTGAGCAACTTGTCCCAGTCTGTCCTGATCTTTCTGGCTGCTTGCCTTCCCCTTGTGCATTTTCTTTCTCCACCACCAGCTTTTTCCTGTCCCTTACCCTCATTCTGTCTTGCTTTTTCCCTGCTGAAGTGCTGCTCTTCTGTCCAAGCTGGAGCTCTGTTGGAGGGGAGGGAGGAGATGCTGAGGAAAAGGGAAAGAAATGCTGCTGATCCGAGTGACAACAAGGGGGGGGAATGAATCCCTGTCCCCACAGATGAATGGGACTAGGCAGAGCTGCAACAGCTGCTTTGGGGCTGGGCCCTTCTCATGGTTTACATCTCAGTTTTCCTTCTGGTCTGGTCCATGAGAGGAGCTGGAAAAAATCTCCCAATGGCTTTGGGGAACAAATGAGTCTGTGCATAATGCACATAATGCTGTCAGGAGTTTTGTGGCACTTGCACTGTTTTTGGGGGGGCTTGTTTGTTGTGGACAGTAGGTCTGAAAAAGAGGCAAGTGCCAGCAGGTGATTTTGTTTTTCAAATAGTCCAAGTGTGAAATGTGTGAGCTCCATTTATCATTCCAGCTGAGTCTCTGTGGAGGCTGACCTGCTTATGTTTGCCCACTTCTTTTTGGTTTCCTTCACTAAATGTCACCTGCTGGAACAAACGTTTTTTTAATCTGAATTTCCAAGCATGCACAAATGATGAATTACTTTATTTGTTCAAGAAACACTTCTGTAAGACTGTTTTAATTGTAATTAGTATGGGGGGGAGGCTCTGATTTGTTGAAGGCATTCTTAGCAAGCAAAAAGTAGTATTGATACCATCAGTGAAGACGATAGATATGTAAAATAACTTTGCAAATTTGGACACTGCTCTGGGGCATTAAGGGCTTTTTGTGCTCTGCAATGCTGAGGACAGCTTTTCCTGTTCACATTCATTAATGGCTGCTTAAAAGTGTCACTTATACCCACTGAAATCGTAGGTAGATTCACATTTACCTTATCCAAGGAGTGTAAGAGAGAATGTCATCAACTATACTTTGCCTATTAGTACCTCTCTGTGGGGTGGAAAACTTCTTTGCAGAGGATGCTTTAGTATTACACTGCAGAAAAATAAAATATAGCTACCTCTGCCTAGAAGTCAGCATATAGAGTACGTGTAGTATACTCTTTTTTTCAGTTGCCAAGCCTCATATACTAAGAGTAGTTGGGGTTGATGTAGGAAAACCTGGACCAAGTTAGAAATATATTTTTAAAGGTATATCTTACCACACAAAGTGAAAGGAACTGGTTCTGGTTCCCTTCTCCCCACTCTATTGAAGTGTTGATCACTGTTTGGGGAGGTAACATACATCAAGCAACAAAACTGAAGGTAGGTGAAGGAAATAAACTCGAGGGGTAGAATAAACCCCTAGCTCTGCTGCTGTATGCCAGCATTCTTCAGAGCCTCCTGGATGGAGGTGTTTAAAGCCCAATCTGTTGACTTCAGAGTGGCACATGACATGCTGAAATGATCCCACAAAGTAAAACTTCATAAGGAATAAAGGACCACATTGCTGTGCCCATCCTGGTCAGGCTGATGTCCTTTCTGTCAAGGGAGCATGGAGGAGTTCCTGTCCTACAGGAAAAGGGTCCACCTTCCTTGAAAAAACAGCTCTGCAATAAGTTGGTTGTGTTTAGTGAGTAGTGTGAGAGGTGTTTACAAGAGGCACTGGTTTTCAGAGCATCAGGAAGTACCAAGATCTGGAGTTTAGACTTGTGGGACATTAGAGCTGCTGCAGTCAGTTTTTGCACTTATCAGCTTGGCATTGTTGAGAAAAGCTTTTTACCCTTCCAGTCAGAGCTGGCTATTGCTTTCAGATAGAAAACACTTACCTGCTTCAACAGCAAAACACTTTTTCTTTATTTACCACCTCTTTTTCCTGTCATTATGGCAGATCTCAAGATGTACCAGGTGCTCAATCCCAAACACAACTTCATGTTTGCTTCAAGGTCAAGAAAGATCTAAAGGAATACTGTTAGCTTTAAATTGATTAAGGGTAACTGTGTCTACTAAAACCTTTGTGCTGATCCCTTTTGTTTGCTTTTATATTTTAAATGTCTTAGATTTTAATATTGCCATGCTATAACTTTGAAAAACTTAACTTTGAAATATCACGTTCCAGCAAGATGCTTAAAAAGAAATTATAAGTTTTAAGAAGGGTACTTGAATGCTTCTGATGCACTGTAAGGAGAAAAGCTGGAAAAACCTCATGACTGAACACAACAGAAATACAATCTAAGGGTATTTAAGTGTTGGGGTTTTTTTTTCCCTTCCTGTGGAGGCAGATGCTTGTGTATTTTTCACTTCTAGGTATGTTACTCTGGCTGTATACAATCTATGTGTTCTTGCTTCTGCTTCTGATTTTTTGGCAGCTGATATCTGAACCATCACAGAATAGTTTACAAAAGTGGAGCTATTTTGAAGAATAAATCACTTTGTTGTAATTGGATGTGATTTTTAAATTTTTTTTTTATTTTTTTTTTTTAAATCTGTTAGTGATAATAACACAGTATCTCAAACACACTCACTTTTCACATGTTTTATGAGGACCTGAGCTCCACGTTCAGTGAAAATGGTGGCAAACAATTCCTTCGTAAGTTGGGTGTATTTCAGGGAGGGACTTCAGAAAAGCTTTTGCTGGCAGCAGTATAACCTGAACTTAGATCTACTTGGCAATGTTAATGGAAGGATAAATGCAGAAAGAAGGAAGTAACAAATGACAAAGATAGATTTGTTTTACCCCACCAAAGATGGTATCAGATACTTGCTAGAATATCAACGTTTTCCAGTTGTTTCACATGTATTTCCCCATCAAAAGACAAAGAAATCCTTGAAAAGAGACATATTCATGATGCCCTTCAGAAGGGCTGAGGTCCAGCAGGTTTGCTCCCCTGAGGTTTCACAGGTGTGGAACACAGAACCCACTGCTGTGCTACTACAGCTGTAAATATATTATATACTATATTAAATACTATACTATAGCTGGGTAAATAGATGCTTCTTCAGAATGGTTCACTTCACTCTTTTGAATGCAAGAATTTGACTCCACTTCCCAAAGCTGGCAAATAATTCTGTCCTTTACTACGAAGCTGTCAAGATGCAAGGAAGGCTTTTTATTGGTTTACTTTGATAGAGGTGTAGGAAGGAAGAGCTGCTGGAGTTCAAAGAAAACTGAATTAGCAAAAGATGATAAAATGGCATTAAAAACACAGAGTGCCTTTTGACATAGTATCAGTCAGTCCAGATTTTGTAGAATTCAAGGAAATGCCTCTTTTTCTCTTAGAGAAAGGTTTCCAGAAATATTACTTGAAACCTTGTAATACTGACTTGATTTTTTTTTTTTTGTTTTTAAATATCTGCACAGTGAGCTGATAGACCAGCATCTCCTAGTGATTTACACAATCACAATAAGGCAGAAATCATATGGTCCAGAGTAGTTTTGCAAAGCACTAAGCTAAACACGAATGTATTTGCCTGGTTTTGACTGGAGGATTAGTGATTTGTTTCTTTGTGCTACTCTACACTGAGCTCTTAATTAAGCTTACCAGGCACAAGTGCACTTCAGGTGATCCAGATGACCTTTAAAGGGCCTGCAGCAGATGGTGGAAAGGCTGTGTTCTGCACAGGATTCTGCTGTTTTGTCTGTTAAATAAGTATCTAATTACTCCCAGTCTTATCTTATTTCAACACCGTGTCACTAAATTACTTACAAGGCTGTAAGTAAGGTAATCCGTTGCCAATCCGATAAGCTTTCTCTTGACTTTTTGGGAAGTAAACTTGCACCTGATGAGAATTTTCTTTCTTGCAGACAAGAGCACCTTCCAGTGCTTTTCCAGAGCTTCTTAACAAGATCACTCACTGTCTTTCCCACATGGAACAGCTGAAAGAAAAGCTAAATAAATTACCTCTGATAAATTCAGATGGATTTTTTTTGAAAATTTGCTTCTTGAGTGCAAAATGGCTTTTATTTGTGGTGTTTTACATTGGGATGGGCAAGAGGATGTATATTCAGAAATAATAGCATCAACTCTTTGTATTTGTGGGCAACTCTTTGTATTTGTGGGCAACTCTTTGTATTTGTGGACCTCCTGCCCATATCAGGCCAAAGGACCATTACACAGAGCAGGACTTAGACATCCTGAGTTAATTTCTTCTTCAGTATTGTCTTGAAGGGATCCAAGCTGTGAAAACAGGCAGGTTGTTATCAGAGACACTATCTAGATTTCTTTTCTTACCTATGACTTTCTTCAGTCTCCCTGAAACTGAGGTGGTGTGTGAAAATCTTTGCAGCACTGGGGAGGTTCTCCCTCCTCTCAGCCTTCCTGGAGTCACACCTGCAAGCCTGCAGAAAAGGGATGAAAAAGAGTGAAATGCATTGCTCATATGCATTACCGTGCCCTGGGAAGAAGGAAGATGTCCTGTGATTTAAAAAAAAAAAATCCCTTAACTTCTTGTCTCCAAACAATGAGCCTTTGCTATGAGTTCTGCCTTCAAGAAGTCTTCTGCCTGTCACTGTTCTGTGCCTGTGGTGCAGAAAGCAGTGAAGTTCTGCAGGTGTGTGTGTGGCTTTCACATGGAGCTGAGGGTAGGATGAAGTAGGCATAAAATTGCCCTTTCCTCTTTACCTCAGTAGCTATTCTACAGTAATAGTACTAAGGGGGGAAAAAAAGTTTGGGGGAAGATGATCAGCTTCACTCCATAATTGGCATTTCATGTTTTTATATAGTTCATGTGCTTCATGTTTGCCAGATAGAAACTGGGTTGGATGTTTGATACAGCCTGGTTAGTCAGCAGGCCCTTTGACCAGTGAATATTTTTATTTTTAGTTCTGTTAGCTTCTTTGTTTTTGAATGACCCCACTTCATCAGCAAGTAATTTAATTTAAATCATGTGTAAAGCACTAGATTCAGTCAAAACTTAAGATGGCATGGAATCACAGAACTTCTCAATGCCCTGTAGAGTTAAGGTAGGGGGTCAGCTTTTGGTCTCCCTGTGTCCCCTAGGGAAGCTGCTGCATCTCTTGCTCTGCTGGGCAGTCACCCTGCATTTGCAGAGCAGAGTAATTTCTCCTGTGATTTCCACCCTGGATGACAGATAATCTGTTTTGTTCAAAAGTAAGACTCAGGTTCAGACAAGTGTTCTTTAAGTTGTGTCTAAGAGGAGGTCAAATAAGATAATATTGCCTTCTGTCCTTAAAAATCTATAGATGTAGCCAGTGAAGGGAAATATCTTATTTCTGTAATTTCAGATATTGCCTTTAATCAAATTTTCAGAACAAAAGACAGGAAAAACCAAGCTCACAAGCAGCCTAGCAACCTCTTTGACTCAAGTCTCTGAGTTCCTATAAATAGTTTACAAACTAATTGTCTTTAAAAGAGAAAAACCTGTTACTGAGGGCAAGATTCTGGTAAATATGCAATTTAATCTATCAGTGCTCTTCTCTAGCTGTTAATAACCATGGATGACCTGTTTGGCATGAGGATCTGAAAGCAGAGCTGTCCTATTAACCTGCCAGGGTATGTGTTACCTTCATTTTGAGAGCTCTTTGGAAGAGCTTGAAGATGATCATTGCAAACATCATAGCATGAGGCCAGGGAAGTGTTATCACGAGCATACTTGCTGCTTTTATTGCATGATCTATTGTTAGAAAAGTTGCTTTGTTTATGAGTTTGCATTAGACATCACATCAAGTTAAAGATTGTCTTGCCCTCCTGTTATGTGCTGTTGGTAATTTCTGTTAAGCTGGAAAAACCCTCCAGCTGCAGAATTAGAGCTTCATCTCATTCTGTGCATTACAAGCCACCTGAAGGATTTTATTTATTTTTTTCCCCAGGAAAAAAAAATCCTTTCCTGACTTTCAGTGCAGTCTCCTAGTTTGACAATACCTGGGCAGTAGTGATAGAGCTGACACTGGTGGCTGTGGTTCAGTGGAAATGGACCTTACAGTCCCTGCTATTGCCCTGCAAATGTGAGTAGAACTAAGGGTGCAGCACAAAGAAAAGCAGCAGTGATTTTTGACCTCTCTATAGCAAAGCAAAGACTGCCTGCTTTTGTTGTCTGTCTCATGCTGGGCCACGTTTTGAGGCTTTTCCATTTTTTTGTTGTTTTGTCCAGAACAGTCGTATTCTCACTGCTTTTATCTGCCCTTAGGTGGGAATAATACTGAATCAAACTTCTTGTCACTAAATGTTGTGTTTTGTCCTCACAAGGATGCTTCCAGCAGCTATAGATTTGGGGAAGGTGTCAGAAACCATCCCACATAACATTCTGGGGATTCCCGACCTTGTGTGTGCCTCTGCTCCCTACCTGGTGAGATGAGGAGAAGGGAACTTCACCACCCCTTCTCCACACACCTTGCATTGGTTTGAATGCCTTCAGCAGAGCCCTCTTAAATCTCTTATCTAAGGTAATCAATCTCATCTCTGAAGTCATCAATCAGTAACTGGTTTGAGCCTTTCTAATGGGGCTGTTTCTTTAATCACTCCTGTTCATACACTTGCCCTTGGGCACAACTTAACCAGTCAGGTTCAATATCTATAGTGTATGAATTTTCTTCTCCCCTCTCTTGCCTTACAGAAGTTTTAAAACTGACCTGCTTTAATACTTCTGAAAAAAATCCTATCCATGTAAACCCCCTGTTCAAAGAGAGTTTAGATTATTGTATATAGAGAGAGTTTTCAGAGCTTGAACTAAAGCAAATATCATTTAATTTTCTCTTTACAATTGCTACTACAGGGTGCTAAATTGTTGCTGTTATAATGAAACTCCACCCAATGTAGTGATGAATTTAACAACCAAATATGCATCATAGTAGGGCATAACAAGTCAGTTTAGGGTTTGGGCTGGGGAAACACTGAGTGTTTGAGGGTTTTCTTAAAAGCGTTCACAATTCACAGCTGCAGACTTGCCTAACTTTACATGACTCCAGAAATTAGCTTAATGTTTATGCATGAGTTTAAGGATTTATTAGCAACTGCAAGAACTTGTTCTTTTATCTCTAAGCTAACACTTCAGAGCAAAGTAGTAGAGGGAGTATCTCTAAACCATGCAAGCAGCATGACATCAGAGTATTGCTTTCTCAGGTGATGGTATGAAGAAAAGCATACTAGAATGGCAATGTGTGTTTATCAGTGGAGCTTTCTTGTATTTTTATTTCCTCTAGTTCTCTCAGGCTTTGAAGATAAATATTTTGGGGTGTTTTGTCTCAGTTGTCCATGGCTTTTCTGAAAACAACCGAATACTAAAATGGGAAGGGAAGTTATACATGTTTTGAAATTGAGTTTCTCTATGGTCCTAAAGCAAAGCCCATCACAAGCTGAAAGCAGTGGGGAAAAGCTGGTTATTCTGAGAAGAAGTAACATTTTAGACTTCCAGATTAAATTTTTAAGTCATGTTCTGTATTCACAATTCCCGTGTTAGAAGTTTGATTTGGTTTTGTTTTTAATAACTGTGGTTTAATCAGTGATCACACAGTAGCTACATATCTCCTAAATTAACCTTGCAGGCACATCTAAACCATGGCCTTGGTCAAAAATATCAGTATCCATTTCACAGGCTAGGAAGTGAGAGGCACGTGAAATGGGATGTTTCCAAAATGACACAGGAAACATAAAATTTGGGAATAAATCTCAGAATTCATGTTTTCTAGTACAAAGCAAACCTTTTCTCTTCAGCTGTCTGATCAGTGGCCGAGATGAGAACTGTTTCTGTAAGGATCCTCGTGCTTCAAAGTCTGAGAAGATCCCTCAGCACTGCAGTTTACACAGACAGCTACAAGTTTTGCACTGCCTTTCAGCCCTGTTTTGAGGAAAGGAGGAGCTCTAACATGTTAGAGAATTTCCACGTGCAAATCCCATTTGTCTGTCACTCCTGTTTCTGCCATTCACAACCATGACAGTTATTAGCCTATCAATAATCGGAAGAGGAGAAGGTGTTATATATCCTTTTCCTAATAATGATTTCATAGCAGAAGCTAGGATCCTCATTCTGCAAAGTGAGGGAATGGAACAATACTAAGGAAAAAAAAAAAAAAGGTTTTATAGCCTTCACAAATTGTGCTGCTCTTGTAGAGACAGCTAATGCCAAGTGATCCTTGCTGACAATGACAGGCTGTGCTATCCAGCAATGTGGAGACTTTGCCACATCCCAGCAAAGAAATTATTAGAGAATTTTCCTTTATGTTAACACCTAAGCACCTATCTGGCTGCAACAACCATCCAGGTTTTGGGCACCTCTGAAAAATAATGTGTTCTCTATACAGCAATGGAGGTGAGGTCTCAATTCCCTCCTGAGATGTAAGACCAGTAACTTGCTCTGCCTTACTCCAGAAGAATTTTAATCCTTTGCCTGAAAAACCTGAGCCACTTCCAAGGATTGCAACAGCTTACAGCAGTAGTCTCCAACAGGGTCTTGCCAAAAGTTTTCCAAGGTCTGGGATAGCTGAGAAGGTACCCCGAGCACACAGGGGCTATGCCAAGGTTCTTAGGGTGACTGCATCCCTCAGAAAGGCCCACAAGGGAGAGCAGGCTGAGAAATCCTACAAACTTTCACCTTTTCTTGCTGTTTCAGCAGTGGTCACACTTCTGCCACCTTGGGGAAGGTCTTGGGGCTGCTTCAGCAGCATTGTCAGGATATGTCCAAGAATAAAACTCTGTCAGGTTGCCTCTGAAGATGACAGTAGGATGTGGATGGTCAGCATTAGAATGTGAGTGAGGGTTAATTTAAAAAGTTTCTTTGGTGTTAAGCTTTATGTTTGCTCTTTTAAACTTATTTCTGTCCTCAGCTCCATGGGTAAAGACATGTTAGTTAACAATTAAAAATTGTTTTTATCAAATATGTCATTTATGAAACTTCTTTTCAGAGATGAGGAAGCAGTTCACTGCCTGTTCATTACTCTGAATACTTGAAAAGAAGATGGATGTGTTTTTCATGTGTAGCCATGACTGAAATAGTTGTTTGCTGTGTCCTGATAACTCTGCTCAGCGTTCTTCCCCACTTGATCTTGAAATTCTTGTTGTCAGAAAAAGAAAGATATATTAAAGAAACACATAAATGTTCATTGATAGTTGTACAGCAGTACTGAATTTCTGGTGGAGTTATAATGCATTTTTGTTTTGAAATTTAAGTAAATTTCCATCTATTTTCAAAACACACAGAAAGAGATGTCCCCTGTACTTAAAAAAAATTTAAAATCCTTAAGTGAAGCAGTAACATCCCACTTCCTTTGGACAAAAATTGGAAAACCTGGAGAGGAGGCAAAAAACATTGTTAGACAAAATCCAATTGCTATATGACAACTGTGGTGTTCACATGGTTTATCTATGGGTTTAACAAACTTTCCCATGTAACAAAAACAACCTTAGAAGTCAGCTTACTGGTTTACTAGCTGTGGGACTGGGAACTGCAGCTTCACCTTGCCAGGAGAAAGTGGGAGAGGCTCCTCATGCCCCATGTCATTGTTGTGTGAATGGAGAGATGATGCTTCAACAGGTGACAGATGAAAAGGAGAGAGGATTCCTGAGCTCTGAGCAACCACACAGGGCACACAGGGTTCCTTTCACAGATCTGTGTTGCAGGGAACACAGGAAAGCACTGAAGATAATGGATATTGAAGTAGTCCTGAAAAAAAGCCATTCTGCTTATAAAAGTGATGAATGGAATTTGCAAGTGTCATATGAATGATCACCCTCCCCCCAAGGCTGCTCGCATCAAGATGCTTGTGAGCAAAGGTGTTCATTAGCTTACATTTTCACACAGCAATTGTACAAATCTTCATCATCATGACAGTGTTTTGCTGAGCAGCTGTAATCTGCTCTCAGACACCTCTCAACTTCTCTAAGTCACAGTATATCTTCATAACAGTCATGAAAGAAAACACTTGAAATGAAAAGGTGGCATGATAAATGTGCAAGTGAGCAGCAGGTGAGGGAAGAAGCAGAACACACTTGAAAGGAGGAAGGGTTGTGCACCAGAAAATGCTTTGTGCATTTAGTTTCCCAATATTACCATAATTTACCAATTATTTTCTATGAACAATTTCTGAGAAGGAATGTTAATTTTTTGTTTCCTTCACCTTTCCTTTTAATAACACCCAAAATATGATATTCAGACATACTTTTTCCACTGAAATACATAGAAGGGGAGTTGGAAATAATGTAGCATACAATGCCCCAATTTCTCTGGTATACCTGCAAAATATGTATGTTTGTGTGCAATATGCATGCACCTTCTTCTGAGGTTAAAATGTTCCGTACTGTAAATGACTGAAATCTTTCCAGTCATGTGTCAGGTTTGTTTGAGCAATTTGTGACAAGGAAACCATGATAATAGTTCAGGGAGAAATAAGTTGATAATAATTTTCAAAGAAAAGCAAGGATGCAGAGTTAATTACTGGAAAACTCCAGTATTCTCCCAAGTGTTCCAGTACTGTATGACACAATTATTAACAAACTTAAGTACATTTACATTTTTTGCTTATTATACTATTTAGGATCTAGAGGCTTTATTTGTTTTTTAAAGAATAAGCCCTGCAGGGAATTACTTTGAGACTGGCAGTTGATTTCTCCAAAGCACTGAAGATTTGTTTTCTCTGGAAAGGCAGCTCAGCCGAGATGCTAGGAGAGACCTATCTGTCTGAAGTCAGTTTAATGATTATAGCAAAGAAATTCTGAGGATCTGTGGTCTCCCAGCAATGCTGCAGCTGTGAAGCAGAGTTCATAATATGACATTTAGCTGTAAAAAGGGAGTGGAGGGTAGCAGTATCTCCTCCTGCTCAGGAGCAGAGATGGTATCTGCACTTGGGTACAGCCCATGGCCATGAGCAACTGCTCCCCCATTTTGCTCTCCCTGCAGAGGTGAGGGATGCTTCCAGTGACTCTGCAGGCAGGTTTTGGGTTGTCTTTGCTTTGCAAATTCTTTTTTTTTCAGCCATAGAAGCCTTCCAAATTCCTCAGTAACTGCCTTGTTCTATCTCCTTGACCCTAGCAGCTCCTTCTAACCCAAGTCTCTCATCTGCTGCAACTCTTGCTAGCTGCCACTCAGTGCAACAGTCTCTGTTAAAAGTTAGTTTTGTTATGGTAGACCTTACAGGGTGAGGTTTTCCTTCATGAATTATCTGCTCTTCTTTTCCTGGACTCTCATCCTGCTTTGTAATTTTCTTTTTTTATTATTATTTTTTTTTGAATGTTGATCATGACATTTCAACTTGGGCAGAATCTACTGTAGACGCAGAAGCTGCTTTCTACATCACACCCTCTGAGAGTCTCCAGAAGGTGAAGAAATTACAGCTTCAGAAACAAAAGAAACATTGAAAGTAAAAAAAAAAAAGAATAAATAAAAGAGGACTTTCTCGCTCCATCTCACCAGATGACCCATGCCTTGTGACAGTGGTATCGGGGTGGCAGATGGCAAAGTGTGAACAGCATGGGAAGTCATCAGGACTCCCTGAAAAATGTATTTTGAGAAGCTGCATGGCAAATCAGGGGACATTACTGACAGTGCAGAGTGCAAGGCAATCATCTGCTTAGCCATAAAATAACCTTCACCTTTTCTGGCCGAGACTGACACTCTAGTAAATAAGCTCAGACTGGGAAAGGCGCATGGTAAATGTTGCAGATGAAGTCATAAAAGTCTGGCAGCCATGCAGTTCATGTCCTTCATAAAATCTGTGAAGAGGCAAAACGGGAAGCCAGGGACTGGCCAAAGTACCAGTGCAAATCAATCTACCTTTCACTATTTCTGGGGAAAAAAAAAGGAAAATAATAAAAATAGACCTGAAAGACCTGCTGAGCAGATCTCTTCTCAAGCAAAGATAATGTGCTGCCACATGTTCCTGGAACTTGCAAAGCAAGATGGGGTCCAAGAAGATTGAATGAGTTTGGGGGCTGATAGAGGGGGAGCGAAAGAAATTTATTTTTTTAATGAGGCTTTGGCATGCCTGGGATAATTCCCCCATTGCTCTTGGTGATCTGCAAACCAGTTTGGGACTGTTATGTACACACTGAAACAGCTTGCTGGGGTTTGGACTGCTTCCTGGATCTGTTTAATTTTATTAAAACTTCCGGAGGAAACATCTAGTAGGCATTTCACAGCACTGAGTAAGAGGAAATATTCTTTGGCTTTAGAGCTCTTATGCAAAATCCTAGAATTTATTTCCCTTGTCATGAAACAAATATCTGTTTCACTGGTTAGTTGTTCACTGGAGGTTCTTGGAGGGAAGACTCTGTGGGTGGAGTGAAGAGGGGTGGAGGCTTCTCTGAAAATCGGTAAATGTGCTCAGAGAGGCTTCTGGCTGTTTCTTTCCCTGTCCCAACAAGCAATAAGCCCAGTGAATGTAAGAGACCTGAATGGTCTCTGCAGGTGGCATGGTCAGTGCAGTGTGGTACAGGCAGAAAGGAAAGAAGAGAGCAGTTGCCTTTCAGTGGCAAAAAATTATTTGAGGATTTTTTGTTTTTTTCCTTTCCCTCAAACTCTAGGGGTAAAAGTAGCTCAGCATGGGACAGGGAATAAAAATTGAATTTGGTGGTTTTCTGAGACTTTCTGGGCCACACATTACAAGAAGTGTGTGGTGGGTTGCTAATCCCTGGGTTGTTCATGATACAAACCTTCAGGGTTCTTTAACAGAAAAGGGTGGATCTCATCTACCAAAGTAGGAGTTCTTGAACAGGGAAATAAAACTTCCATCTTTCCGGATGAACTGAGCCCTGATTGTGTAGGGAAAGAGGAGCTGAGCGAAACAGCACAACTTTCAGAGCATCATGGGGTTTGGCTCTTGGCCACATATGTTTAATAGTAGGTCAAGCTTGCTAGAGCTGCTTTTCTATCCAGAGGTGAACTGGTAAGTCAAATCCACTTCTCTCTGACGACTTAATTTTGACTTTAGGCTGTGGGAAAAATCCCAAAGGAACACCAGGAATTGTGCAACAGCTGTCATGGGTGGGGGGAAAAAAATAACAACAATAAAGATGAGTTTGTAAGCCATTGCATCCTAACTTAGGAAGTGTAAAACTTGCAAATTTGGCCCTGGACCAGAATTGTTCATATTTCTGAGTTTTTTTTCATAAAGGGAAATCTGACTGTTGTTGAACTAGAAGGTTATTCTGCAGATGTTTGGTTGGCTGTAGCAATACCAGAGTTCTGGAAGTAAGGGAACAGGTCTCGTGCTGTGTACACAATTCAAATGATATGTTTAACTTGTCAAAAAAAAGGATTTTGAGCATAAGGAAGAATGGGTAAAATGGTTGTTCTGGGACATTTTTGGTAATGAGGCCAAGCTTCGATTAAAAAGAAAAAAAAGAAAAAGGCTTTTGCATCTTTGGATTTGGAGGAGATGAGAGAGGAAGATAAAACTGAGCTTGCAGAGTTGCTTGTTCTCAGCCTGAAGTGTACAGACATGATCGTGCTTTCAAAATAAGGCAAAGCAAGGTTGTGCTGCCAATGGGGAGATGGAAGCTCCTTCTGTGAGTTAAAAGAGCATTTGCTGTGGTAACTGGAAGGGAACTGCAAAGAAAAAAGAAGAGAAAAGGTAGAAATTGAGCTAGAAATACAAACTGTTAAAAATAGAAGGCTGAAAAATTGATTCAGAGCTTCCCAAATGTCTCAAATTTAAAGCATAGAGTAAGAAGAAAGCAAAGATGCAAGCCCTTCCTTCTCCTCTCTATCAGCTCTCCTTTTTTTGAGTGCATCCTGGGTTTTCACTCAGAACTTTTCGTTCTCCTGAATAATAATCAGTCTGGGTGAATTACTCTGCCTGGGAAGAGCTCTACCTTGAGTCCTCCACCTCCTAGAGAAGCTGCTTTCTCATCAGTATTTGAGCATGATACAGAAAACACCAGGGTACTTGGTCAGGTTCTAGCAGATCACCACTACCTGAGGCAGAAGAGCAAAGGGGAAAATAAAGTTTGTGAGTCAATAATGGCCATGATGCTGGAAATGGCTGACATAGTCCAAGATGGATGTGCAATCATTTTCCTCTTGTCTTCATGCAGGAAAATTCATTTTTGCCTCCATCTAGCAGAGCAGCTTTGAAGCAGCTTTTCATATGCTATATAAATATGTATGAAAAAAATTTATGACAAGATTAATCTTTTTTTTTATTTTTTTTTATTTATTTTTGCATCTCAGTCTTGCAGGAGGCCTCAAAATGGATTTCAAATGCCAATCCAAATATTTATACCTCTGGCTTGAACTTTTTATAACCTCCCTTCACCAAAGAGGGGAGAGAAAAGTATTGAGAAGGAAATTCTGGCTCCAATTGCATTGCTGACTATGAACCTCCCTGCCCCTGCCTCTTACAGCACTGTGTGTGCTATGGGTAGGAGTTAGCAAAGTTCTCCCTGTTTTTTCAATGTCTTTTCACTTTCTCTGGTTTTTGCAGTAGATAATACTGACCCAGGTCTCTTAGCCAATCAATCCTTTTTTTTTTTTTTTTCCCCAAATTAGGGCAATGTTTTAACTCCTCTCCCTGGCTGTGCTTACATTCTTGTTTTCCAAGTTTATTTGAATTAATTCCCGGAGAGCCTTCAAATGTGCTAACTGTATAGAATACATTACTTTGCCATCTGTTTCAGGAAAGACACTTTTCCCATTGCATTTCTACTCTGTAATTATTTAAACTTTACAGTAAACTCTCCAGACCACAGGTATTTATAGCCTTGTAAGCAACCTTCCTTTTGTTTCAGCAAGAACACACAGGGAACAACTTTTCTTCAATTTTTGCAATATTTTATATACAAACATCACTACTTACACATTGAGGGCTCAAGTAAAAAAACTGGTTTGACAGCTAGCTCCTGTCACAGACAGTTTTGGGGGTTCAGCCCATACCTAAAACTTGTGTTAATACAAACCAGCACATTCCCACTAACACCTTCACAGGGAAGATTGTTCCTGGGATATGTGGACAACTAAATATTAAATAAAAACACATGGCTCTGGGCAGTTTTACAAACTCTAGTTCAGTGGATCTCAGCAGCAGATTGATTCCCTGGTAACGTATCACCTTTTGTTGTATGTCCAGCAATTGTTGGAAGCACACCAAAAAAAACCCCCAAAGCACACCAAAAAAATCCCCAAGCCCACCTCCTTCTCACTGCAGTTAGGTCACCTTGCTGAGATGGAGAATCAAAGCATTCTCAAGGTTTGCATGGCTGGTGATTGTTGTTGTATGTCCCTGGAGTTCAGAGGAAGCTCAGTAGTCACTTTGTGTAAGAGCTGTAAAGGAGACTGGAAACCTTCAAGCATGCTATTTGGAACTCTCTGTATGCTATAGGAGTAGGTTAGTATACATTAAAGGTGTGCTATGGCTATAGTTTTATATATATATATGTATGTATATCTCCTGGATCTGATTGATTCACTGGGCTTTCAGTTTCTTGGTTGCTTTGTGAAGAACTGAAGAACTTTTTTGGCATCTCTTCTGCCTCGATGTCATCTGAAGTTTTATCACACTGCTTTTAGCATTGTATCCATCTGTTGTGCTCAGCTACCTTTTGATAGTAATCCCTTTCAGAAATCATGTTTTTTCACTTTTTGTTTTAAAGGATGAAGCTCACGTGCTCTTAAGAGGCCCTCGCAAATTGGCTTTAAAATATTTTGCTTTTGTGAATGTTCTAGTAAGGTCTCAAAATAACCATCAGCATGAAGGCCTTCATCTCTGATACTGAACAAAGGTGTTTTTTCCTTCCTCACTGTGTTAGATTATTACAGGTCATTATTATTTGCCTTTAGCTCAATAATTGGGGAGTTCTTGGCACATACAGGCAGCTGAGTTGTGGGACCTAAGTGTTTCTCATTTTTCTATTTAGAAAATCACATGAACTGGCTGGCTTGAACTTTTATTGAAAATGGTGGATTTTTAGCTTGAGGGCAACGTGTTCAATCCCTAGCTTTATCCACTCTTTTTAAAAGTTCCCCAAAGTTTCCTTTAGACCAGGAGTTACTATGCCTGCTGTAATTTGCATTTGTGGATCTGATATCTCTGCAATGTGTTGGCACTGAAGCCTTGGACCCTGAGGTCCTTGAGTTGTGACAACTTCATCCCTGTCCTGCCAGCAGCTTGGCTTGGAAGAACTGTCTGAGAGAAAGGAGTTGGGATTTGAGCAGCAGCTGCAAAACGTGGGATACTCCCTGGATCTAGGAAATCCTGGCAATGGTTTTAGTGATAAGAAGAGAGGGGGGGGGAAAAAAAGAATCTGTGGCATCTGAGTAATCTTGAGGGAAGTGGAAAATATAAGGAAAGAGATCAGTTTAGTCTAGTACTGATTAAAGGGAAGAGAAGAAGTGAAAGACTTTGCAAAATGAGGAACAGCAGCAGATATTTTGCAAGCCTCTTTTACTTTCACCAAGAATAAAGTGTAAGAGATGTGGTTGAGATTATTTCCCCCTCATTATTGGGTTCCCTGTCCTATCAAAATTATATGGCTTGTGCAGAAAAGATAACCCTCCACATGTGTTCCCAGTTTATTGATCAAGTAACTCAATCAGACTTCTTGAAAGCACAGAAGGCAGTGTGGATTGAGGAGGTGTATAAACAGGGTGAATAAAACTAATCTACTGCCCTCTTGAACGTGTAAAAGGTTTTGAATTGAAGCATTGCATCTTGCAGTGTGTATTACTAGGGCACTCCCTAGCTCTTCTATTTCCTGATCTGAAGGGAAACAAATCTGTTTTCATCCATTTCAGAGCAGAACAATGTTGGTTTTGAGGCTGTAATAACAGTGCATGATTAGCACTTGGCATTAAAAATAAAAATAACTTGCAGAACTTTTATTGCCCCATTTGTGTATCAGTAGGACTTTTAATATGTAAGGAAATTGCCCAAATATTGTAGTAAATGTAATAGAATAGTACCATGTCTTTGCTTTTTATTTCCAAGGCTGATTAAGATAGAGCTGGATCTCTGTGCTGTATCTGGAAATCATCTGCATCAGGAGATTGAAGGATGAAGTTTCTCCTAGCAGAGTGCCTCTGGAGCCCCCAGAAAAGATTCTTTCTCAATGATGTGACACTGGGGGCAGTTCTCTGGGAGCCCACTTAGTGCACTTCAACTGCTTGGGCTGGGATGTAATTCTTTTTTTCTCTCCCATGAATCTCTAAAACAGGTGCAATGTGGATGCTGGTTTGCGTGATGGTGACATTCCTGGAGCATTTCCTGTGTGCTGGTGTAGATACAACCAGTTTGGGTTTGGGCAAGATCTGAGCCCCTTGCTCTGGGGAGTTTATAAAGCAGCAGTATCCCACTGGTCTTACTGGTTGTCACATTCCCTGAAGGCTGTAGGAACAAAAACCCCACTGTACTCTTCAGTGAAGGAGGAGCAGAGACTTGAAACAGGTGGTTTCAAGAAGCTGCTTCCTCTATGCTTACCCAGAGCATCAGACAGGCTGTTTCTTGGCATTCTGTTCTGTTATATGGCTTTTTTTTATCCTTCCATCTCTTATGCTGCAGCTTTGACAACTTGATACAGAAGCACTTATAAAGCAATCACAGAAGTGCAAGCCTGTTCCTTGTTTTTTAGCTTTTCCCCTAAAAGCTTGGGTTTAATTCATGCGTTCCCCGGAGTGGCTGTGTGGGTTTTTCCTTGGTTGGTTTTAATTCATTAGCTTTCAAGGCAGGATACCCAATGCCAGAAAGACAAAGAGGTTTCCAAATCAAGCTTTAACATCCTGGGAGACTATAATCTGGCTTCATACCTATACTTCAGCAGTTGCAGCATGCTTCTAAAAAAACCAGGAACCTGTTGTGTGATTTACTAATTGTTTCTTTCATATATCATCTGGATTAATTTATACTAGCAATATCATTTTGCAGATCATTTGAGCAAGCTAAACAGTCCTGCAGGTATGGAATATGAATTAATGAATCTACTTCTCTTAGCATATAACTTGGTTACAGTAGCATCTTTGCACATTCCATAGGAAATCCAACCCTGTACCAAAGTCTGCACTGGATTCCCTGGAAATCACTGCCAGGGGGCAGGCAGGAGCACTACCTGATTCATCTTCTATCTCTCAGTGGTGGGGGGGATTAAATGTGCCTGGGCATTTCTGAGAGAAATAGAATTCAGACATCTGTACATTTCCCAAGTCTCTGCAAGTAAGCAGTGATGTGTTTCAAGTTGTCCAGGTTTTGAGACAGTTTCTGAGGTTTTATGTGAATATTTCATATCCAAATCGAGCTAATGAGTGAATTTCCCCAGTGGAAATAAAAAGCAACTGATTGCTGTCTTCTTGGAAGCCTTTATTCTGTCTTGGAAGGCGATATAATATCTTCTTTTTTGACAGAAGCTGTTGAAATGGTATTTTCCAATTTCTTATCCCTCTTTTCTCTGAACTCACCAAGAAATCTTTTTGGAAACTAGTGCCAAAAGCTGGGCACAACAGAGTTTTTTAGCAAGTGCTCTTTCCCCCCACAGTTGGTCACCAGCCATAAATTATTGGAGGGCTTTGAGCCTGAGAGAGAATAGCTCTCAAGACCCCATTTAGGCCTTCCAAATGTACAGCAAATTACCAGTAACTTCTTCCTGAGTGGGCTTTTCCAAGAGCTGTGCCATGCTTCATGAGCTTGCTCAGGAGACTGGCACCCAAGGCAATGCCAAAAAGCCCTCTTTAATTCTGGACACATCATAACTGCTCCTGTCCCCTACCTGCCAGCTCAGTTACCCTACCAAGGAGACAAAAATAACTCAAATTTTGAACAAGTTCAAAATAGTCAAATAGTCAAATTTTGAACTCGAGACATACCTTTAAAGGACACTCATTCTTTCTTTGCTGTAGCTGGAAGTTTTCTGGAATACACTTTTTTTTTTTTTTTTCCTTTGGTAATGTTGGCAGCATGGGAATTTTTCCTTGGTCTTTAAATTTTTGAATGCTGTGAAATCCCTAATAGAAATTCTGTGTTGCTCAGCTTGAAAAGAGGATTTAGTTTCTTCCCCTCCCTTAGAACAGTCTGAAGTAATTCATCAATTGATTAAGAGATCAGCAAAATATTTGTTATTCATTGTATTTCTCTATGTGAAAGAAAATAATCTTATTTGCAATATACCAGTTGGAAATAATCAAACTTCCTTTTCCAGTATGCCCACAGTAGATTAGAAATGTGAACTGGTGAAATGTGAATGGAATCTTGTGTAAGGATTTCCTGTTTTGCAAAGGAAATTCCATTCTGGCATTCAACTTACCTGTTACGTCCCCGTTGTGCAGTTTCTAGTACAGTTTCTTGGAAAAATCCCAGTGGATTTCTTCCTTTGGCAAAACAGTTTTTAAAAAACGTGTTTAAAATCGACTTGAACTTCTGGCCAAAACATTTCTGTGAGAGAGGGGAAGTTTTACATGAGGGCAAACCAGTCATCTGGAAGGCAGAAGACTCAGAGTCAAGTTCCTGAGCAATATTTTGGGGGATATGAAACACTTGCACATCTTGTGATTTCTAATACAGACCTTGCCAGCTGAGACCTCCAGTTGGTTTTACCAAGTTGGTGCTAAAGAGTGCTGGAAATTGTGTTCAGCCAGAGAAAGTTCCATCCCTTAGCACAAATAACTGGTTGTTCTCTATTTTTTAATGCAGTTTCAGGTGGCTGAATTTTAATCATTATTTATTTCCTATATTTAGTTCCTTTTTTGAAAAGTATTTCTTGTATATGAATAATTTATTCCATAGAATATTTTATCTTCCTCTGAAATAGTTTGATTTCTTTTATAGCACTGGCTTGGAAAACATGATATGAAGCTTTCTATTTCTCTAGTGTATGATTAACTTGATTAAATACATTTCATCTCACTTTATTTCCCATTTATCATAATTATGCAGACCATATTTTTAATTAGAAAGAGGGCTCCCTTTCTTGCTTGCATTCAGAAGCCCCAATGATATCATCTACAGAGATGGGAGCTCTTTTTCCTTCTGTTTGGATGCTGTTGCACTAAGTTTCAAATACTTCTCCCCAGCTGGCAATTCCCCTTCACAGATAAGGTTGTAAATGTCTTGGTTCTGTTTGTTTTCAGAATGAAAAGCTGCTCTGTGCTTAGGCCTTATAGGAATTTTTAACATGCTCTTGTCAGGCATCCAAAATATAAGAGTTTGATTTGGAATTGAATAGTTCTGGAAAGGAGTGAGACATTCACAGGATAATTCAATTGTGTTACATTCCAAATCTGTATTCTTTTTGGTTTTTTTCTTCCAGATAATTTTTTGGCAAAAATAATTTCTTTTGAGTAGATCCAAGAGCTCAGTGCTTTGCTAGGAATTAGTCTTGTGTGAATTTCTGTGAGTTATCTCCCATTTCCAACCAGTAGCCATTTTTTCATGCAGGATAATTCACTTCTTAGTTGACAACATCTTAAAGTAGCTTTGCCCTTACAAGCTGAGCAGCTCTGCGAGGGAGGAAATTCCTGTTAACCCCAAACAAGTCATTGTAACTATTTGTACTTCTGCAGTCACTTCCAGAAAAATATTTCCTTTCCCAATCTCAGAAGATGTTCTTGATGCTGAGACTCCAGAGATGAGGATTTTGAACTTCCAGTGTACTCTTTGTGTGGTTTGACCCTGGTGTATGCTCTTTGCTGTGTGAAATTGCTTGTACTTTGACCTTACATAGAGCTGTACTGAGATCATTGAGGATTACCTGGCTCTGCTTTCACACATTGTAGTGAAGAGTTGTCAGTCTGAAAGGTTATATTGAAGCCTACCTTGGCCCTCACTTCTTAATTAGGCTCCAGTTAATCACTAGAGTTGCAAACTTGATGAAGAGGAGGAGTTTGTAGGCTGTGGGGAATTCTTTTGCTTGTAATCAGGGAACATTTCAAAACAAAGTTCCAATGAGACCTGGGAGAAAAGATGGGTAAATTTATGTTTTGGTTTGTTTTGGGGTTTTTTTAGATATTAACATTAAGCAAAGAAATGTAAGAAGCAAATAACTTTCAGTAGGCAATGAAGGAAAATCATAGAATAGAATCATAGATACAGAAAATACCACGCTAGAGGCAAACCAGCAATGTCCACTTCAATCTCAACACAAGACTATTATGCTTTTAGTCTACTGGGGCCATAAAGAGGAATCTAACACTCTTAATTTAACCAAACTAAAAATGTTTAGTAACTTTTGGAATACATGGAGTAACCACATGAGTGTTAACACTCTTGATTAACCCACCCAGAGGACCACACGTACAAAACTACAGATTCTGAGCCCTTGTTAGCATCATGGGTGTTAACTTGAAAAGGAGGAAGATGGGTGAGCAAGCAGAAGGGATCTGGAAAGGTTTTTTCTTTGCTCAAAAATGAGCTTAGCATAGTAAGGTCAAGCACTGTAGTCTAGAAAGCTCTCAAAGTACTTAGAGCTGCAACAGAACCTGGCTGGTGCTGTGGTTATGATCAAGCTCTGAAGCCAGAAAACAAATACAGAAATACAGTCAGAAGAATACTCTAACACTTGTCCTGTATCTTTTATAAGATTATGTTGAGAGAAGGCTGGGTTATAGTTGAAGGTTCTTTAGTCAAGGGAAGGACTGAAGGAAAACTGTAGAACCCATCACCATCCTGGCATTCCTCTGAAAGCTGCTTTGGCCACTTGAATCTAATTCTGTTTGTGTAATTTGATGGATCAGAGTGCTCTTGGCCATCAAAAAAGCTTTGAATAAATGAAAAAATAAACACCAAAAAAGAGAAAACCAAAAAAAGCCCAATAAACACAAAACCCAAACAAGCAAACAAACACAAAACAAAACAAAACCAAACCCTTCAAACTTTGGAATTTGCAGCAACCTTTCTTCCTGCAAAGTGGAAACTGAAAAATGTCCTCTACAGTAGAGAACCTGTTTCTACAGACTGTTGCTGGGCTGTCTGAAGGATGAATAACTTGCAAGAAAGAAGTTAGCACTGACAGTGGAAGCAATATAGTCACATCCCAATGGCATCCTGCCCAGTCTAACATCTCCTTCCTCAGCAAAGCTGAGAATTAACATGTGGGGGATGCTCCACAAAAATAACTGTACAGCTCAGTTTAAAACTCTCCATCCTGAAAACCTGTGGTGCAGCCTATCGAAAGATTTCCTAGGTTTTGCTGGAGTTCTGCCATCAGTGAGTCCCTTCCTGGGATGGAGCTGTAAGGATTTAACCCCCAGATCAGGATGTGTGGAAATACAAATAAGAAAAAAAAATAAAAAAATTACTCTTTCAAAATGGGCTTTTAAGTCAGTGACACCATTAAGCCTTTGTCAGAGATCTCATGATGATTAAAATAGGATAACTTCAAATTAAGAAAAAAGATGCTTTATTTTAGCATAACATTATAGCTGTGTATACACACACAATCAAACTATGTTCTCAGCTGTCATTGCTGAGCAGTCCAAATGCTTTATGACAGCCATGCTATATAATTAGGTGAATAATTACATTACTCTAAGTACCATCAGGGTCTGAGAAATGAAATAAACAACTGCAAAATCACCTGTAATTATATAGTTCCAGCACGACTGAATATAATGCATTCTGTAAATGTAAAGTGTTAGCCTTTGTAAAATGGCCTAGTTATTATTTCTAAACTCTATATTATCTAAAAGGACATATATGGTCCTCTCCTGACAACTCTCTTAACAGCAAATTTTGGCAATACATTAATTGCATTTGTAGAAAAACTGATCTAATTTTTAACAGATACACAATAACTGGAGTTCACCTTAACAGTTAAGATAATTACTGTGTGCTTACAATAGCATTAAAATACTGAGTGTATTTCATAAATGAATAATGATGTTGCAGTTTTTTGTATTTCTACTTTATGGTCTTCTGAGTACTGCAATTAAAATTAGTTATTAATTTCTTATTTCCTTGGGATTTTCTGGCATTTACTAATGTTCTTTAATATAATGCATTACTTGTTCAATTAATGTTTGACAGTTTTACATTTCCCTTACTGAAGCCATACATGCAGGGTGCTACCAGCTGAAGGCTTATGGTTAATGGAAAATAGAATCAATGCAGTTTGAGGTGTTTGGAATGGGGTTTCCCTGACACAAATACATGTTAATCTAAGATGAACTAACTCAAAGAAATGTGCCTACCTTAAAGCTAAAATATGCCTCATTTTCAATGTGGCTGAAGGAAATTGAGCATCATCTCTATCAAACGAAGTCCTCAGTTTCACATCACATTAAAATACAGTAGCTCTAGAAACAACCACATCCAGAAAGAATATTAACAGTTTAAATGATCCTCAAATATTCAGATGACAGTGCTAACCTTCCATTTTAAGAGCTTTCCAAACAAAAGCAAGTGAACTGTTGTGAATTGGATGTTTAATGTGGACAAAGGTACCCAGGAACTTGGGGCCAAGTCAATCACTGAGAAGCCAAAACCCTGAGATAAACCCAATGAAAGGATAATATTTTCCAGCTGCTTACACAGGATTTGAAAGTGATGGCATTTACTAAGAGGAGGAGGTACTGGTAGTTAGATGAGCAATGAGCACAATATGTAAGCAGGTCAGGAGGAGAGGGGATGCTCCCACAGTAGTTTGGGTGAGCTTGGGCCAGGTGGGCATGTAGCACTATCATTAAATAATTAAAAGGAGGATAGAGGTGTTTAGCTTTTTTTTAGTTTGTTTGTATAGTATTTTTAGCAGAATAGCCACTAGTACTTGGAGTCATTTCTCTGTGTCCAAAAACTGGCACATGCCCTCCAGAAGCACTGCAAGGGAAGGCTGGGACATTGCTTGAAGATCCAGTGGTTTTACAGTGCAGTCATAAAAATAGAGGACCCAAACAATAACAAAAAACCAGCATTTTAGCCGAGATAATGGTAATTTTACAGACTAAAATAACAACAGGCTCTCTTGTTTATATCCTCTCTGAGGATAAAGACAAGTAGCAAGAGTCATGCTTGTCTGAGGACTGGGCATTACGCCTGCAAGAGGTCTAAGGTGGTTAAAGGAGAAAAAGAAAAAAAAAAAAAAGGAATCTAACATCTCAGATATATACAGCTTTGTAAGGAGTAAGGAACTTTTAGCAATGCCATCTCTGATTCTTAAGCTTTTGGTAATATTTTCCTGTTTTCCAAGTGCTAGGGGTAAGAGTCTTACTGACACCAGCAAATGTAAAGCAGCCATATGTGTTCATACTGAGGGATAAATATATAATTTCTGTATATATTATTATATAGTATATATAATTATATCATTTCTGCACATTAGCACAGCCACCTCCATTACATTTATTTTTGTCAAGCCTCTGCAGGAGTCATACAAAAAGGTAACAGAAAAGCATGGTTGCAGTGGAGAAGGATTTTAGATGGAAAGACAGACATTCCTATCCAAATGATGTGGTCTTTGTGGAAGAGTTAATGCAAGAAGAGAAATATCTTAGTATTAGAGCACAGCTCTTTCCTCTCCCTGCCACCTCCTTGACAATACTGGTGAATTCAGGTCTCCAAAAAGGGATGAACAGGAGCTGTGCAGTAGGGGAGAGGGCAGAACTCCTGAAGTTTTCTGCCCCTGTGAATCCCTTGGAGCACTCTCAGATCCTGTGGTCAAAGAGCTAAGTTATTGTACAACAAGTTTAGAAAAGCTTCTGCATCCCGGGAAGCCTTATCAGGGCTGTCAGAGTTTCATGTAACTCAGTGTCTTTACAGCTGGGGCTGCTCAGAATGTTGGCTAGATAGCAGCATTTTTAATTGATTTTTTTATTATTATTTTTTTTCTTTTTTCCCCAGAATATTTTGATCTCTTTGTTTGAGCTGAATCCTGGGGTGGCTTTAGGCAGTGTCTGGTGCTACCTGTGAAAGGCAACACATTTATCAGCCTCCTGCAAGATGAATGGGATGCAGGAAGGAGATGGGGCACTGAAGTGGTACAGTTGTGTGAATGAATGGTTTGCCAGGTTTGCTGGCAAAATAAAATTTCCAAAGGTGGATGTGGCATGGCTTGTTCCCTTACAGGATGGGTCACGCTTGTTTCTATACAGGTATTTTAAAATGTAAAAGCCTGAATAATAAACACAATGTAAGCAATGGGGTTTATTTTTTTTTATAGCACCCAAGTGCTATGACTGGAGGGTGTGTGTTCCTTTGTAGTGAATGCCAGCAGTTATTCCAACAAAGTCACAGAGTGCAGCAATACATTCACCAAAACGTACAGCTGCCCCTGGCCATGCTAACTCGTGCAACCCTCATAAATTCAGTACCTGCACACTTTGCCTTCTTTATGGCATTGGCGGTTACTGAAGCTCTGTTATAATGGTATGATTTGGCTTCTGAACTTTGACATCTTCCTGAAGCTTAAAAACACAGCTACAAGTTTTCTTTACCCCATTCCAGGTGGTCCTCAGGTGGCAGGGTGGCAGAGCTATGTCTGTTAAATCAGAGGACTGGTTTAAAACTGTTTCTAAATCTGTTTGGATGTAAGAATCAGTAAGATTTGGTCTACCTGAGGATTCAGGAAAGTTTCAAATAAGTTAAAGCCAAGTCACATCCTGAGCAGGCTTCTCACTTAGAAACAGTGACTTGAACTCCCTGTAGCTTCCCCTTTTTTTCCCCTTGCTTCTTCTGCAGTGCTGTGTTCTCTCTGAGAAAGACAGTCCAAGATGAAGTTGTTTATTTCTCATGACATTTTCTAACACTTTAGATACTTAGCTAATGTACTATAATTTTAGCTTATGCTCTCTCAATTAGTAAGACAAATTTGGTGTATTGCTCATTTACTGGCTGTTTTCATGCTGCACTCATTATCTGTCTTGTTCCACAGGAACAGACTTTTAAATTGGGAGTGGGTCAAGGGAGCACACTCAAAATTACTTCTGACAAGCAGCTGACATTTCCCTGCACCTAAGATGTTCTGATCTTCATGCTAATAAGGACATTTATTCTGTTAGACTTTAATAATTGTTGATGGCTTTAGGAATAAAAAAGTAGTACTTAAGTCATGAACAGTGTGTGCTCCTGCAGAATGTAAGCTCAATGAAGTGGCACACAGCACTTCTAAAACTGAAATTACTCATATCTCTAATGGAACATGTTAATAAAAAAGGGAAAAATTTACAACATTATTTTTTGTAACTATATATCTTAGAATTTAAATATTTTTTCCATTAGGGAAGTATATTTAACAATGAGAACAGTTAAATAAACATTTTTGGAAATTAGATCAAACGTGCATTTATTACTTCAAATCTTTGTCTGAAATGGTGTTTCTAAAAGTTGTTTGAGGGGCAAAAAAGGAAGAATGCAAGCTGTAGTAGTACTAGATTGTCACAGAAATCTAAGCACTAGGTTGCTGTGTCTAGTTTTTCAGCATTAAAGCCTGATCTAATAATTGGATATTGGTGTGGTTCCTCAGTAATGAGATGATTTAATTTAGCCAATGCATGTATAAAGATTTGGGGTTTTCGTTCTTTATTTTGTTAAAAGGTGAAGTATGAAAAGAAAAGCTTCTTGTTTAGAATGTGCCACCTGAAAGGATTTTCTTTGTTGCATCATGTGTGGAAAAAGAACTGGAGCAGAAAACCTGTATCCTTGTTACATTAAATTCATAGCTTAAGAATTTTAGAACTAATTTGATGTCTATAATGAATGTTTTGGTCCTTAAAGCCACATTTGGCCAGCCATCAGCTGGCAGCTTCATACCTCTTTAGGCAATCAAAACTTGGTGATTTAACTGTTGGAAATAACCAGCATCTCACTTTTTGGTCCTGTGTGGTGTCAGATGTTTGGTACTCATGTTGGCCACGTGTTTCTCCAGGTGTTTGCTTGTAATACCTGCTTGATGGCTCATGTTTAGAGGTGATTTCTGATCACATCAGTTGACCAATGGGGATTTTAAAAGTTATATGACTAGTGACCAAAGAGGTTTCTGCTAGTTGCATCTCAAGCCTTCACAAGCAGAGACCTAACCAAACAAATATGGGCTTCATGTTTATTCCTTCTGAAACAAAGAAATGGGTATGGTGACTGCAGATTTTCTGCACAGACACAATCCAGCTTTGGTGGTGGAAATGCTTAGGCCAGTGCTGAACAGGATGGGCAGATCTGGGACAAAAGGGAACTGGGAGAAGAGAGCAAGGAGAGGACTGGTGGGTTGGTGCAGGATGTGCCACAACATCACTGTGCTGCTTTGCATCCCCTCATGGGTTGCTGTGCAGAGTGTGTCACTGTAGTTACATATTTCAGAGATTTGCCACATGCTCCTACAACATAAAATCAATTTTTACCACCCTTGTTTTCAGGTGCCTTTGGTAGCAGTCCAGTTACCCAGATCTGAAAGCACTTTGGCTCCTGAATGGTGGCTATTGCCTTTCTCCTAGTGATGCACTGCTCCCAAAAGTACCTTTGGGTGGTGGCAGCCAGTGAAATTTACAGTACTTGCAAGTAAATTAATGTCCTATTTAATCCTAAATTTACATCCAACATTACCATGTTTCCAAATAAATGTTTCACTCTAAGCTTGGATGTAAACATTTGAGTGTGGTTGCCTATATAATATATATTTTTAATTTCCAGCAGAAAGAAAATAGTAGTGTCAGGCACTATGTAGTTATCCACCTATGACTTTTGGCTGTGAATGATTTATGTGCTATCTACACACAATTTAGATGTAATTTATATGGAGAAGGCATGATGGGTGCCCTCTGTGTGTATTACACATAATTGGGATCTATCAGAATCGAATGCTCGACACACAACAGGGCCATTGCCTGCAATCTGGAAGTGAGAAAGCTGTAAAGAGGAGCAAGAAAGCAGGAAAGGCACTCAGATCTGCTGAAGTATGCAAATACAGCTGTTGGAGAGAGTAAAAAAATCGTAGCAGCTGTGGAAAAGCCCTGAGCCTCTTTATCAGCCTTAAGCAGAACAAAGCTCTAGAAGCAGATAGGTAGGGGAGAGACTTGACCAGGAATGATATGAATGCTGATGGAAAATTTTCTTCCAGTTAGCAAGGTGCCTTTTCTGGTCTTGTTTTTATATAGCTTTTCACTAGACCAATACTCTCATCTTGGTGGTAACTGTTGATTAGGGAGTTGGGGTTTCAATCCCCATTCTCCAGGCACTCTTCCTGGGTGAGTTTGGAGAGCTGTCCCAGGGGACACAGCTTGGGAACTGGCAAGGATGCTGTGCCCTGGGTTGTCACTGGCGTTTGTAGGATGCTCTGTAGAGGAAAGGCTGTGTAGCACTGCCAGGGTCATGCTCTGGCATCTCTGAGGTAGTGCAAAGACCACTTTAATAGATGTGTAGATTCATTGAGACAACAAGAGCCAATTTTCTGGTTTTATAAAGATGTGTAGGTACTTGAACTCAGCCCCAACCTCCTTATCCATCACATAAATGTGTATTTAAGGCACTATTACCAAGCATGGCCTGTCCTGAGCAGCTATGCAATTATGCAGTTAAATGTTTGCAATTAGAGCCTCACAAAACTTTGCTGTAAGAAACCCCGTGCCCTTTCTTGAAAAGGAAGAAGAGGTGTGTGGGGTTTTGAGTTGCTGATAACTGTCTCTGGAGACAAAAATGGGGCCCATATCATTGGTAGCAAGCTGGCTTTTCAGCAGGTAAGAAAGCAATTGCTTTCCTGGCTGGGCGTGTTGCTTTTTGTCAGGCTTAAAAACTGCTGGCAGGATGGGTACTCAGGTCTGTGTTGTTCAGTGAAACAGGAAAACTCATTGCAGTAGGCATCAATGACCCCAATACACATGGTATGTCATGTTTTAAATTTCAATTACCAAACTACAGCTAAAGAAACCCAAACCAAACCCAAACTTTAAGATAGAAATTATTCAGACACTACCAACACTGTTCCTCCATCCCTAAGAAACCAGATGTGCTTGGACCAGGTTCTTATGAGACAGTGGCAGTCCAATGACATTAAATGAATCCTACAGATAGTACTGTTCCAATTTTTTTTTTTTTCTAAATTCTATTCCAATGCTTGGAAAATCAGCGTAGCCCATCTGTAATCCCAGGCATTGCTGATGCTGCACACCAATGATGAGTTCTGTAGTTTATCATGATTTCACCTAAATGAAAAAGTGCTTTGTGAAAGAATTGGAGCTATCAAAACCAGACTTTTAAAATTGGCTTTTATTACATTTCTGGCACCCTGATTTAGACTCACACAAATTAGGTAGCCACATATTAGACTTAAGTTTAAAAATGCTACATTTTAGGAATAGATTTCTTTTTTTTTAAAGTGGGTTAAAAAAAGAGCTCTGAAGGTCACAATGGGTAAGATTGAATAAAATGTGAACCTTTTTATTAAAAAAAAAAAAGCCCTGAAAGAATCTTAGAGTTATGAGAAATAGGCAATCACCATGGTTTTGTAGCTCACCTGCAAGGCAATAAACTGGTAGAAAGGGTTCTCAGTACTGATTTTTCTTAAAGACTAGCACACACATTGTGGAAAACTAGCTCTAACCAGTATTGCTCTAGATCTTGATATATATGTATATATATGTGTGTGTGTGTGTGTGTGTGTCTATATGTAAAAATAATAATTTTAAAAATAAATCTTATGTCTTCCATTGGAGCTGTGTCAGTATTGTGGGATACATTGATGCAGTGGGGATAGGTGTGTTAGCCAAAATGACTTAAACTTTTTCTTTTAAAAGCTTGTTCTAAAACTTTAGAATGGGTGTAGCTGCAATTTTCCCAAGAAATAATTTCCAGGAGTGAACACTGAGATCTTTTGCCATCTTTGCTCTCTGCAAGGACCTGCTCAGCCACTGGGCCTTTTGCTTTTTATTCCAGTTCAACCCTGAGATGAGTGGCATTAGCTCTCCTGTCCTCTCCCTGTGAGCTGATATGCCTTTCTGTATCTGGGATGTATATTTAGTGTTTGATATACTCTGTCTGGCTTTTAAACCATGTCAGGTTTGAGCTGGTGTGACAGTGTCCCCAGCACTGGCCATGTCTGGGCTGAAGTTCCTGGGAAGCTCAGCCCTGGTTGAAGGCTATGGGAAAGGAGAATAAACCTGCAGGGTAACTTCTGTAATAAAAAGAGAGGTTCTTGTCTCAGTCTATTGGAAAATGGTAAGTTTTTAGCAAGATTTAAAGCTCGTTCCTCTTTTATACCACCATAACTTGATTAAATGAATTTATTCCTTATCTACTCCAGTGTAAGCAGGAGGCAGGTTTCTAGGGCCAGCATGGATTAATCAGAACAGCTTTTAATTTAACAGCACAAATTCACCAGAGGGTAGTGATTTTAATTTAAAAAAAAAAAAAAGAATCTGAACTATTGTGAAACGCACTTTATCACAATTCAGCATTTAATAATTTTTAGTGCTAGTAAAAAAAAAAAAATCTCTCTTTAAGAGGACCTTCTTAGTTTACTTACCTGATAAGAACTAAAAATAATACATAAGCAGAAAATCTCAGCATACTTAAACCCACACTCACCCCCAAAAAACAAAACAAAAAAAAACCCAACAAAAAAACCAAAACAAAACCCAAACAAAACTCTGTATTTTCCTTTTTATTTTATAGTCTCAAGCAACATGGTCCTGCCCTGGCAGGAGGGCTGAACTCAATGATCTTTCCAGGTCCCTTCCAACCCTTCACAGTCTGTGAAACTTTCTGAATACTATTCATTTACTCAGTTTAAAAGAAAAATAATTAAAAAAATCTTTCTAAGAATAGCTGTCAGTGGACTATTTCTGTAGTCTGCAACTGCACCAAACCCCCTAAATGACAAATTTAATGGGATGAGTGCAGCTCTGCCTCCCCACTGCTGGTGGATGGGGCTTTTCCCTTGGCTGTCCTCCTTTCCAAGCAAAGCCTTTCACTGAACTTCTGATCATTCTGCTTGTAGCAATAGGTTTCAGGTAACCAAAATGAGAACTACAAAATGTGTTACCTGCTTTTTCACAAATGCTGTTTTTATCAGGAAGGAGATGATGTTCTTTAGTTACTGCTTGCTGTAGCACTCTGCCTTCTCACTGTCAAGCTTTTAGGAAAATGCACTAAGAAATGTCAGGGGTTTTT
Source organism: Florisuga fusca (assembly GCA_038090715.1). Classification (NCBI taxonomy): domain Eukaryota; kingdom Metazoa; phylum Chordata; class Aves; order Apodiformes; family Trochilidae; genus Florisuga; species Florisuga fusca. Next base: position 2,905,698 of record JAAWXA010000005.1, on the reverse strand, counting down.
TTTGTTTTCCTTATAAGTCTAAAGAGATATTGAAGTATTTATGGCAACCTCCATTTATGGAACATTATTTATGTGAGCATTAGATTAATGATATTTTAATGTTATTCTTCAAGGCATGTTTCTCCAGTACTAAAAATGCTAGAGGGCAAACCCTCCCCAAACCTTTCCATCTTTTAAAAGCATTTCCTCTGTAACACATAGCAACTGAAAAGTAAATTCATTTACTGGACAAAATAAATACCTGCATTGAAAAAGACTTTTATCTAAGACAGACTGAACATATCCTTGATGGCAATGTAAATTCTTACTATGTAATACAAAATATAGAGTGCCATAAAAATATTTCTAGCTAAGATCAATTTTTTTTTTTTTCTTCTTTGAGAGCTCACTTCTATTTAAGCTCTTAAATGGAAGTTTCACTTTTCTCAGGTGCTAGTGAGGTATTCCCTTTAGCTTTTGCTTAGCACTAAATTTAACCTGAGGTATGGATTTCTTGGAAATATGCTGCAGAACACAGTATATGTTCACAAACACATTTCAACAGCGAGAGGCAAATAGGCACAGAGATTCCTCCAGGTTTTGCTTTCTTGTGCCACAACTTGGGTATCAGATTTTTTTCTTTGTTTTGGTAAGATGGTGTAGGATGACAGTTCTGGCAAAAGCTAACTGGTACTCTGGATCTCCTGGATCATCTGGTGCCTCTTCCCTCATGCCCATGTTCTCAACTCCAGTCCTAAGAATGCTGCATACTCTGTTCCAGGGAATGTGAACTCACCAGGGATAAGACACATATTTTGCTTCTTCCAACAACTATGAGCTACCTGTACTGTCTAAAATACTGAGTCAGTAACCACAGAATATTTTCAAAGTTGGTTTTGTAACTGGTTAACAAAAGGCTTGCAGATGCATTCTCTGTTTTTCCATAATTTTCTACTTATTCAATACCTGTAACAACAGGACACAGAGTGAGATTTTCAACTGAGGATTTAGACTCTTATATTCCAGCAACAGCAGGAGTCCACATCTACTTCTCTGCAGTTAGGAATGCAAAGACACTTCTTTGGGGGGTGAGAATGTGAGTCGCCTCGTTTGCCTGTGTCTAAAGGATGGAGCAGCCTTTAAGTGGAGCACCCTAGGGAGGAAAAAAAGCATCTCACTAGCAAATGCATCTGTATGCATATTATTTGGGATGATTGATAAGGCAAAGGCCATTTTGTCACACATTTGGTGACAAAAATCTCAGGATGGCTTTTTTTTGAGGGTCTTTTTAAAACCTCTGCTTGTACGATGCTTTTTATAAATTTGCATAAATGTAGACAAAGCTTATAAACTTCATCATGCCAAATTTTCATCTAGATAATGTCTTCATTTTTTTTTTAATATATAAGTACAGTTACTGCATACCTTGGCAATTTGTATTTCGTGTAAGGCAATGCAGAGATTTGTGTATATAACAATATTTTCAGGTAGAAAACCTGCCAAAACAAAAGCTTTTTTTAAAACAAAACAAATTTACAGGCACCTTGGTACAGCAATATCTCTCTTTAAGAAGTGTTCTTCTTCGCTGGTAAATAAAAATTCTCTAATTTTCATTACTTGATGACAGGTTTATGCTCAATATTAAGTACAGCAGAAGCCCTTGTTGCCATCAGACTTTTAGTATAAGCTGATAATATTTGCATTAAAGGTTCTGATACCAAATATAAAAGGAGTGATTCTATTTTAAGGCTTGCTTCTGTGCAACAGTCCATATGTAGGGAAAGGAGAGACTCCACCAGGCAGAGTAGCTACATTCTTTTATCTGTAGATAGGAATATTGCTGAATTATTTAATATCATTTGAGGCTGGGGCAAAAAACCTAGCACATCTCACCCAGCAGAATTCCTGAACTGAATAACAGACTTAGAAGACAGGCAAGGAGCTGGAAAGGTGTGCTGTGTTGACAGACAGTGCAGTTTTAGGGATGTAATTTACTGCTTTTCAGCTTTTCTGACCTTTTGAAGGATTAAAATAAAAATATTATCCTCTGTGGCCTGAGTGATTTCAGTTTTTTCAGCTACTGTACTCAGCCACACTAAGACGTTGTTTCTGAGATGCCCCAAGGAGACACAGGGTTGAAGAAATTTCTAATAGTTTGAGGTCTGATTGTTATAACTCCAAGTTTAATGGCATGCAAGGGTGCAGGAAGAATAGGGTTATTTTGTCCTAGCTCAAGTGGCATATTTTTTATTGAATTTTTGTTTAAAAAAATGTTTTTAAGGCCCTGCCCTGGGAAATGCAAGCTGGGGGTCAAACTGGTGGAAGAGTAATTTTTTTAAATTTTCTTTTTTATTTTATTTTAACCTGATGTTTCGAGGATTTTTCTGCAGCACAGAGTGAGCCACATGTGAAGGGATAGATGAGTTTCTTGCTGTGTAATTTGTCCATGGCATGTGGTACCATGTACAGCCCCTACAGCTGCTGTTGCACCCTTGGAGCTTAGATGCAAGGTGCTCAAGGGTACAGCCAAACCTCTGTACCCCAGTCCAATTTATCACACTGCTTGTGCAAGCACATTCTATCAGAAATGCTGGGCTATCAAGGATAAAATTGTAGTTCCCAGAAAATAACACACAGATGAACTCAGAATCCACCCAAGCCATTAATTCTATGATGAATCAGGAAAGAAAAAGTATGCTAAGCTGCCCTAGTGTTTGTCATTTCATTCTTAATATCTGATTTATTATTTTTAATGTGGCTCTTTAATGGAACCTCAAAGTTCTGTAGTGTACCTTAGGAAAACTGTGGTGTGCTTTGACTGGAATTAACAGGAGCTTAATGTTATATTTAGCTGTTTTGAGGAAGATGTTATTTGAGTTAAATCCACAGTACTAAAGGGGTGAAGGGGAAATGAAATGAAGAAATTGCTGTACTAAAGCAGAGCAGAAATCAATCTAATTTAATATCTTTCTCTGCCAGTGGCCAGGGATGGGTAATTTAGGAGAAGATAGGAGAAACACTGTGATAATTGCTTTCACAGGAAATATTTCTTTCTGCTGCTTCTCTTGTATTTGCAGCTACCAGGTCTTGTGATACAATGTGTTAATTTGCTTCCCAAATTTTACTTTTAAGAATCTTTTTATAGTACCTCTGGAGGTTTTTTTATTGGAAAAAAACCAACCCCCAACTATTCCCTCTTAAAAGAAAAAAAAAAAAGTGCTAATTTTTGGCTTTGGTGACACTCCTGTAAGATCTCATAGGCTTATTGTGCTTTGAGTGGAAAAAGTATTTACCTTCATGGGTTTTTAAAATTACTGTCTTCCAGCTTCACAGAGCAGATGACAAGAGAAGTAGAGAGAAGCTCCCATTATAACTGCTGTATTGCTTAATGCTCCATATAAATTATCATGTCAGAGTCCTGTGGCAAGGTACTTAAAAGGATTACAATTTTCTGAAGCTGAGATTTCTTTAAAAAAAATTTTAAAAGAGCATCAAAGAAATGGAAAACTTGTGGAAGGGAAAGAAAAGGGTCATTAAAAAAAGGTTATGTGAAGGGACATTGACACATGGCTGCTGTAGTTGTCATTTCTTGGCTTTGTTGCCACCATTGGTTTTGCTGGTTGCAGATTGTTGCATTTCCAATTTTTTTGGCTTGAATTATACCTGAAAGTACATACTCACAGACTTTGATACTTGTGGGCATGGTCATCATCACTTACACCAGCACTTTGCCCTCAGAATGCTGTTGATCCTTAGGAGGAAACTTCTCTGCCATGGTGTTGGCCTCAAGGCCAGCTTGAGTTTAGGTATCAGTTTAGGGATGGATTTTCTTAAACTGATCAGAAACAACTTTAAGATGAATGGAAGAAGGTTACTCTGTGGAAAACAAATGTCCTCAGCAAGTTTTGCCTCCACTGGAAATGTCTCTAAAGAAAAACAACCTTCTTGCAGATTTTTAAGATCTTGTAGCTCCAGAATGTGTCACAGGTTTGGAAAAGCTGATGGCTTGAGATGTGACCAGGTGACATGGGCATGCCACAGCAAACTGTGGACCTTTTGTGGTCTGGAAAAAGTGCATTTCCAAAAGAGCAGTAGTTGTTTCTTACAGAGAATTGCAGGTTTGGGCCAAAGTGCTGCTTTACTGATACCCAATGGACATGAAGTCTGTGAGCATATGAGCTACCACTTTGGTCAAGAACACTGTGTATCTTCTTCCTGTCTCCCATGCCCACCCTCTGTCAGCATCCTAGATTACTAGGGCACATGTCTAGAGGAATTTCTGCCCTGTGCCCAAGCCCAGAGGCTTTGCTATCCATGATATTGTGGAGACTCTGCAGTCTCGGGGGGGGAGGCAGTAGCTGACAATACAAACAATTACTTAATGCAGGTTTGATTTTTTTAGTTTGTTAGTTTGTTTGTTTTATTTGTTTGGTTTTTGGGGTTTTTTGGGGTTTTTTTGAGTCTATTTTGTCTTGTTTAGGGTTTTCTTTATAGGTATTTGAAAGAAATCAACTGGAAAGATGCTTATCTAGAGGAAAAACCTCTTTGGCAGCCTTGCTGTGAGACAGCTCTCAGAAGAGCAGTTTGTGCTCATGTAGACTTACCCAAGCCCTATCAGATAACAGAGAAATCTTCAAACCTTCTATAATTTTATTTTTTTTTTTTTTTTTTTAGCCAGTGAGCACTGGAGTCTGCTTATGTAAAAGCTGCAATTTTAAAATTGCAGCCTGTAGTTACTGGTACCTTTAAAATTCTCTGTGTGTATGAGAAGCCAGGTCACAGGAAGGTAGAACTTTTGAGAAACTCTGAAAAGTGCACATCTGCCTCTGTATGCATCCAACTATAACTTAAGTTCTGGCTTGTAGCCTCTGTGTTGCTTTGTCTTGGTCATGTATTTTACTGTTCCTCCAGGAGATAAGGTAGAGCATCACCTGGAAGAGCTCAGTGAACAAGCTTTTCACTTATGTGGAGGAACTAACCACAGGATAAAGGTTCATTGTCTCTGACCTTGCTTGCCAGCTGTCAAGGGCCAAGTAAAAATACCAAATATCCACATCAGGGATGGGGCAGCGGGCAAAAAAAATCTCATCTATGCTTTGGATGTCAGCCCTAAGTGATATGATGTGCTTTTTGTTATGATTCCCAGCTACCATAATAGTAGGCACAAAAACCTAAAGCCCAGGCTGTCAGCCAGTGAGCTGTGAATTAATGCAACTTCACTGAAGTGTCAGAGGCAAAGGCAAAACACTAAAATGTGTATTTATGAGTGTGCTATCTTTATACATGCTTCCTGCCATGTGATCCATGCTGCAGTATTGTGCATTGTAGCCTCTGCTCTCTGAATACTGATTCACCAGTGGCATCACTTGATTCCTACTCCTGTTTTCTGGTGGAACTTGTAAACTCTGCAGCCCAAAACTCTACACTCAGAGCTCCTGCAGTTCAGTGATAAGAATCATGAATTTCCTGCCCTTAACTTTCATGTGTTAAATTTTTGTATAGGAACTACAAGACAATTTCTTGCTCCTTTTCGTAACCATGGATAAAGGGTTTTAATTTAAATAAACAGGTAGGGGTCATCTGAAGTGTGTATGTTTTCATAGGCACCCTTAACCCTTGCATCTCTGTCAAGATGGCACACTGGTTTAATGTCATCAAGAAGATCTTTTTGACTATTTCATGGTTATAAAAAATATGCTATTAGAACATTGCGTTAACTTAGAAATGTTAAAAAAAAATAAAAAAATTGGTGTTATCATATTAAAGAAGGTAATAAAATGTAAAGGGTGCAGGAGCCATCTGCCTTGTGAAAAGCTTCAACTAAACCTGAGGCCCCAGTGTCTGTGCTGATGGTTGAGCCTGCTGCTATTTGAAGGAATTCTCCCATGAACTGGTGAGAGGATGAAGCAAATCTTTAGCAACAGCAGGCATGGGGAAATGAATTCCCCTTCCTCCCCCCTCAGTGCAGCTCTGAGAAAACAGGGAGGACTGTTGAGTCCACGTTTCTGTTGATAACTGTAAGATTTGCTGCTGTTGCTAAAATGTTACCTTTTTTTTTGTTGTTAAAATGCCACGTTTTCAACAACTAGAGAATGAAAAATAATCATGTACCTCTCAAATCTAATTTTCTGCAAATGTCATTAGCTGTAGATTTCCCCTGTTATCTATTTCTGTTGTAGCGAAGGGTAAGAGAAATTCTTTTTGGTTCTTTGGGTCCATCACCAGGGATGTACATAAATGAAAGGGATCTTTTCAAAGAAATATCATGGGCAGAAGTTATGTTCATATGCAACGGGCAATAAAGGAAAAACACCACTGGCAGGTCATTATTGCAGACCCTGTTTTTCTTGTCCAGCTTACTTCCCAGAAAGTGATGCTGCTAATGAAACATATTTAAAAATAAACTCACTGTGGTGACAAGAAAACCCTCAAGCCTCATTTAACATCTGACTTCACTGGCCCACTACCTGTCACCACTTACTGTACAGTGAAAATGTTGGATGAGTGCCCAAAAAGGGAAGTCACAGTTGTATTCCTAAAATAACTGAACCAGGAGCTGAGCAGTTTGAGATTGACCAGCCAGTGAAATGACACTGGAGTGAACTGGTTATTCAAAGGCCATTGCTGCTCCCCATCTCCTGGGGAGTTTTTTGGGAGGTAGCAGCAGAGAAATGAGGCTTTTGAGAAAGCAGTCTGCCTGCAGTCTGATCTTTCCTTGGATGGAGAATAGCTCCCTGGCCTCAGGGACAGCCCTCTGCCTTTGCCATCACAACAACTTGACATCACTCAGGAGGGCGTCAGTCAGAGACATCCAGAATTGCTGGGAGATAGCATCTGTGTCTAGATGGCAGTGGGGAAAAAACCTGTGTATGGATACCCAAGCTGATTCTAAGGAATATAGCAGCCCTCCCAAGAAGGGCATTTTTCAAGACAGAATGGTGTTACAACCATTTTAGGTCATTCTGGTGAATTCACTGCTGTGCTTGGGGCTCCTTATTGTATTTTCACTGCTGTTGTTTTAGTGGCTGGGGTACATGCTGGACATCTGTGGCCTGAAACCAACTCTTCACCTTCTCAGTGCTTCAGAGGAGCTTTGTCCTGAAGCAAGGAGGTGGGGTTGGTGGTAGGGAAGGGTGAAAACAACAGTCTTGTTGTCACCCTGTACCTTTCCGAGAAGGTGTGTGCAAAGTTAGGGATTTGTGCCTTTATTCAAGTAGGTCCTGATGATTTGCTTAAATATGTACATGTGTATATATATATCCAGAGAAACAAATATTATATTGTGTGGTCTTTGTGGGTGAGGTTTCATATTTTGCTTTCCATCCCCAGAAAACCCCAGTAAATAGGGATTAGGTGCAGCGGGGAGATGGGATTGCATCCTGCACAAGCTGCTCTAAGTAGGAATTATGTGAATGAATTATGCAGGATGTAAACCAGTGTAAATAGAACAAAGTAGTAATAGTCACTTTGGAAGGCTTTAATTATCTTTAGGCAGAAAAACAGTTGTTACAGTTTATGGCTCAAGCTGAGCCAAATCCCTTCTGCACTGTTTGTCCAAAGTGGTAGGAGTGAGAAAATGACAGCCCAGCACAGCCCCTAAAGGCATTTTCTTTGCATGTAGTTGTCAGAGAACATAGGAGTCACTAAGAGTAAGGTTATAGAAAATACATTTGAATTCCTTTCCCTAGAAATAAATTGGATGTACTCACATATTTGTTCCCAAGTCATATCTTTAAACATTACTGCTTCCTCAACATTGTCCTCTGTACTACATGGAAAAACAGGCATGTGGGACTGAGATGGAAGTAAAACTCCCTCCTCAGCCACTGTAAGGACCAATGCACACATGTATCCAGACAGTGATGCATTAAGCTCTACTAAATACTAGTAGTTTCTTCTGATCAAATTTAAACTGGTTCCAGATCTTATTACTCTCCCATGTTCTTGTCTAAGCTATAAATTATTTCTTCATATGAAGACGTGACTGTGAAATTCATACAGACATTCTAACACTCCCAAGGTGAATGCAACAGCAGCAATGCCATAAAATATATTCATTACTTACATTCATTGCTGGTTACTGCTAGGAAGTAGTAATCTAATGTTTACTAGTTTTCCTGCAACTAGGTGAAGGTCTGGTTTTCCTTTTCATTGGGTTGAGAATTTTTAGCAGTAAAATATTCTCAGACTTGCAGGTGTATATTTTAAATTTCCTTTATTGACCCAGTTGCATGAGTTGGAAATCAAAATTATTTTGCAGTTAGATGCAGGAAAAACATCTCAATCTCAAAGTCAGAATGTAGAACTTCTTTATTCCTGCCTTTTGGTCTGGGCTCTCTGGACACAGGTGAAGACTGACTTGGGGCAAAAAAAATAGCCCAGGTTTCTTCAGTTCAAATGGAAACAGCAATTTGGTTCTCTGTGATGTGGGAAGAGGGAATGTGGCTCTGGTTCCCGTGGATAACCCTGTGTTGACTCTAAATATCAGAAATCAATGGGCAAGTGGTTGAGGAAAAAGAAATAATTGGGGCTTGTCAAATTCCTTGCTGTTGTTTTACCCCTGCAAAGAACAGCAAACAAACACCACCCCACCTCTGAAAACAAAGAAAAAGCCCACACAAAACCGAACAAAACCCCAAACCAAACAGCAACCAACCACACCCAAAAATGCCAGACCAAAATCAAACCAAACAAAACTTAATGGAAACCAAACGTTAAATTGTGATTTCACAAATTTGAAGAGATTTGCAGGAAAAGGCCTCTTAGGACGGAATTACAGGTTGTTTTCCTGTTAATTCTGTTTTTCCCCTCTTGTCTCAGTTTTTTGTATCCTTTGCCAATGTTGTTTTACTTAGAAATTACTAAAGACAAATGAGAGTAATTAAAAGGTGACAGAACCAAAATGCTTGTTTCTGTAGCAGCATCAAGTGGGATGAGGAAATTATCACCTTCAGTGAAAATACCTTAAAACTTGACACAGTTTCTATTTTCATGAATCAATATTTATCTAGGATCTTTCAGGTTTTTCATTTGGATGCTTACTTCTCAAGATAACTTTATAGCTCTTTCAAAATCTTTTATGGCTGATAACATCAAAATAATGTTGAGTTTTAAAATTTCATCTCTAGCTTACTGCAGAATAGCTTACCCCTATTTTGCAGATTAAAGCAGGTCCTAAATTCCCAGAGCATATATCCACCACCTCATGGGAAAATTTAATATATCTGAAATTACCCTGTAATACTCAAACTTCCTTAGTAATATAAATCTTCAGTTGCAACACAGACTTAATATCAGACCTCCTGTTCACTAGTTTATTCTTGTTTCCTGCCTTCATGGTTGCTTTCTATATCTATCTGTTATTTCTATGAGACGTGGCTATCCAGAGCCAGGAGAACAGTTTGGCTGAATTGGTGTTGAGAGCCTCTCTTTTACAGAAAGAATGGATTCTTTGTGGGTAGGACTGTTGTCATTTCCTTATTCCTGAAGAGATGGTGCTCGAATCAGCCCCATTTTCTCTGGGTAAAACAAGGCAGGGAGTAGGTACAGAGAGGAATTTATCTGTGTGAGAGCTCAAGTGCTGTAACTGAGGATCTGGGAGAGAAGTCTGGGCAAAAGGTGTGTGGTGGCCCTGGCAATGCTCCTTCTAATCCTTTTCAAAATTCTTTGAAGTACCAACTTCATCTTCCCCTGCTCTCTTCTAGTGTCATTTAGCTCTTGGCTTATTTCATAGGCAATTGCTTCTCTAACCCACTGCTATATACATGAAGCCACCAGATTTATGAGAGGAGTCCAAGGGTTTTAGCATTCAGCAGCTGTGCTGTGATACAAATTGTTCTCCCCGAATACAGTAGCAAAGGCGTTTGTTTGTCATGGCTTGGAGCAAACTGAGAAACTAATACTGACAAAAAAAAAAAAAAAAAAAAAAAAAAGGAANATTCAAGTTTCCAAATTAGCAGCATTTGTCAAATGGCCATGCCAGGGTGGCATGACAGTAGAGTGGGAAGCATTCATTACACTAAGCTGGCAATTTTGCAATTAGAATCTTTTCAGGATCTTTGCTCCATGTAAACAGAGACTGTTTCCTACTCGTTTCTAGAAAGCTGAATTATTTGGAAAGTAAAGAAAATATTCCTTCCAAAGTACCTTTCCCATCACTATGGAGATCATTGCTTTTCAGAATTAGAAATCCTTCTTTTATCTTCACTGCCTTTGATGAAGACAAGAAAATACGATTTTACCCTCAGGTAAGTAAAATATATATCATTTATCCTAGCTTCTTGGTATAACTGTTGGGTGATTTCTGAGGAATTTAAATACTCCCCGGTGCAATAGGATCAGCTGGTTAATCACTGGGAGGTCAGGGAGCTCCAGAAACAATACTTAATGATTCATTAATGTTGAAAAAGCAGACACAGTTGCAAACAACCATTTGTCTCTTAGGAGCCAATTGATGAGTCTGCTGCAGGTATTTAGGCTCTTGTTTTTTTGTTTGTTTTTTTCCACTGAACAGGATTCATGAAGGCACAACCCTTAGATACCAAGTGAAATGTTGTTCTCCTGTTGCATCTCCCCACCAAACAGCAGCCTCTGTGTGTCCTCACAGCCTCAAGTCAGGCTGCTGTGGGCAGCTGGAGAGAGAAAACTGAGTTCCAGACACTGAATTCCAGTGGCTGAGAAACTTCCTATTTGTTGCCGTGTCTAGTTTTGTCCTTTTTGTGTGTCAGAATTTACAGCAGCAAATTAATATTCTTGTTATGAACAAACCCTAGCATGACCCCACCAGAGGGTGGTGACATGGAAAGACAGAAGTCACAGCTGTGATCCCCTGGGTGCTTTTGCATATTTGGAGTCTGTGTATGGGTAGTTCAGAGATCAAAGAAAGGAAGGAATATTTCACTTCAGCTCACAGAAAGAGGTTTAAAACACCTGAATCGTTTTTTCATCAGAAAGGTAGAAGTCACATTCTTGGGATTTGACTCTCTTGGGTGTGTTAGGGTTTCTTCTCCCTGAATTTCCTTGGATTTGAAAGATCTATTTTCTTACCTTCGGCTGTTGTTTCTCCTACAAAGCAAACTGTCCTTTTAGCTGATCCATGACCAATTAACTCAAAATTTCATTTGAAGTCTTGTTTATCAGAGATCTTTTATGGACACTGGATGAGTGAAAACTCAGAACTATTCCTTTGAAGGCAACATTAAGCATCTCATAGAGCAAATGTATCTCTGATAAAGTAATAGAAAAGAATCCCAAATATGAATAAAGCAGTTTTGATTATTTTGTTAGAGTGGCTATTAGCAGAAATTGATTTGTTACTCAGCTTTCACTATCTTGCTTGCTGTAAAGTATATTATTCTGCATTAATTGTGTCCTGCTGTGTTTGTTAGTGACATAACCTTGGCTAGACTTGTTCAATAATCAGAGTTGATTATCATAACCAAAAATAATAAAACATTGATAATTCATCTAGTATATAAATCATCAAACAGGCTCTTGGTACAATTTGGGGTAGAAAATGTAAGTGGAAGAGGGTTAGATTTAAGAAGGAAGGTTCTGGAAGTGGCCATAGCAGTAAAGAGTGTGCATGATGGCACTGAAAGGTGTTTTAAGGAAAGTGATCCATGTTAGGGTCATGGGGCTTGCAGTGCTGCTAATAACAACAATAATAACACTACTTGATTGCTCTTTTATATCTGATGCAGAAGTAAATACATCTGTAAAATCTAACAGCATTTGCTTTTTTTGCCTGAATGGAGAAATGCACTTTCCCTAAGATGATAATAAGAAAAGTTTTATTAATTCTCCTCATAAAAACATGTTAATCTTGGTTTTCATTTTCTGTTGGCTAAAGCCCTATAAGCATAGCCCCCATAACAGTTTTACAGGGAATGCCAGAGTTGTTAAGTGAGGCTGTAGGTATGCAGCTCTATTATTTCAGGCTGGTTTGGCTGATGCAGTGTATTCAGCTGACCTCATTTTAGGTATCTATGCCTCTGAGCAAGCTGCTTAGACCCTGCTGATGTGAATAGAGAAGAAAATGCTTCTAGAATGCTGTCCACTTTGTACCAGTGTTGTCACCAAAAGCAAGGTGTTAAATCATGCTCTGCAAGACACCATGTCTCACTGCAACAGAGACATTTTGCAGCAATTTCCCTATTTAATGTTACAACAGTTGAACTACACTTTCCATGTCAACAGATAAAAACAGGGTTACTAGGGTTCTCTTATTCTCTACCTTTGGAAGAGTGCGTGTGCTAATTCAGCTGTTCAGCTAATCAGAGAAAACCCCAAATTCTCATCAAGCACTGAAACAAATTGTTCACGGAGCTTGGGAAGTCTCCATCCTTGGAGATAACCAAAAGCCATCTAGACACCATCCTGAAAAAACAGTTTTGGATGGCCCTGTTGTAGTTGAGGAAACTGGAAAAGTTCCAGAGCTCCCTTCACACCTCAACCCTTCTATCATTTTGTGAAAATCTAATTAATGTACTCTTAATGTTACATGTTGGAACAATGCACTGATAGTTCAGAAAGTGTCCCTCCCCAGTAAGACTTATTCTTCCTGTCTCTTAATCACTGTCAATGAAAGAACTGGATAGATTGAGAGTTAATGGTACATTCTCACCCTCATGCAAAACCCCACAGCATCTCAATCAACAGATGATTCTTTTAAGAAAAGGTTGGACTTGATGATCTCTGAGGTCCCTTCCAACCTGGCTAATTCTATGAAATTATGATTAAGCAGGTATACATCTCATCAGCATTGTGCCTGCAGCTATTAAAGATAGTTAATCCAACAAATTGCTTAGAAAATTTGATGTAAGAGGCTTCTGGTGGTTTTGGTGTTCTTACTAGACTATTAGTTTTTTAACTCCTTTCCTCTCCCTGCCTATTCTTTCTAAATACAGAAGAGGTGAAGCAAAAACCCCACAACAGTAAGAGTTTTAAAGTAGGAGTTTTCAGGGAAATCAAGGCTATGCCATATGTAACACTGTGATGCATAACCTCCAGTGCTCTTTGTCAAAGCAGTGTTCAGTCTGAGATTAAGATATTTCTGCTTTTATTTATAGGCACCGAACCTTGAAGTATGGCAGTCTGAGCACAAAAGACTTGAATTTCCTATTTGAGTTAATTCTTAAAGAACATACAGTTTTTTATTATTTGAGCAGTCAGTTTGCTATGAGTTTCCTGAATGAGCTGATAATTTGCATGCCAGTTTCCCTCGTCTCTAGGTTAATGTTTAATTATCACGTTTGCATGAGTCTCCATTTTCTTCTCAGCTCCAAAGCAGACGTGTAAAACTCTAAATAGTTGCCCCAGTTGGCAGAAAAGCACCACTGGAATGAGAAATACTGAAAGAAATGACAGTGGTAATTTAAATGATAACTTTAAAACAAATTTTGCTTTCCACAGCCATCCCTAAGTATTGAAACTTTAGCTGTGTAGTGCATCTCTCCAGGAACTCACTGCCTGCTCCAGGTCACTGCTGTCACGTAGTTATTGCTGTAATTGTTTTCTTCTTCCCCTTCCAGCATGGAGGGGTTGGGTGGGGCTCTTTGGTTTGGTTTTATCACTTCTTAAGACACTATTAATCACAGAATAGCAAAGATAAACCCAAGATCTAGTTGAACTCAAAAGCCAGATTATGCCAAGCCTCGATGTGAACACTTGTAGTGACAAACCATCATTTTCATGTTGTTACAAAGTGCATATATAGTACTTATTGCAACCCATACACTACACAGTTGTGCCTAATATTCCCTGGGTTGTTTTAGGCATGTTTGTAAATGGTATGATTTATCATGGCCAAATAGACTTTTTTTTCCCTTTAATTTCCAGCGTTTCAGCAAACACTTAGGTCAGACTTCACTTTAAACTTGTTTGTATTGGGTAAATACATGATTATGTTATTACTTCCCTTTCCTGAATATAATTATTTTCTGTAAATGAATCTTGTCTTGAAAGACAAAATGAATTGGGTAATATAGCTTGGGGAGAGAGCCTACTTAGGTTTTCCATGTGCCCATTACTAAAGATATGATATTCATTTAAAGAGAAAAAAAATCTTCATACCCTGAGGAAGCTCTAGAATCAGATTAAGGGATAATGGATCATGATCAGGACTATATAAACAGCATTTGTATTGATTAATCCATGTTACAACTCTTTTAAAAGAGCTAATAATTTTAGTGCCAAATAAAGAAGAGATTGCAGTTTCCAGTGAGGAAATGGCTGTAATTGCTGTTCGAGTAGTGGGTAAGGGATGATTATCAGACATCATCCATTATTATGATCCAGGAGTGAAGCTGCTGACCACAGAGGCCATTATGCTACAGATGAACACTAAATTGTAGAGCACGTGGTGGTCTCTGACACCCCCTCCACGTGCTAAAAGAACAGTAACAAAAGGATTATTATTCAATGTGCATTTCAGTATGAATTTATTTCTGAGTGTTTCCTGTGTCTCTTGACCATTTCTAATCACAACACCCACAAACTAGTCAGAGAGAGAATTTCAGAATATTCTGTTTATGATGTGACTTAAATGTTCACTCACATTGAGAAACTCACTGCTTCTTTATTGTAATAATTTAATGCTGATTTCTAAAATCAAAACTTGGAGACACAAACAACACAAAACTACTCTCACTGGCAGACCTGACTTCTGAAGGCACTCATGAGGAGACATGGCATTTTGATTCTAAAATACCTTGTTCATTCTGTAAGGCAGAACTTGCTTTTGAGTCTTTGTACCTTCATGTTCTCATCAGATACAAAATGCTACTGATCCTCCTTACGAGAGGAACTTGGTTAGAATTATTACTGCTTTGTGTCTGAGAACTGTATACGACCTTCCTCTGTAAGCAGAAGTTATTAACAGATAATATCTATCTTATCTGTAATTAAGGAAAAAGCATCAGACTGGAAAAAGTTAATTTTAGAGTCAGGTTCCCAGCTGATAGCTCAAATCCTTTTAATTTCATTAATATTCATAACACTGTTTGTAGAAGGGTAAAAGAAAAAGAACATATATAACTGTTAACTTCTAACATTTACATTTTAGTAATATTAAAACTGTTGCCTATTTGTTCATTCTGACACAAATGTGTGAAATGGAACACAGTTTTGAAGGGTGCAGTGTGCTAGGCATTAAGCCAGCCACTGGTAACAGAATTCCTAATGGTAATGGTGGGATCAGTGCAATTATTGGCAATTTACAGTCATCGGGCAAAAAGCATTCTTAAGTGGATCTAACCAGTTCAAAAGGGATGGCTTCTTAAGACAGCAAAAAGCTACTTGGTTAATATTTATCCTTCCTCGTAGTCTTGTTTACTAGAGAACACTTTAAGTGCCCCATAACTTTGAATTCCATTATTTTCAGAACTGTTTTTCCAAGTTTCCATAAGGATTCCACTACAGTGTAGCATTAATGAGGATTCATAATAATAATTTACCTGTAAAACACTTTCATCGTTCCATTCTGTACAGTGCATCTTGATGGTAAAATTTTTACCCCCAGGAGCTATCATAAGTCAGCCTACAGCAGGCATTGTGTTACTTTTATAAAGACAGGATGAGAATGCCTAAGTTTTTAAGAGATTATTCTGTAGTTCAGTGACCCGTTCTGGAAGCTAAAAGCAGTTACCTAGATGGTGTTGATCAAAACATCTATAAATAAGATCTGCCTACAAAATTGCTGATAACAAAATAGCCTACATAGAAGTTGTTTAATTTCTGTTTCACTAAAAGATACAGCAAACTGCTCTCCTGTTTCACCAACCTTTCCTTACACTGATTTGCAGTTGTAGAGTTCCCTATTTTGAGATGGTTAAAAAAACTAGTCTGGAATTTAAACTGGAAGATCACCAAGATAAACCATGTTTATGATTAAAGTAATTATTTTTTCATTGTGTCTATTAAATTTAGATTGCAAGTTGTGAACATTTTAGTGGTTATTTGTAAAAGGCAGGTTTTCCAAAAGTGACACCACAACAAAAAATATTACATGCTATTGACTGATTGAATTAAAGTAACAATATAAGTATTCAGCAATGGAACTTATGACACGGATCTGACTTAAATTCCCTCTAACTGAAGTTACCTATTACAATTATACTTTATTTTCAGACCTACTTTTAAAAGCTTTATTGCTGTGGGGATTTCATCAATCTCCTCTTCCTTCGCCTAGAAGATTCCTGCATGAGTGAGATCACTCTGGTATTTTTTTTTCACAGCATTCTCTCTGAATTTTTTTTGTTGGATTTTTTCTCATCACTACTAAATTCAGCTACTTTAAATACTTCATTGACCTTCTTGCTGTCTTCTACTCTCCAAGGACTGCTACTGAAAAGTTACACTGCCATTATAACCTTTAAATTATTGCTCAGTACAGCTTTGTGTTCACTGGTTCTTTTCATCTTTCATTACACTTAAAAATGTTGATCACCTTTGTTACTCTGCTCTGAACTCACACATTTTATTTATTTATTTCTGAAATGTTAATCTCAGAACTGAGTATTCTTCTTTAATGCATATTTCTGCTGAAGTAGATGAAGAATTCATTAGTAAAGCCACTTCAGTCAGAGAAGCACTTGTCTGAGCCTTCTCAGCATTCACTAAAGATAAAGCAAAGCCCTTTTCTGTCTTGAAGTCTGCTATACCACACCAAAGTCCATGATAGAAAAGAAGTCTGAGGCACACCAAAGGCTGTTGACCTGAATATTTATAATTTAACATGTTTGTCTTTAAGCACTGAACTAATTTCAGACATATAAAATTCAGAATGACAGCTAATACAGAAAGAGAAGGAAGGTTTTAAGATGCAGGTTTCTGGAGAGTAGTAGAATTTGATTATTTCTTCCAGATAAACCCTGAGCACCATTCCTATGCCACCAGTAAAAATTCAGTGGAGAATTTCCCATTATCACAAAAACAAGTTGGGTTCTGACTTTGTTGTTACTCTGACTTAAACATGACAAATGCTTCATTTGAAAACTGTCAGCCCTGTACAGCATCTTTCAGCTAAAAATGAAAAGGGAGAAAGGATGAATGTCAGTCCATTTTGTTATGCTATTCCCACTAAAATAAAGTGGCAAGCAGTCATAAAACAGGAAGAAAACAAGTTGGTGATGCTTGTACCCAGTCAAGCACAGCTCTCCTTTCATCTGGATAATGAATCATTCACACATTCGCAGTCATGTTTGTGCTTTCTCTGACATTTAGGTTTTAATCAACAGATTGACATTGTCTCCAGAAAATTGCCTATAATCAGGGCTGTGCTAAACTGGGGAAAGATACGTCAGCGTGCCACAGCTCCAGAAAGTTGTAGCTTTGTAGAATTCTGCTGGTGGTTTGGGGAGGGAGCTAGCATGAAAAGGAAGCTGATGTCATCACCACCAAGTGTCATCCATAGGAGCATCTTTATCTTCCTCTACAGGCTCTGGTTAGATGGTTTAATGTAGTCAACAGATAGAGTTGCTTAGCACTTGCCCAACAGATCTTACTAGTTTGCCACCAGTACATGAGCAATGTTAAAGGTAATATTACAATAATCTGGGGGTTTGTTAGCAGAGAAGTTACATTGATCCTTAAGAAGTTATGTAAGAGCTTGCGTAAAAGAATGCAGTTTTATGAAGATGATGGACTCGAAGCCCCAAGGAAATAAATCCTGAAATAAATAAGCATTCAGAAATGTGCCCTTTATTTTGCCTCATAAATTCTCTGGTGGGACAGAAGAGTTGTCCTACAAGGTGACATTGTTTTTTTATTTTCTTGGACTGTGTCTGCCTGAGGTTTCCGTGCTCATGAAGGTGACCCAGTATGTTCCTACCAGAACTTGACCTCGAGCTGCCTTTGACATGATAATTCCTAGAGCTCAGAGTGATTTATATAGCTGTATACATCTTTTACTCTGTGTTGTTTAAACTAGCACATTGCTCTGTTTACAGTGCTTCACTAATATATTTGAAAAAGTAATTGGCTTGTGCTAACTATGTAAAATTGCTTATATGAGTGTGACAATCCAGTATACTGCTGCTAAGCAGGTTTTAATCAACTCAACACTGGGTTCATTTGGTTACTAATCTCAGATGTCTATGCTTCATTTTTATATTATAGGAAGGAGGTTTCCATAAATATTCAGGCTGTACTAAGTAAAAGTAATTATTTAGGGCTTAACTTGGGAGACTAAGCAAGAGAATGAAAAGCCATATGAACTGAAATAGAGATTATTTTTTTAAAGTAATTCTTTGAGTGTGAACTAGATGTACAAGAAGACTGTGGATCATCAACATTTGTGTGAAAACACTGCAGTAAACTCCTTTACTTGGAGTATCTGTGTGCCCTAAGAGTCACCTTGTACAGCAAAGATGAGCTTTAATTACAACGAAACATCTGTTCCTCTTAGAAAATGCAAGTTATCTGGTAACAAATTGTTTTTTTCTCGTGTTCTTTTGACGTAGTTACGGTTTTACAAATAAGTGGTTTTAAAAAAGTTTTAGGAACGTTTTGCTGGCACATCCCCACGTTTAGGGGAAGGGTCGGTTTGTGAAGGGCCTTGGCGGAGCCATGACAGCAGCCATGACAGGAACCCGGCAGCCATGACAGGAACCCGGCAGCCATGACAGGAACCCGGCAGCCGACGGGCAAAGGAGGGCTTCCCATAGCCTCTGCTGCTTGAGGTTGTCCTGACCATGGTTATTCTCCGTTTCTTGAGAGCCATGTGTGGATTTGGCTGCCCAGATGCTTTCTGGTTCTCAAGGCAATGGGTGTTGCTGTACCCCAGGCAGTCACCGCAGTCCCCAGACGGAGGAGGAGCCCTCTCAGGGTTTCCCGCCATCCTCCATTTCGCCTTCTTCTCATGTTTTGGGGCACCAACCCGGCAGCTGTCACTCAGCAACCTCCCAGACCTACCCGTGGTCTGACCCCAGACCCCCTGGCCCCTTTCAGAGGTGCTTCAGGGGTTTGCTGTCCTGACATCATCCCCCCGCCATGTTGGGGCTTTCTGGCACTGCAGGGTGGGGCCTGCCGCCATCTTGGGGCTCCCCTCAGCCTGTGCTGAGCCCTGACAGGAGTTTGCCTCCTTGCTGAATCTTCCTAGTTCTTCTTCTTAAAAGAAGAAGGATCTTGCCTGCGGATCCTTTCCGCGTTAAAAAACCAAAACTGCTGGAAAGGAGATGAGAAATGAAAGTAAGTTTGTTTTCTTCTGTGTGTGGGAAGAATTTACATTGCATCTCCTTAGTATTAGTGAAGACGCTTCAAGTACCGGTTTTGTTTTAATTCAAGAATAAGGTTTAAATTAGCATGCACTTAGGATTTTTATTTCTTTTTTTGTTTGTTTTTTTGTTGTTTTTTTTTGTTGTTGTTGCTGTTGTTTGTTTATTTGTTTTTGGTTTTGTTTTTGTTTTTTTCCCCTTCAGGTGTCTTCCCCAGGCAGCAGCACTGGCGCAGGACCCCGTTCCTCTCCTGATCCCCCACAGGGTAAGTCACGGCTCACGCAGCCTTTTCTGAGGAGTTTTTCTCTCTTCTGGGGGCTCTGCCACCACTTTTGACAGTTGTGGTGCATTTGCCTTTTGCTCTCTTCTTATCTCGTGGATTTCTTTTGTGTGGTGTCGTAATTAAAGATGAGTAAGTCAAGTCTTACCTTGGATGGGAGAAGATGAGAGCAGAGGAAAAAGAGGCTCAGACTTAACTCTTTTCTTTGTTCTCGTCTATCAAAGAAGAGTTTCCTATATGCTTTCTACTCTTTTGCTGCTTGTTAGATTCATAAATGTGACATCTATTAATTGCACATTGCATTACAAGAGGTTTTGTCTTTTGAAAGCTATTCCTGTTTTCTTCCGTGTTTAATTTGCAACGTTACTATTTGATTTCATAATTGCAGACTGGATATTTTTATGTTTTTATGTGAAATCTGGGCTGAATGTTTTACCTGAAAGGTATATAGGAGACATATCATACATGACAAGTATATTAAATATATTTGATCCCAGTAATAGAAACTGAAGTTTCTCTTACAGTTAATGGAAATGTAATGATTTATGTCAGCTGTGAAGATCTGTTTGGTTATATTCACTAAAGGAAAGCCATTTGTTTGGAATGATAAGATCCTTCTGAGTAATTTGAAACTATTTTTTAGATTTGTTAACAATTCTTAATATATAAACATTTGTATTTAGAGTATTATTTACAGTGGGGCTGTAGAGAGACTGCTGTTTCTAGAGGCTTATGCTTTGTTTTAGGTTTTATGCCAGGTTTTAGGTCTCCAGGTGCTTCTATATTGATCCAGTTTATTGAGAGGTGATGCACACTGACAGGTTCAGGGTCAATCATTTGTTTTTTATGCAGGGAGTGCTGCTCATGGAAAGGAGCTACAAAACACTGGGCTGGGTTTGGTCACTTTGAGAGCAGGGGTCAGCAAACATCCTTTTCTGCTCCTCTCATTCCAGGAGCAGCTGTTGTTTGTTATTAACAGAGATGTGACCTTTGACTGGTCACTTGAAACTAGCATTGCCATACCTACCTGTGAAGATCACCAGTCCCAGCCCAACAAAGCAATCCTTTGCCCTTTTGAATGTTGTCCTGTTTCTCAGTGACCTTCTCCTCACAACTTAAAGTGATCCTTAGTTAAAGCTTCCAGGTGAAAGCATTTGCCTTCTTTATTACTTTTCTTCCATAATCAAACCCATTAGGGCTGAAGTTTCACAAAATGGCTCTTCTGCCCAGGGTTCTGCTCTGTGCAAAGGAACAGTGTGTGTTTTGCTGTCCATGCTGGTTTAACACTTGATCTTTCATTTTATGCCTTTATAATATGGTGTGACCTCTCTTCTGTGCTATATTGGATCTGTCCTTGTGGAGTCCTTTCCTTTCACTTTGGTGATATTTCACTTTAATTTTTTCTCAGTCTGTATCTAGTCTACTGCTTATTTCCAGTCGAATTCATGCTTCTTATCTGCAGGCCAAGCTCTATTCAAACTATAAATTTCATTTCTCCTAGTATTTTCTGCAAAGGTACTGCATTTTGACTGACTTTTTCTCTGACTTCCCACAGTTTAAATTTTTAGCCTTTTGAAAAAATGGTCCCAGTGTTCAGACAAGCAAATTGCTGAGCATTTTCATTTGAATCTATTGTAGCTAATCCTCTTTATTTGCTAAAACTGAATTAGAAAAGTTTATTCCCTTAAGTGTGGAGTTTCCAAAGTATACAGCCCCCTTTATTTGTATATGAAGCAAAATTACTGGGTGTCCAAGGCATCAATGCACTTGAAAAGTGATTCTATAGTTCTTCAACACTGACTCTGCTTGTGCTTCCCATTTCTTCCAAAGTTTGTTTGGGTTTTCCTGTGGCCTTTTTTGTTTGTTTGTTTTTTGTTTTGTTGTTTATGCAAAGAATTATTGCCAAATATGATTTTTGTGAAAAAAACATAAATCAGTTAATCTGATCACTTGATTGTAATTCAAAATTTAAGAGAACCTACATACTGAAGCTGACTAACCTTAACAGTTTCTAAAATTTCAATGTAGGAGTTATGAAATAATTTAATTATGGGAGAAAATGTGACACTTGAAAAATAAGAAAGATAGTGAAGCCTAGGCTTTATTAACACATAACTACCAGAGGAGGATTTAGCTTCAGGGTGAATGTACTTTTTAAATATGCATGAAAGGAGCTGGTAGTGAGAAAGAGTTCCTGGTATAAGAGACAGCACAGGTACAGATGTTCTTTTCCCAGCACATTTGAAGAGGTTCAAGAGAACGTATGTTGTTAGATCTTAAACAGGTATTCCGTCAGATATGTCAAAAAATAAAAAAAATTTAATAATTCACTGGAGTCTGGAATTAAAAATAGAAAGCACACTTAGAAGGACAGCTCTTAAAGACTGTAGGTATATATTGGGACGTTCACACACATATAGTTGCAGAGTTATTCTATATGGAAATTGAAAGGGAAAAACTTGACAGTTGGCAGATAGTATTTCACTGATCTTGACTTTCAGCCAGGGAAAAACACAGACTTTTGTGTGGACTGAAAAACTTACATTGAGAAGATATGAACATTTGTTTGCTTTTAATTGTTTGTTTACCTTTCCCCTTAAGCTTCCTTTGATGGTCTCATTTTCTCCATGAGTGAATCAGTTATCACTGGTCTTTGCAGGCTCTTCTGTCTGCAGAGTTATCTAGTTAGGGAACAAATGCATTGCTTTGGGACAAAATGACTACTTAGATCATGGCCTTATAATAAAAATCCTTACTCTGTAGCAATTATTACACTTAAAGATCTTTTTTTTGAGATTATATTTCACTAAACAAATGGGAATGGGAAAGAAATCTACCTTTTATCAGTTATTTCTTTTCTAGTAAAAATACAAAGGCAGCAAAAAAGTACTAAATTTTGTAGTATTTTTTGCTTTTCAGTGGTCATATTTTAAAATTTCTACTTTATCTCAAAGAAGAGCTAAGGGTGAGAAGACTACAGAAAGTTTTTTTGAAAAGCATTTCAGATCCCTAAATGCTGGCTTTTGTTAATCATCTCTATGACCAGAGAGATATTTAGCATGTTGTATGCCTAAGAGTAAATCTGAGACTATCTAAAAAGGTGTTTCCTTTCCTCTGGATATGTATTTTAATGAAAATAACCTGTTACCTTTAAAGAAAAGAGTCTTGAGCTTAAACACCTGCTTGAAGGATTTATTTAGATTTATTTTAGCTGGGCATTCAATCATAATTCATTAGCTTTCTGCCAGAACACAGTGGTCCTGACACCTGCAGCCTCCAGGAGCATCAGAATGTAGATGCTGGAAGGCAGAGGTGGTGAGGTTGTTTGGCCATTTTGTGTATAAAATATTATTTAAAAAGTCAAGTGTACAAAGACACCTTGAGGTAAGGAATATGAAGTTACTTCCTTGGAATCCTCAGGCTTAAAATATCTTCTAGAGGATAGGTATTAATCACATAGTTTTAAGGTCCAAAGGGGTAAGTCTAAAAACTCAAAGAGAGTCATTTACTAGTTAGTTCCTTGGCATGAGCTTAGCTGTAGTTGTAGTACATATTTGTGCATATGCTCTTAGTATGTGGCAAATGTGATATTTAATATATTAAATTGAAGAGGCTTAGTTCATCTCACCTCAGATTTTAAAATGCACAAGTACATACAAAGCCTGTTACTGTGGCTTAGCTTGTTAATCTAATGCTTAGAGTGTCAGTGTCAAGATTTAATACTCTTTAATGAACTTTAAATTGATACCTCTTGTTAATTCTGAACTTTCAAGGTGTCCCTGTGACAAATGTGAAGAACGTGGTGTTTGTTTTACTGTCTTCTAAACTAGCAGGAGCCATTCTATCTTCAGCTTACTGTTCCCTAAAAGCATCATTTGCAAGCTTTGGTTTCATGGCCACATAATCTCTTATGAATCATATAAAGCAGTGTTAACTGCTGTGTTTTATACAGGCAAGCAGATTTTTGGGAGATCAGTGAGCATCATATCTCCTGAGTACCTGTCTACATTCTTATACAGCCTCTACTTTCCATTTGGCACAGCCTTGATATTAGGTTGGTAATAGCTATATTTGCAAAGTCATGATTTTTTTTATGGGATAAATGTGTACAACAAAGAGACTACGGCAAAATAATTAAATTTTGAAGTAAATTTTACTTGTCCTGAACTTTCTATCTTCTAATGTTTATTAGAGGCAATATTTTGAAAGTGCAGTACTTAGCACTAATAGGTGGAAAACATCTTTTTCTACTCTGATATGCACAGACAACCAATAGAAAAATAAAGAAGTGAATTTGAAAATGATTGCTGCTCACCCTATGTAGCACCTACATTAATGCACGGGTTTTGGAGTACCTTTCAAAGAGTATTGTGCTTTTCTTTGGTACTTTAGTTAGAACCTCACTGGTATTTTCATGTAGTTCTGGTTAAATTCACAGGGGTTCCTCAGGTTTAAAGCTGGAATGTTTTGGTGTGCAAATCTGCATTATTGTGTGCAGTCATGCAGCCTATGCAGAATATTATATGTATTATATATTATATAAGTTATATACAGAGTATTATATGTACCTGAACATTACCACAGCACCTACCAAGGCTTTAATCATCTGATGGTGAAATCTTGTACCTGTGGCACCAGCCCTCATTAATTTAGCTAATTTCTCCCTAAAGAAAGGGATTTAAGAACAATTTACCAAAACTGTAGCAAAAATGCCTCCCCTTCACCCAACATTTACAGTTACTATTTTGCCATTTATTTTTCTGCCTAGATCTGTCTCTGTGAATCTCCTATTGAAAGACAAATGCTTTGAAGAATCTAGGTAGTTTTATGCTCCAAAGAAATTATTCACAATGGAATGTAAACTTTAGGTTTGGTTTTTTTTTTTTTTTTTTTTTTCTTCCTCCCCTTTCAAAAGAACTGCACTGTTGTGAGAAAAGTTTATTGTTGGAGCTGATCAAAGAAACTTTCCCAGCTCTTTGCCAGTGTTACAAGACAGGATTTTTTTTTGTTATTTTTGCAAGTCTTAATGAACCCACTGGTTTTATTCTGAAAGCAAAACAGACATAGAAGATGCATGCTAAAGTCCTGACACTTGGGCTTCAGAGCATTATCTGTAGTTAAGCTTCAAAATTGTGCAGCTGGTCAAGGTGCAGTTCAGAATAACGTCATTTTAGTATGGTTTAATGGGGAATGTGTTGAGGACAGGAATGTATGTAAGCAGCAGGCCAGAACAACAGCTTGTTACAGGAAAAATAAAAAGCAGGGGGGAAATTGAAGAAGGAGGACCTGATTGCAAAATATAACAATGATTTATAAATCTGCTTTTGGCACACAAAGAAGGAAGGGTTAATAAGGTGGTTACTGTTTGATCTGTCTTTTTTTTAAAGTTCATAATCTCTTTGTGTGGATTGTGTTGGCAAGACTGGTTAGTGAGATGTCACTATTTCATTTAGGTGAGGCCATTCAGGAAGAGCAGAGGCTCCAATTATTTATTCTATTTGTGTTCATGCATTAGAGGCAGTCAGACAGTTCACAGTTTCAGTCCTTCAAAATGCTGATTGACTTACAGAAGTAATTTGGAGAAGCTAAAAGCTATTCTAAAAGGCTACCTTTTAAACTGAAAACTTTGGAAAGTTATTGCCCTGCTGAGCTCTCAGTTATGTACAAAGGTTGGGGACTTAAATCATAGTAAGTGGCAAATTTACACCTTCAGGTTCACTAAGGGTGAACTGAAAAACTCCCTCTGGAAAAATAGCAGAGGAGCATCAAGTGAGATCATCTGGATATTCAAGCATGTTCCTGAGGCAAAGTCTGGAGTGGCTGAGAATCAGCCTTCAGGGTCTTCAGAAACATGGTGAGAAATGAAATTTCAGAAGTACTGTCTTGTGCAGAGCAAGTCTTGAACATGACTAGAACCAGGGAAGGTGAGTAATCTCCAGATACTAACTTTTAAACATTGGGAAAAGTGTCACGTGGATATTGTGAAGGAACCTGAGACAGACAGAGGCCCACAGCCAGACATTTACAGAGAGAAAATATCAACACCTAGTTCTCTGCCCATTTTTAAAAAGACAGAAAACCAAGAAAACATTAAAAGAAGTTTTCATAATTTCCTTAGTCGTCTTCTGCTAAGGAAAAAGGAAATGCTGCTCTGATTTAATTCATACTAACAGAAGAACTGTTCCCAGTGAAGAGGGAGATGCTGGTAAGAAAATTAAATCATCAATAAAATGTTTTCTTATAGGCATTTTTCTATAAAATTTGTAAAGCAGTAGGTTTGAAATAGGTTTACTTTGCATAATCACAATACTATTCTCTACATCATTGGTGTCACTGATTTTTATTTATTAGTAGCTAGAACTTCAAATATTATGAATTTCTCAAGGAGGTGAAAGAGTGATTCTGTGGCTGATCTTCTTGCTGGGGCCATTCTCATTTATGGTGTGGCATCCCAGCCTAACCTTGCAGTGATACCTTTGTGTTGGCAAGGCACTGGGCAATTTGGTAAACTTCCATTTCTCTACATGCTCTGGTAGTTCCAAACCTGTCAAAGGAAATTACTAAGGCACAAGCTTCAAGAGCTGTTGGATGAGATCCACGTTTTGATGGCTACATTTCCTGGCCTCAGGTTAGATCTGCCAAACTATTAAAAAAATTAAAAATCCCAACCAAAATCCCACCAGAGTGAAAACTAAGTGGTAGCTCTGCTATACCCATTCTCCAATGTGTTTTTCATGGCAGCAGCATCTTTTTTGGGAAATGTAACCACAGAAATTAGAAATGACTATCCAAACAGAAGTTTGGGAATGCTTTCTTTTGAGGGAAAGATAGGGAGGGCTGGAGGAAAGAGGTTGTAGGAATTCCGATTAATAACCAGAGCTTGAAATACTGAAGTGCTGAACTGAGATGAAACTTATCAATGTTAATGAACCAAAAAGAAAGTGAAGCACATTAAAGTAAAAATAATCTCTGTGTGTGTGGCCTTTTTAAAAAAGAAAAAACAAACCCACAACCCTATTTTTAAAACATTTTTCTGCCTTTGGAATCCTCAGTATTCATAAAAGCATTTGATGGTTCTAATTGTTAAAAATCTCATCAAGTCTTCCTATATCAATGGGAATGTTCACTCCTCCTGGATATGATTTAATGATTTAATCACTATGGTTTCTTACCATGAACCCTGCTAATAGGCATCCTACACAGATTACACAAATTGTTTGCACTCGAGTACTGTAAATGGTGAAGCACTTAATTCTATTTTTTTCCTCAATTTAATTGAAATGGAACTATTTAAGTAGAGCAATTAGGGAGCTCTCTGGCAGCCCAAGATCAGTTAAAATTATCTTACTTTATGGTGATTGCTTTTAGAGACAGTAATGTAGACAGCTAGTTTGGAGTCATATTAGTCTGATTACTAATACCATGTAAAATACTTGTATGGACACACAAACTGTGTTTGCTTGCAAACTCCATCCTGTGTCCTGTCTTGGGACTGATGTTTTCCAAGAAGTGCTTAACTCCAGGCAGGCTTTTTCTGTGATTCTGGTGTTCCAGCTGCTCAAAATAAGCAGCTTTCACCCTGCTGTCTTTCTCCCTTTCCTCCTGAAGCTCTTTATGAAAATGCCAGATGAGTATTCAGAACGTGTGTGTGGTATTGTTGTCTGTCACACAGGCTGTTTGGCATGAAGGCTTTCTCTGATCTGCTTCTCCTGTTAATAGGCTATTAAGGTGCCATGCAGCTACATTTATTGGAGCTTCTGAGGCTAAGCTTATGTGAAGAAAGCTTGCTGTATTTTCTAACAATTTACTGTAAAGGAAGCACACAAGGCATCGTGGTTCTGCTTGCACAGTCCCTTCATTTCTATCAATCACACTTGTCAGCAAGCTAGCAAATGCACAGAGACTAGAAATGCCTGGTTACAAGCTGTGCTTTATAAATACAGAAGATTTTCCTCAGTAACGTGCATGTTTAAGCATATACCATTGTAATAATTATTGTCTAAATACAGTTACACTACTTTATTATAGAGACTTCCATCAGCTGGCTCCTTTTTTTAACCTTGTGAGTATTCTAAGGTTGCACATCCAGGATAGCTCCTAAAAGGAATCAGGGTTTGCGCTGTATTCTGAAGTTCACAAAGTTCATTCAGCCTAAATTTCAAAATAAATTCAATTTTTTTATCAGATGTGAATTTCTCCAAGGCAGTTTGATCCTCAGTTGTTGATCCTGCCAAGGGATAGGTGTGGCAAACAAAGATAATCTTCCAGTTTCACTTCCACTAACATTTTAAATTAATTTTTATGTTAGGTCTGCAGAATCCATCTCTACATACAGGAGGAGAGGTGGTAAGAGCTTGTTCTAGAGAAAACATTTCTAATGGTTCAGCTACTTCCTTTTGCTCTGTTTGTTGTTGGTTTTTTTTTCCTTCATCCACTGACAATACACATATATTTGTGAAATGAGCTATATCTGAACATTCTACTTTGAAATACACCTGTGACTGAACATACCAGGGTATGCAAACTGGCAAAATGTATGTATCCTCTGGTGTAAAACTCTTTATGACAGAACACATGACTAAGATTTCCAGGAACTAAATCATCTGTCTCACATACATGTTCACACACAGAAAACCACTCACATCTCCCTCTGTGCTAGGAAATCTTTAGACTTTATTGGAAGTGCCTGCATTAGTCGATTCCCTTTGGATCAGGAGGGGAGTTCTGAAATGAGTGGGGCTTTTTCTCTTGCCAGCTGGGGCTTTACTTTACCATTCCCTCCCTCTGCTTCCTGGAGCAGTCTCAGCTTTTTATTTTCACAGAAGCCCCACTAAATGCACAACATGGGCTTTTCCTGCTTGCTAGGACAGGATACAAGCCAGGTTTGGCTCATACTGGTGTAACAGACTAGGGTGGATAATTTGGATACCTCAGGATTGGGCAGGTTCAGGTCATCACACTAACTGTCACTCATTAGATAAAAATATGAAAGACTTCAGATATTCTTACTGCAAGGGACTCATCCTCTTTTGGCAGTCTGTAAAGAGATTAAATTATCTAGAAGACAGTTAACTTGAATCACTGTGTTCCTTGAATCACTGTGATTTAAAATTGAAAGTTCATTGGGATACTACCTCTTGAACTTTGTCTTCCAGCTTCATATTAAATGGTCAAGCCTGGAGGCAAAAATGTTTAATTAAAACATGTGCTGATTGTTGCATCATCTATGCTGAACATCACTAGAATTGTGTTGATTGGGTTAGAAAATTTCTGTTTATCCAGGAAAATAATTTGCACAGCACTTGACCTTTGCCTATTAATGGATCACTGAACATTAAAATTCAAATTTGTTGGGTGTCTTGGTCTTTTGAATATTCAGACCTTAAAACACAATCAAAGGAGGGATAGAAGTTTAATGCCTCCTTAGTGAAAAGTGAGCTGAATCCCCATAGCTTTCTGGATGATCATCTGCTAAATAGGAGGATTAAGACATCAGCAAATGCCAAGACTGTTTCCTATTTAGCATTTTATTTTTATACTGCTTAAAGGATGAAAATGTAGTTGCCATTCTTCATGTTTCACAGATCCTATTTGACACCATCAGCAACCCATGTAAAATTTTTGGAAACATAGGAAATATCAAAGACTAAGTTAAATACAAAAGACATTATAATACTGAGCTATGTCTCTCTTGATTATTATTTCTGGTTTTGCTATCTAAAACACAGAGAAAATTCTTAACAAATTTGAGATAATATAAGTATTTTACCAGCAGGAAAGTAGAAAGACTATTACAAATTTCCTCTTGTGAATCTAAATTCTTCTAAATAAGAGCAGCCTGGATCCTAAGATACATTGCCCCAGTCCTGTGTCTTTTATCACCATGAAAAACAAGTCCACAATTCTAATGTCCTCATCATCACTTAGTCCCTTTCCACCCAAAATAAAATATACTATTCTGAATTGCAATTACTCAGCTCTTTTCATCACATTTTACATTGATAAACAAAGTGAAGATTTTTCTCATCTCGTTTGAATATATTCTCAAGTTGTGCTTGGTGCATTAAGTCCAACAAGAACTGGGCCACAGTTGTCCTCATCTACTTTTTTTCTCAGTCTCAGGGGGCAGATGTGTAGCAAGATGATCTGTCAAGACTGCATAAAAGAAAAGATTTTTTTTTTTTTTAAGATGCCTATTACTTTGGTAGTCCAGGATAAACCTGTATTACTCCAAGTAGTTGATGCCTTGGTCCACTGACTTACCAGCTGTCCTCTTGGACTAATGTCAGAGAGCAGATCATAAAATCAGGAGCCTCAGACACTCAGGAGACTTCACACCTCAAATCAAAGGTGGCAAAAAAGACACAGAGCCTGTGCCTAGCATAGCTTAATTGGGAACTCTGCATTTCTTCAACAGAAAACAGGATTGCTGTATAAAACCTCTAACATTGGCAGTTTATTTGGAAAATGACATTTAAACGCTCTGTGTCCCCCTGTGCTCTTTCAAATATTAAAGAAGTTCCACAATAAACTAGGGACTAAAGATGAGGGACTTTCCTGTTGAATTGTTTTTTGTTACTAAAATTGGAGGTTCTTTCTATATCTGAAAGTGAAGAATGTGCTATTTGGAAAGAGGTTAATGTTAAAAATAGACATGAGACCTTAAGGAAAGGGGAGTGCTTGCTCTGTAACCTAGAAACTGAAATCCCTAAAGAAGTATCCACTAGAGAAACACCTGAAAAGAAAGAGAATTTGAAAAATCCAGTGAAATAAGCAGAATAAATGCCCTAGAAAAAGGGAAGGAAGGAAGGAGACTCATTAGAAATGAACAGGTAATCACAGGTTGTGACTTGGGTCTAAAGCTCTTACTCAGATTCTTTTTTTTTTTTTTAATTGAAATAACTGAGACTGAAAAATGTAGGAAACAGGATTAATAAATGCTAAATGTACAACTAAATTGCTCATGTACCAGAATTTCATGGTAAGGATTCTAACTGTGTGGTTCTGGGGCTTTTCTGTATGTTAGAAATGAGGTCATCTTGCCACCCTTCTTTATTTAAAATGTTAGAGGGCATGTGCTTTCAGTTAGCAATGTAAAAATCAGATCATTCCTTCTCCTTCCAGTAATGCCAAAGGGAGCTTGAATGTAGAGCTGTCAGTAAAATTTGGCAGGTGTATCTGGTGCTTTGAAGGATGTTCAGCAGTGTAACAGAGTGAAGAAGCCCTCCTATCCCTTGCACAGCATGTGGAGTGGCCAACTCCAACTTGCAATCTGTGCGCTTTCCTCTGAGTGAAGGCTGCTGACGGATGATGCTGAGAAAGGAAGTGTTTAGTGCCTCTTCTTTTGCATCATTCTTTACTAGAAGTAAACTGGAGAAACAAGAGGAGGGAAAAAACAATGAGAAAACCATTTAATCTTGATCAAGGAAAGAGCAGAAAACAGGCTACTTACCTGCCCTTAATCAGGTGAGCCCGATGAACTTAATCTGTGGATACTCCAGGTATACAGTCAAAGTTTTTGAGACCATGTGGAGGGTTGGCAAGGGATCAGAAAAATGAAAAATGCATCTGTGATGCCAGCCTCTAAATGATGGAAAAAGGGGGAAGTGAGTGTTTGCATACTGCTGAGTTTAACTTCAGAATGTACAGTTCAGGAAAGAACTGAGCAGTTGGACTAAATAGAAACCTGAAGGGAGAGACCTACCTTGTAAAGACACACAAGACTTAGGAGAGATATGCTTTAAGCCCTCTTGAGTTTTCTCTGTGTAAAGGTTTACATTGATCTAGGTGATAATAGTAAAAACAAAAACCCCTCGGAGTAGAGAGTGGAAATAATTTTCCAGATGGCATGCTCTCTTTAATGAAAACCAGTCAGTCTGACTCTAATTTTGGTTTGGGGCCACTTCCCATCAACACTTGGAGGTCTTTGCAGGCAGGTAGAATAAACACATCTCTGGAACAATATAGATATAGTTAATCCTGTGCTGGGGCAGGGAAGGAGCCAAGAGGATTACTTGATATCCTTTTCAACTCTCTTTTCAGTGGTGCTGTTCTGAAATAGGCCTTGAGACCCTTCAAAAGTATATTGATTTAGTATAAATCTCAGTTACTGAATGGAGACTGTAAGTTGAACAATAACTCACAGATAAAGGATTAATTGTTCATATTCATTAGCAAATAATGTTATTTTAAATACAGTACTTTACAATAATACAACTTTAATACTTTAATACAATACTTGAGGGAAAAATGGATGCGTTGTCATTTTATCAGTGTTACAAAATGTGCATACTTGTGCTGAATATGCAATTTCATGATGAATAAAAGTTCCAAGTAACTCTGCTGTGCTGCTAAAACAGTAAGTTATTACCAGTCTCTATTTCCAGTTAAACAGCATTCCAGC
This sequence comes from Florisuga fusca, assembly GCA_038090715.1. Lineage (NCBI taxonomy): Eukaryota > Metazoa > Chordata > Aves > Apodiformes > Trochilidae > Florisuga > Florisuga fusca. The sequence continues at coordinate 2,873,822 of JAAWXA010000005.1, read as the reverse complement.
TGACCTGCATTCAGCAGCCAAATTACAGGAAGGATGTAACAGCTAAACCTGTATGAATGGTCTCTAGTAGGAAATTAAGAAATTACTTAAGCAGCTAAAAAAATCAATCTTAAAACATCTGGCATCATTGTAAAGCCGTCTGTATTAGTCTCATACATAGAGTTACTTTGAAACAAAAATGGAAGACCAAGTCTTTCATTTTTACTTTGTATTTTCTGTAAATTTCTAGTATTTGTGATGTTAGCATCAAGCTCTAGAGCCATTCAGTAATTAGCATGGGGCCCCTATCTAGCCCATATCTAGGATGGTCTATAAATGTAGAACTTTTAATAAATATTCTCTTAATGTGTTGGTTTTTAAGCATTGATTAAGATCTTCACCAACAGGAATTCTGGTAAGCATAGTTTACACTGAGAAAACACATCTCTATTTTGCTTTTTGAAATAGTGCTCTAATTTGAAGGGTACTGGGGTATGTTTTATCTGACTGTGGCTTGACTTTCATAGTGGAATATTTATGTGCAACCAAAAGCCTTTTTTTGTTTGTTCTTTTCCCAGTATGTTTCTTGTTATCTTTTTCCCCCTTAAATTTATTAAGGTCTTTAATGGTTAGAAGTTGGGAATCTTCTTGGACTTATAATTTAATGAACTGAGCAGAAGAAAGGATATGATGCAGTTGAGTTTTAGACATTTAACTTTTACTCCCTTGCATTTTCACTCTTCCTTGCATGCAAATAGTAGGATTCTGTAGTTGCTACAGTTAACACAAAAAATGATGTTCTCAACCCTACCTTTTCCTAAAAAGCTCACTGTTGTGTACAATTTCTAAATTGTTTAGCTTCACTTTTAGGTCATATTCTTATGCAGCATTCTCTTTTAGGCATTTGTTTTAGCAGTCTACAAAAGGTTCTGTTTTCCTGGGGTTTTGCTTGGTGTTTTGTTTTGGTTTTGGTTTTTTTTTTAGCATTGTTTTCACCAAGACATATTCAGTGAAGATAAAAAAATCATGATATTAAAAATTGTGCTGTTCACATGAGCTGTGACTGCACAACTCTCTGTGACAGTAATGGACTCATTCTTTGTTTTCCTGATACAGGAAAAGAAAACACTTGGACTCTGCTAAACATCACAGAGCAGAAAATGCATTTAAAAAACAAATGAACGAACCAACCCCAAACAAAACAACCATTTCTACTCAGGTATTTTTGGCACTGCAAGTTCAGCTACCAACACATGCAATAAAACCCCAACCAAACAAAAAATCCACGAGTGCTAAACTAACTCCATTTCTTTTGAGTAAGCTGCCAGGTTGATGTCTGTTGTACTCAGTGGACACAGCAGCAGGGTAAGGACACACTGCAGCTGATTCTGGTTGTTTGCCAGAGTGGTAGCTGATCAAACTTGCCCATTGGTTGTCCTGCATTTTCACAAAACACAACTACAGGGCACAAAAAGTTGATACTGCTATTAAACAAGGTGCTGCTTGGTAGCATTTCCCCTGAACTTCAGCACACATACATTTGCTTTCCTTGTTGAATTAAGTGTGGGGTGAAGGCAAAACCTTTTGTCAAACACAGCCCAGCTCTGTAGGTCAATAGAAATAAATAAATAAATGCAGGCAAAGAGAAGATTCTGATTTTTTTTTTTTTTTTATGTCAAGGTAGCAGAAGTCTGGATTCAGGTTGTGTTTAAATGACGTTTATCCAATAATGAAGACCAGGCAGGATGATGAATGTGCTTCAGTGTGTCTGTGCTGAAATAGGTTTATAAACAAGCACCTGCCATAAATCACAAAAACAGCTTTGTCAAAAGTAACTAGGGACCAGATGCATCTTTATAATTACCTGTGACACCCTTTGTCCTGCTTTCATATCCTCTGTTCCTCACTTAGATAATCTGTTTTCTTTTACTTGTGGTTTCAGTGATTTGCATTCTGTTTTGAAACACTGGCTTATGGCTGTGAAGCTCCTCTAACAATTGCATTAAGGACAGTAAAATGTGTGAGGTTCAGTGGCTAAATGCTACAGATAATTTATTTGGGAGGTAAGATGAAGTGACTCACTCGCACTTTCACAAGAAACTTTGACAAATATTCTCCCAGATGAAGTATTTTTCTTTGCTTGGTTTCTGAAGTTTGTTCACCAGGTCATGGAACTTGATTGTGTTCCTTGGCTGCATTTCATACTTGTATTCAGTATTATTGTGATGGTGTCAACTCCTAAAGATAATTTTCTTCTGTAATTAATACAAATTATAGTGCTCATGAAGATTTTTATTCCTTGCGTTGCCTTTTGAGTTAATCTTAGACTAATCAGCTGTTTGTGGTTCCAGATAGATGGTTATTTCTGGTTTAGCTTAGAGAGGGATAAACTATGAGTTCTTTGTCAGTCTTTGCTAATTTTTCTTCCTTGTTGTGTTATCAGGCATCCAGAAATCATTAATGCAAATAATGTTAGCCTTAAAGCAGGAAAAGAGCTAAAAAAAAAGGGAATGTGAAAGCTTGAAAGTAAAAGTTGATTGAATTTGACTTTTTAGAATGTTTTTGTATTCCCTACTGTGGCTCCCATGCTCAGCTGGTACACAGTCACCGTTCTGTGCTCCTTCATATTGGTTTACAAAAGAGCTCTGCAGTAATCATGGAACAGAAAGCACAGAGCTAGACAATAAATGCCTCTGCTCTTAGGTCAGACCATTTAATTTCCCTTTCAAATCCAATTGTTCACCTGCTGTGCTTATTAAATATAAGCACACTGTCTGTATTGGAATACACTGTCTGTGCCACTCCAGCACTCTACCTGTTGCCTTCCCATTACTGATGAAAGATGATTCTGAGGATGATGTTAAGAATACATGTATATGGTCTTTTGCTTACATTCCTGCCTACTGTTCTTTCCTGCTCATCTTTCCATCTTTTTCCTGCTGTGATCTGCACCAGCCCATTTAACCTGGTGGGTTTACACTTTAGCTATAGGTTCAACCTCACAGTGCCTACCACCCATCATATATTATAACATTTTTAATGAATCTGCAACTTTTGGTCACCTTGAGAGTCTGCTTCCACGTAGAAGAATTCATTATCCTCTCTGCCCCTTCCTGAGTGGTTACATATGATAGGATGATGGGATTATGGCTCTTAGATTCTTCCTCCTCACAACAGGAATGAAAGAATTTTGGGTAATGATAATTATAAATGTGGTGGCATGTAAACTAAAAGTAAAATTGCCATGACAGAGACTGACCAAATCCTGCAACTCAACTGTAAGCAAAGTAGCTCTCATGCTGGCAGCCACATGACATGTCAGATTATTCCTGCACAGTATTTATTTCTGTTAAAAAAATTGTCTCGGTTCCCCCAAAAGATAATTTATCTCCGGGGAATCTATTTGGGACCTGCCAAGCACAGGGAAGAAGCAGAACATTTTCTTCTGCAAATTCAAAGAAATTTTCCTGGGCCAGAGCCAGAGAGGCACATTTAGTAACAAAGAGCCAGGGCCATGGTCTTGCCAGGTTAGAAGGATCCATCCCACCTGTGAGGGTGAGCCCAGTTTTACAAATCCACTACAGGCAAAGAACTTGCTTGTCTTTTCTGCAAGCTCCCCTTGGATTCCTCCCCTTGGATCTCCTACTGAAGAAATCATCTTCAAGTAAGGATGATAAGATAAATTAGCAGTTAATCTGATCAATAATCAGTATTAATCCACTTTCAGGAGGGGCCACTTGCTGATGCAGTAAAACCACAAGGACTTGCAGCCTTTTTGTGTCCATCCTTCCTGAATTAATGCACATTTGGGACTGACCTTACCTGAGTGTCTATCATAGAGGCACATCCAGGCTTAAAGTTGCATTGCATTTCCTTCTCCTTCCTTTAGATTCACTGAGGAAACATTGAATAGATGAGCAAATAGGGGTAGGAATAGATTAGTAAAATGACTGCTGCTTAGCCATTAGCTACAACTCCTCCTTGAATGCATCTGAGAGGTAATATTAACGTGAAATTTTAAAGGTTGAAGAACTGAGTAGCAGGCCATTTTGATTTTGGCTTATTCAGATGCAAGTTTGTTTTAAAATTTGCATATGCTTCTATTTCTGGTGCTGAAATCTGACTGTAACTCTGATTTAAGATGCAGCATGCATCCCCTGAACTTTCATTTACACCCCAACGAAATAACACAATGATCTCACTCTCAGCTCCTATTTAGAGGAAGAGATGAGCTGCTTGGTGTAACATCCTCTATTGTCTTTTCCAGGATTAATAGTACTTTATTCAGTGGGGTCACCAGGCTTTCCCACACCAGTGCCAGTGTTAGACCAAAACTGCTCTGAAATGATTTGGAGGATGTTTGTGTGACTGCACATAAACTGATACCTCCTGTATGTGTTCGTACACTGTGGTCTGTGTTATTCTGTGTCACCTTTTGGGGCAAGAGAATAAGATAAGAAGCAATAAGTTAAAACAACCGTATAGACGAGACCATTTTTGTCTTTTATCTACTCTTTTTGAGGCTTTAATAATGATTCAGTTTCTATTACATATATAAAAGCATTTCTGATCACCAAAATTTTATCCAGTTTTGTGAGACCAAGTGGAAACAGCCTATGGCCACATTTCTTCATGTGGCCTCTTTAGCCTATGTGTTTCTGTTGTTTGAAAAGGAGTTATTTCTTCCTTCTCAGGGATGAAGAGCTAATGATTAATATCTTTAAAATGTATGCCCATTAGGAAAATGGTTTAGAAATATTGATGAAGTCATTCAAATGCAACTCTCTGTGCATGCAAAACGGTTTTCTCTTGTCTGATTCTATGTCAATAAAATAACACTAAAGAAAATAATTAATCTATACATGTCTTCCTGACTTTGCCTCTGTGATTAGCTGCATTATGTATTTATCACAGCATTCATTGCAGTTTATTTCCTCATAGTAAATCCAACCTGTTTGCAATAGATACTTAACAGAAATACAAATAATTTTGCAGTAGCTGGTTTATTGGAGCGTGCAGAAATGAGACACTCTTGTAGATCTGATGCACTTGCAAGCTTTTTCTGTAAAGTTGGTAGGTGAACTCCAGACAGAGGTTTCTGGAAGAGGAAATACATTTATCTGGCAGGGTTCTTTGTTGGTTAGTCTTTAAACACAACTGTTATTGCAAAATAGATGACTGCCATTCCTCACCAAAAATACTCTGGTGCTAAAATCAAGCCTTTAATGGGCAACAGAGATGGGAATTTCCTTTTAGTCAGCTCTTGTCTAAGAAAAAAAACCCTTGTGTTAAATCTTCTGCTTAGTTAATATATTTAATTTATACAAGACTATTTCTCCTCACTCTCCTGTTTTTATAGGTGTTTTCATAGCATTGTGAATATGTGCATCTCATAGGAAGGAGAGCACTTGGGTACATTTGGTAGCTCTACATGTGGCTATTGGAATAACAGATACAGTGTTTTAATTTTGTACCCAAAACCGTGCATGGCTCATACCTAAACAGGTTTTGTGGAAAGATGTGACGCAAAACTGAACTCATACTCATGAAAAGAATAAAAAAAGAACACAATTTGCAGAAGAGAGGAAATATCAAGGCCAAGATAACCACCATTATTTCTAGTCTGTATTTACATAAAAGAGTTTAGAATACTTAGGATTTCTTTCATGTTTTTTCTGCCATTGCAATGTGAGTTTCTGCTTTAGTAACTGCGTTCACTAGAAACATTTTTGGAAAGTTAACATTTGACCAAACCCTAATGAGAAATGGCAGAGATTTGGTAATCTGAGCTGTGTAAACTAAATTCTAAATTGCAAACACACAGAAGCCTCGCAGCATTATTCTAAAAGGATAATGAAACTTGCAGTACTTTTTTGGTGTTTGAAGAATAAAATGAAAAAAAGAAAAATATCTCCAGGATTATTATGCTCTTTTTTATAATCTCTTGTATATCCTGCATATTGCTCTAAGAGATTGCTAGGAAAATTCCTAATCTGGAATTCTTTGTGTACTGCTTGCCAACTGCATGGAAATTCTCTGGAATATACTACATTAAGTAAGAGCTTTCTGCTGCATGGGGAAAAGAGGGGCAAGGTTATAAGTAACATTAGTTTTGCAGAAGAAATTGGAGTTCACAAAGGAATTTTAATTATTAGTCTGGCAGTTTGAAACAGTCATAAGTCTGAGAAAATAATCCACATACATACAGCCTGTAATAAGAAGGTTTCAGCCTCATTAAATAAATAATATGGAAAGGCATTAACATAAACAAGTAAAGTACTGACCTATAATCAACACAGTCATATGAAGTTCCTGACGTTTTTTGGAAAGGGAATACAGAGGGTTTGTTAATCTCATTGCTGTTGTGGGGAGAAGTGTATTGATCTTACAAAAAATCTTACTTGGGGTGCTTTTAAAGGCAGAGGATATTTGTGCTAAAAGGGTATGATTTATGAATTCAGGCACCAATATTCTCTCCCTGGAGAAACAGGTTTGTTCTTTAAACTCTTTCTTTTTCTGTAGAGGGTATGATTCATTTAATATGTGCATTATAAAGTCAAAATATCATAACAGTACACTTTCCTTTGGCAATTTTGTCAGTACAGACATCTGCAGAGCACCCACCTACATTCCAAGACCTTTCACTTCCAACTTCCTGTACCAAGGGTATATGATATTTTTATGTGTATATATATAAATATATGTATATATACACACACATACAGGACATCTAGTTATGTTTGTAGGTCTGTCATCATCAAATCCATAAATCTTCTTTCATAAAGATTTAAGAGCTCTTTGTGCCCACACACCTTTGCACATACAGACTCTCTGCTAACAAAAAAGACTGGCATTCTCATTAACCTTGTCCTGTCTTTTTTGGGGGGCAAGTAACAGGTACAAATGTTTCTTGAATTTTGCCTGAGCTGACGTTAGCTCATTCTTCTGACCCTACTTGAGCTCATAACAAGAGAGACCAAGGCAGAATTGCACAAGTCTGACAGATTTCTGCAAATTGTCAGGCTGGGCTTTGTTTTTTGTAACATCCTATTCATGACAAGCTTAGCAAAAGCAAGTTTTATATAGAAAATATTTGAAATATTCAAGTTGGAAAATTTCACCTTATGTCTTTCAATATCTGTGCAGAACTCGGGTCAGTAATTTGTCCCACAGGGAAGTTCCTCAGAATCCTGTATTACATAAGCTTTACTCTTACACTAGTTGATATTTTCTGTACATAGTGTTCCTAGACTCCAACAAATTGTCTCTGTGTTTTAGCTAAGGCCACGAATATTTTCTTCAACCCATTCCTATTTATTAAATATTACTGTATTATGAGCAGAAGGTTTGACTGTAGCCCCAGTTTTACATGTCGATCTTTCACATTTTAAACAAACACAGATTGGGTTGGCTCTGGATTTTGTTACTGCTTGCATATTTTTAACTTCTATTTCAGTTATGTTTCAAAGCTTAGTTTGAAGTGGGAAAAACTGCCAATTAAGAATTTTCTTATTGATCATAAAAGAAGCAAAGGGGGTTTTTTTGCTAACTCAGTTGCAAACCTTCCACCAGAATTTTCAAGTAGCCTTTAAGCAACTGTCAGCCCTGTGCCTGTGAAGAAAGATTTCGAGTTTTGTCATGCAATTAGTGGGTGTTCAAAAGGCCACAGTGTTCACAGACTGAGCTCTGGCATGGATGTCTCTGTACAGGCAATTCTCATTCTTCTAAGCATCCCTGCAAACAATCTACCAAAGGCAGAAGGGCTCAGAATTAAACTAAAGGGGAGATATGACAACAAAAATGCCACTTCAAGGGGAATAGAGAGTGCTTTGAAACACGAACTCCCTCAAATACCTGAATAAGGGTCTTAGTTTTAAAATATATCCTTGCATTTATGGGAATGTTTCTGAGCATATATTTGCACACACAAACATTCATTTTGGTACTATTCTTTCAGTCCTGGCCAAATATATATATGATTTAACTCAGTTCACGAGGAAAGATCTACTCAGAGTGTGTATTACTGTGGAAAATTTTGATTGCTTTTATTCAGACATTGTTTTCCAAAAATTTGCCCAACAGAACTTCATTCTGGAACCACTGCAGTACCTGGAAATTAATTAGCATAGGATTTATTATATTTATTATATCTATTATTATAGCATTTCTCTATAATGAAAGATACTTGTTTGGCAATGATATGTCTATCAGCTTCTGCTAACATCCTCTTCCATGAAAAACAAATTCAGGGACAAACAGGTGAAAATCCAGTGAACATTTTTATGGCTGTGCAATTCCTGAGCTTTGGTGTTCTGGTAAAATCCATGGTCAAAAGAAAATGCTGTCAGAGGCTGCAGGAGAACCATTCTAGATGGGAAAGTTTCCTGGCATAAAAGGAAGTCAAAGCCATTGTTTCCTCAGGCAGGAAAGTTGTCAGACATGAGAAGAGTAGATGGCAAAGGTTTCAAGCCTGTGTTCTATATCAAGAGTTTTTTAAATACATGTATTGTAACTTGGTTGTTGTTTGTTTTTTCCATGATTAAGATGTTTTCACTGAGGTACGTTTATCTCAAATTGACCTATTTATTTGGGACTGTGCTATTTAGTTCATAAAATGAGGAAATTTGTCCTCATTTTGGGGATCCTCAAAAGATGCATGTTACCTTCATGACAGGCATCAGAACTTTGTCATTTATAGTAAATTGGTCTCCTGTAATAATCTCTTAATTAAGTCTTTCAGTTATCAGAGTAGCAGAGAGAAATATTAGAGAATTTGGTGTTCTTTTCCAGGCTGGCCTATCTTTCTGGGACTTTCTAGATACTTCCTCATCCTGCCTTTTCTGTAAGAGCCAGGTATATTCATGCACACACTGGTGTGTACATGCACCCAGACACATCCCCATCCCCATGCAAACCTTCTCACCATTCTACAACCTATTTTCTTTCTGATTTTTTGTGAAGATGGAAAGGAATGATATGTAAATTAACACATTTCTTTGACTTTGTAAGAACTTAAGGCATTATATTTTTACAGTTTGTAGATTCATATTGTTGGTTATATTCAGGAAAAAAGCATCATATATATATTAAGGAGAATATCATATTTTAAGGAGAAAAGCAATAAACTTTTGGGGATCTATTATGACAAATAAATGAATGGGAGGATTTGTATGAATAATTCCCCTTATCACTAATGACCATTTTGATTATTATATGCCTCAAAGAGATAAAATGTCCCTATGAAGCTGAAGTATCTGTGATCTTCTGGTGAGTTACCCACATGCAAACTTGCTAACTGATTTTTAATTGGTGCATCTCATCATTCAGTTATTTTAACAGGTCTGGTAGCTAATTTTCCTAAAGTTCTGCTGCTGATATTTATCTCTCCCTTCAGCAAAGAGCAGTTCATAGAGACCAGCATCCTGAATCCTATTTATCATAAATAGCTGCAAATCAAGATTAATTCCCCTGGTAACCTGCAATTTAATTTTACTGCTTGAATATGAATGCATTCATTTTGCATCTGTGCAGAACCTAAGTGATTAGGAACTCTTCATTGCACTTTTTCTGTAGGATGCTGAGGACTGAGATAATTTAGCTATATTGTGGAGTCCCTGTTATATTGAATAACAATAATAACAGATGCTATAAATTCAATGGAATCTTTTTAAACAATGAAAGATCAGATTAAAAATCCTCAGATCTCAAGGCAATTACATATGTTGTCACTAAGCAGTGTCTAGACTGATATTTCTTTGTTTTCTACTATAAGCAGTAGAAATCTAAGAAGTAATCGCTGCAGACTAAAAAAAAATATATAATTTACATTATTCTTAATTTAAAGTTGCTGCAATTACTACAGTCATCCAGTTATAGGACAGAGAGTGTATTTTCTCTACAGAAACAGCATTTTGCAGTTAGAGTGACAAGAGCTCGTGGACTTAACCAGGTGAATTTGGCTGAGTTTGGGGTATGCAGAGTGTCAGTGTCCTGTGAGCTGCTCTGATCCTGGGAGGTGCAAAGGAAGCACACCCAACCCATCACCCTTGGGCATGGAATGGCTCTGAATTTTCTCTTCATCTCCAGTGACAAAGATTTTTTTGATGATTAAGAGAAAAAAAACCAAACTGTATTTGAACTGTAATGCATAATGGTCAGGGGTTTATGTAGATTTGGGTTTTTTCTGTTGTAGCAGTTCAGAAATGAAGCTTCGGATCTTGGAAGAGCAAGGGGGCTTCGTTTTGTTCATCATTATCAAACAAAGCAGGGTATCAACCACTAATTATTGATAGTAAGTTCAGTTTGCTAATTAAATGTATGCCTTTACACCTATAGTTCTTTTCAGTTCTTATTGAAACCTTGAAGAACTTTGTTTGCTTTTTATTCATGCCTCATTTCTTCTTCTAAAGGCCCTGAAGACTCCATAGGCTAAAAGTATCAGTAACTTTCAGGGTGATAGAGCCATCACCTATGGCTCTCTTGAATGCATTTGTTCATCTTCAGAAGTTAAGGGCAGTTTCTTTCTTTTAAAAGTGCCTTATCTGAATAAATGTAGGATTGAGAGAGTAGGAGAAAGGTGTGGAAGATAATCTAGATCACAAGACAAAACTACTTTTTCTTTTTTCCCTTTAATCCCAACCATAAGACTGGATGTTTCTAACATAGACATTGTATGTTGCAGATCTCAAACTGAAATATCAAACCAAAACATGAAAAAACAAACCACTCAACCAAAAAAACCCACAAAAAACAACCCACTCATTGAAATAAATAAGGTGGTTCATAACTTGGTTCTGCCATTTAAACTCTCCTTCTTTCCTTCCAGACCATTTTTAAGCAATAAAGTCCTTCTGTTCTTTTCCAATTGGAAATGAAAATGAGAGCTTGGGCTCCAGAAAGCTCCATGTGGTTTCAGTATGAATAAAGTTAGTTTAATCTTTCTTTCATTTCTTAAAGGTGCCATAATGGCATGAAAAATGACCTGAGTTTTGTCATTTCCTTAGAGGTAATACAAATTACCTTAGAGGTAATACAAATACCCTTATTAGTGTATCTGCTCAGCAGGGAGCTTAAGCATCACAAGAAAGGTTCAAATAAGGTACAGTCTATTTCTTGAATTTAATTCTTTCAGGCCTATCTCTTGGCACAGACTCTTAGTTTGGTGAGTTCAGAATCTGCCACCTATGAATAAATGAACAGCAGAGTTCCAGGCTGCAGATTGTGTTACTGTGGAATCGTAGGGAGAGAGAATGGAACAGCTTTATCCTTTGGGCATCACTGGGCTGTAGGAAAAGAGATTTACTGAGAAACCAGAATGAAATTCAGTAGGAACAAACCCACTCTACTGAGTGGGACTTTTTTGCAAGACTACTGGCGTGGAGGTCATAAATCAAAAGGAATACATCTATGATTGAGCCTAACAAGAGGAGATTTAGAAAGTGATGGATTGCACAGCTGCTTAGCATCCTGCCTTTGGTTCAGGACTTTTACACCTACCCTAACTCCTGATTCATGCTCTTAGCATGAATTAAAGAGCCAATCTACCAAGTAAGTCAGTCTTGCATTTAATTACACACAGAGAGTCAGACATGCACACAACCTGCATACATGAGGGGTTTTTCTGTTTGGGGATACACACATCTGTGAATGCACAGAGGACTGGCAAAGGAGTGTAAATTTGAGAAACTGATTTTTTATGTCATTTTTTTTCTTCTTGCTTTATCTCTAAAACTACAGACATATCTTATGGTCTTAAAGTCTTTGACTGACATATTAACATAGGAATATTAATATATTTATGATAGTCCTGATAGCTAGAAGTCCTGCTTAGTAACCAGGGTGTCATTAGGCCAGTTGTACTACAAACTCAAAATAGAAGATAGCCCAATTCAACACCAATCAAGAGAAAGAGATTTTTATTTCTGGAAAATAATCACCAATTATTCCTGTCATATATCCTAGCACATCTTAGACCATCTACTGATGGTTGTTGAAGCTTGAGCTATGTTGATAAAATGTATTTTATAAGCCATAAAATGCCAGTTTGTCTTTCCTAGCAAGGTAAATGCAGCAGTTATTCATCAGAAGGCTTAAAGAAACTTGAGGAATCTCAGAAAAGTAACACATTTAAATACAGAGGAACAGACCTGCTAGAAGTCTTTCCTTTAGATACTTCCAATTTCTCCTTTTTAAGTACCTCTATATTCTGATCTCATCAATGAATCCTGAACAAACCCACTTATTTCCTAGAACAGCCTTGTTATATCCTTATCACCCTGCTTATACAAGGTGAAATTATCCATTAAAGGTCTTATATGTAAAAGTTATTTCTGTTTTCTAAAAGGTATCTCTCTGCTGAAATTGCCAGAAATTGTCCCAGTCCATACCAGTACTACTGCTTCTGCTCAAATGAAGCTCCAAGGATCCAAAGAATTGTTGTGTATGGCCTGCAAAGAACTAAACATCTTTTTGTGGAGAAGAGATGCAAAGAGGGGGTGAGCAAAAGACTGGAAAAAAAAAAAAAAGAAAAAAGAGCTAAATACATAGAAACTTTTTGTTGTATTCACCCAGCTCTGCTTGAAGGACTTAAACCAAATAAAAGACTTAGCTTGATTTGTCTTAAGCCTGAACCCTAGATTTCTATCTAGCCAACACCATTGCAGAACTAAGCAGAACACTGCTAGCATGGGGAATTTTAGCAAACCTTTGCTTTATGCTCTATAATTTATTCCAGTTGTTCCCTCCAGCCCTCCAAGAGAAGCAAGAAATGTAGCTACAGGTTTTTTCTGCCTGCAGAATAGCATCATTCTGAGAGTGCCCTTTTGTGCTTCTAACCTGGAATCTAGAAAAATTTCTATTGTAGACATTGTGTAAGAAAGAGCTTCCTAACAAACACTTAGGACTTTTTAACACTTTCTCAAGAAAATATTGTGGGGTTTTTTAAGTGTCTTTAAAGGAGTAGATAATTTTTAACATTCAAACAGAAAAACTTGTCCTTTTGAGAGTGTATGAGAGCTTCCTATTGACTTTCCTTCCTTTTGATTCCACAACAAGGGTCAGTCTTTTCTCATCCTTTGTCTTTGAAAGAGACCCTCAGACTGCAGGGCGACCGTAACTGCCTGCAATTTGCCCAGTGGGATCACAGAAACTAAGACACTTATGCCAATCCCAGCTTAGCATTCTTATAACAAGCTTTTTTCAGGATCTTTTTCTTATAGCAAGACCCTGGATCCTTTTTACTGCCCAAAGCAGAGCTCTTTTTTGTTTACTAGTAATTAATATAAGGGAGTGAAGCATAAAATTAAATTTATTTTTTTTTAATTGCCTAACTGGCCCTACTTAGCAGGTGACTAAATACAAACTGGCACAGGAAAACCACTCTAATGCATTTTGGAAATGTCTGCAAATGACCTAAAATTAGCTTTTGACACCAAAAAGTATTTTAGTTTCAGCCTACCTACAAAAGGCTGGGAACAAGTGCCTGCTTTTACAGGTTTTCTGATGACATGTATTTCCTTTTAAAGTGAGGGAGTATGAGTTTAAATTAACACTTAGAATCTCAGGGCTTTAAATAATATGTTTTCATGAGGATGGAGGGAACATTTGTTTGGATTTTTTTCACCTAGCAAATGGTTGCTATGTAAAGATTTATAAAACAGGGATGTTGAACTGGTGTCTGCTTATTACTTTTCAAGACTGAATGATATCTTCTAACTTGAGCTGTTGTACAACATTGTTGGGACAAATATATTCTGTGATTTTGGCATAAGAGGTTATGTGGGTGCTTTGATTTGCATCAGAAATTAAGAAATCACTCTAAAGATTTAAAAAGCAAGGAAAAAAAAATCTTAATACCTTTAAACCTCCTGTAAGGAATGAAGATGTTACTGTGAAAGAAAGTCTTGAAGCACCTGCTCACTTAGCCCTTCCACTTTGGATTGCATTTGATGCTTTAGTTTCCCATAGTTATCTTGATGGTCCAAATAATCCCTCAGATGAAAAATACTGATAACAACAGTAAGTAATGCATAACTGGTAATGTACATAGTGGAATAATTAGGGATTAACAGACAATCCCTTAATATTTGCAGTTTAATCCTGTAAGAGGCAAACTCACATGTTATCTCCATTTTCCTGATCTCCCTCATTTTTAGCCTTAGGCCCCCATTTATTTCCTGGAGTTGTACTCCATTAAGTAACTCTGCCTGAAATAGCCAGTCCCATTTTTCAGGCTTTTTTTCTGGCCCCCAAGCTATCTGGTACCAGGATAATGTTTCTCACACTCTTCCTTTTGTGTTTTCTGTCAAGTTTATCATTCAGTATCTTACAAGAGGTCCTGTATAATTAAATTGTAAACTGTAACTACTTCTGAGCACTGAATTAGACTTCTAATTCCATCTTCCTTTCTGGACCAGGTTGGGAGTTATCCTAGTCAGACTTTTGCTCACAGAAGTTTCTCATTTGCCATTTGTACCATATTGCATATTATTTTTATTTTTTCTACAGGCTGATAAATGAAGGATTAGACCTAATAAGTGACCTTAGCCCTGCAATAGTCAGTAAAAATAATATTCAGGCTCCAAATAAAATTTAATACAGGGAGGACCGGGGTTGTGTTTTATTTTGAGAACAAAGCTGGGAAGAGCCCTGGAGAAGTGGGAAGTTGCTGTTTTTTCCCCTCTGAAATTGAGCCAGAGGAAGCATTGCTGCTGCTGTGGTTTTGGACAATAACTCATTGGCTGAGCACTTCCCCAGGATGTGTGGAATTTAATTACCACTTGTCTTTGTGGAGAATCACAGTCAGTTCTTCATCTGGAGGAGCATTTTAACCCCCAGCTGGTTCCAAGTGCTGGGAAAACTGAGCTGGGGTGCTCAGACCTTCTGGTGTCTCAGGAAAAGTTCATGGAAAGCTTGGGAGAGACCTCCAATTTATTGCCATAGTCATCTCTCAGCAAGAGAAATTCCCACATTCTGCTCCCTAGTCAGTGGCTTCTTGCATGGATTTTGGATGCATATAGTCACCAGATAAAACCTCTAAATAAACATTTCAGGTACTCGTGGAGGAAATTTCCAGATCTTTACTCTTTACTAGTTACCCTTTGAGCTGTCTTGTTTTATTTAGGATATTGGTCTGCAAGAAAACAAATAGGTTTTGACATTTTTTGCTGCTGTTAATTTGCCCTTTAGCCAACATGCTGAGGAGGTGTGTGCTGGCAATGAAATACTTAGGTGGAGCTCCTGAGGCATCTTTGAGCTGGTAGACTGAGGAGCAGTCTGGTATGAGAGCAATAAATTTGTGCTATGCTGCTTCACTGATCTACCCTTTGTAGAACACATCTCTAGGGCTCTCTTAAAAGCCATCACACGTGTTCCTGCTTCCCCATTACATTCTGAATGATACGCTGCAAATAGGATGTGCTGCAGCACATCCCATTAAAGGAGTAATTCAAGATGTGGAGGCAGAAAGTGCAAACTGGTTGTCTGAGTTTCTGGGGAGGCTCTGAAACACCTGAAACATATCATTCATTTTCTTTATTATTCATATTAGCTTTCATTTGAGTTAGTTCTGGAGAAGAAAAGGGGGAATAATTATTTATTAATGTAGTCTTTTTTTTTTTTCCAAATTGTGGAGAGATTTCTGTGGGTAGATTGGAAAAAAAAAAAAGATTGATTCTCTATGTACCTTAGGAGTTATTCAGTCTAAGTATTTAGGAATAGTAAAAATCTAAGTTCTCTGCCTCTATTAAACTAGGCAATACCTTCTTCCACTGCTCAGGGTCATGGAGATGCAAGTGGGTCCCCTGCTCCTGGAGTGCCCAACTGTGGGATGGAAAAAGCATCCCTGCACCAGAGCAGAGCCTGGGCCAAACCAGTGGCTCCCATGAGAGCACACCTGGTCAGTTTGGCAGGCAGATACATTTTCTTTTCAAACAAAACATGGCCATTTAACCCAGCAGTTCTTTCCACAATTAAATAGCAGTTGTCTGCCTACATAATTATAAAAAAAACCCCAAACCCACAGTACTGTTTGGAAACTACTCTGAATTAAAGAGGAATGTTGTTCTTTGTTGGAACCTTTGTCCAAAGTCTTCTTTTGGTCTTCAAGAGAATTAAGGATCATCAGCATTTCCAGGCTCCAGGTTTGAAAGTGGTGAGAAAAATGTTGCATCACCTGACCTTTATCAGAACATTTTAAATCCTTCATTGAGGCCAAGATACAGCTGCACAGTTAATGTACCCTCAGGGCAGAACACAAAAAGGAAAACTTTTCCACAGATGAGTATGTGCTGTAATTTAGGTCTCACTCCCCCAAGCTCCTCAGCTTCACTTATCAGAAGCACAAACTGCTGCTTTTACCAGAGATCTGGCTGTTTGTGGCCAGATTTTGCCAGTGTATTTAGTATTTCCTGGGAAGAACACGTGTTAAAGTGTGACTGCTCAGTGTATTGTCTAAGCATTATTGTATAACATGCATGTTTCACAGCAGTTTCACTCTCTTTTTATTCCATTATGCAAAATCATTAAATGCTAAAGCAGAATTGCCAATGCTTTGGTTTTACAATGGTGAAAGACACAAATCCTGCAATGGTGTGAACTGTGCAGTCAATCCAGTTCATTCTAATCTAGATGAATTAAAGTAAAATGAGAAATGTGAATAGATAATATAATCACTGGTGTAGTATTTGCAGGAAGAAAATGGTTTACAGGTGTATGGCATACTGATGGCTGAAATATAGAACACAGTCTGATTCTGGCCAAGGTAATGTTTCAGTCTTCAGATTAAATAATGAAAAAAGATTGATGAGGTTTACTGCTTCTGAAGGACAAAATTAAATCTGGTATCAATCCTTTGGGAAGTTTTTGAAAAATACTGAAGGGCTAGAAAAAGAATAGTAATGTGCATGAGTAAGGAGGGAACGTGATCCATTTTATACAGAATAAGGTCTCTCTTAATGATTTACTGAAGTTAACATGAAGATCAAAACTGGAAGCCAGATGTGGAATGCCATATGTGTGAATGCCATATGTCCACCCAAGACTGCCAAATAATGAAATCACAAGGACTGACAGGGAACATTTAAAAACCTTCTCAAAAATAGTGAAACTTTTAGAAAATATATTGAAAATTACTCATTTCCTACTAAGATACAGGCTACAATGCACAAAATTACTTTACAGAAAATGTCATAGTAATGCTCTGCCAAATATCATCTGTATCTAGGAGGTCACTGACTTTTCTGTCAGCTGAGGCAGAGAGCTTTAAGTGATTCAAATCATCTATAAATGGACCTTTGTTGATGCTGTTGGAAAGTTCTGTTGATCTTCAGCTTCTCAGTAGTTAATAGGTTACTCAAGTTATGACCCAAATTTGAACATTTTCATTTCAGGGTTAAGAAAACCCAAAGGTTGGGCTAGCGAGCTGTTAGTCAGCTATGTATGACAAGGAAAGATATTTCTGGCATAATGTCTTAGACTTGCTTGTAAAAATGACCTTGTGAAAAATAGGGCTGCTGCTCATGTCTCATTTGTCTTTGTGCAATCTGGCCACGTAAATCTCCTGAAAGAGAATGCTTTTCTGGATTGGATCCCAGAGCACAAAAGACACTGAGGGAACAGTAATAATCAGAGTGACGCCTCCCAGCAGCAGCAGAAATGCTTCTATCAGTGGCCACAGGGTGAGCTGGGAAAAAATGAGATGTTATTAGTGCAATTGAGAGAATTTATCAGCAGAGCCATCTTTTATTCCTCTCAGCCACATCGCTGCAGAAGAGGACCTTTTTTCAGGCACTAGTAAAACTGGATTCATATCCTGAAGAGGGACTAAGGGGAGGATAGTGGAAGCCTCAAATGTAGCAGTGAAACTTTGGTGATGTATTAGAAATATTTAATGACCCAGATTACAGTTCTCCTGAACTTCTTTATTCAACTCAGCCAGCTGTGCCCTTGACAAACCTTGCAGTTTCCCAGGGTACAGAATTCTCTTAAAGGTGAAAAGTTCACGAGTGAAATATATGAGCAAAACTTTGGTTCTATGTAGCAGCATCACACTCCCAGGTCTTCTGAATTTTCCATGTCAGACCTTGTGGCCCTGAGTGCACTGAGCCAGCCCCAGCCCATCCCCATGGACCCAGTCATCTTACAGGACATTTTGCCTTTTTCCTTCTTCTGTGGTGGTTTCAATCAAAGCAAAAACATTCTGAGCATTCTTGAAAATCTTATCCTAAATAACTATTATCTGATTTGGGAGGAGAGAGGCTAAAGAGCCTCTGAGTACTAAAGAGTGACAGGAATAATTAGGATTGGCTGTTGTCAATGGTTTGCCTCTTTTTGCCTTGTAGGGGGACATTCCGTTGTCTTCGAGGCATTGATTGTGGCATTCCATACAGTGCACATACAATGTGGAATCATAGATTGGAAACTGAGACATAGATAAAGGAAATAATTTTTAAAAGTTATCAGAAAGAGCAGATTCATAACTGGGAATAGAAATCCTCCAGTTCTGTCTTCTGAAAAGAGAATTTCTTGAAAGAAGTTACAGCAGTGCCTGAAAACTTCTAGAAAAGTTTTAGGAAGAAAACTTTCCTTTGCAGAAAATGCACTGTTGCTTTTACTAAGGCTTCCAGTAGATTAATGAAAACAGCAAGTCCTATATGAAATGTTAGATAATTTATTTATTAAATCTATAGTTCTGTTTCTTTCTTATGTTGACCTCATGTTTTTCCTCTGCTTTTGTACTTAATGTCAAGGACATAAGGGCAAAGAGGCAACACATCCTCCAGCCCTTTATGCTTTATATTCAATGCAGTACAAGAGTACTCTGTTGCTTTGCTGAAGAATTACAGATTTCTGTGTTTCCCATCTTCTAAGAAATGGGGACACCCTCTCCCTGGAAGTCATGAATCTGATAAATGATTAGTACTACTACACTGCAAACATTATCAAAAGTAAGGCTGAGAGTCTCAGGAAATCAACTACATAATCCTTCCCAAATTAAGCAGTGTAAATCCTGGCAGGTTTAACTAGTAATCTGAAATTTCCTGTGATTAAATTTTTTAGTTCATGCTGTCTGCCTGCTCAGATAACCTAACAAGAGAAAGCAGTTCCCTAAAGTCCAGTCTTACACTTTCATTTCTTGCCTGACGTGCAAACAGGAGTAGTTCTAGACTGGTATTCACATCACTCTCTTCTGAACTTGCCTTTGGATCCATGTTACCAATGTCCCAGACCAGCCATGGCATCTCATCCGAGGTCTTCCTGGTGCTTTTTGAAGCATTTGGCTGCTTTTCATGGGATGCTTCTGCTGAAATCACAATGAGATGGTTTTTTTGGATAAGATGGTGACAATTTAAAATGCAGCATTGTCGAATGTATTACCAAACATTATGCCAAAGCATGGAAGGAATCAAAGTGCCCTGTTTCAAACATGGTTCTGGAAACTGTCCCTTCCCTACAATAATTGTTATAGTACCAGCAGTGGGTTCTTTAAGCACTCTGTAGCTCTGTGCAGGTTTGCAGAGAAGGTCTACAGATCATTACTAAACACTTAAAGATTTCTGGTGAAAAAAATCATTAGGTTTATACACATAAAAACCCCCCTGGTGCTCAGAGAGCACGATAACAAATGTCACACAGCTCCTCAGTAAGCTTCTGCTATGATAAAATAAAGGAGTTGATCTTATTTCACTTTTAATAAAAACTTGTCATCTAATGTGACAGCACAAATAGCTGGCGGTGAACGGTCAAAGAGAACAGCTCCCAGGTGACTCAGAGTATTTAGACAAACAGTTTGGCTGATTCTGTAAGTAAAAAGAAAAACTCGAGTTAAGTCACAGGCAGTTGTGTAGACAAAAGGGCTAGCAGAATTTAAAAAGACTCTAAATGGATTGTTCAAACTTTTCTACTCTGTGGGATCCACTGTATCAAAGAAAGGGGGAGCTGCCTTCATCTTTCAGAAATCTGATAGTGGATGTTGCAAAAATACCAGTCCTGTTGGGAAATTGTTCAAGTAGAAGGCTTACCAAATCAATAAGGAAAATTTGGGGAGGAGGAATTAAAAAATAAAAAATAAAAAACATCACTTAGTAAGCTTGAGACAACATCTGGAGCTGTATGATCATATCAGCCCTACTGCAAAGGCATCCATAAAGTCTGCTGGATTTAGAGGTTTGCTGACTGATGAATAGGAATGGAAAGAAACATGATAAGCTGAGTAGCAAGCTCTCCCATTAAGAAGCAGAGGTATTTTTCTCATTTTATTAGACCCTAAATAGGAAAGGATTTGGCAAGGGAAATGTACAAGTTGTTCTAGTGGAAAAATTATGATAGTTTTTTATTCCCTTGTATCTCAAGAGCTAAAAATAAGGCTGAAGTTAGTGATGTTACTCAAATTTTACTTTTTTTTAAAGAATAACTTGACTCAAAAAGGTCTTCTGTGTACAACTTTCCTCTTCCCCATGTAAACCCTTTCTGCAGTGTACTAACCAGTGTGTCCAGCTTTGTAAGCAGAATTTCTACCCTTTCACGTGGTGGTTGAGCAATTAATAAAACCAGGTTTCTCCAAAAGTTCTGTTTAATTAGCTTTAAACAACTGGAATAAAATAAACAAGTGCTGAAAGCAAAATAGTGACTTCGAGCAGCACCTTCATCTCAAGAAAGAAAAAAGTCAGATTTTTAAAAAGGTGAAATCCCAACTTGAGGGTTGCTTATGGTGGAGTTTTACTACATTTAGGTTCCTTCTCCTCTCTCAATATTTTTAACTTGACCCATGTCTGCAAAATGATGTGATGGTCTGTTGAACCTTTAAGGTTATTGACTATCTTGTTGCTTAAGCATTAGCTGGTGGATGCCCCCCTTCCACCCCTCATGCAGTCCTTGGGACTGCAGTAGATTTAGTATGTAAAGAAATGGAGCTGTGCAGGAGAATGTAGATCAGATAAATCCGTCAAATATTTGGTCTTTTCTCAGATGCTCTGTCTCTTTTTGAGTAATGATAGAGAACATTGAGAATCAAGTAGATTCTGAAGTGGCTGTGTTTCATGTAGCTGCATGAACTGCCCAGAAATCATCCAGGAGTTTGACTGTTGGATATATGTGCTGTACTGCTTGCAATCAAACTAATCTGCTTTACTTTAACTTTGTTTGGCTGCAAAGAAAGTCAAATATAATTGCAAAGTCACCAAAATTCATATTTTTACCTAAAGCTACTAGAATGCAATAACAGAAAACTGTAGGAGTTGTCAGAAATCTGCCTTTAAGGTACTGAAGAAATAAGCTTGACTTCAATTCTTTCTTTCTTTTTTTTTTTTTTTTTTAAATTTGTCCATGCCAGCATGCAAATGTGTATTTTCCTGTAAGGCACATACAACTCAGCATAGAACATTGTAGATTTTTTTTTTTTTCTGCATTTGTGCTTACCAAATATTAACACACTAAGGTGCAGGACACTGACCTCCTAGTTCCAGGTTTCCTTTTCTTTCTTAGATACACAAAGAGCTGAAGTACTCAAAGAGTCTTAGTGAGTTTAAATCATCATAACTCCACTGGTTTTAATGAAGTTATGGTAATTTACACTAGCAGAGGATGTACTAAATCTCTCCAGAGCAAATGTTCCCTTTGATTATGTTTTGCTGTTAGGTATAAGCATTGTTCCATTCCCTCTCAATGTTGTTCTTTCAGCAGACATATATTCCCTGCAAAGTAAGCAATCTCTACATGCTTCTGAATGTTCCTTGCCTGTGTAAATCCTTATGAAGGTATTTTTGAAATCATGTTTAATAGGGCTTGAAAAGATACAAAGGATCTAAAGAAATTCCAAGGTTGCATAAACTGTTTAAGATTTTTTTCCAATCTTAGAGTTGAGCTATGTCTCTATAAGCACATGTTAAGCTTGATAAGACCATGGAAACATGCTTCAGTCTCCCTGAGAGCAAGAGCTGGAGCTAAATGTTGAATACCAGAGTACAATTACTGCTTCTCAGTGCTGCTTTAAAATGCCTCAGCTAATAACAACGATAAAACTAAAGCCACAGTAAATTCCTCAGCAGAATTACAAGTATCTGGAAGCTCAGATATCCATTCCTTAGCTATGTTTGGCATCAATTAGGGCAGCAAAAAGCATTTAGCTGCATAGTATGAAGTGCTACAAGCAGCATGACAATATTAATTCTATTTACAAATAGGGAAAGCTGAGAGAAAGAACTCTCAGAACTCAAGATAATGTCAATCAGTAATGCCTTTTATATCCCTTTCTTTATGAAAGTACTGCTACGTGGGGCCTGATCAAACTGGAGAAGATTGAGGAGGGTTGTGTTTGCTTGCACAAAAGCCTTGCATTCCAAACATCCACATTGGGATGCAATAGAGCAGGACAACTCAGGAGAGAGAGGGATGGAAGGAGAGGCAGCAGAGCTACACTGCTGCCCCAGCCTGTGACCAGGGCACACATGAGCCAGGAGAGGAACGTAGTGAAAGTGGTCCAAAAGGCTTGTGGAAGAGGAAACTAAACAAAATTTCAGTACTAGACATGAAGCAGAAAGCTATACCTTGATTTCTGATGTAATCTCAAGTCAGTTGCTGTTTTCCTTGGGGGCAACCTGAATTAATCTTTATTCTTCATTGATCTTAAAGCATCTAAGCCCCAACCATTGACATAATTTGCAACAGCCTCAGGTTGGCTTTATATTGTGTCTTGCTATAACTTAGATGCCAAGAAATGGACTGTGAGCAATATTTGGAGCATGCCCCCTTCTCTATTTTTTGCCCTTGACAGGCTCTCTAAAATAGAGTTTAAACAGAAGCTGTTAGCAAGAGAATTCTGTGTGCTTACTTCAAAGTCTTTGTGCAAGGAAACTTCCATCCATCCTGCCTATTTTCTCTTGGAAGTAAAGGTCTATTAAACAGAACCAAGGTTTCAAAATCAGGTTAAAAAAATGCCCATTTCCCTGCCCTCAGCAGAGGGGTTGGAACGAGGTGATCTTTAAGGTCCCTTCCAACCCAAACCATCCTATGATTCTAAAATGTCTTAAAGAAAGGGGAGGAAAAAAAGAAAAAGGAGTAAAGCTATTGGATGGTACTTGCACGTGGTGTGTTTCTAGAGGATGAAGGAATAAAGAGCTGAAAAACAGAGCAGACATTTCCCTGAAATATTAGACAGTGTAATCTTAACATTGTCTGATTTCATAACTAAGTGCAGAAGCTTATTTAGAAATTCTGATCTTCCTCCCGGAGTTAGGCTGCAGGCCCAGGTTGCTTCAGCAGCTTTTCCAACTGCATTGTGCTGTGAAATAAAAAATCTATCGAGCAACTAGGATGCAATAACCCAATAACAGAACATACCTCCACTCCCACAGATCTCCCTACCCTCAGTACACAGGGATGGCTTTACCCACCACTGAAATGGAAGTCAGTGACCACATCAAATTGAAATCCTAAGCATTTCAAAGTAGTGAAGAGGTAATCACCTTTGCTGGAATTTGGCCAAGACACAGAGGCTATTAGACCAGCATCTCACAACTGCTCTGGGATTGTCAGTGACAAAAGAAACTCTTTTTTAATTTTATTATTTTTTTTCATCATCCAAAGGGTAACACTGTGATTCAGATCTTGTTCTTTTAAGTAATGCCCTGGCATGACCTCTTTTAGCACAGGAGATCTGACAGGCTGGCAGCCTCAGGTGAACTAGTACAGCTGTAGGCTTGCTGCCAGAGAGACACTGAACCTTGCAAAGAAATCTAGCTGGAATAAATGGAAGCCACACATTTTTCATGGAGAATTATTAGAGCATTTTTTGCTCTGCATTTAAGCAGTTTGGTCAGATCAGCATTCCTAAAAGAGAGTGAAAAGCAGTTATATATAGAACTGTTGTCATTGAAAAAAAAAACCCCTTCAGAAACACAAGCTTTGACTTAAAAGAGCCAATATGTTACGTACAGTATATCCTGTAATGCCTATTGTGTACTTATCTAGGGGACTAGTGGAATGTTTTAATATCTGCAGAATCCTGTGAAATTTGCACTAAAGAGCCCTGACTTCCCCTGGTATCTCTCTCTTTGCTTCAGAGTGTTTGAGTGCATGAGAAAATGCAAACGAGCTCATTCCAAATCACAGAAACTGAAGGCTATTGATCTTCCTGGCTCATGCCAGCATGCTGCTGCATCTTACAGGAGAATCCAAATCCTTTTTCCTCTTCCTCCTTTACATATTTGAAAAATTTCCACTAGCAGCATATTTACAAAACAAGGATTTGGGTTTTCACAGAACTTTCCTAATAGCCTGCTTTAATTTTCCCTTTTATTTCAAGCTCATGTTTCAGCACTTTACACAACACTAAACAATGCTGGCCTCTCCTATATTTGCCATTTCTTTTTCCCAGAACATCAGTAAAAAATAATAATCAAATTTCCTGGCTCAATTTCCTGTACTGTAGTTGGTAACATCATATTCAAAGTGTAACATATTAATGGATATTGTTGGTCTTAGGATATATATGAATTTATTATCCCTTCCTGAAATTGCAGAGCTCAGATCAGATTCTTTCACATAGACTCAGATGGTCATAGTCCTCATTTTGTATAGAAAAACCTGAAGGTTTTCTCTTTACCTGTAGTCCTCCCCTTATCTGTCACACTTTAAGCTTTAGATAGCTAAAAAACCCCAATCCAGCTCATGTTTTTCACAGTGCTGTGAACAAGCAGGGAATACAAGTGAAAGGGGAGAAAGGATGTGAGTCTGAGGAGAGGACTCTAGGAAGCTGTAAGCATGCACAGGTAACCTCTTTGACCCAGCTAAAACTCAGTAGACCCTCACCAAGAGAATTAGAAAATTATTTTAAGTATATGAGGCCCTCAACAACAAATACAAGGGAAACCCCAGAAACTGGGGCTCTATATACTTATCTATACTGTTATGTATACTTTGCCCTGTTAGCAGTGGTGATTGCCCTTTGAGGTTATGGTACCATGAAGATAAAGATCTGTGAATTGAGAGGTATATGAGCTGCCTCTTCAAAATCATTCCGAAGTGTTCTTTGTCTTTTCCTGTAGTGGATTGATTTCACTCATAAAATTGTCCAGTTTGGAATATAGTGTCAATTTTAAAAGTGCTGGGCATTGTAGTAAGCACACTAACAGGCTAGGTCTGGAGCAATTGAATTCCAGACAGCTCAAGATTTAAGTATGTGCTTAATTTTCAGTGTCAGGAATCCTACTGAAGCTGAGGGGGATTATTCACTTGCTTAAATTTTGTACAACTTTATGTATTTTCCTGAATTAGAGCCAACAAGGTATTAAATTCATCCTGAAACAGCCCAAAGGGCTTTCAGGAGACATAAAATGAATGCATTCAACCCAGTGTAACAAGGGAGAATTTGTGGTGGAATGCTGCAGTCCATTACTTTATTGCTAGTTTAGCTAGCATGACAGATGGATTATCAGTTTTGGTGGGATCCAGCACAGTTCAAACCAGAATTTTTCTTACTAAGAAATTTAAGGCAGGCTTTACCTGAAACAGCTATTAATACAGCATTCAGTAAATGCAAACAGTTATTAAATGATCTTTGAAGCAAGGATTTCTTTTTATTACATGTGTGTCTGCATAGTGACTAATGCTGTGAAACTTTATCTTTGGTAAGTTTCAGGTTCTGTTCATATTGTGAATGAAATATGGATCGTTGGTGTGAAGAATTTGTATGAGCAACAGAATAGCAGCACTGCCTCCTTTACTGCCCTCTCGGGGAAAACTGTAGGAATTCTGTCCAGCAGCAGCTCTATAAACAAATGTGCTTTACTAAATACATCCTTTCAGATTTTTGTTTCTTCTAAGCAATGTTAACTGTGTCTTAGACTGCCAAGATTAAGCCCACTGGGCTTGTACAATAGAAATAAAGCAGCAGTGGCCATTTAAATGTGCATTACAGCATGGCTAGCTAGGCTGTCTTCAAAGAAAAAAATGCCAGGTAACTTAAATGAGACATCATACTCAATCATTTATGAAGAACAAACAGGGCAGCATTTCCATTTTGCTCTCCAGTGTACACTCAGCATGCTCTTATGAGTCGTGGCATAGCATTTCATTTACAAAAAAAAAAAAAAAGAAGTGAAATATCAAAAAATGTTTACCTGCTTTGGATGGCCTCAAAGTATTCTGAGTGTATTATCAATGTATTCCTGTACTTCCTTGGGGAAGGAAGTAATTGAGTAAGAGATTTCAGAACCTAAAGCAGAAAAAATATTTGTCTATATGTATGTGATACCTCCTCTTTGCACTGCATGTAACAATAATGCATCCATCTGTAGGCAGCAATCCTGTGTATTTGAGATGAAGCCAACAATCCGGTTTGATGCATGGGGAGCTCTTGTGGCTGGGAGGTGGGGAGTTCCTGAGTAGTTTTCATATGTGGGAGACCCCCTCCCCACCCCCCAGAAAAAAAAAACCACAACAAAAAACCCCCAGGTAACTAAAATACAGAAAAAATAGAGAAAAAAAGCAGAGCTTTACAGGATGTAAAGGATCTTAGCTTGTTCTCACAGTGAATCCCAACTAATCTTTCTTAAGGCCTGAGGCAGGTTGATAAAATTCATTCTTTTCTCATCTTTTTTCCCTCATAACTCCACTTTTCAGGCTTCCTGCTCCAGACTTAAAAAGGGAAGTGGTGAGGTGTGAGGAGAAGCTGTTCTTAGGGCTTTCAAACTTCTGCAGAAATAGTAAATACCGGAATTTTACCTCACCTCTGAAAACCTGTAACACTGTTGAAACCTGTATCAAAACTTACTGTGGGAAAAGCTAAATGATGGAAAGGTTTACTTAATAAAAAGAAACTGTGTTAATTATACACACCAAATTATTGCTGTGCAACAGCTTTTTAAACCTACTGTGTGGTAAGAAAACTAAAAAAAGAGTTGCACTGAAACGTGGGACAAGAGCAGGGGGTGTAAAAAAATTGTGTGTCTTAGTGAGACCCTCAGCCTGTGGGAAGGGAGGGGGTTTTGTGACTTCTTTCCCTTTCACAACCCCTGGTGCCCAGCCACTCAGAGAACAGGCAGTAAGTACATCACTTGACAGGACAACCAAGTCTGACATCTAAAGCTGTGCAGTGGCTTTGCAACTGCAAGAGCCCAGGAAGCAGATTTTCCCTGCTGCTTTTGCTTTATTAAGCAGCAGATCAGGCAAGCCAGAGGAGGCCTGGCTTTGTAGAGCTGTGGTTTATTGACACATCCCTAGTAGGTCTGGTATTTCTGTCACATAGCTGAACAGGTTCTCAAAAATTCAGCTAATACTTAGTTGTGAGTGCTTCCATAAAACCAGAAATATGAAAGGTAATACACCATAACAATGAGAGCAGATTCTATTCTTTCAGTTTCCTTCAGTCATCAACTAATATCACAACTATACTCTCAATCTTCCTAACTACAGAAAATCTCCATAGCCAAAGAGCTTGTAAATACAGGGGGGTAAATCTCACTTTGTATTAATGGGACAGCTATTTTAGGGCAACTCTTCTTTTTTTTAGATGGTTCCATATTACTATCAAGTATTTCTAAACTATTCCATGGAAGCAATAACGTTGTTAATGGTTATTATCAGGAATATAAATTTTTATTAGACAACTGAGTCTTCAGATCTCAGCAAGGCTGAGACACTTCTGAAAGGGCTGAAATATGTGCTGCTTGAAGATATAATGGGGAACTTGCAGTGACTTTCAGATTAATTTGTGACAAAATAATTTCATCTTTTTACCTTCTGCTGATAAGAGGTTTTACTCTTAACTGCAACAGCTATAACAGAGGAAAGCCATAACAATGACACTTACACAATGTTTTCATCAGCTCAGTGTCCTTCTCTCCTGGGAAGTGATTCTGTTCCAGTCATTGTTCGTATTTGTGAACAAATATCATACTGATCATGAGATGGAAGGAAATAGGGAGTAGGGAGAAGTGGAAGGACTGGCAAAATGGAAAACTGAAGCTGCAAAAATGAAACTGCTTTATGTACAACATCACATTTTAATTAAACTCTTACTTCAACTGTCACCAGAAATTTCTGTAATGTATGAAGTGGTTTCAGATCCAACTCAACAGAGAATAACAGCTTAGACTCTTTTAAAATGTTAATATTCAGTTTGCTCCTTTATTAAAAAAAAATCTGATTTTGAAAATTGGATTTTTTTTTAATATGTATCAGATCCTTCTCTCGTATCAAAGTCCACTTAAGGGTTTATATTGAGACCAGTAAGTCCCAGTCTGAAGAACCACACAAGCTTTAGAAAACTTTCAATTTATTCTGTAGACTTTGATTCAAAGTTTTGTGTGAGCCTATAAACACAAAAGGAATTTTTGTGCATGTGATTGATTCTGTTTTACTGATTTTGCATGAAAGCAATTTCACTGCCTCCATGCATTTAAAATGAAAAAAAAGTGTTCATTTTTTGCAGTTAGAAATGGTTTATCCACTGTAAGGTAGCAAACCAGCAGCAAAACTAGTGGTAGGTGAAAGAGTTGTGAACTTCTACTGGAAGATTCAATCACAAATGAAATCAGGTTATAATATCTGAGACCCTTTGATTTCAATTACCCTATTAACTTGTATTTCAGTGAACTCAGATTTCATTTCAAACTCCTAAGGCAATATCCTGTGCCTTCAGGCTGAGATGTCCTTGAAAAAATTGTCAATAAAGTGGATCACTAATATGAACTGATATTTTTCCTGTTATTTTTTTTTTTTTGGTGAGGTATCCAGTTGCTACTGGCTGCAGGATGGGCAGCTTCTTTCAGAGCAAGTTTCCTAAAAAATGAGAATTTATAGATAAGTGATGAGCTTACGTGGATTTTAGTGCAAAGATATTGTTGTACAGCCCATCACTGAGCCTGATCAAGACCCGAAGTGCTGGTTACATGTGTGAAATTAAACCACACTGAGATCTCAGTGACTGAGAGTTGGGAAAATTTATGGCCAGTAAACAGAACCTCTGAAAAGCCCTGGAACTGAGCACCAGGCAGCTTCAGCTGTTACAAACCCCAGTTTGCTTTGCCTCTTCTGTAACACTGTTGGTTTCCTCTTTTCATCAGATTGCACAGAGCAGTTGACTCTTTATGAGACATAAATTGGGATAGATCTATAAGGGATTAAGCTTAGTGATGCCAAAGCTCAGCAGTTGAAAGGGAGGGTAAAGCTGATGAGAATTAGTAGAAGGGGCTTCCAGGAGACTGTAGTCTTCTCCAGGCACTGTAAAACTCCATCTGATAGTAGGCAGGCTATACCTGAGACTCCTTTAGTGAAGTGGGTAGGCTGGGGTGTCTTTTTCAAGACCTTTGAGCTCTGAGTTCCCTTTGAGTGCAATAGCTGTCTCCAACCATCTTTTATAATCAAAAAAATATCACTTACCAAATTGGTCATTGGAATATTTAATAATACTTCCTGGTCAAGGTTTTGGTTAGATAACTTATTCAAAAAGATGGATTGATGTAATATAAAAAGTGTGATTTAATTGGGTTTTCAGTTTTTTATGAATTTGGGGCTCTTGGGGTTTCATCACAGATTCTCAAAGAGGACCACTCCTGAAATGGGGCACCCT
Organism: Florisuga fusca; assembly: GCA_038090715.1. Classification (NCBI taxonomy): domain Eukaryota; kingdom Metazoa; phylum Chordata; class Aves; order Apodiformes; family Trochilidae; genus Florisuga; species Florisuga fusca. The sequence goes on along the minus strand of JAAWXA010000005.1, from coordinate 2,844,277 downwards.
CACTTGCTTTCTCTCCCTTTTTTTATTTGTCCACTCATTTTGCATAGACTTCAAAATATTACTTCATTATCCTGCTTCTGACTTTTCCAGGCTAGCACATGCAAGGAGATACAATGCAATCAGAGCATTTTATCATCTTTTTTTTGACAGGAAATTACATTACAGTTATGCAGATGGCCAAAATCAAATAGATAAATGCAAGTGTGTACAACAGGAAAAAATTCTCTGGAACTCATTCATATTCAGGTTATCATATTAATTAGCCTCACTGTTGTTCTCTGGTTCATTGGACCTCCTGGTATTGTTTGTACTATTCCCTTTATTTTCTGTTTCTTCTGATTTATCTTTTCTTTGTTGTTTTGTCTTTGTTACTGCCAGTCAGCCTGTTAATAATACACACAAAAGAAAAGAAACAAATAGTTATAAGAGCATCTTTTGACTGATAACTAGCAAAAGAGATGTTGTATCTTTCTGAAAAAATGTATGGTTTTACTGACTACATGATTCAGTGTAACTTCATGGTTCCAAGCTTGGACAAAAGAATGAATCTGGTTGTTACTAAAATTGAGAAGGAGACCAAAGTATTTAGGGAAAATGAGAAAAGGTGTAAGAAATATCAGTTTTATAAGATTGCAAAGTAGTTCTTCACTATAGAATTTACAAGTATACTAATATATGTAAGGAAATAAGATGTCATTTTACACCAATTTTGATAAAACAAGGGAGCCAATGATAACTACAAAATCATACTACTATTTTTATTTCCTAGTTTGGAATTTTTACATCTGTGGAGAGATCTGGAATTGTAACTACTGAACTGACATATCAGTCAGACCATACACCATGTCCCTTGAGTGTGAAAGCCCTCTTAGCACCAGCATTTGTATATCTAAAGTTTTAAAAATATACCTATATTCTGGTGTGGCTGCAAAGGAAAATACAAAAACTTCATGTCTTGAATAATGCATTTTGGCACAAAGTAATTTGTGACCTGAATTTGTGGGATTAAAGCACCTCAACCTCCTTGTTTTCTTGCAGAGGTAGATTAACTCATTCCACCTCTCATGCCAGCTGGATCTAAATAAAAATCCACAGACCTATGAGTTTGTATACTATAAAACTGTCAGTTTTCTTGTGTAAAGAAGTCCTGACTTCCTCAGAAGAGTTCCCTAAGTATATATCTTTTTTTCTGACTGGAAAACCTGAATCCTCCACGTTTCTGTACAGCAAATTCAGAAAATTCAAGAAAGCTGCACAGTTAAGAATTTTTAAAATGTCAATATCAGTTTGGAGAAAAAATCTTTAGAATTGAGTCCCTGGCTCTCATCTTTTCATCACCTTTACCACTGCATCCTGCAATAATGATATTTTCTAGATGGTTATTATAGTAACTTGTGAAATACCTTCCCTTCTGCAGATTTTGAGATTCTCTGCACTGCTGAGGAGTCAGGGCTGCACAGAATAAGTTTCTGAGAAGCTCTGTAAGTGTACTGATCAGAGATACAGTACAGAAACAGAGTAGAATGGTTGGTTTGGAGGATGAAAAAAATGCTGTGTGTTGAGAGCTCTCCAGAGAGATAACCAGGATCACACAAAAGTGTTCACGTTCACAGAGTAAGCAAGGGCATAAATCCCAAGTTCTTTGCTTTGACTATTGAGAGTGTCTTACCCAAAAGATGTCAAATGGAGTTGGCTGATAGGGTGTGAGGCTGGGATATTCAGCCTGTTGACAGGGAGCAGGTCTGAACAAATGACACTGCCACTTCAGAGCCACTGCTCTGCATGTCGACTGCTTCATACATAAGAATTGGAAATATCCATTCTTGAACAGATCTTTCAGCTCTGCCCACAGTGGGAAAACATTAATGAGCATTCAATTCTGCTGCTGCCCAAGGAACTCGTCCGGGAACATCATAATCCATTTTAAAGTGAAAGCAGAGCAATCCAGCAGCTGTATCGTTGCTTCCCATTACTCATGTTCTCAGGTGGCAAAGCCATGTGCAGAAGAAAGCTGAGCATCAGTTAGCTATCAGGGATCAGTGTCAGAGAATCCCTTTTTCCACAAATCTGACTGCCAGTGTTGTTGTGGTCCTCTTGAGGCCCTCCTTTGAGACCCCTGAGGGACAGAGGGGTTGAACAAGTGGAGGATTTCATATGACAGATTGGTGGCTTTTGTCTTCTGCTGATCCTGTGGGACAGATGTCAGGGCCAGGGGCAATCAGCTGCTCTCAGGATTCAGGGGTTCCTCCTGCAGCCACGTTGTGTGTAAACATCAGCAGTGACCTAGTGGATCACAGTCCTCAGTTTTAGAAATTTAAAATAAGTTTTTCTTTGGAAAAGTTCTGGCAGCATGGTAACAGAAGTAGAAATTAGCTCTCTGCTATGAGCTTATGTTTGTGTACACATAGTTTTGAGCAACTGAGAACAAAATGTACTGGGTATCCTTAGAGCTGCCACAGTGAAGATGCACATTCCCATTCAGACATATGCAGCCACTCGGAGGCCCATATGGCCTGAAACCTGACAGAAAGGGTGACAGGATGCTTTGGAAAAAGCCACATTGGCACTGTCACCTTTGTAACAATGTGTAATATCTCCATAAGCTGAAATGTGTGAGAAAACTGAGAGTTCATGAAATGGCTGTCAAAATCATTGCTCTGGATCATTGCCTTTGCCAAAGATTTCAAGGTCTTTAGGAACCCAAAATGCTCTTAAAACAAAAAGGTGATGAGCTTACTCAAGACAGCCAATGAATTTCCTTAGCAAGTGCCCTTTTACTGCATTATTCTTTATGGAGTTGGTCTGGAAAAAAAGTAAGTTATTGAAGAATGTGCATTTTGTTTTGAACATAGGAAGAAACTGAATAATCACAGCCCCTGTGATTCAAACCTTGAAAGCACTGACTTTCAACCCCTGAAATTTAATGTACTGCAGCTTCATGTGTCCAGACTTCCCAACTTTCATGGAACATGAGATCCCTCTGAGCAAAAGTGAGCTGTAAGAAGAGGTTCAGGGTCAGTTCAGTTAGGAAACCTTTGGTGGAAACCAAGCTCTTCACGTAAGCTCTTTTCACTTTAGAATGTATAAATGGAAACTGCTAAATTTAATCTCCTTCTCAAGCAATTCTGCTAGACTTTAGACTTGAATAGACATTCCTGCCTACAAACATGCCATAAACACTCTGCCTAGCTTTCAAAAATGTCTTTATGGAGGCCAGAGTCAGAGATAGTGCTCTGACTTCTGATAGATAGAAACTGCTGCCTCCCCAGCTGCATCCAGGACATCTGATTTTCCTCATCTTAGGAGCAGAAAAAATAACTTATGTTTGGTTTTAGCAAATTAATTGCTCCACGTTTTCTTTTTTAAAAGGTTGACTCAAGAAAGGAAGGAATAATTTGCCAAGAGTAAAGGGAACATGGTTTTTAAAGGGAACTGAAGCAACAAGATGGGATTTGTTGCCTCTTGTTTTCACACAGAAACAACTTCTTTCCCTTTGTAAGTGTAAGTGCTTTAGTAGACACTGGCTGTAATGGATCCTGGTTACTGGTGGGTAAGCCTTGTGTGTTTGGTTACCATAGAGACCAGCTTGCTCTAGTGCATCAAAATTCCCTTTGGCAAGAGTGCATCAGGGATTGTGTTAAATGAAGAGGAGTCCTGGTACCCCTCCTAACCTGCATTCTCATTTCTTAGAGGGGTGAACCAGCAGCAGGGTTCAAGGTTCACAGGAGAGCTGAGCTGTTATCTCAAGCTAGCATAAAAGACCCTAGTGAAATGATTTTATGGAACAACAGCATAGGCTGCTTCAGTGGAATTAGTCAACCAAATCCTTAGGGAAGCACTGTGAGCAATGGACTCAGAAGTAAGGCCATACTCCCACAAAAGTATTTCAGTCAGATTCATTCCATTGGTATTAGGAGGTATGGCTTGGGTCTTTAACTCATCCCCTGACTCCTTAATTGCACTTTATTTTGCAGATGGGGTGAAAAAGGAGGTAGAGGTTTTAGGAACACAGAGCTGAGCTACAGCACAAAAGGAATCAGGTTAAAGACCACATGCTGTCATAATGATAATTTTTATGAAAAGGAGAAATCAACTTACTATTTAGCTTGCCAACAGATCCTCTGCCCACAAAAAATCCTCCGAGAAAAAAGCCAGAAGAAAACTGTACTCTTCTCTTTTTTGAGATCATAGGTGTGAGCAACTGGTGCAGTTATTACATCAGGACACAGACACAAAATATTGCAGATGGTGTAATTACTGCAGCTGTTGGTATGTGACATTAAAAGGTGAAATGCAGTGCTTGGGAGACAAACATGGAAGTACAAAATACACTGGAATGATACAGACTGGGGTTTCTACTCGTTTGCTACCAAAATCACTAGCAAGGGTACTCCACGTTGCTCTGGGCAGAGATTGGTATCCAGCATTTCAGTTTGTCACATACATCATTCAGATGACAGATGAGGCGATGGGAATAGCAGAATTATTTACCAGCCTATACAATTTTGTTTTCATCAGGTTTCCAAGGACTATTATCTAGTAATTTGTCCCCAAACCATCAAAAGTGCAATCATAGGGGTAATTTTAAGTGCTTTGAGTGCTGGAGCAAGGGCTGCAGCTGGACTTGAAGCCCTTCCAGGGTGTACTCTGCTCACCAACAGCTCAGGCTGACCTCTGGCAGAAGGCAGTGAGATGGAGAGGAGGCAGCACCTTAGACCACTGTGAATAAATTCATCTGTGAGATGGGAACAGGACTGTGAGCCTCACCTGGAGCGTGTCTCAGCTTTCACAGAGCAGGTTATCCACTGAGTGCAGCTCTTAAAGTGGGAGGCCGTGCTCTTCTGAGAAGCTGTGAGCATAAATCAAAAAATCAATGGTCACTCTCACAGAAATTCCCACCAAAGCAGAGATTAGGAACTTCCTGGCTTTTTAAACCCTGACTGTGATGAAGAGGAAGAATAAGTTTGGGGAAGAAAATACTTAGAGAAAAGAGGAGATGCTGGCTGACCCCACTATTGAAAGGTAGTAAGCAGATTTAGCTGTGTCACTGCTCTGTCCTCTGCTTTGATCACAAGGACCCATCTTTCCAAGGATTAAAACTACTTTGAGCTCAGCTCACTTCCTGAGCCTTTGCTCTCATGGAATACTTTCTGCTCACTGGATGCACAGAGCTGCCAGGGTTAGTTTGCAGTGGTGGTTTGTAACGACAACAAAAACACATCAGAGAATTTGAAAAAATTAGAAATAAGACACCCTGAGAAGTTGACCCAGGCTGGTGCCAGTCCACTTGGTCACTGTGCAAGCCAGCAGGCTGGGTGGGCAATGGGACCCTCATCAGTGTCTGCAACAAAGGCCAGAGTTTTATGACCCTCTGTGTTGAACCTGGGTCCCCTGAAGCAGTGCCCACACTGGCTGTTTCCCTCTTCTGCCAGGTTGTGAGACGTATTGACTTCTACATTGTTATACAATAATTTGGGACATTGCATTCTATGTCAGATAAATAAATTGATTCTGGTTAGGAAATAATTTTTTTCTTTCATTCTTCCAAAAAGGAAGGCAGAGAAATATTTGGTTTTAACCTGAATCTGTCCAATGAGCATTGATGGCCATGGAGACCATAAAGAAGAGAATTAGCTCTTTTATAATTTTGCTTTTGCAAAGAAAAGACATTTTCTGAAACACCTGCCTAAGCACTGAATTTGGAGCTTGGTGTGGCGCACGTGGAGAAAGTTAGGGTGGTGTTGAAAGTGTTTGCCTGCCAATGTATAAAAGGAAGAAATGGAAAGAATGGCAGTTCTTTTGCTTTTTGATGGAATCCTGTGCTGTTGGACTACTGCAAATTTTGTGGTGGCTTCAGAGCTTTCAGTCACAATTCCCTGCTGAGAGCCTCACTTTGATTTTACTCGAAGAGTGGCTATTAGTGGTACATACCTGCTCAGTTGCTCTTGCTGGATGGCTCTGATGCTACGGCTTGGAAATTCAGGTTCAGCAGCAGGTGCTGTGTTTAGAAACCCAGCTCTTTCAGCATCTGCTGCTCAGTGACTCAGAAAGAGCACTGACAACAGCTGGGCCTCTTTGCTTGCCTTTTTGCTTCAAAGCAAGCTGCTGTGACACATCCAGCACGAGGAGGAGGAAGATTGGAGTCAAGCTCTGAGCTTTGTAACTTTATTTAATGAGGGTATGCCATGTTGTTTGATTTTTTTTCTTCCCATCTGAAAGGGTTTGGTGGGCAGGGGAAGATGCAGGGGACTGGTATGGCTACTCAGTGCTTAGCAGCAAGAGGGCAGGTTTCAGCTAGCAGCAGCAAGGGATTTTTTTCTTTAGTTGGTGCCTTGGAGAACAAGAACTTAAGAAAGTCTTTTTGTTTCCTTAGATGATAACGTATCTTCTACTAATTTCCATAGGCTGTAGGAGAATAAATGCAGAATTGTATTCTTCTATGAAGCTTTATCTTCTCGTAACCTTTTAGTAAATGCTTTGTAGTTAGTTAAGTGCTAGGTGATGCTGTGGGCATCTCTTTTGTAAACTTTTCAGCTGCATGTTCCCTAAACCTGAAGTGTCTTTCCCAGCATCACACTGCCTGTGTATCCCTATAAGTCACTTAGTAAAAATAATCAGCATTCCAAAGGGATTTTAGGGCTCCTCTTAATTTGTTTATATTTGGAACACACTAGTTGCATAAAGACAGACACAGTGGTTATGTCTTCTGTGCTTCCCCAGAGTCCTGGCAGATAGCTGGATTTCAGAGACAGATTGAGACAAATACCCACCACAAAGATAGACTGTCAAGGTTTATTATTTTAGTTGCAGCACCATGATGTTCTGAGCACACTTGGTGATCTGGGCAGAGGAGTGGCCTGCCAGCACACACACAAACTGGCTCTCTCCAGCTTCTATTTTGGCCTTTTTGTAAAAGAAGTGGTAACTGCTGTTTAGAGAAGATTCAGCTCTGCTGCACACAGCCAAAGAGGTACAAACAACCCTGTCAGCTACTAACTGCTCTGGAGAAGCCAAGGAGCTATCCTGCCTACCTTGCAGCAAGTCACAGGGGCCAATTCCACTTGATTAAATCATAGAAAGCAGTGGGGAAAAATCTCAGCAGTCGGTTTGTACTCACAAGCAGTTAAGTTTTTCTGTATCTCAAAGGGCAGGAAAATATATTTGTACCATAACGTGTACTCAGTCCAAAGTTAAATTCTGAAGCCTTGGGTGTACCACGAGGAGACTCCCTGGCTCTGGGCACATCATTTTTCAGCACAACAGTCCTACTCCTTAACCAGAAAAGTTAGTGGCAAGAGGCCCTCTGTTTTGGCCTCATGGGCAGTGGAACACTTAACATGCCAACAAACTGCATTATATCAAAAGCAAAGGAGCTACAGAAGGACATATTTGTGTTCTCTGCGAGTTTTTCCTATAAAAAGTTTTCCCTGTTTTTCCTGAACTGCATGTATAGAGAGAGCTCTACCTTCCTCCCACTTTTCACAGCACTTCCAAAATGGATGTCAGAAATATCATTTTTACTTTCCCTTTGTACAAAACATAATATTAATTGCTTTTATCCCTCCACAATTTTATAAAAACAGAATTAGGTGAACTTGAAGATGTGAAAAATGAAATGCTCTGATGGCTTTGGCAATGTGGTACGGGCACCTAGTTTGGTTTTTAGCTGATAATTTGAAATCTGATTATTTCCCAGCTCCTGCTGGAGTGAATAAAGTTCTGGGCACACACTAACTGCTGCAGATACCAAGATTTTGATGAAATGTTCAGAGCCAGTGAATCATTTTTCTTAATAGTATTTTAAAAACATGAATATAGGAATAGGTCTGCAAACACTGGCAAAATTAAAAATCACTTGGCTCATCACAAAACTCAGCACAAATACCCAAATGTGGTTAAACCTGTGGAGAATTTTTTGTTTATTTCATTTTCACAAGTTCTGCTTGTTTTTCAAGCAGGATCAAGATAAGCTGCCAAATAATAACAGCTCACATGAGAAACCAAATAAACAGGAATAAAAAAAAAAAAACAACCAACACCCAAATCCTTCTTCAACATAAAATAAAGCTTTCACTGCTCTCTGTTGCCTCTATCACACCTTAATGTTCCACTTCAGCCAGGTGTTACTGGAGAAAGAGCAGTAAATATGTAGTGCCTTCTGAGTATTCTTATTGTACCTAATATAGTGTCTTTGGGTATAGTTATATTTATACAATATATGAGTAGATGTAGATGCAGACACATACATATGTAAATAAAACACTATAGCATTACAGACAAGATCATTGGGCATCAGCTTGAGTGGCTGGTGTCTTAATATCCCAAAGTTTTGAAAGGTTAAATTTATAACCTTTTTTTTAAATTCGTTTTTCTTTTGCCCTGCTCATTGTCTATGCAAGTCAGAAGAGTGGTGAAGTGGGTCGTGAGGATTTATTGTGTGAAAATAGAAATTCAACCCCTCCAAGTTTGTATTTAGCCACGGAGTGAAACCAAAGCATTCTGAAGGGTGGCTCTGCAAAAATCTGTCCTGGTCATGGTTCCTCTGGTCTGAAACTCAGCAGACAAGTCTGCCTGACCTCTGGCAGCTTCAGTCACTGGAGTTTACACATATTTCTCCCAGCTGTATTTGTCAAGGACCCAAAAATGCCACGTGTGTGGCTTCAGCAGTGTTTAAAGGAAGGCAAAACTTTTGAGACCACAGAACAGAAATTTGCTATTGGAGTGTATCCCAGGGGGTTCTCCACACAGCATTTCCTTGGGAGAAACAGCCATCTGATGATATTTTGGAAAATACATGCTTGCAAGTCTCCTCTCTGAAAAGGGGGAGGTGTGAATATCACTCAGGGAAGGGGTGGGAGGACACCAGAACAGCTGTGCAGGCTTTTTCTTTTTCTCTCTTCCCACTTTCAGCACCTGCTGGAGGAGGAATCACAGAATGTGTCTGAGAAATTTAGATAATAATGAGGACATTATGAGAAAGCACTCAGATTTCTGAAAGCTGGGAGGAAAAGCCATTAAAAATATAAAGGTTTGAGAAGCAGGTGAACAGTGATTTTGAAAAATGACAGTGAAAAATAAATGTAGTTTTTAAAAAAAATCATACTTGGCACTGCTTGGGACTTGGGGAGAGAAGAAGAGCATTTGGGGAAAAAATAGGTTGCTTTTTTCTTAAAGAATTTTACCTAGAGAAAAAAAGGCAAAGCAAAACAAACAAAAATCATAGAGAAAACATTTCCAAGGCCCATCTGGAAAAGAGAGTAAGTGGGAGAGAGCAGTGAGGTGGGTAAGATGGAGAGTGGTGTTGCAGATTCAGCATGTTTCTGAAGCAAAACAGATTCTTAAATGTCAAGAGTCAGGGTTTGAAGTGTTCAGGAAGCTGTTGGAGAGGAGAGCAGGGAGAGTGATATGAAGAGTGTGTGGTAAATGGCATGACAATATGACTACACTTTGAAGAGCAAATCTTTTAGGACAGGCTGAGTTACAATAAATATGGAGGAAACATTACAAGGCTCAAGAAAATCTTACTTTTTGTTTCTGCCCATGGGGCTGCAATAGCACAAGAACTCCCTAGTGTGACAACCTTCTCCATTGCTTAGCATCTAACTCTGGAGAAAGGTTTGGGAAGAGGTCTGACTTTCTTCCAGAATTTTAGTGTCTGTCTTTGTCACCCTTAGCACCTCCTGTACCACTGGCCTGCAGCTGGGTGTAATCTTCCCCACAAACATGCATTTTGAAGCCCAATGGGAGGAGGACAGATTCTCATCCGTGCAGCTGTGTGTAAATATCCTTCACTGCTAGTATTTCCAGACACCTTAACTTCCTCACTTCCCCACCTTGGCAGCTTTCAGTAGAATATGCACTTGTAGGCAGAACAGATTTTTCCTCTTTTCTGTCTTCCAAGCATTTCTGTTTACGTGTGTCCCTAAATCTTCTTGGACAGTGCTAAAACTTGCCAAAAGTTACAGGGGACCAAAATGGTGAGCAATATTCCTTCCTGTGAGAGCCTTTTCTCTGCCACTTCTCTAGCCTCTGCCTATGAACCACTGCATCATCTCCTCATTCCAGACTTGCTACTGGCTGTGAACCACCTCTTTCTTCTCCATCAACACCTCTCTCCCTTGGGCTGCTGCTAATGCTTCACATCTCACTCATTAGTTTCTATTTTCCTAATGCCTTCAGGTTTGGATTATTAATCCTTTCTCCTCTAGGAACAGCTGACTGGAGACATTTTCATTCTGTGTTGGGTTATAATGGCTCTTGCTTACCTCCAGCAGACAGCATCATGTTGCCAGGGGGTAGATCACTGAGACCCTTCCTATGGTTTTTGATCACCCTCATTTTCAGGTAGAAATGTCCATAACAAAGGTGGCTTCATCTGGCATTGGTGTTAGAGGGTGATGGATTTCTTACCATTTACGTCTGACAGGGTAGACCAGGTTATAGCCCAAAAATTTTTAATACTGATATTTTAAATAGATTTAGGCCTCCCCAAGACAACAAAATAAAACAAAGGCCATCTTTCTGATATTGAATTATCTTTTTTGTTTGCTTCAGTTAATGGTCAGATGAGTACTTTGCCTTGCTTATGGAATGGATATTTTGAAGCAGAAATCACTGCTGACTTACTCTATTCAAATGAATAAACTATTGCAAGAGTATTTTCTTACTTCTGATATTCAAGTATTTTTCTTACAACCCTGGAATTATATGGGCTGCCAGTGTCCAGATGAATCTGTTTCTGTTGCTCATGTAGTTAAAATCATGGGCCAGCTTAGTCCAGAAAATGCTATGGGCTCCTCACTGAAAAAATTGTATTAGTAGGAAGCAGAAACAATCTGTATGCAGTTTGCTTCTAGCAAACTGAAACCAGAGGGAAAACAAATAAACAAAAAGGAATAACAAAGAGGGTGGTAGATGTAGGATGCCTTTATATCTTTTTTATTGTTGAAAAGCATCCTAACTACTATTGGCATGTCTTCCTGTGCCACAATTATGTGTTATCTTCATGGTCTCTTGTTCTGTTCCTTTGTAATATATTTCTCAGAACACCTTGAGACTAATTATTTGAAAGGGAAACTAAGAAAAGTGGTTTTTTTCTGTAACAGAAGATATCTTTAATGTAAGGTTGTGCACTGCATGGAGCACAATAGGTGTATTCTAAAAATGTCATCAAGAAATTAGGTCAGCTGTCATTACTTTATGAAAATAGTGAATTGGGGAGGGGGTTAATGCATTAATTAAGAGAAGACAGGGATATGATTTTAAACTCTTTAGAAACGTTCTGCCTTCTGTCAGCTTGTCATCTTGGCAATTGGTTGGTAGATTATTCAAAATCTAATGGGAAGGTTTTTAGTAAGAATATGTTCCCCATTCATAAGGAAGTCTTATAATGGAATTAGCAGAAGTATTTGCATTCTTATCTGTAACTAGAAGGATATCTTCTGTGTTGTAGACAGGAGCTGGGAAAAAGGTAATAATGGTCTTAGCAACTGGAGCTATGGAACTGGCAAGGAACAATGGATTAAATGATAAGCAATTCTCTTTAATCAGCAGCAGGTGACCTTCTGTAATAGTCACCGTACCTAGTATCATTTCAATCCCAGAAATTAACTTTTGTCTTTGAGACTTTCATTATGGAGAGAAAAACCACATTCTCAGCTACAGCAATAATAGCCTTGCTCCAAGCAGCTCCCTGCAGAGAGCGAGAGGCAGAGAGCTTGGGTCCTGTGTTCAGTGGCAGATGGAGGCTTTAGATGACTGCTGGATCCCCAGGAAGCAGTTCCTCTGCTCAGGCCAAATGTGAGTGATAAAAGAGCTCCTGTGCACTCCCTGTCACTGGACATAAATGCATGGTTCCTTGCAGTGTGTAACCAGAGCATTTTTTTTTATTTTTTCACCTGTAGCAGCATTCAGGATTGGCTTAATGACTCCTAATTGAGGATCTCACCTAAGTTTGCAAAATTGGAAGCAGTTAAATTACATCTCCTCTACCCCATGCATAGAGGGAAAGAATCTGAAGTGTTTCATTTGACCCACCCACAAGTTTGAAGTTTTAAACAGAGGTCCTTATCTGCATGGGGTGTAGGTACTCCCAGAGCAGGTATTGAAAGTTCATGCTTGCTGGGTTTTACCTGGACTTTTACATGGGAAAGAATAAAGCTAATGCCAAATGATCTGGGAGAAGCTCCCTCCAAAAAAACAATGGGATAGAAGTACTTCTGTATTCCAGCTGTAGATACTGTAATTTCATCTAATGGGGAGTCCAAGAATGGACCTCATGGAAAGTCAGTGGCTGCTTAGCCATGCATCTTGCTATAATCATTTTAAACTTGTTTTTCACTCTCCTTTTTTGTGATCCTGTAGTATAAAATCCTGCACAAGGAACGTGCACCAACATTCAAACTGCACTTGAGGGTTGTTTCTTGCTCCTGTGCTACAGTCTTTCAGCTGGGATCACAGTGCTTGACAGGAGACAAAAGCACTGGAGGCTGAAAGAGACACTGGGCTTGTCCCCAGGAAACTGTAGAACAGACTGTTTCTAGGGACAAGGTCAGGTTGGAAAAAACCCATTTCTGTCAGGTCTTGCCATGTCACAAGGAAGCCACACTTGTTCATTCTGCCACACTGAGAACAAGGGGAGAGGCAGCAGAAGCTGCAAGCTATTCACACTGCTGTAGTCAATAGGTAAGACACATTGGAGTTCTTATTTTTGAAAAAGTTTCCAAGCACTTACAAGCTGTGAGCTGGGCTCACACCTGAAAAAAAAGAGATGCTGGTGTATATGTGTTGTCCATTTCCCATAGTGTTTAGCTGACTGGTAGTCAGTACCTCTGAGGGTGTCATACTCCATACAGACAACATTTAACATTTTCTCTAAATCCTGGTTTCATGTGAAAAAGTAAGCTTGGTTTTCTGTTACATTATTTTATTGCTTTTTACATAACTACCTTTCCTAGTTTTAAGCCAAACTATTCCCAAATGCCAAGAAAATTGTTTTCTCTTGTGGCATCAGGATGTTAAATCTGTATTTTTCACTTCAGTTACTGATAAGGATGCCTCTACAACAATCTGGCATGGCACACACCTGCCTTTCTATAATATTCATCATTACGAACACCTCCAAGGAAGCTCTGGAGGGATTTATTTCTGAATAATTATGGACTCTTAAGAGAGGGAGTGGAAGTACAATCAGAAGTGGAAATACTTCAACACAGGCTGTAGAATATACTGTTTCCCATTGTAATCTCACAAGTGCATGCTTGAATCTACTACAAAAGCAACAAACATTTGTTTAAAATAAGGATTGGCTCAGAGAATTAAAATGTGGTGAATGGTTGTTGTTTTGAAGAGTCACAGTCTGTATTCCACCTGTGACAGGAGTCAGTACTGCCAGCTGCATTGTAGAGCTCCTTTCCTTGACAGTCTATGGCTCTCCCCTCCCTGCTCTCTTTTTCCTTCCCCCCTCTCTTCTAATTGCATGAATTACCTTAGGACCTAGGAGGGTCTTACCAGTCAGGAAGGAAAAACTTGTCATAAAGAAACATGTGCTGCTCTTTTGAGACACAAATCTGAAAAAGGATGATACAGACCAGAGGAATGATTTTCTTAACGCCTTAATGGCATCTTGTATTTAGATATATGTTATTTTTATATACGTTATTTGATGGATACTTAGGCTACAGTACTTGCTCTTAGACATTCCTTAACATAGGTTTAGCAAGAAGTGTTTGTTAATTTATTTATTTTTTACCAAAAGTGGGTCTCACTCTATCCAAATCCTCTCCTCAAATGAGCAGTGACAGATGCAGAGCTGGATCATAAAGAGTGTGCATCCCTCAGACTTTTTGACACATCTCAACATCCTACCAGAACCAAGTGGAATAATTGATCCTGACTAGAAACCTGATAGGAAAGAGACCCGGGAAGTGGTGAGAAGTTGTCTCTCTCCAACCCATTTCCTCTAATTCCATGAGACAATTATGGATGACAATAAGAAGGCATGTTCCCTGGACAAAAGGTGTATTTTGGCAGATGAGGTCTAGAGGTCAGCTGCCACAAAATTGCTACTTTTGGCCAGTTCCTTGTTTTACTAAATGTTATTGAGGAGGAGCACTCCCTAAGGAAAAATAGCCCTAGGGTCATTGTGAATTTGTTTAATCACTTCTTGTAGCTTTACCAAAATTTCCTTTCACATCCTTCATACAGATGACTTAGGGAAAAAATGCATCAGGATGTATTCAGGTTACCAATTACATTTATCTTAGAAGCAACTTCACTGATTAAAAGAAAAACATATATTGAGTCTCAACTATATTTTCAAGTAAGCCTCATCCATATGATAGTGTTTGTTAGAGCTGTGGGAGAGGTGGTTATGATAAAACAATTCAGACACTAAATGCAAGGCTATCATGAAGGACTGCTTGGTCAGACCTTTGACTTATCCTGTAGTTGTTCCCACAACTCCCTCTGGCATCTGTCATCACCAACAGAGTCCAAGATAATTAAAATCAGGCAAAGATTATGTATTATCCCACCTAATGCATATGCTTAATCAAATATTTGCAGTTAGAGGACTGGGTGTGTGTCAAGGGGAGAACAGCATCACAAGCTAAGGTTTTCACTTCAGATTAATGAAAATTAAAGGCTGCTTTTGTAGGAAAATGAGAATTCTGGTGCATATGCAAAGTTCAAAAGGATATCTTCTGAGGCCAGTTCAGGACAATAGTGATGTTTGACCAAACTTAGGTTTTTATCCAAGATCCTCATTAAGGCATTGTCCTCTTGCAAAAACAACTGCCTTTCACCTCAGTTCAACATTACTGATAACAAATACTGTCACAATAGTTTCTTCTTGGAAAAAACCATTGTTAAATGAAAGAAGTGTTGCTTGGAGGATTGAAATGATGCCCATGTGTTTTGGCAGGTTGCCATCCTTTTCAACAAAAGTCCTAGAAACAACCCAAAATAACATATTGAGAATTAGAATGTGTTTGTCCACCCCTTACAATGTGAGATACATATGATACTAAGATATTATTAATTTGTCCAAAAAGTAGATACAGAATAAATAAAAAAGAATTTAATCCACCCTTCTCTCCCAGAAATACAATAGTGAAAGTTCAGCCAAGAAATGCTCTTCTCTCAGCAATTAGATACAACTGGTGATGAGAAAACAAAACCAGAACAAAGCAAAAAATAATAAGTTTGCAAGGTCTGACCAAGATAAAGCAACTATTGCCAGACTACAGGCTATGAGAAGAACATATAAAAGGGGAATTAAGACACTAAGTGTTGGTTGAGCAACTGCTTTCATTACTGGCTTTATACTTGGCACTACTGGCAGATTCTTTATTAGAAGTTGGCTTACTGGGATTTAAAATGAAAATAGTTTTCAATGTCATCTTGTCAGACCTTTGTCCTGAGTTACAAATGTCCCATTTTATGTGTTTGTCCTGTTACAGTGTGAGTTGCAAAGCCAAGGGTTTTGTAAGAGCTACAGCTTCATTACAGCATCAATGTATTTTATTTGTTGTATGAACAAAGTTTACTCTGTTACTATCCTTATCAAAATTATTTTCCTGCCATATTCCCACAGCTAATATTGGGATATTCCCATAGTCCCAACAGTCTCTTCTGCTGGCATAAAGCAGTGGGAGTCTGTTCTCAACTTCCAGCCAGGTCCTAGAAATCAAGCTGTCAACTACACCTAACCTACCCTTAAATTTGTCTTTAATTATTATTGATTTATTTAAGAAAATGCTTGCGAGACTTCTGACAGCCTAATACGTTCTACTTCTATCACTGCAAAAATTGGGTTAGAATTGCCAATTGGTTTTTTGTTTCTTTTGAGCCCATCACCTCCATTTCTGGAGGTGATGGTCAGTGTTGGGGTGCCATGGCCAGCCTGGAATTATCCCTGCACACTTGAGAGAGGTGTTGAGAGACAGTCTTCATTTCCCAGGGGAAACAGTCTGAATATACCTAATTATTTCCTCAGCCTTTGCATTCCTCTAAAGCAGTAGCATTCTATCCTGTTCTTTCTCCTGGCAAGAGTTGTTTTTGTGGAATTTCATTTTCCCTATTAGAGTATTAAATGAGAGTAACCTTGGAGAAGAAGCTATTTTGGCTTTTCACTGAGAGCAACTGTAGTTTACTGTCACCTGTAGAGTTGCCAAGCCAAGTGACAAGAAATCCCTAAGCATGTGCCATCCCCAGCAAGTCTGGAAAGAATAGCTTCTTCCAGCTGCACAAAAAGGCAGGCAGGAAAGTTTTCCTGAGAGTTAGAGTCCCTTCATTTTAGGGATGGCTTGAATTTTACCCAGTACTCTTAACAGTTTATTCCACAATTCAGGAATTCTAATAGCAAAAAACCCCACAAAACCCAACAACAACAAAAAAAACAGAGGCTCAAACACCAGTGGAAAATCATAGGGGAAAAAAAAATTGGTTTTCACCATAAAAATTCTCAGAATTAATTACAGAATTTGTGGCTCTTTGCAGGGGCAGGGAGATTTGTCTGGTTGATGTACCCAGCTTGAGCTAAACACATCCCAAGCAGATGAATTTGTTTGTGTCCTGGAACTGGGTGATCTCTTTTAAACTGAGACTTGAAGCTGCTCTCCTGGCATCTCAGTTCACTGCCACACTTTTTATGAGATCAGGATGGCATTCTCCAATCTTATAGAAAACTTCAACCTGGGAAATTATTTTGGCCTTCCTATCTTCTCCCTGCTCCTTCAAGAGAAACAATATCTTTAGCTTTCTTTTCTGAACTGTCCTGATAGAAGCTGTTGCTATGCATTGATATAATGCCTTTATTCCCTGATGCAACAATAGAAATTGAGGTTCTACCAATAGAAAAAAAATGACTACTGGAAAGATAAAATGCCCAAAAGCACCCAGGCTGAGAGCCAAATATACAGAAGATTGAAGGGGCCTCCCAATCTCCCCGGTGACTTGTGATCTTGTCTAGTAAGCTAGCATTGCTGTGTTTGCTTAGATTTAACAAGGAAATTCTCCAGGAATATTGCTATAGAAGCTTCCACACCTTATTTTCCTTTCTTTTATTCTTTTCTGTACATAAGAAACATAAAATTTGGAATTAATATTTCCGTAAGTCTTGCAGTAAGGTAAGGGTGGAGGGATGTAAATGTTTTAGGGCCATACAAGCACTAGAGTTTTTGTAACAAAGGACATATCTAACATCTGTACCTTAAAGTGTTGTCTTTATTTCATGGGTTACATTTTCCCCTCCTTGTGGGAACTGCAAGCTTCCCCATCCTGACTTTGTTCTGAATGTCACTCTGTACCACTGACACTCCTTGGGTATTGCTCTACAGGGGTCATGCAATTAGACTGTAATTGAGCAGCTGCAAATCCATGGGAGGCTGGAGAAATCCTATCTGAAACTGGATCATAACAAAGCAATGTACAATTGTTTCCCTTCATTGGAAATTGCTTTGTATTGATTGGAGCAATAATCCATGCCATGACACATACCAAGGACATTGGAGCTGATGCCAGTTACTATTAAGCTGCCAGCTTCCTGGTAAAATCATTTTGTCTGTCATGTGAAGCTGTAGAAAAATACTGTTGGTTCTTCTCCTCGAGATTTACACAGTTTAATTATGAACTAAGTGCTTTTGGGAGATGATGGCACATCATTCTCCCTCCTTCTGAGGTGATAAACCTGAAACCTGTCATCCTGTGTCCTTAGGTATGTCTAGAAACTGCACACACATAGACCTCAGAGCCTGCAAGGAGATAATAGTGCTTGATTTGGATCCTTCCAGGTGAAAAGCATGACAAAACATGACTCCTGTACCTTATTGTAGTCTCAGATACAAATTAAAGTCTTCCCAAATGATCCTTTTCTACTTTTTAAATGAGGAAAATAGTTACATTGAAATTTTGCACAAAAATCAAAGCTAGTTTGGTTTGTTTTTTTTTTTAAAGGAGGAGGACTAGTGTTGTCAAAATTATTGGTTCTCCACTTGGAAAAATAATTTCAGTGGAAAGCTTTTACTGATCCACTTTAATGGTCTGGCACTGTATTTGCACGGATTTACATGAAATCAAAAACTTGCCCAAATAACTACCCATAGACTTGGCTTTCAGGGCTTGATTTAAGGGTGTTGGCAGTGGCTTGTAAAAAGGAAAACAATACCTGTTAAGTTAGTGAAGCCATGGTAACTGGTTTTATTTCTCCTGCAGAATTTTTTAATGATCTGAAAGCACCTTATGGATATTTCCTAAGCCACAAAACACTGATGCCAAAGAGAATAGTCATAACCCAAACCTATAGAAGCAAGCACAGATATTTCAACAAATTAACACAAAAAAGCTTCTATTTTTAGCAGCAAACCAGCCTTGTCAGTTGAAATATTGCTCCAGGACAGTTCTAGGTGATTTTAATCGATGGCAAACTTGCTCTGGTGTTTGCTAAAGCAGCATCTCAATTACTTATGTATTTGCCAAGTGTAGCTCAACATCTGGAGGAAAATGCAGTCCTTGCATCAAAGTTTTCAGCCTCAGAATAGTTTGCTCATGTTTTGATCTCTAAATTTAGCAAGCTAGCTAGGAATGCAATAATCTGATGGTAAAACCAGAGACTTTTTGTGAGGAAGAACTGCATTTGTATGGAATGAAAGACATCACCTAGCCAGAAAGTCAGAGGCTGAGGACAAATTGGTTAAAATCAACAAGCAATGGAAATATCTTATGAATTACCTGGGGGGAAAAAAAGGTAATTCTGGTTTGATTCAATGAGGCCAATGTGAATTTCAGGCTCCACTTCTCCCAGCTGCCTCAGGCCTCTCAGTTGAAGTGAAAGGTATTTGCCAGAATATTTTCTCCAAAAGTTTCTGCAGTGCTGAAGAAGTAATCTGAGGCTCTAATTCCATGGCTGTGGCAATTAACTGTGAGAACAAACCATTTCAAGAGACAATAGCTAAGGTTTGAGGTTTAAACACTGCTTGCAGTGCAGGACAGGACACCTGGAATACACTGAGCCACTCTAAGCAGAAAATAGCTTGAGTGACCAGGAACAAGGGAAAGGAAGGGCCTGATAATCCCAACCTCTCCATCTTAGAAATAATGAAGGCAATTTATGAGAACTGGGGTGTTTCAGTTTTCCAACTGCAGCATGCAGAATTGTCATTGATGGTCTTTGCTTGTCATGGCAGTTCTCATCAGAGCTCACTGAGGGAAGGATAAAATTGAAAAAACTTCACTTTTTAAAAAATTACTGTTTTATTTACAGACCTTGCCCTTAAACTAATATTTTTTCTGCAAAGTCTACTTTGTTTAGGAGGCCAGTCCTGCAGAGTATCTGCATACACATACTGAGAAATAATCTAAAGTTGTATTGTCCAAACCCAGATGTATTTGTTTCTTATTCCACGGCTGTGCCTTTGCCAGGTCAGGACCCTAGTGAAAAAAGGAAAGGGCAAAAAGAATTAAATAATCCACTTTTTACCCTGGAAGAGAAGTGGCAACAGCAATTATGTGACTTTTTAACCTCTTACCACAGGGGAAAGTGACACTTATCTCTGGAGCTGCAAATCACACTTAGGTCATGACTTTACCTCTGGTCTAAAACTGTGAAGCCTCTCCTTTCCTGAAGGCCTCTTCCTACCTGTGGTGCTTAGTTAACAACATATTATCTGTTATCAGCCCATCTCTTTTTTTTTTTTTTTTTAATTATACTTGCAGGGAGGTTTTATTCCTCTTCTTATGATGATCTTTGGTGTCCTAAATTTAATTTCTTTTTATAATCCTTACAGTAGCATGTAGCAAAGAAAAGTTTTAACTAACACAAAACAAAAGAAAGAAGTGTTTGAACATTGGAAGCAACAACAACTGGGCAGAAATATCCATGGAAGAAAGTAAATGAACATATTTAAAAACAAACACTATAAACCATAGTCCTTACTAAGTCTGTGATCAGTGGTGGCTTTCTGACATAGAACCTTACAGCCTTTTAGGAAGGGACTGAGGTTGAAACAGCATCAGTAAAGCTGATTCTGTCTCCTCTTTTTCAGCAATTTAAGCCATCAGGTGTTACAAACACCCAATTGGAGTCACCTTTCCCTCCAGGGGCAGGCAGAGGCAAGCAGGACTCTTCTTTCTCTCTTATTTGGGCTCTAAAATCTGGGGGTTGGAGCCCTAAACTTGCCTTCCAAGGGGCAGGGGAAAAACAGAGTGCAGATACATCTCCTTCCCAACATCAAATTTGATTTTCCCATCTGTAAACAAGAAGAGAATATAGTTTAAAAGTATGCAGAGCTATTGCCTTCAGGTGTGATTGTGTGCCCTCAAAATCCCATGTGGACTGGGAAATTTAGGAAACAAATCTGAAGATAAAAATGAAAAATGGGAGTCCCTAATTCAACTACTCTTAGCTTTGCTGCTGTGTTTTAACAGTGCAAACCACTTAAGAAATATGATTGCTTATTCAGCATTGATCCTGATGTTCAGGGTTGTAACTTTTTTTCCAAAGACTGAATTTTAATAAAAAACTTGAGTTTGTGTGGTAGCCCTCTTTTTGCACCCAAAGGGTCCCATTTGAACTGAGATGGTGTCACCTCTTCACCATTGCCTTTGAGAAGCTGAATGTACTTTGAAACCAGCTTTTTATTTTCTCACAGAATAAAAATAGTGCCTGCATCCTAAAATTTTAAGCCACTTAAAATTACTTCATAAATAGAGCCCTGATTAATTATATTATGTATTACTTATGTGGATCAGAGGTGAGCAAAGATCTAGGAGAAATCTGCATTCGTGTCATGAAAATATTTTTTCAGTTCAGGAGAAGATTCACAGCAGAAGAAAGCTGTTGTGCTTATCAGGTAACACTTCCAAATTTAAAAGCAAACATCACTTTCTCTAGACACAAGGTGTGTGACTGCCTTTGAGAGAAAGATCAGCCTGCACTCAGGGCAAGATGTTCTTTTTTTGGTAATTCACAGCAAAAATAAATGCTGAGGTCCCCGTTGGCATGAAATAAGGGGGTTGACATTGGCAGGAGGGAATGGTGGTTGTATGTTTGGGATAGAAATGCTTCTATGAGGTGCAAACCTCATCTAACAGTAGGAATACTTGTTACATTAACAAGATTTACTGACAGACTCCATCTGTGCCTTCCCACCAAAACAAGGTCACTCAGTTAGATCCTAAGGAGCCTAATGAGCAAAGTGCCAACTCTCTGGAGTGATAATGGAGCTTTGCTCTGACTCACGCCTCAGGCACTTGCAATATTTTTAGGACTGGGAAATAAAATAGGGTAGAGGAAAAAAAAAAAAAAAAAAGGTTGTAATTTTTATCAGCCCAATCCACCTTGAGAAATATCAATGTGTGTGCCTGTATATACCTGGGTTTATTTTTTTTTCTTCCCGTCTCTTTTCCTACTGATTCACAGGTTACTTTTCTCCTTTAGCTCAGTGGCCCTCGGGGCACTTCACTGCCTTCATCTTGGCCATCCCTTCCACAGCTGCATCTTGGTTTCAGAAGCTTCAGTGTGGTGGCAATGTGCCCGTTCCTTTCAAAAGCCTCTAAGATCACCAGCACATGTGGTGGTGTCATAGCTGGGGGAGAAGCCTTACCCTTGAATTTTTTGCTGTCTATCAGTTTTCTGCAGTTTCTGAGACTGTCTGGTCACTTTGTAGCAAAGATGATAGTAAAGGAGAAAGGGACATAGATAAACTCAGAATTGTAGGCTGCAGAAAAAAAACCTCTACTGAGCACCTTCAGTATTTACAATTCTCAGTATTGATTTGTGGCTTTAGATTAGATCATAATTCAACAAAAAAAGAATAGTTCTTAAAATTATTTCTCAAAATTTATAGCAGAACTGTAGGTTACCTAAAGTTTTTGAGCTACAAAATAAAAGAAAGAGGAAGAGAGTAGTTAAAGCATGATTAAGCCATGGATCTCATTGCTGCCAGGTATCATTGAGGTCCTGTTATAAATTGTTATATATTGTTCATCAT
This sequence comes from Florisuga fusca, assembly GCA_038090715.1. Classification (NCBI taxonomy): domain Eukaryota; kingdom Metazoa; phylum Chordata; class Aves; order Apodiformes; family Trochilidae; genus Florisuga; species Florisuga fusca. The sequence goes on along the minus strand of JAAWXA010000005.1, from coordinate 2,822,288 downwards.
TTATCTAGTAGCTGAATGGTCTGAATGTGACCTCTAGTTTGAGTTCCTCTCCTTCTCTTCATATCCTCTTTCCAAAGGTGTTCTCTGGAATCATCTGAAAAAGAACCCCAGGCCTGATACAAACTCTTGGTACAATCCAGCATCTGTTGTATTTTCCCACTGTTTTTATTAATATCCAATTTAGTAAATATTTAGCATTCAAATGCCAATAAGTTATAACTGCCAGCAGAAAGCTGAAGCCCTGTCTGAGTGCTCAGTGAATAAAACCATAGTTGTCTAAATCCCCGAGACAGTAGATCAGGGAGGCTGAAGCTGCTTTATTTTTCATGCTCTAAAATCAAATTTCATAGCAGTCATTGGCAAAACAATTCATTCTGGAATGGAACAGTGCTTCTCACCATGAGGGATGCATCTGGCAATGGGAAATTCCCTCTGCAACCATACAGTATGAAAAGTAGTGTGAAACAGAGTATGAAAAAGAGGTGGCAGCAGATCTGGGGGAAGTCACTCTGCAGAATGTAGAGCTCCACCCTCTGAGTGCTTTCTGTTCTGTCTTCTCTAGCTCATGTCTTCAAGTCTTCTAGCACGTTGCTCACAGAACACATGCACATAGGATGGGGATTTACATTTTCAGTTGTGTGCCTGCATACTTACTGTCCATCCTAAGTCATGACAAAATTGTAAACTTGAGGACCAGAACACAGCATGAATTTTGAAGCTCTTGGGGAGAAGTTTCCAGCAAAATGCACGTGTAAAAATGAATATTTCAATATTCTGGAGAGTGTACCAAGAAAAAATTAGTTCAAAACCAGAATTTTGATTTTAACTAGCTCTTGTAAGTGTATAGATACCTATAACTTATATAAAACTCTCCAGTCAGTAGATCTGACAAAAAGCAACAGTGTATTTTCAAGTGGCTGAGCCTATCTGTTCCCAGTTTCACTACTATCTCTCACTTTCAAACCCTCACCTTATTATTGGTGTGTATGAACTACATAAAATAATCTTGTAATCATGACCTCCTCATGCTGCAAGGCTTTTTGAGTGATGCTCAGGGTTTGTCTAAATTCTCCAATTCAGTGGAGAATTAGTTCAGCAATATGCTCTATATAAATGGAGAAACTGGTGGGATTTTCCTCTTCTGCACTGTTGTTTCCTGTCATCTGGCAAATGAGCTTACCAAACTCATGAGTAGACTCATGGATTCCAAACCCCATCTAATAATATAATATATCTAATAATCCTAAATAGTCCTCTCTATTAACTGATAGAATTAATTAAATTTTCTGAAAGATAGGAACGCAAGAGTGGAAAATCTCAAAATTAAGCAGCAGAAATGTCATTAATTCCCACACTTTCCACAGAACACCACGTGGCACTGTGTAGACAGATGAGAAATGAAAGTTTCCGTTTCAGTGTCTTTCCCAACTCTTTGCAACAAGGAGCAGCTCCCTGTTTACTGAAATCCCTGCTCCTCCACCCCCCAGATCACTCAGGCACCCAGCACAGTGTCTCACAGGAGATTCTTGAAGCCTCCTCTCTCCTGGCTGGCACACAGGCCATGAAGCACACTCAGACTTTTTGACTTTAGGACACTGCAGCCAGGACTTCCAAGCTCCCAGTGCAATTTCCCTCCAGCCACATTCTTTTTAGTAACAGAAAAAATTTTTAGTTTTCCTTCTGACCTCCCTCCAGAGTCACAGGTACCTCAAGAGTGTATAAAGCTGTGCTCCAGTCTAGTAGATCCTTCTGTCATTGTCCCCACTGTGAGGTTTAGGTCAGACCTAGTCCTTGTCCCATCTCTTGCTCCATTGCAGAAATGAGAGACAGAAACTGGACCCTGAGCTCAGCCATTGCTTGGCAGAGCTGTCTTGTTTTCAAAACCACCTGTTTCTTTGTCCTTCCTTGAAACAGAATGGTTTGGGCTTTTTTGGTTTTTCAATTAGGAGTTTTGGTTTCCTCTAAATCAGAATTTGTCTTGGATTTTCCTTTGTTTCCCAAGTTTCTTCAGGTTTTATAGTTTCTGCATGGCAAAAAGCAATGGGCTTAGAGAGATGCTCCAATTCTGGATACAAACCCAAGCTTCTATAAAATGTTTCATCTCCTCACCTGACCTATGTTATTCAGTTACCCATTCAGATTAAGAGAGTCTGTATGCATATATGTCCTTCTGAAAAAAGGAAGACTTTTTATTTTTTTCTGAGAGGAGAAACAATTTAAAAAAAAACCAAAATACAACACATGCACCAGAAGACAGAAAAGAAAATGGTTGATACAATATAATTTCAAAACCTTGTTATAAACTGAAAGGAAAATTCGTGCCTGAAAAATAAATAGTTCAAAACCTGTTTTGCTATAGAACCTCTTTACAAAAGATGAGTTGACTTAAAGAAATTATTTGTATTATCAACAACACCTCTTTTGTGTCTTACAATGCTAGCATGCAAAAACCATCAAAGATCAGCAGATGAAGCTATTAGAGAGCACATATATAGATGTAGTATAGGACAGTCTTGCACAGATGAAAGAAAGAAATAGTTACAATAAAATTTATTCACTGGGAATAAATTGTATTTAGACTCCCAGTCTGTTAACACAAGCACATATGACATAGCCATGCAGAGAAATAAACAGTTTCTTGGGACTATTCCATGTCACTCATTTAACCTTTCAGTGAGAAACTGTAAGCTTGAGCAGCTTTAAATGCAACATTACTCTGAGAAAGAAACAGAAATGAAATATTTTAAACTTCTGGCAGAAGCAGTAACACATTGGCTGCTTCCTCTGCCTTTCACAGCCCAGTGCCCGGGTAGGTGTCATGCCATGAGATCTCTCTGCCCTGCTCACTGATGGATGCCTTTTCAGCAAATGTTATCACAGCCTGAATCACTTGCAATTATTGATAAGTTTCAGCTGGAGCTGGCCAAGGAACAGGAAAGAAAGGGAATACTTTTGTGCAACAACACAAGCCATAGGGCAAATACTCCCTTTTGTGGGAGTCATGCCAGCTCAGCCCTCCTGAGCTCTGAACACATGGTGTTTAATGTTTAATTATTTCCATATAGACCTTTCCTAGCAAGTAGGGGAACACTTCACCCAATAACTGAGACCATTGGAGGACCTGAGGTTGCCTTTCCATAGAAGATACTGGAGTATTAAAGCAAAGAACAGGGCCCCCCATCTCCTGAGTTTTGACTCATTCATGCTTCCTGTCTCCCACCACAAAGAAAGGACAAACAGAAACCTCTGTTGAGGTTGCCTTGCTTGTTGCTCTCTAAAAGGCAGGGCTTGACAATTCTCATGCCCCAAGCAGTGTTAGATACTCTGTCAAGGTGTTGTTTTCATGCCAGGAAAAACTCACAATTCTAAGAGTTATTCTCTCCATGAATGGATAAGACAGGATGTTTATAATCCACTTTCCTTATAACCACTTTTATGTAGAGGCATCTGCAGTGGAACTAATTTTAACTCATTCTCTAAGGATTCCACTTGATAACTTGAACAAAAATGCTGTCTTTTCCATCAATTTTTGTACCAACTTATCATTTATCCCATGCAAAACTGCTCAAGGTGCTCAAGTGGCCTTAAGACATTTCTGCAGCCAACCTCCATCCTAGGCATTGTGGAAATAATTCTCCACGTATGTGAGAACTTTTTGGAGCTTACTTACCCCTAGGAATATTGAAAAAATCACAGCCCTTCTAGAAGTAGTATTGATTAGAGATAAAGCTACTGCTGGGGAAAAAAAAAACCAACCCAAAACTATTGTATCTAATAGTCTGATTTTTTTTTTCCACCTGCAGTTATTTTTATTACCCTACTATTACTTAGAATTAAACCCTGCTCTGTGCAGCCTGCCATAACAGAGTGTCAGACCCAGGCTTCTCATTAACAGATGAGAAAGCAACAAAATTGGGTGGGAACGTGTCAAAAGAGAACTGAAAATACTTCTCACCTACTCCCTTTCACTTAGTGGCATAGGCTGATAGAATCCTCAATATTTCTGAGGGCAGAGTTTTCAAAACAAAAGATTTTCTCAGAGGAAAAGACTGCTAAAATGCTGACCTAAGTGACAGCCTGAGCTACGTGCCATAAAGTCTCAAACTGGTGCCTCCCCTGGCTTTCTGCTGATGTCAAAAAGGAAATTCCCCAAGCTTCTCTTCTCACATTATAGCAGTGTGGAAAGACAGAAAAACCTGGTCATGTTCTGCTGGTAACAGGGAGAGCTACAAAGCCTGATGCTAGCTGAGGATCTGGTCCTGTGAGAGCAGGAGGTAACAGCAAATTATTTGCACTCAAGAAGAAGTCTCCAAGGTCTTGAGAATGCTTGGATCTCTTTTGTCTTGTGGCTTTTCTCAGCTGTCGAGAGGAAAAACCAATGAATGTTCTTCTAGGGGATGAGAATATGAACAAAAATGATAGATGACTGTAGCAGCTGGCTCATGAGTTTGGAAATCCCTGCATGCAAATCAGCTTCAAGCAGTGTGGCAGAACCCTGCCCTGGACCTTGAGGGGTGAAGGGCTGGCAGCCCACCAGCAGCCTCACACCTTGATCCTCAGGTCAAGACCAAGCAGATCTCAGAAATCTCTTAATTTTGTACTATAACACTTTGGCCTCGGTCCCGTTTAACACAAGAAAGCAGCCCAGAGTTTTGGTACAGCATTAGTAGTCCTAGACAAAAATCAGTCAACTGGCAGTTTGATGTATATTTGGGATGACTGACAGAGGGGCTCCAGTGAGTCCCAGTCTGGGATGGATGTCAGTTTTGTATAGAAATCCCACTGTGGCATGATGGCTGCTGGCAACCTCAAGTGCAAAGACTATTTGCTGTTTTGTTTCTGGCAATTTAGATGAGTTTGGAGGGAGGAATGTCATCAATCAAAATTATTTTTATTTTAGTCAGTCAGATGAGCATAGATCCACCCCTGACAAAAACTGTTTGAGGGTACAGAAAGAAGAATAAAAATACTGCACGGATGCTGCACAAGCTGCTTGGCACTTATATTGTCCAACAGAAACCTTTAAAGTACTTCAAACCCAAGTATTTTCACAGTTACCAACGTTAACACAGGTAAAAACATTTATTCTTCATTCAATGTGTCCTTTCAGACAAAGTTTTTGCAGCTTTGAAAGCTCAAAGTTTTGTTAGGTGTCTGAAATCTTATTTCTGTTCTAGAACCCCAAGTCTGAAAATCAAATTTGTCTGATCATTCAGTTCTCCATTTTTCCATGGCAATTAAAATAATTACACTCTGTCAAGTTCCATCTTTTACCCTGATTAAAGAAATAGCTGCTCTGAGCAAACACACCGAGTATTCTGTTGACAGATGAAAGAAGATTGCACAGCGTGTCTGAAGGAATTCTGATAGCCTCACTTTGTGAAGAACATAGGGAAAGCATTCCTCCAGTGTACCTTCTTATATCCATGGAAAAAATCTGTTAAACAGTGACTCATGTTCTTAAACCCAGATAGTTTCAGTTATAAATCAAAGTTAATGAGTGCTTTGGGTTCTCTCTCCAAGTTAATTATGGGTGCCTTCTCTTGTACCTGATTGTATTTGAAAGCAAATGTCTAAAATCACAGGGTATAAAATTAAAGAGGAAAAAAACTCTTTGCTGATTAAAAGCATATCCAGTTAAGTTTAAGTTAGTAATGCAGATAATTTTGTTTACAACATAATTACTGATGTGACTATGAAAAAAAAAAAAAAGAATTTCCAATTGTTTTGCTTCAATTAGCAGTACATAAATAATTCTGGCATGCATAAATATTTTACTGTTGGAAACTGTAGCACATAACTTTTTATGGTGCTCTTAAAACAGGTCTATTGCAAAGTTAATAACACACACACAAAAAAACCTTTTGAGATTTATTTTTTTTGAGGGGAACATCCATTTGTCACCAATAGGACTAGAAATGGTGTTGGTGTAAAGGGATGCAGAGTTTTGCACAATGGCAAAGCACCAACTAAGATTCTCATCTTTCTCATCTTAATCTTTCCATTTAGGCTTTAAGAGACAAAGGTGAGTGCTAAAGGGCTTGCATGGTAGGAAATCTCAGGATGGTGGGAGGTATGTGGGGAAACACTGGGCTTTTAGCTAAACAGCATGAAAATTATAATACCATAATTGGCAGTGGGTGATTGTTAGGTCAACACCAGACAGTAATTCGAGTATAGATGAATAAATAAATCCATTAAAAAGAATTTTTTTCTATCAGTGACACTGCTAGGAATGTAAGAGCCTTTGCTCAGAACACATTTACCTTGTAATAGTTGAGGAAATCACCTGCACATCTTAGACCTCATCCAGTAGAGCTAACTTTTATACTAGCTGTGCATCTGCTTCTTGAAAATTCTTAATTTTAACAGCAATAATTTTTGGAAATAAAACCCAACTTGATAACTGAATTTACCAAATCTTTCACTTCTGTGTGTGCTCTCAGGTGCTGACATCTAAAATAACTTTGTCTGTCCTGAGTCAGGTTAAACTTACAGACTATGTAAATTATCTACTTGATCTAAGGCCCAGGACCTTGTCTACTCAGTATTATTTAGATGCTCATTACTTTCTTGTTAGAAAGGGAAACATTCTTCTTTCCTGAAAGGGGCAAGATTCCCAAACATTTTGTTTTTCCACATGTGGACACAAAGTGAAGTTTTCTACAGCATCTGTAAACGTAGCATTTCTCACCACCCTCTCTTTTCTTATTTAAAATCTTTATTTCAGTTTATGTGTACTGCTTTTTGTGTGATTCTTGGGCTTTCACCACTTACATTTTAGGTTATTTAATGTTACATTAATTCTTAATATCAGTAGCTAGGTATCAGTAGCTCTTAAGTTCTCGTGCCTCATTATTGCCATGAATCTCAACCCCTGGGACTGGTGGTCTTAGAAAGAAATTATAAAACATTTCTCTACAGCAAGAAATCAGAAAATGCTAACAAAATAAACCAAAAGTCGAAATAACAGCCAAGGAACACTCAGCAGCAACAATTTATTTTTATTATTAAGAATGTAAGAAAATACTATTTCAGGAAGAGCAAGAAACATTTCATTTAAGTTTGGAATCTCTGCCCACTAAATTATTTAGTTGAATTTGACCAAAAGCTTTTCAGTTGCAGATGATTGGTAAATGCATGGGCTTATTTCCCAATTCCTGAGAGACCCAGAAGCTGCCATCCCAAGCAGGCACCTTCCTCTGAGAGGATGAGAAGCTAAGAAAATGCAGGTCCCATAAGACACTGGAGCTGTTTTAAAAATACAGTTCTTGTGACTTGGAACAAACACTCAAACTTCCCTGAATTTGATTGAGAAGCTTTAATGAAACATTCCAATTTTCTAAAAGATACAATCTTTTGCAAAAAAAATAATGCATCAGGCACAAGACATTCAAGTAAAGCAGAACTTTCTTTTTTCCAAGTTAATACAAAGTGATAATTTATATGAAGATGTCATTAAGCTCTTTCTCTGTTGTAAACACATACACATCTAATTGTAATTCTGTAGATTTCCACAGAATTACACCAGAAGCCCAGCAAAGCTCCTCAGGGGAAACCCTTGCTACCAGCCCAACTGGATCCACAGAAAGCAAGAGGAATTATCACAGCTTTTCAGTTATCTTTGTGAAAACTGAAATGCCCCAACTTACATCTTCCAGGCCCATGTCTCCTGATTTGTAGCACGAAGCTCAGGTGTTTATGACCCACTCACTTATCCGTGGTGAAATAACCTTCCCATACCTTTTATACAACCACACCTGGAGTCCTAAAATTGAAATAACTTCTTGGTAAAAAACCAAAAATCGTGACTATTGCTGCAAGTAGCAGAGTCAATGTAAGAGAAGATGGAGAAAGAAATAAAAATATTAGGATATAACAAACAAGGAGCTACCTGGAAAATAACTCTGATGAAAAGAATTATAACAAAGAGCTTTTCTTGGGATGACATGCTTGTTTCTGATCTCCCTGTTTCAAAGACAGGACACAGGAAGTGAGACTAAGAAACTGGAATCAAAAATATTCAAGTCAATGATGGGCCTGTTTCAACCATACCCCCAAAAAGAAAAAAAAAAAAAAAGATGAGAAATCTGTGAGTTGCATATTGTAAAGCAATACTTCTGTGGAGATTTTCCTACAGCAGAACAAGAAAAGAGTGTTTGAAAGTATGAAGAATCAATAGATTTAAAATATACTGAGACATTTTTACAAAGCATATCATTAACCTCTGGGACTCTGTTGCCACTGGGCAGCACTGAGGCCAAGATCTAGCAGGATTTAGAAAGAGTGGGACATTTTTATGTGTAACCAGAAGTTGGCGTGTTGCATTAGGATGCATAAAGTGCTTTTATAGAGCACATAAAGCCCAATACTTGAGGCCATAAGGCAACCACTAACTCATGGGGGGAGGAGGAAACGTGTTCAGCTGGCAGGTTCATCTCCAGTGGCCTCTCCAGGGCTTCTTGGAGAAGCCAAAATCAAGGGAAGTCCTTGGAAAGGACTACAGCCAAGGGAAGATGAGGTGGGCTGGGTCCACCTCTGTATTTCATCAGTGCTCTTATTTTTGTTCCTTTATTTCTCTGTGATGATTCTTTGCTCGGAACACTATCTTATTAGAGGTAAAGCCTCCCTGGCAATCTGCTGTATCTTTCTGCTCAGTAAAGCATGAAAAAAACCTGGGATTTTCTCTGTAACATGTCTGCAGCATATTCCTCTTTTTGAAGCAAAGGAGTTGTTAATGTAAGGCAGATGTTAGTGTTTGTTTGACTCTCTGCTGAAGGAGCCTTTTAGGGAAATACCTTATTCTTCTATTAATCCAACATATCTGATTGCAAGAACTATGCTAGTAAAATTAATATTTCAGAGTAGCACTGCAAGGGATATTTTTAACATGCAGCAGCACAGCCCCTGTCTCATCACTGGTGTCATCCTGTCACCATGTATGCCTTCAGACACAGCCAGGCTGCTCCTAATGAGCTCACCACTCCTTGTTCCTCTATCATGAAGTTCAGTACTAATGAGAAAAATTCCCAGACTGCTCTCACATTCTAAATCAATTTGGCAAGATTGATCAAAATATTCATTAAAACAGTTTGTTCTCCAGCTCAGCCCGAACCCTGCAGGCATCTCTCTCTCCTGCTTCTCTATGGTTTTGTGTTATGGTTTGGTGTGTCAGTTTGTCTGCATGGATGTGAGTGGGAGAAATTAAAAAAAAAACAAACACAAAGTCAGGGGTTTTTGCTTCTCTTGTGATTTAAGCACTATTATCAGAAAAAAAAAGAAGCCCAGGCTGAATTCTCATTACTCTTCCCCCCCTGGGAGTCCAGAAGTGCTAAGAAAAATATTCTGTACCCCTCTTCTCGTGGTCCTGGTAGTAGGAGGCCTGAGAATGAGTGACATGAAGCAGCACATTGCCATCAAAAGGGCAACAAGCAAAACAGCAAATGGGAATCTGTCAGCAGAAGGAGAGGCATCACTGGCCATGCAGCCCTGGGAATTCAATCTATCTTTTGTCTGTCATCTGCATGCTAAATTTCTGTGTCTTCCTTCAACAGAATTTCCTCTTGCCATGTCAGCCTTGATAAGTATAGGTTAGCTCAGACTGTCTGCTTTTCCATGCACATTTCAAGATAAAACACAGCCCACAGAGCCCAGGCTGACATTAGGTGACTAATGCTCAACAGAAGGGTCTAGACACAAAATCAGAGCAGCACAAATTGCAGTGAGGGATGAGCAGGGGATAGATTTACAAATCTCAGCTATGATGCTGTCTGTCCCTCCAAAGGGACAAGAATAATTCATGTTGGTACCAGTTTAAAAGCCAGACACCCTGACTAGTCATATATTATGTACTTCTGGTTCATTTCAGCAATAGAGAAGGTTGCAGTTGATCATCTGACTTCTCCATTCATTGCCTGGAAGCTTTTTTTTTTTTTTTTTCCTAAAGGGCTGAGAGGAAAACCCAGGCAAACTTCAGTCAGACGTGGTTTTAAAATACTCCACGTGTTATTCTTCTCAACACGGCAAACCCCCTTTAGTTTACAACATTAAAAACATAAACTGCATTCCTAGCAGCCGGGTTCTTAGATGTACTGTGTGCTATAAAATGAGAGAATGTTATTCCAGGAAGTTTGCAGTGGGGTTATAAGCCTGATCATTCAGAAGCTCCACAATAAACCCCACAGACAGTGGCTTACTGTGTGGAAGCAGCAGGCTGGTGATGGAGCCCCCATACTGGAAGGAGCAGGAGGGACTCAGAGCAAACCATACCAAACCAGATGTTATATATTCCTCAAAAAATAAAATGGCAGTGTCACACCAAGGCTGTGCTCCATGTGCCTTTGGATAGGTGATTTCCATGGCTTTGTATTTATCAGTTCAAAACAACTGCATCACTGGCAGGGAGCTGGGTTGCTCCTTAACCATTTGCAAGTGGATTGGGATTTTCTTCCCGTTTGAACACTGCTGGTCACACAGAATCCACTGGGGTGGTCTGATCCCAGTGCTGAACAGCAGTGTGTGCCTCAGCATCACTGCCCTACTTATCCTGTGCATACATAGCCAGCTTGTACATACACATAGGAGAGCACCTCTCCTCTGAGGACAGACTGAGAGTTGGGGTTATTCAGTCTGGAGAGGAGAAGGCTCTGAAGAGATCTTATTGTGGCCTTCCAGTATCTGAAGGGGCTACAAGAAAGCTGGGGAGGGACTTTTTAGGATGTCAGGAAGTGATAGGAGCAGGGGGAATGGATTCAAACTAGAGGAGGGGAGATTTAGGCTGGAAGTCAGGAAGAAGTTCCTCACCATGAGGGTGGTGAGACCCTGGCACAGGTTGCCCAGAGAGGGGGTGGAAGCCCCATTCCATCCCTGGAAGTTTTTCAGGCCAGGCTGGACAGGGCTCTGAGCAACCTGAGCTGGTGGGAGGTTCTGATCCATGGCAGGGGGCTTGGAACTGGATGATCTTAAAGGTCCCTTCCAACCCTGAAAATTCTATGATTTTGTCATATCCAAGCTGAATGAGTTTGCCTGAAGGATCAGGAACTCCCACATATATACAAGCCCTTAGAAATGAAACTCCTATTTAAAAGCAGTGATGCAGACCTCCATTTCAAGAGTAGCCCAAGCTCTGCCAGTGGTGAAACATTTTTTTTTTTTTTTTTTTTTTTTAAACTTTGCAACACAAAATAACACTGCTATGAAGCAAAAAAAAAACAACAAACCCAACCCAATCATATTGTCCAGACAGGTTCTCTGGAGATAAGATAAGGTGTTACTAACCAAATACTCATTTACAGGCATATCATCTCCCACAGAAAGTGTGGATCAGCTCATATCACTTTCTTTTCACAGTGCAAGGTGCTGGTTTTAATGTGCTGCCTGCTTGCCTGCTTTTATCTGCCTGGTGAGGTTTATTTCTCTTGACAGAAGCTGTCCCCAGGCATCTATTTCCACAAATATAGGGGAAAGCAGATACTGGAGCTGCTTGGCTCTGGTCCATGGATAGAATCCACTGAGGGCCACTGAAATTTTCTTGAAAAGAGATGTTTTAGGGATTCCAGACACTAACATATTTTTTTATGTTTTCCCTATCTATTCAAGACAGTAACTTTCAGGAATGAGTTAAAATTTTGTTTATTCAAGGACTCAAAGATTTTTTTGCTAAAATCTTTAATCAAAAGTATAAAAAAATGGTTAAAAAAAATCAAAACATCATGTTGGCCAATAACTAGCAGTGCCTGTCTTGAGTAGATTGTGTGATTTCATTTTCTACACTAGATTAATAATTCCTTAGATAGCAGAGAAATTAAATACACTGTATCTCCTTTCCCTTGTTTGATCTTAATAGTCTGACTCATTCATTGTAAAACTGTAAGAAAAAAAATTTAATAAAAGTTTTCTATTCAGAAGAGTGAGACCTCTGAAAACCTCCATACTCCTCCTGTAGCTTGGTTTAAATCACCATGTTTCTTCTTCTTTAGTTTTGCAGCATCAGTGGAAGATACTTTTGCTCAGTGTCAGGTTTTATTTATAACTTTTTTTCCTCAGAGTCTTAGGCAGAAGTTTGGTACAGTGGCAGAAAATGCCATGGGATTCTTTGCTGTGGGTGTGGAGATGCTTGGAAGTGTTGTCTCCTGTTTCCCCTCTCACCTCCCACCAACACCAGACTTGTAGGAGGAAGAAGGAAATGTCATGTATGTAGGAAATTTATGAAGGAAATTGCCTCCTCCCTACCAAAAGAAAGGAAAGGGAAAAAAAAGGCATTGTAGCACGTGGTGTTTTTTCAGCTGCCTTCATCTCAAGTTCTGTGTATAAACTGGCAGAAGGCAGCCAGTCTCCTTGGTCTCCAAACTGATGTTTCCAACACACAAAACCTCACTCCCAGATATTTCTGGTCACATGTGACAGAGAAGCTGGGTCAGACTTAAGTCTGCAGTTCATACTGGGTGGGTTTTTAGATTTCTCTGGTCTTCTTGTCATGTTAGGATTTGACTCGGGCTATGGTCTGATGGGAGTTATTTTATAATTCCTTGATGAGTCCACAAAATGGATGAGATGCCACTGGAGAAGCATTTGATTTGACATTGTAGCCAGGGCTTATTAGTTGGAAGATCACTGAACTACCAGAATAAGTGGGCCAGCTCTCAAATCTTCAGTCACCTCTTGCTCCTATGCCAGCAGGAGGGTTGGTTGTTGTTTGGTTGGGTTTTTTTTTTTTGAGACTGTGTGAGACACATCTGCAGCTTTTCTTCTGCTCCTGAAACTCATGGTAGTCAGGAAAACTGCAGTGTAAAGTCCAGGACAAAAACTTGAGCAGAGACAAGAAGAATTAAACTACCTTTCAAGTTGCAGCAAGTTCCACATGTGTGTTTTCTCTGTAAAATTTTGCTGTGGCTCCCCATCTGCTTGAAATGAAAACCCTTTCTATCACTTAAATGTCTCAGAACTTTTCCATTGACATTTGTGAAATGCTTTAAATTTTCAGCATAGGGAATTGCTGTCATCAGTACAAAAAAAAATAAATCCATATTATAACCAAGAGTATACTAAGCTTGTGCATCATTTTCTTATTTCTGTTTGAGAAACAATTGCTGGTCCCAGGTTTTGCAGTGGATATCTTACATGGCAAAGGACAGTATGGCTGGTACTGAGATAAAATGTAAAGCTGTAGCACTGGATGTCAGCAGTTTGCAGCAAAGTGTGTACTTCACATCCAAAGGAAGCCCAACTAGGAATTGAAAGTAACAAAACAAGGTCATGTTAGTTTAGAAAAACCTAAAAATTCATCAAAGACCAATAACCAGTATCCTGGTAATACCTTCTGCTTCTTTTTTTCTTCTGATCCATAATATGAGCTGCTTTGTCTGATGTTAGGGAATGTTTCTGGGCCTGGGGACTGTCAGGGGGAACACTTTGTCCTTTTGCTGTGCAAGAGAGAGAAATTTAAGGAACTCAGTCCGTGTAAAACCAATATTGTGTTGATCAAATAATTAGAGCCTCTTACCTCTGAAGAATTCATTGTAATACCTTAAATTCCATATCTGGGATCCCTTTCTCTAAACTCTTTATTTTGCACAAGGCAATCAGAGGCCACATTAGTGGTTTATTCACAAGAAGGTTTTCTGCTGCCCTCTGTTTTGAAGAGTCTGTTCTGTTATTTGTTGCAACTGTGACATACTTGGAGTGTTTCCAGATACAGAAGCCATATAGTCTGAGAGATTGGTACTTTTAATTTTTTAATTTTAGCTTTTTTAGTTGGGCTCATAGTTATGTGGTGCATTGACATACACTTGTAACAATTGTTACTAACAGCAAAACCTGTCCCACATTGTTGTTACTGCTCTTATTCCAAGCAGCATCTTCCCTCCCAGCAGCTTTTCAATCCAGGAGATCTGATAAATCCTCCTCTCAATATTTGGCCTGACCTACCACAAGCAAACTCATTTGTTCATTGAATATTAGCTTTCAATTGGGTGTTCTTTTGATAGGAACACACAACAGAGGTAGGAGAGAATATTGGGTTTGAATGACAGTGATGAATAATATTTAACTCCTATTGGAATCTGGAGTTGCTCCAACGAGCTACAGAGTCTAAAAAAATCTTAATTAAAGGCAATGAAAGGAAATACTGAAAAATCTACTCCGGAAACAAGAAGTAAGGAAAGAGAATACTTAAACTCATCCATAGTGGTCCTAAATCACAGAAATTAAACAAAGGCTTTTCTGAGACTGATCTATACTGTGCATAACTTTGAATTCACCTTTTGGCTTTCAGACCTCCTAGGCTGCAGGTGTGGTTTCATATTCAATCTTCCTTTTTGAAAAACATTCTTCTCTTAGAGGGAAAGATGGGCTTATGATATATTCATGTACCTCTAAGAGATCAGGTAGAAAATACTTTGGAGACTCAGGAAAGATTGGCAATATTATAATCAGATCCACAAAAGAAAATATTCAAGAAGTATTGGTTCTATTCCTTTTGAACTCTTAAGATAATTCAGGCAAATTTTGCAGGCTAAAATAGTGGAATGATATAATTGGTTTAAAGTCAAAGACTGCGTCTTCATTACGTTCCTAAGAGATGATCCTTATTATGTATTAATAGCTCCTTATTATCTCTCGTCATGTATAATAAATATAGTATCTGAATATTAACTTAGTGTTTTATGGCAGCTCATAAGGTTTGAAAACAGAAGCTGTGATTTCTTGCTCAGATGTTTTTCAGGGTTAGATTCTGCTCTCAGGGAATAGTAAATTCATACAGCTCAGGGTATGTAAGCTTGGACACAGAAATACCAGCTGATCATGAAATATTTTGATTTAAATTCGTGATTAAAACTGAATTTAGGGTCAAGTTTGTGTTTATGTCAATATTAGAGGAATAAACATTTACTGCTTTGGTTTGTGCTGGACCCTCAGCTTTAATGCTCCTGCTGCATTTGAAATAAGTCAAGAATAATCCCACTGGATTCTGCAGAAATACCACCACTGCTGCAGAAGTAAAACACTTGGCAAGTTCACCCTTATGACTATACATTTTTCCCTCTGGCTTTTGAATCATGCCTAATCAGATGCAGGAAAAAAGTCTGTCATTATCAATTTGTTATTCTACATGAATATGTAGACAGCAAAATTACACAGGAAATTTAAGGAAGTGTCCCTGCTTACCTTGCAGACTTTCCAAGAGGCTCAGGAACTTTGTATTTGTAGTGCTCTGTCAGCTGTGATATCTACATGTGGGGCAAGATGGGTTGTTGGGTTTGGGTGAGGTTTTTTTTTTGAACAGTAATAATTATGAGTGCTTCTTTGGATGCTTCATTTAATATTTCATACCTCCTTGCTTTTCAAGGGTTAAACCTGAGCTCTCTGGTGGCCAGACCTCTGCAAGGCTATTTGAAATCACAAAACATACCTTACCTTGCCTTATCCCCTAATTTCAAAAGGAGTTATAGGTATGATGGTCACAGTCTTGTCATTGATACTATTACCAGTAAACATTTAATTATTAATTTACCAATATACAAGAGGCAAAGGTCAGGGGAAATTGATGCTGATTGCAGAGATACATGATTAGAAATTAATCTATATACAGAGTGCTTGAAAAGACTTTCATCAGCTTCTGATTAAAGTCTAGTGGTCTCGCTGGTGTATTGGGGATGTATCTGTGAGTTAGATCTAATTTCTTGTTGGCAATAATAGACTTTTTTCAGCATGCCAGAAACACACACTTTATAAACTCACTAGCAGAAGTATCCAACTGTATCTAACACTAATAAGTGCAACTAGCTCAGGCAAAGTTGGTCTGCTGAGTTATCTCATGGGTATAGCTCTTGGCAAACAAAAAGTAACTCATTCACCATTAGTTCCATTTCTTAAACTTAAAAGGAGGTCACCAGGGTTCATAGAAGATTTATCTTCCACTTTCTATTCTGAAAACTGTATTTATCTGAAGGATGGTCCAAAGGAAATTTGATTAAAGACAAAATTTCTTAATTACACAAGAACTTGGGTATAAAGGTATGAGTACAATTATCCAGATTATTCAGTGCTGTATATTTCATAGACAAAAGAGCTTGACCTAGGGCAGTCCTTGTCAGATATGGCATAGAGAGTTGCCATCAAGTCTCATTACCCTTTAAAAGTTGCACTTGTATTGGAAAGGTATTTATATGTATCTTTCACCTGAGGCTGTTTTAGTCATGGTAAACAATTTATGGTAAGATTCTTCCCAGGTTTCCTTATATTAAAACATGATATTATGGTGAGAAGGAAGGTGTGAAGTGCTGCCAAAGGCCAAAAGTATCTTCAGATTCTCTCAGTGCTCTTCACTACCTGGCCATGACACCAAGCAAATGATTTTACTTCTGCAGTGCTAATTCTTCAGAGGAGTCATAAATCCCAGAGCCCCTCTGACACATTAGGCAGCTTTTAAATCTCTGACTCACCTGAGACAAAAACTTTTCTCTGTTGCCAAACAGCTGGCCTGAAGACAGCATGTCAGGTACTTGTGGGAATAGCCTCTGGTTTTAATAAATTTGGACTGTCTCTGAGCCTTGCTGGTCATACAGGAGTCAGAAATCACGATGGCACAAACTGCCTTGCAAGGGACTTTCCTTAATAGAGTGAGCTTAATGGATTGTGGCAATGCTGATTTTTTCCTGCTGAATATGGCAGATTTTGTAAAGCATTGTGCATGGTGTTGCTGTTTAAGGGGCTGACTGGATCAAGGTGACTGTCTTGACTTTCTTCAGCTTATTTATTAGAAGTGAAACTGACTTCCAGGCTCACAGTAAGAAGCTGTGTGGTCTTTAATCTTAACAAATGCAAGGAAAAGTGCAAAACACTTGTTTCCTTAGTTAGAGCCAATGAAAATGTTACACCATGAGATAAGACACCAAAAAGAAATCAACCCTATGGATGTTATTCAAACTCTTAAATCTTTCAACTTAGATATCACTAAAAGGCTTTCCATTTGTTCCGAATAAAATATCCACCTATTAAAAGATGGGAAAGAATCTAATAACTGTATTGACCACCAGGAATATTTTTCAACAAGCCCTTTCCTTTGAAGTATGTTTGTAGACTGTAGAGAACAACCAAGCACAGGAGTACCACCAGCTTAGACCCAGCAGCTGACAGGCCATACAGACAGCAGAGCTGTTATTTTTACAATAGCTTTAAAAAAATAAACCTTCAAGTCAGCAACACATTTCTCTGTTGACTATTTCTAACTTGTTCTTAGTCTGCCTACTGTGAAAAAGCTATTTATTTTGACTTGTGAAAACCCATCCCCATTCTGAGATCTGAAATAGAAATGTAATAGAAAACTCCCAACTCTGCAACAGCAGATACAGAGTATTTCTGAGTTTTTTGGTTCTAGTAACAGCAATTATTTTCCAACATCTCTGGAAGTCCCAAGCAATGGGATAGGGAAACCATTGTGATTAGCTTGTAGTTCACACTTTAAATCTGTGCTTTTTTTTTCTTTTTTGTAGAAAACTGGTCAACAGTCCATCAAAACGAAGTGGTCAGGACCCTAATAAAGCATTCATCCACCCTTCTAAGGTAATCCAACATCCTTTTGTATATATTCTCATCAACTTATTTTTTGTTTGTTTGAGCTTTAGTAGTGTGTGAAATGAATACCTCCTCAATGACAGAGTTACCAATTTAACTGTGATTTCATCTTAAGTTCCCATCAGTAAAAACATAACATTACATAGCATTTCTCCTGAACTGCTATATCTTTATAGACAGAAGAGATATTTGGTTTTCCCAGTTCCCTCATATGTCCCATCAGGTAAATACATTTCTGTATGCACTTAGCAGAATTTAAAGAAAATTTAGTGCAAATTCATTTTTTATTTTCTTAGCATTATCAGACGTTTATTTAAAAGCAACTTGCTATGAAAACAAGATCCATGTGGGCTGGTGCATTCTAAATTAGTTTTTGAGAGCTCTGTTACAATATCTAACTCTTCACTGAAGAGGCCTCTGGTAGATGTCCACTTTGAGCTGCAAGGCTGGTGTGATACTCAAAATGGAAATGGGAATCCATTGGAAAGAGCCTGATTGAACCAGCTGTACCAGGGGGAAATTAAGTGCAAGTGATGTGGTTTAATCAGGCTGCAGTGGGAGTGATTTAACCCCCCTGGGAAGCATAGGGCCATAACTTGGACACTGCAGATCACGATTATTTCTTTAATCATTTCCACCAGGTAGGAGGTAACAACTCTCTACCCTCTGCAGCTGGCCCTGTGCCTCTTTGCAGAAGAGAAATGTAGGCTGTAGGAGAAGTAGATCCTCTTCTTCTTAAACACAGGGGCTGCCAAAGGGGCTGAGTGCCCCTGGCCATGGTGTGTGTGGTGTCAGTGCCAGCAAGAGTGCTGGAGAGGGGGAAATGGGGAAGGACATAGGAGCATGAGGTGTCAAGTTCCTAAGCCACCATGCTAAATCCACACCATGGGAAAGGGATTATCTTCTGGCTGTTGCAGCTCAGCTTTCTAGCTTCTTCAAGGTGTGGCCCTGCCCCAGGCTCATTTCAAGCATGATTTATCAGGGACCCAAAACCCAGTGGGTGAAGAACTCCACCAGATACCTGACATCTGCCAACTGCAGCAGCACAAACCCAACTCTATTGCAGTAACTCTGAAACACCGTGATAAAAACAATACAACTCCTTGGTATTTTAAAATATTTCTGACCTTTGATAAGGTAACTTTTGCATTAAAACTGTTGCCATGTTAATTCTAGGGCTGGGATGTTGAGAGTTGCTATTCCAAGGGTAAGGGGACACATACTTCAGGACTCAATACAATTTATATATGGAAATTATACAAGTAGATGATTTACACTTCTTTCTGTACTTTAAAGTATGTTTTCATGAATAAATCCACTTGAGAGATTCTGTCTCTGCCAGAACCTTTAGAAGTTCTTTGTTTGTTCCCTCTTCTGAGTGACACTGCACCGTGACACCCCCACAAACAGGCAGAGCTGAGGAAAAAGTCAGCAGTGACGTGGGCCACAATGGGGTTAGGACTTGGCTGCCAGCTTTACTGTGGGAAAAACACAGGTCACTGCAACCCCCAGCTCTCATTTTTCCACTCTTGAAGTATCTGCTGACACATTTTCCACCCCCATCCCAGTGAGCATCCCCTCCACCTGTTGTGCCCCCCCCATGCATGCGTCAGTCCTGCATCTTTTCCTTTTTTCCATGCCTGACATGGAAGAATTAATTGTCTTTCTGATGTTCTTCCATACCCACAGCACAGTACGGTCATTGTTTAGAAACTCTTTCCTTCTGTGGAACAGGAAATATGTGCACACCGACAGCAAGATGTTATAAATACCATATTATTGTCCTGTCCAACAGGGGGGAAGCAACGTGCTGAAACCCACTTTGCAGAAAGCTGGCAGGTTCCTGGAATGAATTCTGGGACGTGCTGAAGCCAGTAAAAAGATTCCCATGATAGTTTGGAGTGTGCAGCTATAGAAAGTGAACATAGCTCTGTAAAATTGTTTCAATTCATTTGATAATTATCTCATTTCTAATGGCAAACCTATGGATTGGGAAAGCAGGTATCTTCTCCATGTACAACATTTGAAAAATTTGAAATTGAAGGCTGTGTGGGAAAATGCAAGGCATCTTTGATTCCCAGTGTCTCCCATGAATACTGTCATTTTTCAGCAGTGCCTAGGTATTAGCCATTTATTTGATATGAGTACAATAAAAGATTGTTCTTTAAAGTTTTATCCTATGCTGCTTGAAGTCAATAGGAGTTTTGTCATTGGGTTAGAAGGAAGTGGGGTCAAAATCCTAATTAATAGAGTCAGCTCCACCTATCAATCAATAGCATACTATTCACACTGAAACAGAATTACCAGAGCAGGTTAAAATGCAGAGTTGAGTATTAAAGAGAATATGTGCAGATGAAGTGTAAATTCTACACCTTTGAGGTGCTGAATATTTTCTGGCACTGGTATCTTTTTGGTTATTTAGTTATTATTTTCTATCTTGATGAGCTTTCCTAGGCTTTTGTATAGAAGGTGTTTGTAAGAGACTCTGTTCTCTCCTGGCCCAGTGATAATGCTTTTAAGGGGTCCTGCTTTTGAGTTCTTTGAGTGATTTTGTTCTGAAAGTGCCCACCTCACAAGTAAAAGGGATTTCTCCCTCCCAGCTCATTCAGCCCTGCACACTGAAAGTTGGAAGGCTACGTGGGCAAATCCCTTCTGGCTGTTATAGGGAATTTTCTGTATTAAAATGAGTGAATAAAAAGTGAATAAACAGTGGGAAGAATCTGCAGCTTGGTAGTGCATACTGTGTGAGGATGTATGTAAATGTAAGCTTTAGTAATTTAGAATGGGAATACCCTCTTCTGGATTGCATTTTGGTTGTCTCCCTAGAGTTGAAGTGCATGCATATCTATTGCCTAACTGCTGTAGCATCAGCTCTTCTATTTCAGACAGCCCATCTTCCTTTTATTTTATGTATGATCAGTATTGAAATTGTTCTGATTTGTAGTGTGTTCACATTTTATCCTCGAGACATCCGGTATCTCAAAAGGGAGAAACAAAATGCATGCTATATAATGATCTCCCTATAAAAATCTCAGCATAATTCCCCAAAACTTTATGTATAATTAAATAAGCAAAGGAATCCCAACATGGGTTTTAGGATTATTTAGGAACACGAGATTGGTAAGAGCATTACACAGAAGCCATAGGAGATAATTCTGAGAAATGAACAAGAAACCCCTTTGGACCTTGCAGTACAAAATCTTTCACAGGAATTTGCTTGAAGCATGATCAGCTCTAAATGAACAAGGTGGATAACAACAGAGCAGTGTATGCAATATCACGAGCTGTGCAAAAGATTTCTGCAGAATAGGGGTTTTCAGCAAGTGAAAACCTGATATTTAAGACACAGGCAAAACCTGTGGGAATAATATTTTATAGTTAACAAGAAAGGTTTGGCCTTACATTTCATTTAAAAGAGATTAACCTCTATAGGCCAATAGCTGTCAGCATCATTTGCTTTTCTTGTCTCTAAATATGCTGAAAGGAATCCTTAAAAGAAATCACAGGGGGGGAAATAATTAAATAATTATTTTGTATAAACAATTATGCTTCTGAATAGCAGCCAAGAGAAGATGGATGTCTGGTTCAGTGTGTATCACCAGTACTAAAAACCTCTGGAAAAGGAGCCACGTGTGCTGAAATTAACCTGACTGAGTCTGGTTACCTCAGCTCTCTGAAAACCAGGGTCAAGAAAACTGTCCCCTAGGGCCACCCATGCAGGTGGCTTTGGACGTGCCACATGTCTGCAGCCTCCTTGTCTTTGGGAAGTGGAGAGGGCAAATGACCCAGGCAGGCTTTAAGAGCAGACCCAGTCTCCAACCAGCCATTGCCAGCTCAGTCTTGGCCCATTTAAGCTTCAGAAGTCTTTTTGGAACAAAAGGAGGCTGTGGCTTCACAGAACCAGAACATTACCTGGGAAATACAAAAGAAAAATTATTTTTTAATTCCCAACTGGTTTAAGAGAAGTTCATGAAGTTGAGATACATTGAAAACCTAAGACAACAGCAATGGCATTTGCCAGAACAGCTGAGCAGCACTACTTTACTAATATATTAGACTAATATTCTAATTATGATTTAGTATGTTTCATAATAATGAACTTGTAAAAGCAAACCCAGCCTCCTGAGTATCTAGCATTTGAAGGTGATGCCAAATATTTATGAGACAATTTTGAAAACTAATAACATTTCTGAGGCACCAAACTGGAAGTGATTGAAAATCTCTTAACAATTTTACCATATCAACATGGAAAACCAACACTGGGAAAACCAGGCAAAACTCTTTACAAATGTACATCAGAGGTACTAAATAAAATCAATGCAAAAACCTAATTAAGCACTAAAATATCATTCAAAGTAAGCTTTAATGTATAATTCTAACTTAGGAAAAGGGAGAGTTGGTAGCAGAAGGTAAAAAAAATACTTGAAATTTAATCAAATTCCAAAGGCTAGCTAGTTAGCTTCTTACCTGATTGATTTTAAAATGCTACCAGACCTCCTGGGGAAAGTCCTCCAGAATATCTATTTGTTTCCAGCCCTTTATGATCATTACAAACTTCTGTATATTCCTCATTTGACGTAAGCCCTAGAGATGAGTGAGAAGGCTCTGAAAGTAGCCTTTGCCTGGTATTTCTTCTGAGAAAATGCTATGGAGATCCTCAAGAGACAAGCCAAGGTTTTGATGGTTATCATTCAAGATTTCAACACCTAAATCCTACCTGTGTCACACCTGGGGCACCAAGCCCTTCTAGCACATGATGGAAGTAAAGCAGAAGTCAGCAAACTGGACATAATGTTTAAGAAAAGCTTAAATGAGTACAGTCACCATGGCTTCACTCTTCCCCTTGTACAAATGTGCTAAATATATACTTAAATAGAGAGCAGGCTAAATAATCTTCTCTCCATAGAGAATCGTTGCATGCGAAATAAAATATGCCTGTTTCCTTCCTTAGAAAATAAAACCTTTTTTTAACAGTGGAGACAGAACCAGTATTGCCTTGGGAAGTGGCAAAATGAGTTAACAACAGCCCTACAAGGCCACTGTCTTCATTAAAGCACATTATTAAATATAAAGCTTGTGTATATTAATCCAGGTCATACATAGGAAAAGAAGGATGGCTGATTTCTGCTTCTGAAGGAAAAAAAAAAAATGACATTTTAATTCAGAGCTCTCATGTTCTAAGGATCCTTGACTTATAATGATTGGTTGCATTTTGAATAAATCAATTGCAATGTTCTCCGCTGGGAATGTACAATCTACCTCAAATTTCTGATTCCCTTGCATAGCACTAGGATATTCACATCTCCTCTACAATTGCAATTATTTAAAGAAAATGGAGAAATCAAAAATAGCTCAATGTTCCGGGTTATTCCTGGAGGTGTAAAATAACAGCTATTCAAAGCAGTAAATCCACTTCATCTCAGGGATCTGAGGATTGAGGGCAATATTGTTTCATGAGAAAATACCTTGGAATTTTGCCTGGCTTTTCCCTGCACATGCTTAATTTTTGTTCTGTTTCCTTGTTGCCTTGTGTGCCTTCAGCCTAAAATTCTGCTCCTTAAATGGACAAGGCCAATAACCTTCTCCCAGTCTACATAACATGGTGAGTTAAGAGCTGAGGCTGACTTAAGGATTAAGAGATGAGGAATGACTAAAATGACTGGAGTCAGCTTTTGCTGGGTCACAGCTTTGTGTTATTTGAAATAGCAAACATTTTTTTACCACTTTTTTTTTTTCCCCCCCCCTCAGTAAATTCTCTACTGCCTTTTAGGAGCCTGAGTAAGCCAAATTCAAGATGTTACAGCAGTCGACTGGTTTTAGAGGAGAGGAGAGAATATTGTGTTTGTAAATCATCTTCCTTACAGCAAAACAAGGAAGATTCATCTCTCTCCCCATTGAAAGTCTGGTATCTGCTTTTCTCACTGAGAGGAAGGGGTCTTGGAAGGGGAGATTTGAAGTCACTTTAACAAAGGGCTGCTTTGCTGGGGTTTCAGGGTAAGGGGAGCATTAGTTTTGGTCTCTTTTGTTCTCATCACTTCTGTCTTTCTGCTGGTTGACCTCCCATAAAAACTCTGCTTTCATTAGGCTTTTGCAGGGGTTGTTCCCCCTCTTACCACCTTGAGAAGATGCAGATTTCCATAAAGTGAAAAGAAAATACAATTAACATGTCCTCTTGTTTTTCAGTGCTTTTCCCACCTTCTTAATTTCTCTAACTTCTTGCTGTTGAGTTTAGTCTCTCTTTGTTTCTTATTTGCTCTCATTGTTTCTAGTGATGGGTATTTCAGGGAAGCAATAACACTGGAATAAATGCAAGATCTTTATGTAGGCATTAACAGGACAGATGAGCTTGTTGAGGGATCTCTCAGCCTAGCACCACCTCTCCATCAGCCAGACTCACTTTGGGGTTTTACTTACTGTGTGTTGTCTCCTAAATCACACAGGTGAAACAAAACCTTTTCACCTTTTTTCCTGAGTGCTTGCAACATGCAAGCAGTGTGGAATTTTACCAGCAGCAAGTTTTTTTTGCTATGATATCCTGGTTCTCTCTTGTGCCTTCAGTACTAGGCTCTCAACAAGTACTATTAAAAAGCAAGGGCTGGATTTTGACACTCTCCTACATTGATGCCAGAGCAGAGAGCACAGCTGATGACATGCAGCAGTTTCTCCCTCCCAGAACAAGGCCAGGAGAAGCCCAGCCTGGCCCAGCAGCTCCCTGTGTTCTCAGGAGCCTTCCTGGCACTCACACTTCCCCCCTGCAGCCTCAAAATGCCAAAGGGGCAGAAAACACTCAGTTAATGTCACGTTCAGTAAGGGATAAAGTACTAAGGAGAGTAAAGCAGGAGTGAATTAATCATAGCGTGAAGCCTTGATTGCAAAACCAGGACTATTGACCTTGTCATAAGGTAGGAAAAGCATCTGGAAACATTTCTAAAATACCCACAAAAACCTCTGGAAATTGTGCTCTAGGGTGATAATGATAAGCCCTGTGGAGGTCCTTGGGATTCATTTTCTCTTGGGATAGAGGAAAAATGATAACCACTCTTCCACAGAGAAAGATTGGGTTTGTCTGACCAAGCACATCACCTTCAGTGCTTATATTGTAAGAGTTACTCAAGCTTTACCCAAAATGAAGAGAAATAGACCTTCTGTGTCCTGATACAGATCACCCTAGTGCAGCTGTAGAAATCAGGTGATGTGAATCACTCTGTGGAAAGGACTTCAGATGTGAAAAGAACCTAGGATGACTAACTGTGGGCACCTGAGTGTCAGAAGAAGTGTTTCCTGGAAAATTCCCTGACTGCCTTCCCTGTTGCCTTGGCTGGAAGTCCACAGAAGGAATAATAATTCTCTTATTGTTAGCATTAGGTCCATCTCCCCTTTTGTTTCCTTTGATTTTCCTCTTTTCTATTCAAATCAAATAGCAGTATTTTCCTTTTAAAGGGAGAATTGTATGCATGAAATCAGTCCAAATTATGTCAACAGATGAGTTTTGTCACATCCTCAGCTTTAGGAAACAAATATCCTTGAACACAGCTCCTGTTAGTGAATTCCCAGCAGCATGGGAACTGGGCAAGGCATGTCTTGTCTGAGCATCTGCCTTTGGATTCAAACTGCACTAATTGCTTTCACCTCCTCCCAAACATAGACAGATAAAGCAGCATGTTCAGTGAAAAATGCCACTTCCTGCATGTGGCTGGCATAATGTTTTACAAAAGTGACTTTTTCTGACCCAAAACAGAACACCAAAATACTTTGAGCATCTCTCCCTGCCCCTCCATATGACTGCTTCTTGCACTTAGAGGTTGGGAGCTATTTCAGATAAATAGGACAGAGAGGAAAGACCTACCAGTATAATTTAACATATGGATGTTTGTACATAAATAAATTCTTAGTTTGACAGTGTGATGTGAGCAGAGCCAGTAGCTTCCAAGTGAACTGCACCTGTAGCTGTATTTACAAGAACATAATATTAATTAAAAATACACATATGCTATGTGGTATTCTGTGTGAAAGATCCTCTTCCATTGCTTCTGTTTTTGTTCTAACGAGTTATTAATTCTGTGCAAAATGATTAAGAGGTTTGGAATAAAATGCATTCATAGGAATTTCTTCATATCAAGCTGCTGTGTGTATAGTGAATCTGCTGCAGTTTTGGCTCCAGTGACTGCAGATCACAGTTTATAAAGAGATCTGTTTCACTTGATCAGGTAATCAGGCTGTGTTTGCAGCTCATTGTGAGACTAATTATGAAAATATATGAACCATTATATATTTTCTCCTCTCTTTTTGAACCCTCATAGAAGAATTTGCCACTGATTTTATTTGTAGAAGAAAAAAGCCATTAGGTTATATGATGAGTTATTGCTGTTTATTACTGGTATTACAGTGGCACCAGGCTGCCTCACATTAGATGACATTTTCATTATACAGTAACACATTATAAACTTGAGGTAGACAGCAGTCCAAAGTGGAAAGACCAATCAGGGAATTGCTCAGAGTTCCTCATTTTCCAGTGGAGAGGAAACCCAAGGAACCTGAATGATAATATGCACTCTGGGACTGAAGGGATATAACTAACTGTAAGCACAGAAAGAGTCTCCTTCCTGGTCAGCAAGTATGGAGTGCCCATTTAATGGGAGCACACATAATCCTTTTTGAATAAACAAGGAATAAATAAATAAATACATAAGTCCTTTGAATAAATAAATCCTGTTGAATATTTTTAAGATTATACATGTTCTCCTGGGCTTTTTCCCTTGGCAACTAAAAATGACTTGTGCACTGTCACACACACAGGTCATGACAGAGGATACAGGATTTCTAAAATCATAGTGAAATCATTCTTAAATCCTATCAGCTCTAAGGCTTCTCTGTCTTTTGTGAAAGCAATGGAAAAAATAATATTTTTCAGTATTAGATATGATCGTTTTTGTAATAGTTAAGTACATCATTACATGTAAAATGGTACCTAACAAAATCCCTCCCATTTTATTCACTATCAGCAGAGAGAAATTATATTTTCCAGAATCCAGTAATCCAAAAATACATAGCTGAGCATTTCTGAGAGGGTGCCTAGAGCTGAGAATCCCACAGCTTGACTGGGCCATGAAAGAAGTCAGCCAAGGCAGGTAGCAGTAGATGAAAAGATAGTGTTTGCTGTTAGTTTGATAATAAGAGGGTGAGTGCTCCAAAGTTCACTCACAATTCTCCAGTATCTTGCAATAACTGAAAAGTCTTTTCTCAGCAGCACAATAACACGTTTTATATAAAAGTTACAATTTGGTAACCTTTCACAATTTCACTGCCTCCGTTTCATTGCATAGGACCATGATGGGATCCCTTTGAAATGCTGAGAGATAGGAGAGAAAAAGGGAAAAGATAGAGACAGAAAGTGTGGGAGGGAAAATAAAATAAAATAAAAAGTCAAGGGTTTCTCCTCAGGAATCTAAATTCATATGTTATTGATCAAAAACTGAATCAGCAAAGTTCAGTGATTTGGTCACAACTGGCCTTTATTTTTTCCATTAATTCATATCAGTCAATATCCTATTATATTGCTACTGTGAAAAGATGTCTAGAGGAATAATGTCCTTGAACAATGCATTCCAGTTAACGTATCTGACAGTAGCTACAGGATTTTTTTTTTTTTTTCCCCCAGTTATCAAAGAAATAAATGGGACCTATAAAACACACAAATGGCAAAAGTACTTCTTGAACAGTTTGGGGACTAAAATGCAGTGGTTGTGAGGGTACACTAAGCTGTACAGCTTGATGAAATCAGTAGCAATCTCTACCTTGAAGCATGAAAGAAGGATTTTTACTTTTTAATAGATACTGTGGGAGTCAGTGCTTCCACTTTTTCCTGATTCCCCAAACCCAGCATCTCCTGAGTACCCTGAGCCAGTGTGGAAATGCTCTGAAACTTCATTCACCAGATCACGTTGAAATTAACATGAGGCAACTCCAGCTCAGTGTAATTAGCTGTGTATATTAGAAATGCACAGAAATGCACCCTGTAGTTGATAAAAAATAATTTTCAGCCAGCACTGGCTGCCATGCTTGCATTTAACACAGAGCTCAGTGCACCAATCCTGGCTCCATCCTCCACGTCCATGGTACCCCCCTCTGGGGCTGGTGGTGCCGAGGAGGCACCCAAATTAATGCACCCCATCAGTCTTTTGGTCCCTTGGAAAATGCTTATTTGAAGACAACTGGACTGGGAACAAAGAACTAGACAAATGATTTCATTTTGTGTTTTCTACTCTGTGTGCAATTAAAACCAAAAGCTAGCTTTGCTTCTTGATTAGCTATGGAGTTGTGCAACATCTGCTGACTTCCAGCAGGCCTGGCCCTATGGAGATGTGCAAGTGCTCAGACACACATTTTCGTTTTTCCTTTTAGGTTGTTGGGGTTTTTTGTTGTTTCCTTTTTTTTCCTTAAAGGGCAGGAAAGGAGTGCCTGCCTGGAAGTGCTGCTGGGGTGAGGATGCTCTGGGGAGGGGGTCATTCGGGAAGGAGAGCAGCAGCCTGACCTTGATCTCAGCAAAGGGGAAATCCGTGTTCTGATGGCCCAGAAGCTTGACTTGTAAATGCTGAGATGGTTGTTGTGTTATGCTAATTGTCATTTTAATTGCTTCTTGCCACCCTCTACATGGGTGACAACTTTCTGCTGCTAGTGCCAGGCTTTTAAAGCCTGACTTCTTGGCTTCCTTCCCCCATCCTTATGCTGGTAGCAGAGAATATGAGCACTGATGAATCTGAAACTGGAACTTCTGCATCTTGTAGCACTAAGCCCATTAGAAATTCAGTTTGCAACCTGACCTCTGGTCTCCGAGGAGATTCTAAAGAACTTATTACCAGTTTGGTTTTGCTGCTTGCTAGTGCTCGTGAGCGTGTATGTACAAGAAATTACATTAAAATGATATATTAATCTAGTAATTTATTAATCTTCCATCCTCACAAAGTTCTGCTAAAGAACCACTGGGGTATGAGGATAAATGAATTAGTAAAAGAAGTACTGAACAGAAAGAAGGGACTACTGAAAATGGAGCATTTTAATTGGCCATTCCAGCCTTCTTCAGCACTTCAGCTGAATTCAAGGGAAAGGCAATAAAATAAATTATCACTTTCCTAAAATGAGAGGTATTTATACACTCCTTTATAGCTATAAATGCTTCCTGTATGTGTTACCTGCATGCCTGACTACCTGGTAAATCTGTAAGTGTGAATTCTTTGTTTAGTCACTGGGTTTTGTTTTTTAAATAAAAGATAGTAATTCAGATTACAGATGTTCATGTGTCCAAACATCAGAGCAGCAGCAGTGCAACCCAGGGCTGAGCAGAGGTTTAGCTGGTTGCAATTTCATAGGGTATTTAGCAGCAGCTGTAAGAGGTGCCATGCAGAGTTGTTAGCAAAGCTTCCTTTTAGACCTCATTCTCATCTGACCCATCTTTCCTCCAAGAGCTGAGCTGTCTGCAGTTTCAGGCTTTGTTTATTTGTAGTGTACTATCCCAAGACTTCAGGCATTGGCATCATCCCAGTGAAAAAGAGAGTGCTGGATTGTGTGGGGTTTTTATTTGCTGCTGTTTGCTACTTGGTGCTCATCTCTTGAGTGCTGCTAGGAAAATGGATTGCAAAAGCATCATTTTGGGGGGCTGTTACATTTCATGTGTGCACAAGGATACCACTGGTTTCACCCATACCCCAAAGTACCAAGACACTTTTGTATTCAGCCTAAAGTTTGGAAGGAAGTGTTTCTTTCAGATAGTATGACCACTGCAAATTTCTTGGTCCAAGGCAGAATTTTATCAGAATGCTTGATCCACAGACCAGAGAAAAAAGACAGAAAGAACTTAGACTCTGTTTTCCAGGTTGTATTATAAGATAATTAAGTAGGGCATGGATTCCCATCT
The DNA here is from genome assembly GCA_038090715.1 of Florisuga fusca. NCBI lineage: Eukaryota > Metazoa > Chordata > Aves > Apodiformes > Trochilidae > Florisuga > Florisuga fusca. Next base: position 2,792,803 of record JAAWXA010000005.1, on the reverse strand, counting down.
TCAGTAGCCAAACTGTGAGGAAACGTGCAATTTCTCTCTGATGAAAGTTCTTCTAGGAATGTATGCCAAGCAGGTAGGCAGGAGACACTTCAGTGCCTCTTACAGAATCTATAGGACCAGCCTGCAAATGTCAAAGGGAGAAGGAAAAGCAACAGACACCATTAAAAGTAGCCTGTGAATTTGACATGCAGTCTCTATGGGAATTGTTGATTTTCAGGATGGACTGATTTACATGTGAATTTATGCTTTTAAGATGGTTGTGTATTTGAATTCATTTTTTTCCCAGTGATTTATTTGCAAAGCTATGTATCTGTTGGTGTCTAATGTTATTGATAATACAGATATTTCTTGGCACCTTTACAAGTGGTAAATCAGTAATCAGAAATAGTAAGAGAACACTCATCATCTTTGCAGCTTGTAAAGATGAATTATAAAAACACTGCTGTGCAATCATGTCCTTCAGACACATTTTGATGACTGTATTGAAATACAACTAAAACATTTTGCATGAAACAATAATCACAAATTTAAATACACCCCATTACAATGCCACCATAACTATTTACAGTTTTGCTATAAAAATCTTCCCCTCCTGGTGTAAAAGAGAGAGCTTCCCAAGCTCTCTGTGATCACTTGCATGCTGATCTCAGAAAAACCATTCAGAAATCCAAGGACAAATATGAGGGAACTATTCTGGTTCTCATTGAAAGCTGAAAAAACTCTTTGTCCTTATTAAAGATAACAATTATTGTTTCATCTGTTAATGTCAGTGGCAGAAACACAGAAGTATATTCTGTGGCCTTTCAAGGTGTTTGGAATAGCAAATGAGTTACTTTCCCCCAGAGATGTGAAAATAAATGTCCTCTGGAAATCTGGCAAGATAAAAGAGCTCCAGACAATACCAAATTAAAGCCCAGCAGCCACTGTTGTTGCTTGGCTGACGTGAAACAAATCCTCTACCTCAAAGCATTTCAATTTTCAAGGTCAAACAGAGGGTCTAGTTACATTTCCCTGTGCATTTCAATGACCAAACAAGCATCTGAACCCAGGTGTGTTGCCTTTGAAAATCTTGGTGAAGGACATTCCCAGGCAGGCTTCCCAAGCTGCCCAAAAGTAGGATGAAGCAAGTTTCAGTGGCTTCAGCAGCCACCCTACAGGGAAGAGGAAAGCCATGCATGTGTCTCTTTTACACACCCATCTATTAACACAAGTTCTCCTTTCTTACCTTTCCTCTTTTAAAAGAAAGAAAATGTTCAAAGGCTGACTTGCTAAAAGGAAGTGTTTCTGGTTCCCTAGCTACTGGAAATGTGTGCTCATCTGTAACAAGAAAAACAGGCATGAAGAGAACCATCCTCCTTCAGCTCTTTCCAACCTCAGCATTTTTCAGCAGCTAGAATCTTGTTTGAGAAGCAGAGTTAAAACATGTATTTTCTAATACATTTGTAGACCCAAATGTAGAGCTTGAATTTAAGTTGCCTTTCCAAAAAAAAAAAAAAAAAGTCGTATTGCAATTGATTTTATATTAAGACCCTCCAGACCTTTATATTAAGACCTTTTCTAGAGTGTTTCTCTAATCTCTTACTGAGGACACATTGTCACTGAGTTTTTGCTGGCTTAACTAAAGGCATCTTTAAATTCCTTAACAACCCAGAGCATCCTAAGTTTGTCTGATGATTTTATGAAAAGTGGGCTTTGAATTCTTAACAGCATTTGTGAGTCTGGGCTGCTTGCTGTGCTGGACGTAGACAAGCTGCTGACTGTGATTTTTTTGTGAGTAGCTATAATCTGGATCAGCAGTGAATTTCTGTCTTCTGTTCAGTGCCTGAATAATTCCAGGATATTGCTTGGGGAAGAATCAGTGCCGGGACAATCCTCACCTTGCATAGCAAAGTTAGCAGTTCAGAAACCACACAAAGAAAAGTACAAATCACTTTCTTGCCTCCCTGGTCTGGACTCCACCCTTCACTTGATCTAGGCACTTATTTTTAATCAAATTTTTCTTTTTTTTTTATGCTACTATTTATTTTCCACGGACAGCAATGTTCATTTTATACTCGTGTATATTATGCCTGCTTTAAAAAATGGAAAAAATAAATTTTTGAATGTTTTATGAATGCCCAAAGGCTCTCTATTAATATCCACAGTGTGGTAAAGAGCAGAGCTGCCAAATAAACTTCCACCATTAGCATCTATCGAGTTGTCTTGGCAACAGGAGAAGGAACCTCACCTCCCAGCAAGACAGTGCTGAGTGCCCTAACTGTTTGTGACTGATTACAGTTAGTTATCTGCTGCCATGGAGCAAATGTATGAGGATTTCAGGATGGGATTCTCATCCTGGCTGTGTAGGATTTGCAGTTTTTAATCTTTTTCAACTGTTACACATAAACTAGTTTGCTTTGCTGGACTCTGGCCACGCTCAGCTCTTTTTTCTTTTTTTTCTTTTTTTTCTTTTTTTTTTCCAAGTTTCACCACTGGTGGCCCCTTAGAGTTTTATTTGAGTAGAACCTCTCAGAGCCATTTTCATATTTTCCTTGTTCTATATTTCCAGTCTTTTCCTTTTCTATAGCATGCAAAGCACACTGCAAACAAAACATGCAGTACAGCTAATTGTGAAGGGATCAAATACACAGGGTTCTTTTTCTTGTTTGCCCTTCTCCATTGTGATCTTTAAAGGCTCTGAATCAGAGCTTTTAACAGAGTATTTTTAAAATATTGGATAAGGTAACATGCAAAAACAAGGGGGAGAGATATCTGTCTGTAAGTAGTTTCTTCAGCAGTGCCTTTTTCAAGCTGGAATGTTTCACTAAGAGTACTTCTCCTCATCTTATATTGCTCCTTTTTGCAGCTCATGTTCTGCAATTAATTTTTCTCTTCTCTTCTCTGGTCCCAGGTGCCCAGTGCTTTATTCAATAAAGGAGCTGATAAGTAAACATAAGTAAGTTATGGAGTTTCTTAGAAAAATAGCACTGCCCCCCTTTCTGCATTCCCTTTTTAAAAAAACACCAAAAATTATTTTTTCCTGATTTTACCTACGTTTGACAAAGAGTTATAGAGAGAAGCACTGATAGTACTTGGATAGCAACAGCAAGAAAAAAGGGCATCTTTTAGAAAGATGGGCACTTGTCATAACATCTGTCCCTCTCCTGGCATCATCTAAAAGATTGCAGTCCAGAGGTCAAAGTTTAACTGACTCTGAATGTTAACATGCAGGAACAAGACACTTGGAGCTCCCCAATACTGAAGGGCCACAAGGCTGAGGTAGAGATCACAGAAATTGTCAAACCTGACTCCAGGCTTTCTTTAAAAAGAGAGGATAACATAAGACTTTTCTCCAGAATTCATCCCTAAAGAGTTACTAGGGGACCTGAGAATTACAAATCAGGGCTCAGGACTGATACTTCCTGACTATCACAAAATTTGAGCTTTCTTAGAAATACATTTTTGAACAACTGACCCAGTGTAAACTCTCTTGGAGGCCTGTACTTTGGACGGATTCAGTAACCCTAAAACCCTTGTTTATTTTAATCCCCAAAGGCTAAATTTTCTTTCTGAACACCACCCTGGAGACATCACGTCTCAGCCACCATGCTAAATAAATGAGCCTTCTGAAACAAAATAATCTCTCTTGTCCATATTCCTACTTTCTACAAAAATGACATCCTGTGGAAGGAAAAGGTGTTTGAAGAAATCATTCATCAACATCTTTGATGTTCGTGACAACTTCAAATAAAAAAAAAAAAATCCAAAGGAGAACTTGATATTCAGTGCTTTACAGCTTAGAGGTCTCAGTGCAAACACTTTCCAACGTTCAATCAAAGCCCAGAATAGTCTCTTAAAATGTGTTAGCATTAGAAGAAAGGGCATTGCCACTCCAATACAGTCTTGCAGTCAAAGAGATGAAAATATACAGTGGCTCACCCATTGTAGTACTTGTGAAATAAAAAACCTGTTGCTTTAGCTCACCCTCTGCAACTGGCTACCTTTAGGAAACATAGCATGGATAGAATAATAGATCTCTTCTTATCTCTAATGAGAACTAAGATTTTTTGGGGTCATTGTTAAAATAAAAAGCACCAGGCAGCATAGCCTGTCCAATCCAGATCTTTCCTCAAGTCTCTCTCTGTCCTTTTCCCTGAGTCTGAGGTCAGAAGTCACTGTTTAATTTGTCATTGGGTTTTTTCTCCCTATTTATCTGGAACTCCCTTTTTCTTTATTCACTCTGAGAAAATAAACCCTCTTTTATCTTAAACTCACCAGAAAAATTTTGCTTTTCTCCTTAACTTATAATTGGCTCTCTTGCTTTCTGGTGTTCTGTGATACTTATCTAAAAGCAAGCTATATAATGAATAGCATGGAAAAAAATATCCTTACTTAAAAAAAAAAAAATACCAACTTTTCTAATCTTGTAGTTGTCTTGGCAGCCTGTCAGAAAAACAACTCTTGTGTTTGTGTTTCCAAAACAGTGTCAGGATAAAAATCAATCATCTCAAGTCTGAATTGTTTCAAAAGGATGCTGAGTTCCCAACTCCTATAGAATCCACCCATGTCATGAAGGATTGTCATTAGAACAATTCCTCTGGAAAAAAGGCTTGAGTCTCTTGCACTCATTGTTTGAGTTTCACACCACTAACCAATAAATCATTCTTCTGGCACTGGCGCTCACAGGAAGGGAGTGAGCACAGCCAGTACCATTTGTTGCAGACATGTCCTTTCCTTAGGGCTGTGTCACCTCCTCCTTGGACACCTTGGAGCGCTCATGTGTGGTATTTCAGGTGCAGCTGCCATCCTCTGGGCAGTCCTCCTCTCTCATCCTCAGCAGTCTTTAGCTCAGGAACAGTGCCAGCCAGCTGCTGGGTTGGAACCAAAACCTGAGAGATCTGCTAAGAGATTCTTCTTGGCTTCAGAGGGCTTTGGAACCTAGCTGGCATCTGTGCCAGACCCTGGTTTCCTCAACAAAATGAGTATTTTGCATTGCATTTTACTCATTTCATATCTCCTGAGCCTTAGCATGCTCATGGAAGACTGTCCAAGGGTGTGTGGCAGTGGCAGATGTTTGACTCGGGTCTCATTTTGGTGGCAGAAGGACCTTGGTCACTCCTTTCCACTCTTTAATGTCGTGAAGCAGATCAAGGAACACGTGGTCAAAAAACTAATTTTGAAAAAAGAAAGCTTTCTGTGTAGACAGATCAGTTCCCATGGCTGTACAAATGGTTTTTTGCTAGCACAGTGCCAGGAAACCTGCATGGATATTGAGGTATCAGCACCTTGAACCAGTTCAGCCAGTTGTGACGTCCTGCAGCCCAGCAGGGTAAGGAGCTGTCAGTTCTTACAGGGAACCAGAAATCATTACAGTGTTTACTTAATCCATTGCCTGGCTTCCATCAGTATCCTCCAGATGTACCCGTGTGATGAGTGTTTATTTACAAGTGGCTTTCAGAATTAGACAGTGGCAGAGGATGTGGTCCATCAAAAGGATCCAGAAGGATGTTCCCAGTGATGCTGCTGTTTGGCACTCAGTGGGCAAATGAAGTGTGATGCCAGAAAAGTTACTAATGGTAAAGGGCAGGATTCAGGAGTCTGCCAAGACTGAATTCAGATGATTATTACTGCTACCCACAGTAAGCTTTAAAAGCTTCTCTCTCTGACATGAGGGTGAATGAATTTCTTCAGGCAGCAGAGAGCACTCCCTCAGCTGCACAGCTCCAACCTGGGTTGTCTGTTGCTTACTGACAGTAAATAGAAGTAACAAATTTGCAATATGTTCACACAGTCTAAGGTCTGGAAAGGTCAAAACACCTGAAACCATTGTCAAACCCTGAAGCAAGCCTGTAGATCCTATAAATTATTCTAGAAATACTGAAGAGATCCTGGAGCTTCTTTCCTTCCTGTTTATCCAACCAAAATAAAATCTAAATAAAACCATAGCAACTTTTTCATATACAATATTTGGATATTTTCATTTCCATCCTAAATTCTGAGCTTGCCTGTTTACTTGGAAGACAATATACTTTTAGGGTCTCTGTAGTTCAGTTTCTTACACTTGCATCCAGCTCAGAACAGACTTAGTTACAGAGAGTGCTTCATTCCTATGTAACAAGTACTAAGGAGGGTCCTTAAGTCCAAGATTCTGATGTGTGCACATACTTGATCTGATTCAGCTTTCTATTATCATCTGCCTTAGAATTTATCTCTTGTATAACATCAAAGAGCAGAAGGGGCTGTGGTCATTTCCTCTTCCTAGCCTAGTCAAAAACAGCCACAACAGTGAGTGACATTTTGCTGCCTTTCCCTATCCAAGTCATGTTCCCTTGGAGTGGACATACTTGGTCTGCAAGGAGGGAACATTCTCAGAGTGCAAATGGTTTCTTTTTCACCTCATTTGCACTGATTTCTAAGTGGTCAGCTGAATAAGTGAAATAAGAAATAGCTCAACTAAAAGGTGTCAAAACAAGTGAAGATCTTAGGGTCATTGGTACCCAGGCTGTGCCCTGAGAGCCCGAGAGAGGGTTTTGCCCAATATGGCCATTAGTAACACATTCTATGAGGTAAAAAGTCAACTGAAAATGCACTAGAAAAAGCAGCAAAGCTTGTTAGAAAATTACTTTTGGATTATATTCTTCAATGTCTTTGACTGCCTGTACACTGCTTGAGCCAAAACACTGTAAGATAAAAGTGTCACAGCAAATGGTTTAGGCAGCTCTGGTGCTTCTGTTCTCTTTCTGCCTGGTACATTGCTCATCCTGTAACAGTAATACATTCCAGATCACGTTGCAGATCCTATATGCATTTGAGAGTGAATGAGGCTGCCCTACATTTTAAAGTATAATATACAAGACAAACACATGATATCTTCCTCACCTATTAATATATTCTGCAGATTGAACCATCTGCACAAACAGAGTTTTCTCCCTATCTCTGGGAGCCAAAGGCATGTTAGCAATTAATCAAGGTAACATCCTCCATTTCTCCTCTAAAATTATCACTTCCCCCCTAGCTCCCCGCAGTCATTCAGTCTGAAGCAGAACAAAACCCCTCTAACTGAGCTCCTATACCTCTTCTAACCAGAAATGTATTCCACAGTCTCTCTGGGGCAGCAGTCCTTGGGGCAGTGGGGTGTCTGAACATCTCAACTTGTAAAACATCTTCAGAAAAGCCAAACAGCTGTATTGCCCTGACCGTGGGTGTCTAAATGGGCATTGCAGGATGCAGGAGGGAATTACCCACCTGGAGGAGATGCTCAAAGGAGCAGAGCAAGAGCAGTGGTCAGGAGAGCACAAACAGTGACAGGATTGAGCTCTTTCCTTAAGGAAATCTTGGCAGGTGCCCATCCCAAATGCTCAGGGCCTGGAGGATGTGTCAGCTGGATCTGAACCTTCAGGTCATGTCTGAAGTGCCCTTGCTTGTCATTGTCCCCATGGTGTAAGGAGAAGAGGCCTCAGCTAACAGGGAAGAGGCAAGAAACCATCTCCTTGGTTTATAATGAAGTCAGTGCCTAACATCATTACAGTGACTTGTACCTTCTAAATGGTCTTTTGTCACATTTTCCACCCATTTGTCCTGAAGGATTTCTACAGAACAATGGGGGGACTTTTCATCCAGCAGATTCGGAGTGGGAGGATGGAAGAAAAGTTCATTTCCACAGAGATCTTAAGATTTTTATTGATAAGTAGTTCAGGTCTTGGTCTGCTCTAGACTTCAAGAGGATCTTGAATGCTTTATAATATATTCCTGTTATAAGTGGGAGCAGCAATATTTACCTTTTCCACAGAGTGTTGGAGAAAGAGAATGTAAAAAGCTGTATCCCCAGAGCCCAGGAGCCAAGCAAGTACTTCAGGTACTGTGTGTGAAGCAAGCCTATGATTTCCTACACTTAAAAAAAAAAAAAAAAAGTAAGAAGTAGAGCTGTAAAGAAAAATATATTATTATTTCTGTGGTGTGCAGCTTGTTTAATACTTGTGCATAAATACTGCATACATCCAAGGTCTCTTTTTTGTTTATCAGGACTTTAATCATGTTGCATTTGTACCACTCTGCTCCAGCAAAGGGCTTAATATAGTCAGTTTGAGAAATGTAATTTCAACATCAGTAGAACATGTTTCTATTATGAGCTTTTTCAACAAAGCACAACATAACATTTGTGAACAGGGGGAAAAAAAGCAGTAATGTTTATTCACTCTGTGGTATTTGCTGGATGCTCTGGAAATTCAGTAATGGAGTGTCTCCTGAGGAGGATGATAAGCACAACACCAACATCATCACACTGAAGCAGTCAGTTTGTTCCTTGCAGTAACCCTTTCAGTGCAAACTCAATTTATTCTTCTCCCAAGGCTTAGTAAAAGACATAGATACCAAAAAGGGACAAAAGCTGCTTTGGTGGGCACAGAAAAATGCACCAAGGTGCCTGTAATCCAGGCAAATACCTGCTTGGCTGTGTATATCCACATCCATACCTGCAGATACCCACGTATTTAGGAGTAAAACCACCAGGATTGTTGTCTATTCATAGTTTCTTATAGTTTATTCAAAGAGGCACTTTTATTTCAGAAGGTTTCTTGGTGTTCTTTATGGAGACCTCAGTTTATTGCTGGTTTATATGTAGTACTTGATGCATTTTTAATGTTAATTCTCTTTGAAGATATTAGCTACAATAATATGCCATTAAATAACACTGGTTTAGATGAAAAGACTGTGGGTGTTCACCAGTGTTCTGTGCTTCCTTCTAATTTTGGTTAGGATTTTTTAGTAAAATATTTTCATCAGTTGCTTGCAAAACAATGGAACAAGCTGGCAGGGGCTGTCTGACTTCCCCGTGGAACTGATAGTTGAAGGGAGACAGAAACATGGCATTCAGTATCAGGACATCTTTATCTACTGTGTTTAACTGTTTCTTAGGGAAAAGAAGCCAATGTTAGACTCAAAATCAAGATGAATTTGAAATGAAAAGAAACTAGAACTACCAACAATACCTTCAATGGTGAATCTTTGGTAATTGCTTGCTCTACTACTTCCATCTGAATTTATTTTCTGTGAAGGATCTGATAGTTAGTATCTACTACCTAATAATTTGACCCAATCACTCAGATGTCAGTGACTTTCAGAGGTGTTTACCACGTATTCAGCAAGCTCAGTAGAAACCTGGAAGTGTTAATGTGAGGTTAATATTGCATATTTCTGCTTTCACTTGCAGACATGAATGTCCTAGCAGTTCAGTAGGATTTGAAGGGCCAAAGCACTGTTCATATTTCAAAATATGCTTGGTGTTTTCTTATCCAAGAGTCCCCTTTTATAAGAAATTAAAAATAATTGAATATAGATCAGTGTAGTAATGAGTATCTAGGTAAGGGTTGTGTCTAAGGTATGAAGTGGTTCTTACTGTTCTGGTTTGTAGCCAGAGAAAAATCCAGACCTCTCTGCCTTCAGTTTTCAAACAACTCCTCACTGTTTTGTATAGAAAGGGAAACAGCAGAACTACCATGAAACTCTTGTACCATCTAAAATGCAAACAAAAAATTCATTAAAACCAAGAAAGTGGTAACAGTTTGATACAGTGACAATTTACACTGATGACTCCAATCAAAGAAATCATAAAAATTATCAATCATTCAGCACTCTTCAATGCAAGCCCAATGTAAATCAGACATTCACAACTAGAAAGTGATTATGTGGTTGACAAGTGCAGAATTCTTTTCTTCCAATCAAATAGCCAGAATCTAAATAATTATTTGCTTTTGTGCTATATACTTCAGCTCTTTCCAGAATTAGGTTACATTATTTTTTATTTTTAGTAAGGAGTCTGGCCACTGATTTTGAGTGGTTGTTTTTTATATATAATAAAAATGAAGTCCTGAAGCCAGTCCCAGTCTTCACTTAATGGTACAAATAATCTTGATCTTAAATTAACAGCTGAAAAAAATGATGACGCAGCCAAAGACAGTAGGAGAAATTCCATGAGCTACTCAGGTTCTCATACACCACTCTGAAAAGTGTTAAGTGGTGTCCTATGTTCCATGGGTTTAGAAAGAGGATTTAATAATTTGGATTCATGAATTCTCATAATACAATTTCCATTACAACCAATAAATACCAGTTAAAACCTGTACTTCTTCCTACAGCTCAGATTACCAAAGATACATGACTTGGATTAAAATTACCATGTGTAATATTCAGGACTCACCCAGAGAAGATAAATTTAAAAGTAATACATGTAGGGCTTATTTATTCACTGTCCAGAATTAAAAAAGTAAAAAAGGGGTTAGATAAGTACAAAAGGGGTTAGATGTTCTGCTGCTCTTCAGATGTTCTGAGAATTCTAAATATTGAAAGCAAAATAAAGTGAAAAAAGAAGACATCCACCAGTTTTCATGGCATCAAAGTAAAGGCAGTAAAAATAAAGAGGTGGGGAAGAAATGAAAGAGCAAACTCTTTCATGCCCCATGCAGAACTCTACAACTTGTTATAAAAAGGATAAAAGCTAAAAATGCCTCCAAAAAGGAAAATTAGACAAATTCACAGAGGAATTTGTTCCACAGATGTCTGTTTCAGCTGATGATCCAGACAGAAGTTGTTTAAACTGCTGGTTTCTGGACATCTGAGAGGATGTCTAAGAGAAAAACAGTGAATAAATTCCATGGGCTTCATCAGTTTGACCAAATCTGTCTTAGGAGAAAGCTAACAACAATCATTTCCCATAGTTGAGAATGAAGACAATATTTTTAGGTTTAAAAAAAAGTGCCAGTTTCTGGAAATGAAGGAAGAGCAAAACTTGAGTGTTTAAGTGACCAGTATTGCAAAAAGAAAGACAAGTGTCAGGAAAATCATCAGGAAAAATATCATTCTTCTGGCAGAAGAATAAAGAAAGATTTTACCAAGGTGTGTATTCTTCTGGTGGGGATGGACCAGTGTCCCCAGGAGGAGCAGGGCCCTGAAGGAGCCCTCACTCCTCAGCATTTTCTCAACTCTCCAAAATATTCTGTCAGGGTTACGTTTCTAATGGCACTGACAAGAAAACAGGCACAAAACAGACTGAATTCAGCCTCTTGGTTTGAGACACAGAGTGAAACTGATCCCCAAACCTCATCAGCACAAAGCACATCTCTGGCCAGTAAAGAAAAAGATATGTATGAGCTGAATTTCTCAACATCAAAACCAGCTCTGAGCCTAAAATATTGTAAACGTGCTTTTGTTCTCATGGCCTCCACATCAGGGAAAACTCTCTCGTGGTGGGTATTGCAATCAAAAATTTCCTCCTTTTTGCCATTCACTAAAAATGTGCCAATAAAAAAAATACAGCACAACAAAAATGCAGATAGAGCCACTCTGAGATTAAAATATACAGCAAGATAAAACACAAATTGATCTGAGCCACAAAATACAGAGGACAGCATGAACCACTCAGAGTTTAAAAATACATTTGTCTGCAGTGTCTGCCTCTTTGCTTTTTCACCTCATCAGAGACCAGAAGTGAAAATGTAGGATACTTGTATAGCATAAAAATACCTGTATAATATTTCCAATTTTTCCTTCAAATTCTTACCCTTGTACTGTGTGCCAGTGTTTCCATCAGTGGCCTGAGTCCATCTGAATGACACAGGTGAACAGAGAGAGGAAAATCTCTTGAGAAAAACATCACCCTGAAGAAGCCCAGTTCAGAAAAGAGAGTAACTGAGTGGAAAAACATTCAAACCACTCAGCCTTTGTTAACTTTTTTCAGCATGTCTTACTCAAAATATTGGAACCTTTGGTTAGCTGAACTCTGCATGCTGCAGATATTCATAGTTCAGCTGCCTCCTGAGTTTTTCACCTCTTTCACCTCTTTGGTTTTAGTTTTTGGTACCTCATAATAGAAGTGGAACAAGTTAGTTTAAAAAGCAGACAGCAAAAACAAGGAAAAAAAAAAATAAACCAACACAAAAACAACCTACAAAACTCCCAGTCCTGTCAATTTAATTTCACAGATGTTTCCATTTGCAAGCAGAAGCCCTTGATGGTCCTGGAAGTTACTCAGCATTGTTGTAATTTGCATAAAATAAGCCATGATGTTTTTATTTTTAAAAGTTGAAATGTTTGCAGCTCATCATAACCCAGTCCTAATGATGTTCAGTACATCTGCTTAAAAAGTTGTGTCTAGGCAGTGCTCTGCACCGCAAACATTTTTAATGACTTTTACTGACTTTCAAGTTTTTTTCAGTTCAGACATATTTAAAGCCTCAGCTTTCTGTACACACAAACTGGGAAATAACAACTGGGTCCCAGAGTTGGGGGGGATGCTGAATATTGCATCTGTACTCCTGCATCTGTCACAAGAGCTTCGTGCAGCATTATGCAGACACCTCAGGGTTTTTCTGTGGGTAGGCTCATAAAATTAATGTCTCCTTTTGTAGGTGGCAGAGTTTAACAGGTGCAACAGGAAATTAAAATAGGAAGGATTAAAACCACTGATGACAAGGAAAAGACGTCAGTAAAGGAATAATATCTTAAACTCTTTATTCTCTCTGTTGCCATCCCTTCACAGCCCTCCAAATAAGTGACTACTCTGCTGCAGTGTGAAACCAAATCCTTCTTAAAATAACAACCAGAAGCCACTGTTTCAGAGCTCTGATGTTAGCAGGGATGGAACACAATGTCCACCTGCAGCTGGCTCTCCCAGCTTGGTTGCTCCTCTGCTTTCCAAACTGGGACCTCTCCACCTAAAGCAGCAAAGCAAGCAGCTCATTTCTGTCAAGAAGGAGAAGGTTCAACACTTGGTATCATTCAGAGGGTTTCCTGGCAAACAGCTCTGGACACTTGACTTCAGAACCCTGATCAAATTCACCCCCATCTCCATTTCCCCTCTCCTTTCTCCCAGTTTGTCTTTTCTTTTTCCCAATCCACTTTTTAAGTTGCTTTCTTCATCTCCTTGCCCCACAACTTCTTCAGTGCTTCTTCCTACACTTAAAATATTCCTCACCTGCCAAATTCCCAGCTCTCCACCACCTTCCTATTTTAAACACAGAGCATCAGCCTCCCCAGTACATCCTGGTGTCCAGTTGTGCTTTGTAATGAGCTTCTAGGGCAGAAAACTACTGTGTCCTGCACAAGTAAAATGCAAAATAATTATATCTGCTTCTTGAAAAAACATACATCCATCTATCTTTAAAAGAGGACAGTAATCAGAAGGGCATCTGTGCACACATTTTTGTGCTCACGATGAAACTGTTTGAGAAACGGGAGGTGATTGAACCAAGCCAAATTTGAAGAATTGCCTTCAAATTTAGGATCACTCCCATTAACCCAGAAGAATCTCATTCCCAGCTCCCCTCAAATGGGAAGTGAATACAAAAATGTATTATTTGAAGGTTTTATTATATCAGCTGTGTATTTTTAAAAATGCTTTTCATGCATTCCATGCTAGTAAAAGCACAGTTATACAGGAAAATATCTGTATTTTTTTTAAAAATGATGGCATTTGCTTGCAGCTAGATACCTATTAGGCTGTCCCTGGACATTGAAACTCCAACTAACTACCAAAGAAGTGCTGGCTTGCCATCAGGCAGGCTAAAACAAAGATGTACCTGGAAGATCCAAGGCAATACTGAGCACATAACCCAACCTTTTTCAACTGTTCCTCAGTATATGCCTCCTAATTGCATGCTAATAACAAAATGTGAGTCTGTAGGCAGCTGAATAAGGGATTTTGTGTATGGGAAAACAAAACCTGTTGGGAAAAGTTGGTTAAAAAGAAAGGTGAGAGATGGTATGGTTGCTGGCTTAATGCACTTGGTACAATAAATCCTGCCAGGGAAGGTGAAAGAAGATGAAATTGACCTTTTTCCAGCTGTCCCCACTTTATTACAGATATTGTAGTGTCCAGTGGTTGGGTGCTGCAGAGTCTGGAGGAGAAAAAAATTCTCTTTTTTGCTTACATTTTCTATATCTTACTTGGCAGATACTAGTTTTGTGTCAAACATGAGATGCAACAGTGTTGGCTATGATGAGAAAAATGGGTAGCTCAGTGATTAGCTTCATTTCCTATGGATCTGTAGAATATTTTTTTCTGAAGTCACAAGGCTTCTATAATCTCTAACTTGATTTAATTCACTCTTCCTCAATAACAGTACTAATAGGTCCTGGCTACTCTATTTTCATTAAACTAATAGGAATTTGATATGCTTGAAAATGCTCTTTCTTTGCCAGATTTAACTGAAATTACCCAAGTAGTTCAAAAATTATTAGGGCATAACACACATATGCAAATGTTTAAAAAAAAATTGTAAAAAAAAAGCCTGTAGTCACAGCAAGTGTGTATTCTGGAAAAAAGTCTTTTGTGATCAGCATCAATAAGATGGAAAATCTTAACCATTCACCATAAGCAACTCAGGAGACTGAAAACCAGCAGCACAGAAATACAAAATCAAATAATGGTGCTCCAATAGAGGCAGCTAAAACAAGAAGTAGATGTCCAAGTTGAGGAACACAACTGCTACATGGGCACAGAACAAACACTCAACCACTTCGAGGAAGAAACCAACTAAAATTTAGACAATCCTGAAAATTAAACCTGACTTCTTGTTGTTTATAAATCAGTGCAAAATCTGTGATCCAGAAAAGGCACTCAGTTAAGGAGAGATACCTGCTTGTCAGAGGACAAGGTTTTTTTCTTACACAGACCCATTCATTATATCCCAGCTGCTGACAGGCCTCTGACAAAGACAGGGAGAGAGGAATGGTGGGTGAGTAAGCATTTGAAAAATATATCAGGCAACTGTGAAAACCTCCAGGGTATGTAGGATTGGGGTTTTTTTTTTTGAAGCCAGGTTGGTTTTCAAGTCACAGATTTCACTTTGAGAAAACATTTTAGTGTGTGAAGATTAATTTCTGGCCATCCCACTGTGTCTGCCAGCACCAGAGAAAAGGGAAGGGAAGATAAAGAAGCAACAGATGGGAGTGAGAGAATAGAAGGGGTTTTTTTGCTTTTTAGGTTTTTTTTTTTTGCTTGAGACTTTGGTTCCTGTGTTTTTCTTCCCTTTGAGCAGGGAAGAGGTTAGCAGGTCAGTGTCCCCACCATCCCTTTGTCCCCACTGCCACAGGCTCTCACCTCTCCACACCCCCACACCTAAGTCTTTCTTTAAGTCAGTGTGTTATCCTAGGGGTGCCTCATGGAGCTTTAGTTGTTCAGATATGTGCAAACATAAAACAGATGGAAAAGAAGGAAGGGAAAAAAAGCAACCAATACTCAGGTATCTCCAAGCATCGCTAGTCTTACGAGATCTTACTAATCAAAGTGCAGGCTCTAAAACACAGGGGTGGGGAAGTGAGGGGAACCAAACCAAGAAAAGGTCACATTTTCCACTGATGTAGATTTTTTTTTCCCCCTCTCTGTATTTCTTCTTCCATTCAGTCTCCATTCTCAGTCCCCTAGGCTGGGCAATTCTCCTTTCCCAGGTAGCCCTTTACATTCAGTAAAAGCTTTGTCTGTCCCCATTTTTCCACAGTGCATTGAACTGCCCTCCAGCAACCCTTAAGATTATTAAGATTAATACTTTTGTGAAGATTAAAGATCAAGAAAGATTAAATCAGGCAGCTGTGGTGACTGACTGTGCTTCCATAGGTGACCTGACCTAAATGGGGGAGAAGACCCCATCCACTAGGTCAAACCAAGGCAGTAAAATAACATTCTTCCACATTTTGTACTTGCCCTAAATTTGTCATATATGAAACGTGGGGAAGCTCTGAGTTTACTCAAAAATAACTTCTCATTCTACTGGGAGCCAAGTTTTCTCCAAAACTCTGGCTTGTCAAAAATGGTGAAAAGCTACCTGCTGGTTTTCAGAGTGTGGTGGTAGTGATCCAGATTGCAGGGACTGAATAGCATTGGAATCCATTCAACAGGATGCCTGAGATTTTATAAATTTGTTTGGCTTCTCTCCTGGCAGGCTGGCATCAGGTTTTATTTTAAACAGAAATCTCCCTAACAGGAGAAAATAGAGGAAATAATGCCAAGGGAAATATAAGGTAATTAAAGATGAAACCCACAGATCTGTTGATCTGCTCAGTGTATCACTTTTCATATTAACAGATGAAGGTTGAAGCACAGCAGGTTGAAGCTGAGGAGGAAACCTCTAGTAAGGCAGCATAAACCCAAAAGCTTTATTGCATAGGTGAATGTAGTGCTAGCATTGCACGAGATGTAGCTGAACAGTTCCTGCCTTTCTCTCCCCAGCTCCTCCTGAGGGAATTTTTCACTTGAGCTTTCCTTGCAAAAACACTGGAGACTCCACCAAGAGCATTTGCCTTTCCTTCAGACCCACCTACCACATCCCCAGCAAGCCATGTCCACAGAGATGGGCTGTCCACAGACCCCATGGGAATTCAGTTTCCCCGTTCTCATCCCTTTTTAACCCACAAACATAGGGTTAAAACCTCTCTGAATGTTAATTATTCCTCTTGCTTAATAAACTTGAATGGAGGGATGAAGGTGGGCAGCTTTATCTTCTTTGCTTCCCAGTCAAGTACCAAGGTTTCACTCAGTGTAGCTGTAATTCCCCAGGACAAAGCTGGGCTGCCTGGTCTCACTGCTGTCAGGTACAATAAAGCACAAGGACTTTGTAAATCCCACCTCTCCAGATATGTGTACAAAAGAATTTCATTGCTCTTCTGGTGGCCATCACAGCCCCAGGAGCTGCTCTTTGGACAGGAGGCCACAGGAGAGAAAAGATGGCTAAGGAAAGAAGTGTAGGAGCTTTCACAAGGTGATTTGTAAGAGGAGAAAGCAGCTTAGAGAGAATTAAACATGGGAAGCAGAACAGAAAAGGTATACGAAGGTAGAAGCTAAACCTGTGTAAAAACCTGGTAAGGAACTAAGGTGGAAAAAGGGCATGAACACAGCAAAGGAAATACTCAAAGCAAGCAACAGGGAGTAAGTGAGCAGCCTGAGTAGCAGAGATCCTCATCAGTGAGGACCAGGGGCCAGGAGGTCATGCTAAACATGTTAATGGCAGAGATAAGGTTGATGTTGCTGGAAGCCTGGGTTAATGCCTTTGTTTCATGCTTCATGGAAGTTGCCAAGGGGGTCAGGACTCTGGGACAGATTACTTGAGGGGCTGGTGTGAGGAATAGGGAGTGAAACAAAGAGGCAGTGTTAAAAAGCTTTGAAATGATTCCTGAGTAGATGAGCTGTCTAAGAAAGAATTAAAATTCACCTGGTGCCAGGGGATTTATTGCAGAATAGGTAAGTGGAAGCAGCAAGGTAAAAAAAGAAGCCTTTGGAAAATATAATTAAATCCAGGATGGGACTGGAAAGGAGGAGAGAGAATACAATCCAAGAGGAAACTACATAATCATCACTGCCTTTGGTTATTGCTAATAGTAGCTGGGTATGGGATCAATAGATTTAGCCTAATCATAAGGTAAATTTGTATGAGGACACTGAACTAGTCAGATGACATGATGATGAAACTACCTTCAGGTGCAGAAGTACAAAATATTAAATGTTTCTCTCAAATATTTCAATGCTGCAGCCAAAAGTAATGCAAGGGTGTGCATTTAAAAAACAACAACAAAAGTCCAAATAGCAGAAATCTGTAGTAGCAATGCCAGGCCAGTGTGAAGTGTTTTTGAAAATCTTACACTTCATGCATGTTAATGAAGAATGTATTTAGATCACAAAATAAACCTCATAAAAATATGTGGCAGAACTCCCTCATATTTTCGGTGAAATGGTAAAAAAACCAAAAAACAAAAAATCTTAAAGAATTGAGCCCTTAAGTAGAAATAGATTTAATTTTAACTTTCTAGACAAAAGAAAAAAAAACCCAAAAAAACTAAAACCTACACACACACACAAAAAAAAAACAAACCAAAAAAACCCCCAACAAACCAAAACCTCCCCCAAAAGAAACCTAAATACTTTTTTGTGTGTGTTTTGGGTTTTCTTTTTGGTTACTGGTGAGAAACATAGCAGGAAATCTAAGGCATACCCAGATAGCTGAAGAGATGAGTGAAGGAAGTCTTGGGTTTGTTTGAGACCTTTAGGGCTAATATTTACCTACAGAGAAACCATATTTAGACTCTTTCTAGTGAAGGTTTTATGATAAAATTTTTGTATTGTTAGGAAAGAAACATGCTAATGCAAAGGCACTTATTGCTAGACCTGCAGGGACATTTAAATATTCTTTGCATATATTATTATTTCTATCATACCTTGCAGGTTCTCATACAAATTAAACAAATCTATAAAGCTGCACTTTATAGTAATAATAATTTTCTGTATAGAAAACAGAAACTGAATGGGCAGGAATATTTTGTGTGACAAATAGAAGGATGGAAAATTTCCTCCAAGTCACAAATGTGAGATTATTTGGGGAAAACAAGAGAAATCTCTTATTAGGTACAGGCTGAAGTTTTAAAACTCTGAATCTGTTCTCAGCTGTGCTTTGGCTCAGGGTATGACCTCTGACAAATTATTTTAAGGGAGCCTGGAAAGCAGAAGAAAAGGGATCATTGATACCATGATGAATAAATAGGTCAGTGCTCCACCTGACATAGGAATGGCTTATATGGCCCAATATTTTATTGCATTTTTAAAATAGCCTTAAGAACCAGTGGGTGCCTCAAGAAGGGCAAGAGAGCATGTCCTAGTACATAGTACATTTTTCTTTGAATCATCTACAGCTTCCTGAAAGCTGCAGTCTAGGGACTTCCTACACGGAGTGTATTGGACTGCATCCCTCGGGAAAAAATAGTTACCTGGAAATAACAGTGGTACCAAAATCAACCTGCTAAGTGGACTTGGACATCTGCTGGAATTAATTTCCCCTGCTGAAACATTGGCTCTGAGCTAACATGCTTGAGGTTAGTTCAGACCAGTGCTAATAAAACACACTGCAGCCTGGAAATGTTGCAGAAACCATGGTAAAAGATGCACCGAGGTGGTGAGAACTCTTTGGGGTTTTTTTGCCTGAGGTAGATGCTGAAGAGGGATTCTGGGTGCAGCTTTTATTGGATTGAGAACAAGGGATGTGGGAGTGGGTTAAGGGTCAGATAAGCACAGAAGGGCAAGGGATCTTGAGCTGGGGTTTGTGGTCAAAGTTGCTAGCACAAGGGTATCCAGAGAGGTGCACCCATCTGCTGGAGCTGCTCAGAGACAGAAATCATCAGGTGTAGGCTGATGTTAAGACTTGGAGAATATTGTGAGCCTTTGGCTGAAGTGAGGGGTTGCAAAGTGCAGAGAGTTGGGAAGATTTACTTAAGAAATTCAAAGTATAAACTGCATATTGTGATCCTGGGGATCTTGAGATAAAAATTCAAAAGGGAAAGCTGGCACGCTCCCCACCTTGCAGTGTTGGTGTCAGTGAGAAAAACAGTCCACTCCTCAATCCCAGGAGAACAACTATAGAACACCCACAGCATCTTTGTCATTTGAACAATATGCTGGGCCTCACAGAAGCCCACGTGTGTTCCATGCTGGGGAGGATGCCACTACACCACAAAGGAACTTACAGATACTCCTGTCGGGTAATTAGCAGTGAAAATCACTGGCTTGGAGAAGCATTCAGAGCAGAGTAAGATAAAGTCCATTTCTCACTCATCCCTGGTTATTAATGGCAATTTTAGCAGAATGTCTGAAGAGCTTATCTGATCTCTGCCGTCACACACCAGGCAGATTTTAACTCAATTACTCCCCTCTCACCTTATCTGAACGCATTTATTTTCCTGTGTGAAATTAGATCAGCTGTTATCTCTCAACACACACCCTCTGAATTGTGGGTAGAAATCTCCACAAGGAAAAGCAGATGCTCTTGTGATTGACAGAAAACCCTGAAACACTGTCTGCTCCACAGAAACAAAGCCAGAGTTGTCAGAGGGATGATTTACCAGGCTATATTACACTGGCAGAGAGAGATTTTTGTGTGACTAAAGGTCTGGTCTTATTGCAGAATAAGTAAATATACTTGCTTCAAATTCAATCTCATCTAATTTGCTGCAGAAAATTAGAAATATTAGTACAGCAACTGTTAAATCAAGTGATGTAATCAGAGTATAGGATGGGATGAAAAAAAAAAAGCAACACATCACTGCCATTTCATAGTAGGAAATCCCACACTGCATGTTTTGGAAAAATCAGTGAGAGAAATAAAACTAAATAACACCTAGAGGACTGCAAACTCTGAAGAGATGATACTTTGCTGTATGTAGAAATTACTCCAAATCCTGTGTTTGAATCTAATTCCTCTCTCCCATTAACTCATAACTTAGTGTCTGTGGTGTGCAGCACAGTTAGGACAAGCAGGGAAGGCTGCCATCTTCCAGCATCACAGTTTCAGTTTTCTTAAAGACAAATAAAAGATCCCAGAGGCTGTAGGAAACTCTGGGTGAGTTTTGCACATATCAGTAGGGTTGTGCTCCCAGCTATAGTGAGTATTAATGAAATTCTTGTCTGTGGCACATCACCTCATCTGTGATGGTGATGCCTGGGCAAGAGGGGCTGATGTAGGTGGGGAATTCCCAGTTCCTCATAGCCTGGTGGACATAAAAGGGCAAATATTTTATCAGTTCATTAGGAGTTGTATGCAGAGTGAATTCTGACCCCTATGTTACAGTGAGTTAAAATGAATGGGAAAGTCTTGGAGTGCTTCAACATTTCATTTTCCTTTGGAAACTTCCTGCATTCCCAGGGAAGTTGCAAGGGCAGGGAGGGTACAAACAAGGCAAGAGTGAGATCTCAGAGGGGGTGGATATCTCAAGAAGGGATTTCCAAGGTTTGAAGTTGGATTCATTCTGTCTTTGTCATCTCTCCATCACACTTAGCTGAAAACAACAGGTCTCCACAAAAGAGCCACCACAGGGGTGTCTACAATAGTGAGGGTGCATGGTGTGTCACTGAGTTGTTCCTTCCACAGCTCTCAGCTGCTGGGAAAGGGATAAAGAAGTATATGGGATTAACTGTTTGAAATAGCTGTGCCCATGTGAAGAAGAAAGAATGAAGTGAGGAAAGGCTGATGGGTGAATTTTAGTGAGCTGGAAGATGGGTAAAATGGAAACAGAAATCCGTGTCTAATGGGTGGTTACAAAAGAACCCAGGACTGGGAAGATCCATCAGGGAAATTCTTTGTCATTTTTTTGCAAAGCTGAAGCTCTCAGAAGTGGTCTCTCACAGGCTGTCACAATGCCTCTTCCAGAGCAGAAAGTTTCCACAAAATGCACTAAGTCTTCACTGCTGTGTTTCATTTATATAGACTTTTTATTTGTGTATGTGCCAAATGAAATGCCAGCGTGGGGGTTTTGTTCAGTCATTTGCCTTACCCACATTAGAGCAATCCACATGAAAGCAGGCAGGACATCCCCAACTCTGATATGTATGAAGGCAAACCAAATCTTTAGCAAATCTTTAAATAAAACCTTGTCAGAGTGTGGCAGCAGGAGTTTCTTGGAAATCACCTGCAAAGTCTGAAGCAAAAGAATGGCTTCATCATATAGCAAACTCTGTATTATGTAAAAAAGAGTTAGCATTTTCATTATGTTGGATTATTCTCAAAAGCCTTTTCATTAAATGACTTTAGAGATCTGATCATTTGTATAAATGTATCCTCAGCTGCCCGGGGTGAGTGAGCTCAGCTTGCAGTCTCACAATGAGAACTGAATATCATACCTTGGAAAAGGAACAGAAGAGGGATTTTAGGAGATGGGCTTCCTTCAGAGGATCACCTGTGGAAAGGGGCAGCTCTCCCAGTGATTTTTCTCCCTCTTGGGAGGGATGTTCCAAGTGCCAGAAGGAAAAAGTCAGATTTAGACAGAAGGCTGACTTCCATTGCTGAAAAATCCCCAGAGATTTGACAATACAGGGAAATGCACTGTGCTGATAGACTCCTGGCTTAGCAGCACCGTGCCAGTTAAACCAAGAAACCTTGTCTAGGTGTATACATTGGAATCATGATAAATAATACAATATGTGCACAGTCTGTACCTTGACATGCTAGTGTAACCCACTTGACAGGTGACTGGAGACCAATATACTCAAGGTATTGAATTTACCTGATGTTCTACAGTTGTATGTAAGAATTAATTCCAAGAACTAATGATGGGAAACGAGAGGCTTAGAAAAACATGTACTGTGCACATGGACATTTTGTCATTTGATGTATGAATGACCTTTTTGAGATCGACTGATGATGTAAATTTTATTTTAAAGGCCCAGCGAAAGTGAAAAGCATATGGAGAAAATTGCCTTTTAATGTTTTTTCCCATGTTGGAATTCTTAAAATTAACACAGAGAGTTAAAAACCAAACTGATGCCATGACCTTCCAGGCATGGGATAGAAGATCCAACAGCATGCTAAGTGCCTCTTCCCTTGGAACACCTTGTCAGGAACTATCCAGTCAAGTCAAATTGCTGAGTTGTATTTAGTTGGATTCATCAAGTAAATGGAGCTGTGGAGAGAAGGTTTTCTTTTAGCAAGCAGAACTCATTAATTTAGTTCTGTAAAAAGTCTGCAAAGAAACTCCAAGAAATTACACCGTGGGGACAAAATGTATTTTAACTGATGGAGCACAAAAAACTGATAGTAAAATGACTGATAATGTCATTCTTGAACAGTGGCAACAAAGCCCAGTCTAGCAGTAATCAAAAACATTTGTCTTGATAAGCATGAGGAGTGAAAATGGTGCTAGTCCAGAATTTCTTAACAAGAACTTAGCAAAGGGCAAGGAACCTACATCTGAGACTGTGACTTGCATGGTAAAAAATATCACACAGCTCTTTCAAGTCTTGCAAAGTGACCAAGGGAAATATTCATCACTCTTCGGACTTCAGAAAGCAGAGAAGGTTTGAAAAAAATAGATTTGAAATTTTAAAAAACTAAGGAAAAAAAAAGAGATTAGCAGGAGTAAAAAGCTCTGTAAAGCAATGATGGGATGCTATTATTACAGGCTGCCTACTGTCCACTGCTCTTTTCAAGTGACAGTCTAAACTTCTCTTCTTTTTAAGCTACATTATTTTCTTAACCATAAAAACCAACGTGAGAGACAGGAATGCTTTCTTCTTATTATTTAACTAATATTTTTAGCAATAACAATATTTCAGGGTGTCAGTATTTAGGAATATCAGGAATCATTTTGCTGTAATTTAAACTCTTCAGCTTCTCATATAGACTTGAAGCCAGATAACCATCACAGATCTTTCTTCCATCCATATCACATAAATAAAATCATGTGCTTTTCTTTCCTATGTTTAAAAAGGGGCTTTCTGAAGCTTTCTTTGGAGTATGTACAAGGTGAGCATCTTTGAGAAGGACTCGAGAGGGTAATTTATCTCCCTTACCTGTAATATGAAGCTTTGAAATATTACAGGCCATGAACTTGGGACATTTTATTCCTTTCATTTCTAGCAGCACAAACTTATTTGGAAATAATTTTGCATGTCATGAAAGCTTACTAGACAGGTGATGGCACTGCTTGTAGAGCTTGTACATCTGAGAAAGCTATGCCTGATGATTGAAGGAGAATTTATTTTCAGAGAGAAATTCCCCGTCACAAATCAACAAGCACTCAGGTGAGATGTTCAAGACAAAGAATCAGCACAGAAAAATGGGTGTTTGATGTGACTACACCCATAACTCTACAGTGCTTGGCTTTTAGTAAGTAATATACACTCTTTTACTTCTCTACTAGAAATTGGGGGGGGGGGGGGGGGNGGTGTTTAGCTAAAAGAAGAGGGGGGGGGAAAAAAAAGAAAAAAAAGAAAAAAAAAGCCAAAACCCAAAGCACCAACAATAAAAAAGATCCATCTCTGCAGATAAGAAAGCTTTCAGAAAAAAGCTTTTTAACAGCCTACTTTCCTGAATGGCTTCCATTTGCATGAGAAATATGTAGATTGGGTTGGACTGAATCATAAAGCACCTTTTTGTCATTCTTCTTTTTGTTCAGTCCCTGGTTAAATGCTGCCATTTCCAAGTACCCTGACACACTGTGACTGGGAGAAGAAAAAAATAAGGAGTCTTTTAGCACGTATGCCCATTAGAGGAGGAAACATTTTCTGGTTTGTGAGCTGATGCCACTGATTTGTTCCCACATCCTTCTTTGTCCTGATCCATTAGCAGAAACAGAATTTTTAAAGATTGAAACAATGTTAAATATTTTTGTTAGCTTATTGTGTCTTGGGTGACTTTTTTACTTCATCTGAGCGAGGAGAACTCAAAAGCAAGAGCATGGGAGACAGAAGGAGAGCAGGAAGAGTAAATTCAGGTGAACAAAAATTGTGTTTATAACCCAGTCATTAATTCCTTGGATTTCGTGCTTTTAATTCCCATTTATGATGAGGTACAGGGGTGATAAGTAGTCAAGCAAATACCCAGTCTTCCATAATGAATTCATACCTGTTTCTTTCCTCTGGAAACTAGAGGTGAAGTATTTCCTACAGCATCTAAGAAGTTGTTGTCTCTTTAAACTAAAGCAGTTGTCTCTTATTCAAAGTAGGTGTTGACCATATTCTGGGTTGTAGAAGGAATCAGAAAATAATGAGCACAGTGCTAAGAATATTACTTAGCTTTTCGTGATATTTAATACATACAGAAAATTAGGACCTGAAAGGGCCTGCATGGCTTTTATGTCCTGGATTTCAGCCAGAAATAAAAGCTGGGATGTTTGGCAATAAATGGGCATAAATCCCAAATGCAGCAACAGAGCCAGTGAAAATCCTACTGAAAGAAGAGGGGAATACAGCAAGGGGATTAAAAATGTCTGTTTCACCTAACTTTTTGTCTCAGATTGATTGAAAATACAAATTTTTGCATTAATCTATTAATTAATCTCCCTATAATTTACATTAATTTTTCTGTCTAGCTCTGCTTCTGATTAATTTTCCTGTAGACACAGATACCAAGGTTTTTTTTTTTTTTTTAAAGAGAATTTATTTGCCAGATTGTCTTTCTTCCACAAAGCCTAACAACTCCAGTGCTCAGAGCTTGCTAGGGCTGATTCTTTTCCAGCATTTTCACCATGCATTGAAGGTTGTGATTAATTCTCCTAGAAAAAAAATAAAATCTATGCAGTTGATAGTTTAAAAAAATGTATAACATGGATAAGTGTCATGCAGCTGGCTATGAAAAGAGAAGGGTATTAATCACAACAGTTGGATTAGATTATAGATGCTGTTGATTTTTTTTTTTCTGCCTTGCTGTAGCCATTCCTTTTTGGAACAGTCCCTGCTCTGCTATTCTAACAGGGAGAAAACCACATTTAATTTACACATCTGAAGAGGCTTGTCCTTACTTTCAAGATGAGCTCATCAATTGGGTAAACACAGCTCACTGAAGAGCACAGACTCAAAGAGAAGAATTAGCCTTAGTTTAAGACCCAAGAAAGCTCTAGAAGAAGAAGAATCTGAGAGGCAAAAGGCAGTAAACATGTTTGATGGAGACAACTGTGCTCAGTTAATTAAAACCTCCAAATGCCTTTCTAAAGCATGGAATCTGGGAACCTGGAATCTGAGCCTGTCCCTTCTCCCTTAGCAGCCAAAGGTAAGACATCTGATTAGGAAGTGTAAGACCAACCACTGGTAATACTCAGGAGAATATTCTAAGAGAATTAAATTTAACACCAAATTCTCCTCTAGGCCATCCCAGGTCAAAAAAGAAAGTTTCGCCAAGCAAACTTTTTGCTCTGGAAATATGCACCTGAAGCCTCTCAATGAAAAGGCTCTTTAGGGGATTCCCATATCCTTCAGCAAAGGCAGGACATTAATATTACTCTTATCAGCTTCTTTAGTTTTCAGCTTATTTTGTGTTTTGCAAAAGAATAAGAAATGATATAGAAGAAGAAGGATAAGAAATGCTGTCTTTGGGCTGCCTGCAGCTGGTAAAGCTCCAGGTTTCTCCCAAAAGCCATCTTCAAAATGGTACCAGGTGCATTCTGGATGTAAATTTCTTTTCTTATTAGCGTGGGCTGAGTGATGCCAGAACCTGCCAGTCCTTTTAGCCAACTGTTTCTCTTTAGATTCCATCATGTTTTGATGTTAAACAGTCTCAGAAAGACAACAGGTTGGCATAGGGAATAAGTCAGCTTCAGCTCCCTAACTCTCATTCCAGTCACAGCACTGTAGTTTTCCAATCTGAAAGATGTTTTCCATTTGGTAAAAGTTAGCTGTAGAGTGCTGTCTTTCTTGCTTTACTTTGGAAATGTACACTCTCAAGCCTAGCAGGACCAGAAAAAGGCAGTGAATGGACTTACAGACAACTTTATATTCAATATATAGCTTGGTACTGGACCATTACTTCAGCTTAAATGTAGCAAATTACTTTTTCCCCACTTTAAGCATCGATTTTTCATGAAGATTTTTGTCACGTGATCCCTGTTTTAATCCTGAGCATGTTATTTGCTCTCCACAAGCTTTTTTAATGGCTACCCAATGGGGTCATCCATCACCTTTTTTGTTCTATCTGCATCTGGCCAAACTGTTCCCAAAAAATCCTTTCCTGAAATAATGTAACCTTTTCTCCAGTTCTACAAAATATCCATAAGAAGAATGTGACTTTTATTACTTCATTCCTTATTCATAATTGTTTGTCAGATCACTTATGTGAACAAATTATTGCCTGTGGATTCTTCTCAAAACTTCCAATCATTCCTCACCATCTGGACGAGGAGGCTGGCTTCATTAGTCACACAGGCTTATTTATATCCTTTGATTTGCAGGAACCAGCCTCTTGGAGGGCTGTCCAAGTGAAAAGCACATTCCTTTCAGCCTGAGTGAACTCACACTGCAGCCACAAAGGGCTCAGATGCTCTCAGGAACACACAAAGTTACAAATATCTACCCAGGGATGACCTGAATAAACTGAGCTTAAAGGAACTGCCTACTATTTACTTGGAAGGGTTCTTACTATCTTTTGTTGTTATTTCTTTTTACTTTCTGCACTAGGAAATGTATCAGTTTTCCTCCACACAGCCTGTGTGTATGTATATATATATATATATGTATATACACACACTGTACATACAGTTCCTGATTAACCATCTGCTGCTTGTCTGGAATGCTTCTGGTTTGCTTTACATCTCTTACAGACCTGTGCAGATGTGGCTGGGTGCTGGGCTGCATTGCCATGACACAAATCTATACCTGACCATGAATTCTTTGCACTTTTTTGTCTGCTTCATGTAGCAGCTGAGGCTGTCTCTACCCAGGAACTCTTCTAAAAACAAACACATATATTTTATATATTTATAGCTATACCTCTTGACACATTTCCCAGGGGGTTTCTATGGAGAGAGAACCTCACCCTTCTTGCAGTGCTCTCCAGTGCACTGGTCTCACTTTTGGAACACCATTATTTATGGGACAGCTGGGAGGAGCAGTGCTGGGGAGGAGCAGTGCTGGGGAGGAGCTCCTGCAGCTCTCCTGCCCATACAGATCTGTCCTGCTGGGACTTTTTCCTCTCCTTTCCTTTTTTCCAGCTCTTTCCCTGTATCTGCTGCTGCTTTCTTGACTGTCCTGTCCATCCTTCAAATGGGTTATTCAGTACACATAGTTCTGGCTCAGCTTGCCAAAGATAACACCACTTTACCTTCTTCTCTGGCTTAGATGTTAGAGAATTGCCACCACCTAATCCTCTCCATGTTATTAATATATAATACCTGGAGGTCCCACACATGGTGGTAAAAGCAAATTATCTCCAGGCTGGGGACTGGGGCTACAAATTCAGGAGCTACATCTTGGTGAACTCTTCTGGGAAAAGACAAACAGCAGCAGCATTTAGGAAATAGTAGCAAGTAGTATTTAGGAAATAGTAGGTTTCCTTTTTCCTTTTCTTCTTTCTCTTTTCTTCTTTCTCTTTTCTTCTTTCTCTTTTCTTCTTTCTCTTTTCTTCTTACTTCTTCCTTCTTTCTTCTTCTTCCTTCTTTCTTCTTCTTCCTTCTTTCTTCTTCTTCCTTCTTTCTTCTTCCTTCTTCTCCTTTCTCCTTCTTTCTTTTTCTCCTTTCTCCTTTCTTTTTCTCCTTTCTCCTTCTTTCTTTTTCTTCTCTCTCCTCCTCTCTCCTTTCTCTTTTTTTTTTTTTTTTTTTTTTTTACAGGCAGTGCATTTTTTC